>OY720628.1:17043461-18265746 GCA_963170105.1 Cantharis lateralis
ACTTAAAATTGATAGCTTATAATTATAATTACAAATTATAAGTTGAAGATCTGAACTTGTAATAGGTAAATACAGAACTTCGAATTGTTAATTTCAAACTAAGATTGTAATTAATAATTTGAAGATCTGAACTTGTAATAGTCAAATGCAGAACTTCGAATTGTTAAATACAAATTATTAGTGCAAATTATAACTTGAAGATCTGAACTTGTAATTGTCAAATACAGTACTTAGAATTCATAACTTCAAATTATGATTGCAAATTATAACTTGAAGATCTGAACTTGTAATTGTTAAACACAGAACTTAGAATTCATAACTTCAAATTATGATTGTAAATAATAATTAGAAGATCTGAACTTGTAATAGTCAAATACAGAACTTCGAATTGTTAAATACAAATTATTAGTGCAAATAATAACTTGAAGACCTGAACTTGTAATTGTCTAATACAGAACTTAGAATTGATAGCTTAAAATTATAATTGCAATTTATAACTTGAAGATCTGAACTTGTAATAGTGAATTACAGAACTTCGAATTGTTAAATACAAATTATTAGTACAAATTATAACTTGAAGATCTGAACTTGTAATTGTCAAATACAGAACTTAAAATTGATAGCTTAAAATTATAATTGCAAATTATAATTTGAAGATATGAACTTGTAATAGTCAAATACAGATCTTCGAATTGTTAAATACAAATTACTAGTGCAAATTATAACTTGAAAATCTGAACTTGTAATTGTCAAATACAGAACTTATAATTGATAGCTTATAATTATAATTGCAAATTATAAGTTGAAGATCTGAACTTGTAATAGGTAAATACAGAACTTCGAATTGTTAATTTCAAACTAAGATTGCAAATTATAACTTGAAGATCTGAACTTGTAATTGTCAAATACAGAACTTAGAATTCATAACTTCAAATTATGATTGTAAATAATAATTAGAAGATCTGAACTTGTAATAGTCAAATACAGAACTTCGAATTGTTAAATACAAATTATTAGTGCAAATTATAACTTGAAGATCTGAACTTGTAATTGTCAAATACAGAACTTAGAATTCATAACTTCAAATTATGATTGTAAATAATAAGTAGAAGATCTGAACTTGTAATAGTCAAATACAGAACTTCGAATTGTTAAATACAAATTATTAGTGCAAATTATAACTTGAAGATCTGAACTTGTAATTGTCAAATACAGAACTTCGAATTGTTAATTTCAAACTAATATTGTAATTAATAATTTGAAGATCTGAACTTGTAATAGTCAAATACAGAACTTCAAATTGTTAAATTCAAATTATTAGTGCAAATTATAACTTGAAGATCTGAACTTGTAATTGTCAAATACAGAACTTAGAATTGATAGCTTATAATTATTATTTCAAATTATAACTTGAAGATCTGAACTTGTAATTGTCAAATACAGAACTTAAAATTGATAGCTTATAAGTATAATTGCAAATTATAACTAGAAGATATAAACTTGTAATAGGTAAATACAGAACTTCGAATTGTTAATTTCAAACTAAGATTGCAAATTATAACTTGAAGATCTGAACTTGTAATTGTCAAATACAGAACTTAGAATTCATAACTTCAAATTATGATTGCAAATAATAAGTAGAAGATCTGAACTTGTAATAGTCAAATACAGAACTTCGAATTGTTAAATACAAATTATTAGTGCAAATTATAACTTGAAGATCTGAACTTGTAATAGTGAATTACAGAACTTCTAATTGTTAATTTCAAAGTAAGATTGTAATTAATAATTGTAAGATCTAAACTTGTAATAGTCAAATACAGAACTCCGAATTGTTAAATACAAATTATTAGTGCAAATTATAACTTGAAGATCTGAACTTGTAATTGTCAAATACAGCACTTAGAATTCATAACTTCAAATTATGATTGCTAATTATAACTTGAAGATCTGAACTTGTAATAGTCAAATACAGAACTTAGAATTGTAAAATTCAAATCATGATTGCAAATTATAACTTGAAGATCTGAACTTGTAATAGTCAAATACTGAACTTAAAATTGATAGCTTATAATTATAATTGCAAATTATAACTTGAAGATCTGAATTTGTAATAGGTAAATACAGAACTCCGAATTGTTAATTTCTAACTAAGATTGTAATTTATAATTTGAAGATCTGCACTTGCAATAGTCGAATACAGAACTTCGAATTGTTAAATACAAATTATAATTGCAAATTATAACTTGAAGATCTGAACTTGTAATTGTCAAATAGAGAACTTAAAATTGATAGCTTATAATTATAATTTCAAATTATAAGTTGAAGATCTGAACTTGTAATAGGTAAATACAGAACTTCGAATTGTTAATTTCAAACTAAGATTGTAATTAATAATTTGAAGATCTGAACTTGTAATAGTCAAATACAGAACTTCGAATTGTTAAATACAAATTATTAGTGCAAATTATAACTTGAAGATCTGAACTTGTAATTGTCAAATACAGAACTTAGAATTCATAACTTCAAATTATGATTGCAAATAATAAGTAGAAGATCTGAACTTGTAATAGTCAAATACAGAACTTCGAATTGTTAAATACAAATTATTAGTGCAAATTATAACTTGAAGATCTGAACTTGTAATAGTGAATTACAGAACTTCTAATTGTTAATTTCAAAGTAAGATTGTAATTAATAATTGTAAGATCTAAACTTGTAATAGTCAAATACAGAACTCCGAATTGTTAAATACAAATTATTAGTGCAAATTATAACTTGAAGATCTGAACTTGTAATTGTCAAATACAGCACTTAGAATTCATAACTTCAAATTATGATTGCTAATTATAACTTGAAGATCTGAACTTGTAATAGTCAAATACAGAACTTAGAATTGTAAAATACAAATCATGATTGCAAATTATAACTTGAAGATCTGAACTTGTAATAGTCAAATACTGAACTTAAAATTGATAGCTTATAAATATAATTGCAAATTATAACTTGAAGATCTGAATTTGTAATAGGTAAATACAGAACTTCGAATTGTTAATTTCTAACTAAGATTGTAATTTATAATTTGAAGATCTGCACTTGCAATAGTCGAATACAGAACTTCGAATTGTTAAATACAAATTATAATTGCAAATTATAACTTGAAGATCTGAACTTGTAATTGTCAAATAGAGAACTTAAAATTGATAGCTTATAATTATAATTTCAAATTATAAGTTGAAGATCTGAACTTGTAATAGGTAAATACAGAACTTCGAATTGTTAATTTCAAACTAAGATTGTAATTAATAATTTGAAGATCTGAACTTGTAATAGTCAAATACAGAACTTCGAATTGTTAAATACAAATTATTAGTGCAAATTATAACTTGAAGATCTGAACTTGTAATTGTCAAATACAGAACTTAGAATTCATAACTTCAAATTATGATTGCAAATTATAACTTGAAGATCTGAACTTGTATTAGTCAAATACAGAACTTAGAATTGTAAAATGCAAATTATGATTGCTAATTATAACTTGAAGATCTGAACTTGTAATAGTCAAATACAGAACTTAAAATTGATAGCTTATAATTATAATTACAAATTATAAGTTGAAGATCTGAACTTGTAATAGTCAAATACAGAACTTCGAATTGTTAATTTCAAACTAATATTGTAATTAATAATTTGAAGATCTGAACTTGTAATAGTCAAATACAGAACTTCAAATTGTTAAATTCAAATTATTAGTGCAAATTATAACTTGAAGATCTGAACTTGTAATTGTCAAATACAGAACTTAGAATTGATAGCTTATAATTATAATTGCAAATTATAACTTCAAGATCTGAACTTGTAATAGTCAATTACAGAACTTAGATTTTTTAAATACTAATTATTATTTCAAATTATAACTTGAAGATCTGAACTTGTAATTGTCAAATACAGAACTTAAAATTGATAGCTTATAAGTATAATTGCAAATTATAACTAGAAGATATGAACTTGTAATAGGTAAATACAGAACTTCGAATTGTTAATTTCAAACTAAGATTGCAAATTATAACTTGAAGATCTGAACTTGTACTTGTCAAATACAGAACTTAGAATTCATAACTTCAAATTATGATTGTAAATAATAATTAGAAGATCTGAACTTGTAATAGTCAAATACAGAACTTCGAATTGTTAAATACAAATTATTAGTGCAAATTATAACTTGAAGATCTGAACTTGTAATTGTCAAATACAGAACTTAGAATTCATAACTTCAAATTATGATTGCAAATAATAATTAGAAGATCTGAACTTGTAATAGTCAAATACAGAACTTCGAATTGTTAAATACAAATTATTAGTGCAAATTATAACTTGAAGATCTGAACTTGTAATTGTCAAATACAGAACTTAGAATTCATAACTTCAAATTATGATTGTAAATAATAATTAGTAGATCTGAACTTGTAATAGTCAAATACAGAACTTCGAATTTTTAAATACAAATTATTAGTGCAAATTATAACTTGAAGATCTGAACTTGTAATTGTCAAATACAGAACTTAGAATTCATAACTTCAAATTATGATTGTAAATAATAAGTAGAAGATCTGAACTTGTAATAGTCAAATACAGAACTTCGAATTGTTAAATGCAAATTATTAGTGCAAATTATAACTTGAAGATCTGAACTTGTAATTGTCAAATACAGAAGTTAGAATTGATAGCTTATAATTATAATTGCAAATTATAACTTGAAGATCTGAACTTGTAATAGTGAATTACAGAACTTCTAATTGTTAATTTCAAACTAAGATTGTAATTAAAAATTGTAAGATCTAAACTTGTAATAGTCAAATACAGAACTCCGAATTGTTAAATACAAATTATTAGTGCAAATTATAACTTGAAGATCTGAACTTGTAATTGTCAAATACAGCACTTAGAATTCATAACTTCAAATTTTGATTGCTAATTATAACTTGAAGATCTGAACTTGTAATAGTCAAATACAGAACTTAGAATTGTAAAATTCAAATCATGATTGCAAATTATAACTTGAAGATCTGAACTTGTAATAGTCAAATACTGAACTTAAAATTGATAGCTTATAATTATAATTGCAAATTATAACTTGAAGATCTGAATTTGTAATAGGTAAAAACAGAACTTCGAATTGTTAATTGCAAACTAAGATTGTAATTAATAATTTGAAGATCTGCACTTGCAATAGTCCAATACAGAACTTCGAATTGTTAAATACAAATTATAATTGCAAATTATAACTAGAAGATCTGAACTTGTAATAGGTAAATACAGAACTTAGATTTTTAAATACTAATTATTATTTCAAATTATAACTTGAAGATCTGAACTTGTAATTGTCAAATACAGAACTTAAAATTCATAACTTCAAATTATGATTGTAAATAATAATTAGTAGATCTGAACTTGTAATAGTCAAATACAGAACTTCGAATTGTTAAATACAAATTATTAGTGCAAATTATAACTTGAAGATCTGAACTTGTAATTGTCAAATACAGAACTTAGAATTCATAACTTCAAATTATGATTGTAAATAATAAGTAGAAGATCTGAGAACTTGTAATAGTCAAATACAGAACTTCGAATTGTTAAATACAAATTATTAGTGCAAATTATAACTTGAAGATCTGAACTTGTAATTGTCAAATACAGAACTTAGAATTGATAGCTTATAATTATAATTTCAAATTATAACTTGAAGATCTGAACTTGTTATAGTGAATTACAGAACTTCTAATTGTTAATTTCAAACTAAGATTGTAATTAATAATTGTAAGATCTAAACTTGTAATAGTCAAATACAGAACTTAGAATTGTAAAATTTAAATCATGATTGCAAATTATAACTTGAAGATCTGAACTTGTAATAGTCAAATACTGAACTTAAAATTGATAGCTTATAATTATAATTGCAAATTATAACTTGAAGATTTGAATTTGTAATAGGTAAATACAGAACTTCGAATTGTTAAATACAAATTATTAGTGCAAATTATAACTTGAAAATCTGAACTTGTAATTATCAAATACAGAACTTAAAATTGATAGCTTATAATTATAATTGCAAATTATAAGTTGAAGATCTGAACTTGTAATAAGTAAATACAGAACTTCTAATTGTTAATTTCCAACTAAGATTGTAATTAATAATTTGAAGATCTGAACTTGTAATAATCAAATTCAGAACTTAGAATTCATAACTTCAAATTATGATTACAAATTATAACTTGAAGATCTGAACTTGTAATTGTAAAATACAGAACTAAGAATTCATAACTTCAAATTATGATTGTAAATAATAATTAGAAGATCTGAACTTGTAATAGTCAAATACAGAACTACGAATTGTTAAATACAAATTATTAGTGCAAATTATAACTTGAAGATCTGAACTTGTAATTGTCAAATACAGAACTTAGAATTCATAACTTCAAATTATGATTGCTAATTATAACTTGAAGATCTGAACTTGTAATAGTCAAATACAGAACTTCGAATTGTTAAATACAAATTATTAGTGCAAATTATAAATTGAAGATCTGAACTTGTAATTGTCAAATACAGAACTTAGAATTCATAACTTCAAATTATGATTGCTAATTATAACTTGAAGATCTGAACTTGTAATAATCAAATACAGAACTTAAAATTGATAGCTTATAATTATAATTGCAAATTATAACTTGAAGATCTGAATTTGTAATAGGTAAAAACCGAACTTCGAATTTTTAATTTCAAACTAAGATTGTAAATAATAATTTGAAGATCTGAACTTGTAATAGTCAAATACAGAACTTCGAATTGTTAAATACAAATTATTAGTGCAAATTATAACTTGAAGATCTGAACTTGTAATTGTCAAATAGAGAACTTAAAATTGATAGCTTATAATTATAATTGCAAATTATAAGTTGAAGATCTGAACTTGTAATAGGTAAATACAGAACTTCGAATTGTTAATTATAACTAAGATTGTAATTAATAATTAGAAGATCTGAACTTGCAATGGTCAAATACAGAACTTCGAATTGTTAAATACAAATTATTAGTGCAAATTATAACTAGAAGATCTGATCTTGTAATTGTCAAATACAGAACTTAGAATTCATAACTTCAAATTATGATTGCTAACTATAACTTGAAGATCTGAACTTGAAATAGTCAAATACAGAACTTAGAATTGTAAAATTCAAATTATGATTGCAAATTATAACTTGAAGATCTGAACTTGTAATAGTCAAATACAGAACTTAAAATTGATAGCTTATAATTATAATTGCAAATTATAACTTGAAGATCTGAATTTGTAATAGGTAAATACAGAACTTCGAATTGTTAATTTCAAACTAAGATTGTAAATAATAATTTGAAGATCTGTACTTGTAATAGTCAAATACAGAACTTCGAATTGTTAAATACAAATTATTAGTGCAAATTATAACTTGAAGTTCTGAACTTGTAATTGTCAAATACAGAACTTAAAATTGATAGCTTATAATTATAATTGCAAATTATAAGTTGAAGATCTGAACTTGTAATAGGTAAATACAAAACTTCGAATTGTTAATTTCAAACTAAGATTGTAAAAAATAATTTGAAGATCTGAACTTGTAATAGTCAAATACTGAACTTCGAATTGTTAAATACAAATTATAAGTGCAAATTATAACTTGAAAATCTGAACTTGTAATTGTCAAATAGAGAACTTAAAATTGATAGCTTATAATTATAATTGCAAATTATAAATTGAAGAGCTGAACTTGTAATAGGTAAATACAAAACTTCGAATTGTTAATTTCAAACTAAGATTGTAATTAATAATTTGAAGATCTGAACTTGTAATAGTCAAATACAGAACTTAGAATTGTAAAATTCAAATTATGATTGCAAATTATAACTTGAAGATCTGAACTTGTAATAGTCAAATACAGAACTTAAAATTGATAGCTAATAATTATAATTGCAAATTATAACTTGAAGATCTAAATTTGTAATAGGTAAATACAGAACTTCGAATTGTTAATTTCAAACTAATATTGTAAAAAATAATTTGAAGATCTGAACTTGTAATAGTCAAATACAGAACTTCAAATTGTTAAATTCAAATTATTAGTGCAAATTATAACTTGAAGATCTGAACTTGTAATTGTCAAATACAGAACTTAAAATTGATAGCTTATAAGTATAATTGCAAATTATAACTAGAAGATATGAACTTGTAATAGGTAAATACAGAACTTCGAATTGTTAATTTCAAACTAAGATTGCAAATTATAACTTGAAGATCTGAACTTGTACTTGTCAAATACAGAACTTAGAATTCATAACTTCAAATTATGATTGTAAATAATAATTAGAAGATCTGAACTTGTAATAGTCAAATACAGAACTTCGAATTGTTAAATACAAATTATTAGTGCAAATTATAACTTGAAGATCTGAACTTGTAATTGTCAAATACAGAACTTAGAATTCATAATTTCAAATTATGATTGCAAATAATAATTAGAAGATCTGAACTTGTAATAGTCAAATACAGAACTTCGAATTGTTAAATACAAATTATTAGTGCAAATTATAACTTGAAGATCTGAACTTGTAATTGTCAAATACAGAACTTAAAATTGATAGCTTATAATTATTATTGCAAATTATAAGTTGAAGATCTGAACTTGTAATAGTCAAATACAGAACTTCGAATTGTTAATTTCAAACTAAGATTGTAATAATAATTTGAAGATCTGAACTTGTAATAGTCAAATACGGAACTTCGAATTGTTAAATACAAATTATTAGTGCAAATTATAACTTGAAGATCTGAACTTGTAATTGTCAAATAGAGAACTTAAAATTGATAGCTTATAATTATAATTGCAAATTATAAATTGAAGAGCTGAACTTGTAATAGGTAAATACAAAACTTCGAATTGTTAATTTCAAACTAAGATTGTAATTAATAATTTGAAGATCTGAACTTGTAATAGTCAAATACAGAACTTAGAATTGTAAAATTCAAATTATGATTGCAAATTATAACTTGAAGATCTGAACTTGTAATAGTCAAATACAGAACTTAAAATTGATAGCTAATAATTATAATTGCAAATTATAACTTGAAGATCTAAATTTGTAATAGGTAAATACAGAACTTCGAATTGTTAATTTCAAACTAATATTGTAAAAAATAATTTGAAGATCTGAACTTGTAATAGTCAAATACAGAACTTCAAATTGTTAAATTCAAATTATTAGTGCAAATTATAACTTGAAGATCTGAACTTGTAATTGTCAAATACAGAACTTAAAATTGATAGCTTATAAGTATAATTGCAAATTATAACTAGAAGATATGAACTTGTAATAGGTAAATACAGAACTTCGAATTGTTAATTTCAAACTAAGATTGCAAATTATAACTTGAAGATCTGAACTTGTACTTGTCAAATACAGAACTTAGAATTCATAACTTCAAATTATGATTGTAAATAATAATTAGAAGATCTGAACTTGTAATAGTCAAATACAGAACTTCGAATTGTTAAATACAAATTATTAGTGCAAATTATAACTTGAAGATCTGAACTTGTAATTGTCAAATACAGAACTTAGAATTCATAACTTCAAATTATGATTGCAAATAATAATTAGAAGATCTGAACTTGTAATAGTCAAATACAGAACTTCGAATTGTTAAATACAAATTATTAGTGCAAATTATAACTTGAAGATCTGAACTTGTAATTGTCAAATACAGAACTTAAAATTGATAGCTTATAATTATTATTGCAAATTATAAGTTGAAGATCTGAACTTGTAATAGTCAAATACAGAACTTCGAATTGTTAATTTCAAACTAAGATTGTAATAATAATTTGAAGATCTGAACTTGTAATAGTCAAATACGGAACTTCGAATTGTTAAATACAAATTATTAGTGCAAATTATAACTTGAAGATCTGAACTTGTAATTATCAAATACAGCACTTGGAATTCATAACTTCAAATTATGATTGCAAATTATAACTTGAAGATCTGAACTTGTAATTGTCAAATACAGAACTTAGAATTCATAACTTCAAATTATGATTGTAAATAATAATTAGAAGATCTGAACTTGTAATAGTCAAATACAGAACTTCAAATTGTTAAATTCAAATTATTAGTGCAAATTATAACTTGAAGATCTGAACTTGTAATTGTCAAATACAGAACTTAGAATTGATAGCTTATAATTATAATTGCAAATTATAACTTGAAGAACTGAACTTGTAATAGTCAATTACAGAACTTAGATTTGTTAAATACTAATTATTATTTCAAATTATAACTTGAAGATCTGAACTTGTAATTGTCAAATACAGAACTTAAAATTGATAGCTTATAAGTATAATTACAAATTATAACTAGAAGATATGAACTTGTAATAGGTAAATACAGAACTTCGAATTGTTAATTTCAAACTAAGATTGCAAATTATAACTTGAAGATCTGAACTTGTAATTGTCAAATACAGAACTTAGAATTAATAACTTCAAATTATGATTGTAAATAATAATTAGAAGATCTGAACTTGTAATAGTCAAATACAGAACTACGAATTGTTAAATACAAATTATTAGTGCAAATTATAACTTGAAGATCTGAACTTGTAATTGTCAAATACAGAACTTAGAATTCATAACTTCAAATTATGATTGTAAATAATAAGTAGAAGATCTGAACTTGTAATAGTCAAATACAGAACTTCGAATTGTTAAATACAAATTATTAGTGCAAATTATAACTTGAAGATCTGAACTTGTAATTGTCAAATACAGAACTTAGAATTGATAGCTTATAATTATAATTGCATATTATAACTTGAAGATCTGAACTTGTAACAGTGAATTACAGAGCTTCTAATTGTTAATTTCAAACTAAGATTGTAATTAATAATTTGAAGATCTAAACTTGTAATAGTCAAATACAGAACTCCGAATTGTTAAATACAAATTATTAGTGCAAATTATAACTTGAAGATCTGAACTTGTAATTGTCAAATATAGCACTTAGAATTCAAAACTTCAAATTATGATTGCTAATTATAACTTGAAGATCTGAACTTGTATTAGTCAAATACAGAACTTAGAATTGTAAAATGCAAATTATGATTGCTAATTATAACTTGAAGATCTGAACTTGTAATAGTCAAATACAGAACTTAAAATTGATAGCTTATAATTATAATTGCAAATTATAAGTTGAAGATCTGAACTTGTAATAGTCAAATACAGAACTTCGAATTGTTAATTTCAAACTAATATTGTAATTAATAATTTGAAGATCTGAACTTGTAATAGTCAAATACAGAACTTCAAATTGTTAAATTCAAATTATTAGTGCAAATTATAACTTGAAGATCTGAACTTGTAATTGTCAAATACAGAACTTAGAATTGATAGCTTATAATTATAATTGCAAATTATAACTTCAAGATCTGAACTTGTAATAGTCAATTACAGAACTTAGATTTTTTAAATACTAATTATTATTTCAAATTATAACTTGAAGATCTGAACTTGTAATTGTCTAATACAGAACTTAGAATTGATAGCTTAAAATTATAATTGCAAATTATAACTTGAAGATCTGAACTTGTAATAGTGAATTACAGAACTTCGAATTGTTAAATACAAATTATTAGTACAAATTATAACTTGAAGATCTGAACTTGTAATTGTCAAATACAGAACTTAAAATTGATAGCTTAAAATTATAATTGCATATTATAATTTGAAGATATGAACTTGTAATAGTCAAATACAGATCTTCGAATTGTTAAATACAAATTATTAGTGCAAATTATAACTTGAAAATCTGAACTTGTAATTGTCAAATACAGAACTTATAATTGATAGCTTATAATTATAATTGCAAATTATAAGTTGAAGATCTGAACTTGTAATAGGTAAATACAGAACTTCGAATTGTTAATTTCAAACTAAGATTGCAAATTATAACTTGAAGATCTGAACTTGTAATTGTCAAATACAGAACTTAGAATTCTTAACTTCAAATTATGATTGTAAATAATAATTAGAAGATCTGAACTTGTAATAGTCAAATACAGAACTTCGAATTGTTAAATACAAATTATTAGTACAAATTATAACTTGAAGATCTGAACTTGTAATTGTCAAATACAGAACTTAGAATTCATAACTTCAAATTATGATTGTAAATAATAAGTAGAAGATCTGAACTTGTAATAGTCAAATACAGAACTTCGAATTGTTAAATACAAATTATTAGTGCAAATTATAACTTGAAGATCTGAACTTGTAATTGTCAAATACAGAACTTAGAATTGATAGCTTATAATTATAATTGCAAATTATAACTTGAAGATCTGAACTTGTAATAGTCAAATACAGAACTTCGAATTGTTAATTTCAAACTAATATTGTAATTAATAATTTGAAGATCTGAACTTGTAATAGTCAAATACAGAACTTCAAATTGTTAAATTCAAATTATTAGTGCAAATTATAACTTGAAGATCTGAACTTGTAATTGTCAAATACAGAACTTAGAATTGATAGCTTATAATTATAATTGCAAATTATAACTTCAAGATCTGAACTTGTAATAGTCAATTACAGAACTTAGATTTTTTAAATACTAATTATTATTTCAAATTATAACTTGAAGATCTGAACTTGTAATTGTCAAATACAGAACTTAAAATTGATAGCTTATAAGTATAATTGCAAATTATAACTAGAAGATATGAACTTGTAATAGGTAAATACAGAACTTCGAATTGTTAATTTCAAACTAAGATTGCAAATTATAACTTGAAGATCTGAACTTGTACTTGTCAAATACAGAACTTAGAATTCATAACTTCAAATTATGATTGTAAATAATAATTAGAAGATCTGAACTTGTAATTGTCAAATACAGAACTTAAAATTGATAGCTTATAAGTATAATTGCAAATTATAACTTGAAGATCTGAACTTGTAATTGTCAAATACAGCACTTAGAATTCATAACTTCAAATTATGATTGCTAATTATAACTTGAAGATCTGAACTTGTAATAGTCAAATACAGAACTTAGAATTGTAAAATTCAAATCATGATTGCAAATTATAACTTGAAGATCTGAACTTGTAATAGTCAAATACTGAACTTAAAATTGATAGCTTATAATTATAATTGCAAATTATAACTTGAAGATCTGAATTTGTAATAGGTAAATACAGAACTTCGAATTGTTAATTTCAAACTAAGATTGTAATTAATAATTTGAAGATCTGCACTTGCAATAGTCGAATACAGAACTTCGAATTGTTAAATACAAATTATAATTGCAAATTATAACTAGAAGATCTGAACTTGTAATAGGTAAATACAGAACTTCAAATTGTTAATTTCAAACTAAGATTGTAAATAATAATTTGAAGATATGAACTTGTAATAGTCAAATACAGAACTTCAAATTGTTAAATTCTAATTATTAGTGCAAATTATAACTTGAAGATCTGAACTTGTAATTGTCAAATACAGAACTTAGAATTGATAGCTTATAATTATAATTGCAAATTATAACTTGAAGAACTGAACTTGTAATAGTCAATTACAGAACTTAGATTTGTTAAATACTAATTATTATTTCAAATTTTAACTTGAAGATCTGAACTTGTAATTGTCAAATACAGAACTTAAAATTGATAGCTTATAAGTATAATTGCAAATTATAACTAGAAGATGTGAACTTGTAATAGGTAAATACAGAACTACGAATTGTTAATTTCAAACTAAGATTGCAAATTATAACTTGAAGATCTGAACTTGTAATTGTCAAATACAGAACTTAGAATTCATAACTTCAAATTATGATTGTAAATAATAATTAGTAGATCTGAACTTGTAATAGTCAAATACAGAACTTCGAATTGTTAAATACAAATTATTAGTGCAAATTATAACTTGAAGATCTGAACTTGTAATTGTCAAATACAGAACTTAGAACTCATAACTTCAAATTATGATTGTAAATAATAAGTAGAAGATCTGAACTTGTAATAGTCAAATACAGAACTTCGAATTGTTAAATACAAATTATTAGTGCAAATTATAACTTGAAGATCTGAACTTGTAATTGTCAAATACAGAACTTAGAATTGATAGCTTATAATTATAATTGCAAATTATAACTTGCAGATCTGAACTTGTAATAGTGAATTACAGAACTTCTAATTGTTAATTTCAAACTAAGATTGTAATTAAAAATTGTAAGATCTAAACTTGTAATAGTCAAATACAGAACTCCGAATTGTTAAATACAAATTATTAGTGCAAATTATAACTTGAAGATCTGAACTTGTAATAGTCAAATACTGAACTTAAAATTGATAGCTTATAATTATAATTGCAAATTATAACTTGAAGATCTGAATTTGTAATAGGTAAAAACAGAACTTCGAATTGTTAATTTCAAACTAAGATTGTAATTAATAATTTGAAGATCTGCACTTGCAATAGTCCAATACAGAACTTCGAATTGTTAAATACAAATTATAATTGCAAATTATAACTAGAAGATCTGAACTTGTAATAGGTAAATACAGAACTTAGATTTGTTAAATACTAATTATTATTTCAAATTATAACTTGAAGATCTGAACTTGTAATTGTCAAATACAGAACTTAAAATTCATAACTTCCAATTATGATTGTAAATAATAATTAGTAGATCTGAACTTGTAATAGTCAAATACAGAACTTCGAATTGTTAAATACAAATTATTAGTGCAAATTATAACTTGAAGATCTGAACTTGTAATTGTCAAATACAGAACTTAAAATTCATAACTTCAAATTATTTTTGTAAATAATAATTAGTAGATCTGAACTTGTAATAGTCAAATACAGAACTTCGAATTGTTAAATACAAATTATTAGTGCAAATTATAACTTGAAAATCTGAACTTGTAATTGTCAAATACAGAACTTATAATTGATAGCTTATAATTATAATTGCAAATTATAAGTTGAAGATCTGAACTTGTAATAGGTAAATACAGAACTTCGAATTGTTAATTTCAAACTAAGATTGCAAATTATAACTTGAAGATCTGAACTTGTAATTGTCAAATACAGAACTTAGAATTCTTAACTTCAAATTATGATTGTAAATAATAATTAGAAGATCTGAACTTGTAATAGTCAAATACAGAACTTCGAATTGTTAAATACAAATTATTAGTGCAAATTATAACTTGAAGATCTGAACTTGTAATTGTCAAATACAGAACTTAGAATTCATAACTTCAAATTATGATTGTAAATAATAAGTAGAAGATCTGAACTTGTAATAGTCAAATACAGAACTTCGAATTGTTAAATACAAATTATTAGTGCAAATTATAACTTGAAGATCTGAACTTGTAATTGTCAAATACAGAACTTAGAATTGATAGCTTATAATTATAATTGCAAATTATAACTTGAAGATCTGAACTTGTAATAGTCAAATACAGAACTTCGAATTGTTAATTTCAAACTAATATTGTAATTAATAATTTGAAGATCTGAACTTGTAATAGTCAAATACAGAACTTCAAATTGTTAAATTCAAATTATTAGTGCAAATTATAACTTGAAGATCTGAACTTGTAATTGTCAAATACAGAACTTAGAATTGATAGCTTATAATTATAATTGCAAATTATAACTTCAAGATCTGAACTTGTAATAGTCAATTACAGAACTTAGATTTTTTAAATACTAATTATTATTTCAAATTATAACTTGAAGATCTGAACTTGTAATTGTCAAATACAGAACTTAAAATTGATAGCTTATAGGTATAATTGCAAATTATAACTAGAAGATATGAACTTGTAATAGGTAAATACAGAACTTCGAATTGTTAATTTCAAACTAAGATTGCAAATTATAACTTGAAGATCTGAACTTGTACTTGTCAAATACAGAACTTAGAATTCATAACTTCAAATTATGATTGTAAATAATAATTAGAAGATCTGAACTTGTAATAGTCAAATACAGAACTTCGAATTGTTAAATACAAATTATTAGTGCAAATTATAACTTGAAGATCTGAACTTGTAATTGTCAAATACAGAACTTAGAATTCATAACTTCAAATTATGATTGCAAATAATAAGTAGAAGATCTGAACTTGTAATAGTCAAATACAGTACTTCGAATTGTTAAATACAAATTATTAGTGCAAATTATAACTTGAAGATCTGAACTTGTAATTGTCAAATACAGAACTTAGAATTGATAGCTTATAATTATAATTGCAAATTATAACTTGAAGATCTGAACTTGTAATAGTGAATTACAGAACTTCTAATTGTTAATTTCAAAGTAAGATTGTAATTAATAATTGTAAGATCTAAACTTGTAATAATCAAATACAGAACTCCGAATTGTTAAATACAAATTATTAGTGCAAATTATAACTTGAAGATCTGAACTTGTAATTGTCAAATACAGCACTTAGAATTCATAACTTCAAATTATGATTGCTAATTATAACTTGAAGATCTGAACTTGTAATAGTCAAATACAGAACTTAGAATTGTAAAATTCAAATCATGATTGCAAATTATAACTTGAAGATCTGAACTTGTAATAGTCAAATACTGAACTTAAAATTGATAGCTTATAATTATAATTGCAAATTATAACTTGAAGATCTGAATTTGTAATAGGTAAATACAGAACTTCGAATTGTTAATTTCAAACTAAGATTGTAATTAATAATTTGAAGATCTGCACTTGCAATAGTCGAATACAGAACTTCGAATTGTTAAATACAAATTATAATTGCAAATTATAACTAGAAGATCTGAACTTGTAATAGGTAAATACAGAACTTCAAATTGTTAATTTCAAACTAAGATTGTAAATAATAATTTGAAGATATGAACTTGTAATAGTCAAATACAGAACTTCAAATTGTTAAATTCAAATTATTAGTGCAAATTATAACTTGAAGATCTGAACTTGTAATTGTCAAATACAGAACTTAGAATTGATAGCTTATACTTATAATTGCAAATTATAACTTGAAGAACTGAACTTGTAATAGTCAATTACAGAACTTAGATTTGTTAAATACTAATTATTATTTCAAATTATAACTTGAAGATCTGAATTTGTAATTGTCAAATACAGAACTTAAAATTGATAGCTTATAAGTATAATTGCAAATTATAACTAGAAGATATGAACTTGTAATAGGTAAATACAGAACTTCGAATTGTTAATTTCAAACTAAGATTGCAAATTATAACTTGAAGATCTGAACTTGTAATTGTCAAATACAGAACTTAGAATTCATAACTTCAAATTATGATTGTAAATAATAATTAGTAGATCTGAACTTGTAATAGTCAAATACAGAACTTCGAATTGTTAAATACAAATTATTAGTGCAAATTATAACTTGAAGATCTGAACTTGTAATTGTCAAATACAGAACTTAGAATTCATAACTTCAAATTATGATTGTAAATAATAAGTAGAAGATCTGAACTTGTAATAGTCAAATACAGAACTTCGAATTGTTAAATACAAATTATTAGTGCAAATTATAACTTGAAGATCTGAACTTGTAATTGTCAAATACAGAACTTAGAATTGATAGCTTATAATTATAATTGCAAATTATAACTTGCAGATCTGAACTTGTAATAGTGAATTACAGAACTTCTAATTGTTAATTTCAAACTAAGATTGTAATTAAAAATTGTAAGATCTAAACTTGTAATAGTCAAATACAGAACTCCGAATTGTTAAATACAAATTATTAGTGCAAATTATAACTTGAAGATCTGAACTTGTAATAGTCAAATACTGAACTTAAAATTGATAGCTTATAATTATAATTGCAAATTATAACTTGAAGATTTGAATTTGTAATAGGTAAAAACAGAACTTCGAATTGTTAATTTCAAACTAAGATTGTAATTAATAATTTGAAGATCTGCACTTGCAATAGTCCAATACAGAACTTCGAATTGTTAAATACAAATTATAATTGCAAATTATAACTAGAAGATCTGAACTTGTAATTGTCAAATACAGAACTTAAAATTCATAACTTCAAATTATGATTGTAAATAATAATTAGTAGATCTGAACTTGTAATAGTCAAATACAGAACTTCGAATTGTTAAATACAAATTATTAGTGCAAATTATAACTTGAAGATCTGAACTTGTAATTGTCAAATACAGAACTTAGAATTCATAACTTCAAATTATGATTGTAAATAATAAGTAGAAGATCTGAACTTGTAATAGTCAAATACAGAACTTCGAATTGTTAAATACAAATTATTAGTGCAAATTATAACTTGAAGATCTGAACTTGTAATTGTCAAATACAGAACTTAGAATTGATAGCTTATAATTATAATTGCAAATTATAACTTGAAGATCTGAACTTGTTATAGTGAATTACAGAACTTCTAATTGTTAATTTCAAACTAAGATTGTAATTAATAATTGTAAGATCTAAACTTGTAATAGTCAAATACAGAACTTAGAATTGTAAAATTTAAATCATGATTGCAAATTATAACTTGAAGATCTGAACTTGTAATTGTCAAATAGAGAACTTAAAATTGATAGCTTATAATTATAATTTCAAATTATAAGTTGAAGATCTGAACTTGTAATAGGTAAATACAGAACTTCGAATTGTTAATTTCAAACTAAGATTGTAATTAATAATTTGAAGATCTGAACTTGTAATAGTCAAATTCAGAACTTCGAATTGTTAAATACAAATTATTAGTGCAAATTATAACTTGAAGATCTGAACTTGTAATTGTCAAATACAGAACTTAGAATTCATAACTTCAAATTATGATTGCAAATTATAACTTGAAGATCTGAACTTGTATTAGTCAAATACAGAACTTAGAATTGTAAAATGCAAATTATGATTGCTAATTATAACTTGAAGATCTGAACTTGTAATAGTCAAATACAGAACTTAAAATTGATAGCTTATAATTATAATTGCAAATTATAAGTTGAAGATCTGAACTTGTAATAGTCAAATACAGAACTTCGAATTGTTAATTTCAAACTAATATTGTAATTAATAATTTGAAGATCTGAACTTGTAATAGTCAAATACAGAACTTCAAATTGTTAAATTCAAATTATTAGTGCAAATTATAACTTGAAGATCTGAACTTGTAATTGTCAAATACAGAACTTAGAATTGATAGCTTATAATTATAATTGCAAATTATAACTTCAAGATCTGAACTTGTAATAGTCAATTACAGAACTTAGATTTTTTAAATACTAATTATTATTTCAAATTATAACTTGAAGATCTGAACTTGTAATTGTCAAATACAGAACTTAAAATTGATAGCTTATAAGTATAATTGCAAATTATAACTAGAAGATATGAACTTGTAATAGGTAAATACAGAACTTCGAATTGTTAATTTCAAACTAAGATTGCAAATTATAACTTGAAGATCTGAACTTGTACTTGTCAAATACAGAACTTAGAATTCATAACTTCAAATTATGATTGTAAATAATAATTAGAAGATCTGAACTTGTAATAGTCAAATACAGAACTTCGAATTGTTAAATACAAATTATTAGTGCAAATTATAACTTGAAGATCTGAACTTGTAATTGTCAAATACAGAACTTAGAATTCATAACTTCAAATTATGATTGCAAATAATAATTAGAAGATCTGAACTTGTAATAGTCAAATACAGAACTTCGAATTGTTAAATACAAATTATTAGTGCAAATTATAACTTGAAGATCTGAACTTGTAATTGTCAAATACAGAACTTAAAATTGATAGCTTATAATTATTATTGCAAATTATAAGTTGAAGATCTGAACTTGTAATAGTCAAATACAGAACTTCGAATTGTTAATTTCAAACTAAGATTGTAATAATAATTTGAAGATCTGAACTTGTAATAGTCAAATACGGAACTTCGAATTGTTAAATACAAATTATTAGTGCAAATTATAACTTGAAGATCTGAACTTGTAATTATCAAATACAGCACTTGGAATTCATAACTTCAAATTATGATTGCAAATTATAACTTGAAGATCTGAACTTGTAATTGTCAAATACAGAACTTAGAATTCATAACTTCAAATTATGATTGTAAATAATAATTAGAAGATCTGAACTTGTAATAGTCAAATACAGAACTTCAAATTGTTAAATTCATATTATTAGTGCAAATTATAACTTGAAGATCTGAACTTGTAATTGTCAAATACAGAACTTAGAATTGATAGCTTATAATTATAATTGCAAATTATAACTTGAAGAACTGAACTTGTAATAGTCAATTACAGAACTTACATTTGTTAAATACTAATTATTATTTCAAATTATAACTTGAAGATCTGAACTTGTAATTGTCAAATACAGAACTTAAAATTGATAGCTTATAAGTATAATTGCAAATTATAACTAGAAGATATGAACTTGTAATAGGTAAATACAGAACTTCGAATTGTTAATTTCAAACTAAGATTGCAAATTATAACTTGACGATCTGAACTTGTAATTGTCAAATACAGAACTTAGAATTCATAACTTCAAATTATGATTGTAAATAATAATTAGTAGATCTGAACTTGTAATAGTCAAATACAGAACTTCGAATTGTTAAATACAAATTATTAGTGCAAATTATAACTTGAAGATCTGAACTTGTAATTGTCAAATACAGAACTTAGAATTCATAACTTCAAATTATGATTGTAAAATATAAGTAGAAGATCTGAACTTGTAATAGTCAAATACAGAACTTCGAATTGTTAAATACAAATTATTAGTGCAAATTATAACTTGAAGATCTGAACTTGTAATTGTCAAATACAGAACTTAGAATTGATAGCTTATAATTATAATTGCAAATTATAACTTGCAGATCTGAACTTGTAATAGTGAATTACAGAACTTCTAATTGTTAATTTCAAACTAAGATTGTAATTAAAAATTGTAAGATCTAAACTTGTAATAGTCAAATACTGAACTCCGAATTGTTAAATACAAATTATTAGTGCAAATTATAACTTGAAGATCTGAACTTGTAATTGTCAAATACAGCACTTAGAATTCATAACTTCAAATTATGATTGCTAATTATAACTTGAAGATCTGAACTTGTAATAGTCAAATACAGAACTTAGAATTGTAAAATTCAAATCATGATTGCAAATTATAACTTGAAGATCTGAACTTGTAATAGTCAAATACTGAACTTAAAATTGATAGCTTATAATTATAATTGCAAATTATAACTTGAAGATCTGAATTTGTAATAGGTAAAAACAGAACTTCGAATTGTTAATTTCAAACTAAGATTGTAATTAATAATTTGAAGATCTGCACTTGCAATAGTCCAATACAGAACTTCGAATTGTTAAATACAAATTATAATTGCAAATTATAACTAGAAGATCTGAACTTGTAATAGGTAAATACAGAACTTAGATTTGTTAAATACTAATTATTATTTCAAATTATAACTTGAAGATCTGAACTTGTAATTGTCAAATACAGAACTTAAAATTCATAACTTCAAATTATGATTGTAAATAATAATTAGTAGATCTGAACTTGTAATAGTCAAATACAGAACTTCGAATTGTTAAATACAAATTATTAGTGCAAATTATAACTTGAAGATCTGAACTTGTAATTGTCAAATACAGAACTTAGAATTCATAACTTCAAATTATGATTGTAAATAATAAGTAGAAGATCTGAACTTGTAATAGTCAAATACAGAACTTCGAATTGTTAAATACAAGTTATTAGTGCAAATTATAACTTGAAGATCTGAACTTGTAATTGTCAAATACAGAACTTAGAATTGATAGCTTATAATTATAATTGCAAATTATAACTTGAAGATCTGAACTTGTTATAGTGAATTACAGAACTTCTAATTGTTAATTTCAAACTAAGATTGTAATTAATAATTGTAAGATCTAAACTTGTAATAGTCAAATACAGAACATAGAATTGTAAAATTTAAATCATGATTGCAAATTATAACTTGAAGATCTGAACTTGTAATAGTCAAATACTGAACTTAAAATTGATAGCTTATAATTATAATTGCAAATTATAACTTGAAGATCTGAATTTGTAATAGGTAAATACAGAACTTCGAATTGTTAAATACAAATTATTAGTGCAAATTATAACTTGAAAATCTGAACTTGTAATTATCAAATACAGAACTTAAAATTGATAGCTTATAATTATAATTGCAAATTATAAGTTGAAGATCTGAACTTGTAATAAGTAAATACAGAACTTCTAATTGTTAATTTCCAACTAAGATTGTAATTAATAATTTGAAGATCTGAACTTGTAATAATCAAATTCAGAACTTAGAATTCATAACTTCAAATTATGATTACAAAGTATAACTTGAAGATCTGAACTTGTAATTGTAAAATACAGAACTAAGAATTCATAACTTCAAATTATGATTGTAAATAATAATTAGAAGATCTGAACTTGTAATAGTCAAATACAGAACTACGAATTGTTAAATACAAATTATTAGTGCAAATTATAACTTGAAGATCTGAACTTGTAATTGTCAAATACAGAACTTAGAATTCATAACTTCAAATTATGATTGCTAATTATAACTTGAAGATCTGAACTTGTAATAGTCAAATACAGAACTTAGAATTGGGAAATTCAAATTATGATTGCAAATTATAACTTGAAAATCTGAACTTGTAATAATCAAATACAGAACTTAAAATTGATAGCTTATAATTATAATTGCAAATTATAACTTGAAGATCTGAATTTGTAATAGGTAAATACCGAACTTCGAATTTTTAATTTCAAACTAAGATTGTAAATAATAATTTGAAGATCTGAACTTGTAATAGTCAAATACAGAACTTCGAATTGTTAAATACAAATTATTAGTGCAAATTATAACTTGAAGATCTGAACTTGTAATTGTCAAATACAGATCTTAAAATTGATAGCTTATAATTATAATTGCAAATTATAAGTTGAAGATCTGAACTTGTAATAGGTAAATACAGAACTTCGAATTGTTAATTATAACTAAGATTGTAATTAATAATTAGAAGATCTGAACTTGCAATGGTCAAATACAGAACTTCGAATTGTTAAATACAAATTATTAGTGCAAATTATAACTTGAAGATCTGAACTTGTAATTGTCAAATACAGAACTTAGAATTCATAACTTCAAATTATGATTGCTAACTATAACTTGAAGATCTGAACTTGAAATAGTCAAATACAGAACTTAGAATTGTAAAATTCAAATTATGATTGCAAATTATAACTTGAAGATCTGAACTTGTAATAGTCAAATACAGAACTTAAAATTGATAGCTTATAATTATAATTGCAAATTATAACTTGAAGATCTGAATTTGTAATAGGTAAATACAGAACTTCGAATTGTTAATTTCAAACTAAGATTGTAAATAATAATTTGAAGATCTGTACTTGTAATAGTCAAATACAGAACTTCGAATTGTTAAATACAAATTATTAGTGCAAATTATAACTTGAAGATCTGAACTTGTAATAAGTAAATACAGAACTTCTAATTGTTAATTTCCAACTAAGATTGTAATTAATAATTTGAAGATCTGAACTTGTAATAATCAAATTCAGAACTTAGAATTCATAACTTCAAATTATGATTACAAATTATAACTTGAAGATCTGAACTTGTAATTGTAAAATACAGAACTAAGAATTCATAACTTCAAATTATGATTGTAAATAATAATTAGAAGATCTGAACTTGTAATAGTCAAATACAGAACTACGAATTGTTAAATACAAATTATTAGTGCAAATTATAACTTGAAGATCTGAACTTGTAATTGTCAAATACAGAACTTAGAATTCATAACTTCAAATTATGATTGCTAATTATAACTTGAAGATCTGAACTTGTAATAGTCAAATACAGAACTTAGAATTGGGAAATTCAAATTATGATTGCAAATTATAACTTGAAAATCTGAACTTGTAATAATCAAATACAGAACTTAAAATTGATAGCTTATAATTATAATTGCAAATTATAACTTGAAGATCTGAATTTGTAATAGGTAAATACCGAACTTCGAATTTTTAATTTCAAACTAAGATTGTAAATAATAATTTGAAGATCTGAACTTGTAATAGTCAAATACAGAACTTCGAATTGTTAAATACAAATTATTAGTGCAAATTATAACTTGAAGATCTGAACTTGTAATTGTCAAATACAGAACTTAAAATTGATAGCTTATAATTATAATTGCAAATTATAAGTTGAAGATCTGAACTTGTAATAGGTAAATACAGAACTTCGAATTGTTAATTATAACTAAGATTGTAATTAATAATTAGAAGATCTGAACTTGCAATGGTCAAATACAGAACTTCGAATTGTTAAATACAAATTATTAGTGCAAATTATAACTTGAAGATCTGAACTTGTAATTGTCAAATACAGAACTTAGAATTCATAACTTCAAATTATGATTGCTAACTATAACTTGAAGATCTGAACTTGAAATAGTCAAATACAGAACTTAGAATTGTAAAATTCAAATTATGATTGCAAATTATAACTTGAAGATCTGAACTTGTAATAGTCAAATACAGAACTTAAAATTGATAGCTTATAATTATAATTGCAAATTATAACTTGAAGATCTGAATTTGTAATAGGTAAATACAGAACTTCGAATTGTTAATTTCAAACTAAGATTGTAAATAATAATTTGAAGATCTGAACTTGTAATAGTCAAATACAGAACTTCGAATTGTTAAATACAAATTATTAGTGCAAATTATAACTTGAAGATCTGAACTTGTAATTGTCAAATACAGAACTTAAAATTGATAGCTTATAATTATAATTGCAAATTATAAGTTGAAGATCTGAACTTGTAATAGGTAAATACAAAACTTCGAATTGTTAATTTCAAACTAAGATTGTAAAAAATAATTTGAAGATCTGAACTTGTAATAGTCAAATAAGGAACTTCGAATTGTTAAATACAAATTATTAGTGCAAATTATAACTTGGAGATCTGAACTTGTAATTGTCAAATACAGAACTTAAAATTGATAGCTAATAATTATAATTGCAAATTATAAGTTGAAAATCTGAACTTGTAATAGGTAAATACAGAACTTCGAATTGTTAATTTCAAACTAAGATTGTAATTACTAATTTGAAGATCTGAACTTGTAATAGTCAAATACTGAACTTCGAATTGTTAAATACAAATTATAAGTGCAAATTATAACTTGAAGATCTGAACTTGTAATAGTCAAATACAGAACTTCGAATTGTTAAATACAAATTATTAGTGCAAATTATAACTTGAAGATCTGAACTTGTAATTGTCAAATACAGAACTTAGAATTCATAACTTCAAATTATGATTGCAAATTATAACTTGAAGATCTGAACTTGTATTAGTGAAATACAGAACTTAGAATTGTAAAATGCAAATTATGATTGCTAATTATAACTTGAAGATCTGAACTTGTAATAGTCAAATACAGAACTTAAAATTGATATTTTATAATTATAATTGCAAATTATAAGTTGAAGATCTGAACTTGTAATAGTCAAATACAGAACTTCGAATTGTTAATTTCAAACTAATATTGTAATTAATAATTTGAAGATCTGAACTTGTAATAGTCAAATACAGAACTTCAAATTGTTAAATTCAAATTATTAGTGCAAATTATAACTTGAAGATCTGAACTTGTAATTGTCAAATACAGAACTTAGAATTGATAGCTTATAATTATAATTGCAAATTATAACTTCAAGATCTGAACTTGTAATAGTCAATTACAGAACTTAGATTTTTTAAATACTAATTATTATTTCAAATTATAACTTGAAGATCTGAACTTGTAATTGTCAAATACAGAACTTAAAATTGATAGCTTATAAGTATAATTGCAAATTATAACTAGAAGATATGAACTTGTAATAGGTAAATACAGAACTTCGAATTGTTAATTTCAAACTAAGATTGCAAATTATAACTTGAAGATCTGAACTTGTACTTGTCAAATACAGAACTTAGAATTCATAACTTCAAATTATGATTGTAAATAATAATTAGAAGATCTGAACTTGTAATAGTCAAATACAGAACTTCGAATTGTTAAATACAAATTATTAGTGGAAATTATAACTTGAAGATCTGAACTTGTAATTGTCAAATACAGAACTTAGAATTCATAACTTCAAATTATGATTGCAAATAATAATTAGAAGATCTGAACTTGTAATAGTCAAATACAGAACTTCGAATTGTTAAATACAAATTATTAGTGCAAATTATAACTTGAAGATCTGAACTTGTAATTGTCAAATACAGAACTTAAAATTGATAGCTTATAATTATTAGTGCAAATTATAACTTGAAGATCTGAACTTGTAATTGTCAAATACAGAACTTAGAATTCATAACTTCAAATTATGATTGCAAATAATAATTAGAAGATCTGAACTTGTAATAGTCAAATACAGAACTTCGAATTGTTAAATACAAATTATTAGTGCAAATTATAACTTAAAGATCTGAACTTGTAATAGTCAAATACAGAACTTAGAATTGATAGCTTATAATTACAATTGCAAATTATACCTTGAAGAACTGAACTTGTAATAGTCAATTACAAAACTTTGATTTGTTAAATACTAATTATTATTTCAAATTATAACTTGAAGATCTGAACTTGTAATTGTCAAATACAGAACTTAAAATTGATAGCTTATAAGTATAATTGCAAATTATAACTAGAAGATATGAACTTGTAATAGGTAAATACAGAACTTCGAATTGTTAATTTCAAACTAAGATTGCAAATTATAACTTGAAGATCTGAACTTGTAATTGTCAAATACAGAACTTAGAATTCATAACTTCAAATTATGATAGTAAATAATAATTAGAAGATCTGAACTTGTAATAGTCAAATACAGAACTTCGAATTGTTAAATACAAATTATTAGTGCAAATTATAACTTGAAGATCTGAACTTGTAATTGTCAAATACAGAACTTAGAATTGATAGCTTATAATTATAATTGCAAATTATAACTTGAAGATCTGAACTTGTAATAGTGAATTACAGAACTTCTAATTGTTAATTTAAAACTAAGATTGTAATTAATAATTTGAAGATCTAAACTTGTAATAGTCAAATACAGAACTCCGAATTGTTAAATACAAATTATTAGTGCAAATTATAACTTGAAGATCTGAACTTGTAATTGTCAAATACAGCACTTAGAATTCATAACTTCAAATTATGATTGCTAATTATAACTTGAAGATCTGAACTTGTAATAGTCAAATACAGAACTTAGAATTGTAAAATTCAAATCATGATTGCAAATTATAACTTGAAGATCTGAACTTGTAATAGTCAAATACTGAACTTAAAATTGATAGCTTATAATTATAATTGCAAATTATAACTTGAAGATCTGAATTTGTAATAGGTAAATACAGAACTTCGAATTGTTAATTTCAAACTAAGATTGTAATTAATAATTTGAAGATCTGCACTTGCAATAGTCGAATACAGAACTTCGAATTGTTAAATACAAATTATAATTGCAAATTATAACTAGAAGATCTGAACTTGTAATAGGTAAATACAGAACTTCAAATTGATAATTTCAAACTAAGATTGTAAATAATAATTTGAAGATATGAACTTGTAATAGTCAAATACAGAACTTCAAATTGTTAAATTCAAATTATTAGTGCAAATTATAACTTGAAGATCTGAACTTTTAATTGTCAAATACAGAACTTAGAATTGATAGCTTATAATTATAATTGCAAATTATAACTTGAAGAACTGAACTTGTAATAGTCAATTACAGAACTTAGATTTGTTAAATACTAATTATTATTTCAAATTATAACTTGAAGATCTGAACTTGTAATTGTCAAATACAGAACTTAAAATTGATAGCTTATAAGTATAATTGCAAATTATAACTAGAGGATATGAACTTGTAATAGGTAAATACAGAACTTCTAATTGTTAATTTCAAACTAAGATTGCAAATTATAACTTGAAGATCTGAACTTGTAATTGTCAAATACAGAACTTAGAATTCATAACTTCAAATTATGATTGTAAATAATAATTAGTAGATCTGAACTTGTAATAGTCAAATACAGAACTTCGAATTGTTAAATACAAATTATTAGTGCAAATTATAACTTGAAGATCTGAACTTGTAATTGTCAAATACAGAACTTAGAATTCATAACTTCAAATTATGATTGTAAATAATAAGTAGAAGATTTGAACTTGTAATAGTCAAATACAGAACTTCGAATTGTTAAATACAAATTATTAGTGCAAATTATAACTTGAAGATCTGAACTTGTAATTGTCAAATACAGAACTTAGAATTGATAGCTTATAATTATAATTGCAAATTATAACTTGAAGATCTGAATTTGTAATAGGTAAATACAGAACTTCGAATTGTTAAATACAAATTATTAGTGCAAATTATAACTTGAAAATCTGAACTTGTAATTATCAAATACAGAACTTAAAATTGATAGCTTATAATTATAATTGCAAATTATAACTTGAAGATCTGAACTTGTAATAAGTAAATACAGAACTTCTAATTGTTAATTTCCAACTAAGATTGTAATTAATAATTTGAAGATCTGAACTTGTAATAATCAAATTCAGAACTTAGAATTCATAACTTCAAATTATGATTACAAATTATAACTTGAAGATCTGAACTTGTAATTGTAAAATACAGAACTAAGAATTCATAACTTCAAATTATGATTGTAAATAATAATTAGAAGATCTGAACTTGTAATAGTCAAATACAGAACTACGAATTGTTAAATACAAATTATTAGTGCAAATTATAACTTGAAGATCTGAACTTGTAATTGTCAAATACAGAACTTAGAATTCATAACTTCAAATTATGATTGCTAATTATAACTTGAAGATCTGAACTTGTAATAGTCAAATACAGAACTTAGAATTGGGAAATTCAAATTATGATTGCAAATTATAACTTGAAGATCTGAACTTGTAATAATCAAATACAGAACTTAAAATTGATAGCTTATAATTATAATTGCAAATTATAACTTGAAGATCTGAATTTGTAATAGTTAAATACCGAACTTCGAATTTTTAATTTCAAACTAAGATTGTAAATAATAATTTGAAGATCTGAACTTGTAATAGTCAAATACAGAACTTCGAATTGTTAAATACAAATTATTAGTGCAAATTATAACTTGAAGATCTGAACTTGTAATTGTCAAATACAGAACTTAAAATTGATAGCTTATAATTATAATTGCAAATTATAAGTTGAAGATCTGAACTTGTAATAGGTAAATACAGAACTTCGAATTGTTAATTATAACTAAGATTGTAATTAATAATTAGAAGATCTGAACTTGCAATGGTCAAATACAGAACTTCGAATTGTTAAATACAAATTATTAGTGCAAATTATAACTTGAAGATCTGAACTTGTAATTGTCAAATACAGAACTTAGAATTCATAACTTCAAATTATGATTGCTAACTATAACTTGAAGATCTGAACTTGAAATAGTCAAATACAGAACTTAGAATTGTAAAATTCAAATTATGATTGCAAATTATAACTTGAAGATCAGAACTTGTAATAGTCAAATACAGAACTTAAAATTGATAGCTTACAATTATAATTGCAAATTATAAGTTGAAAATCTGAACTTGTAATAAATAAATACAGAACTTCGAATTGTTAATTTCAAACTAAGATTGTAATTAATAATTTGAAGATCTGAACTTGTAATAGTCAAATACTGAACTTCGAATTGTTAAATACAAATTATAAGTGCAAATTATAACTTGAAGATCTGAACTTGTAATTGTCAAATAGAGAACTTAAAATTGATAGCTTATAATTATAATTGCAAATTATAAATTGAAGAGCTGAACTTGTAATAGGTAAATACAAAACTTCGAATTGTTAATTTCAAACTAAGATTGTAATTAATAATTTGAAGATCTGAACTTGTAATAGTCAAATACAGAACTTAGAATTGTAAAATTCAAATTATGACTGCAAATTATAACTTGAAGATTTGAACTTGTAATAGTCAAATACAGAACTTAAAATTGATAGCTAATAATTATAATTGCAAATTATAACTTGAAGATCTAAATTTGTAATAGGTAAATACAGAACTTCGAATTGTTAATTTCAAACTAAGATTGTAAAAAATAATTTGAAGATCTGAACTTGTAATAGTCAAATAAGGAACTTCGAATTGTTAAATACAAATTATTAGTGCAAATTATAACTTGGAGATCTGAACTTGTAATTGTCAAATACAGAACTTAAAATTGATAGCTTATAATTATAATTGCAAATTATAAGTTGAAAATCTGAACTTGTAATAGGTAAATACAGAACTTCGAATTGTTAATTTCAAACTAAGATTGTAATTAATAATTTGAAGATCTGAACTTGTAATAGTCAAATACTGAACTTCGAATTGTTAAATACAAATTATAAGTGCAAATTATAACTTGAAGATCTGAACTTGTAATTGTCAAATAGAGAACTTAAAATTGATAGCTTATAATTATAATTTCAAATTATAAGTTGAAGATCTGAACTTGTAATAGGTAAATACAGAACTTCGAATTGTTAATTTCAAACTAAGATTGTAATTAATAATTTGAAGATCTGAACTTGTAATAGTCAAATACAGAACTTCGAATTGTTAAATACAAATTATTAGTGCAAATTATAACTTGAAGATCTGAACTTGTAATTGTCAAATACAGAACTTAGAATTCATAACTTCAAATTATGATTGCAAATTATAACTTGAAGATCTGAACTTGTATTAGTCAAATACAGAACTTAGAATTGTAAAATGCAAATTATGATTGCTAATTATAACTTGAAGATCTGAACTTGTAATAGTCAAATACAGAACTTAAAATTGATAGCTTATAATTATAATTGCAAATTATAAGTTGAAGATCTGAACTTGTAATAGTCAAATACAGAACTTCGAATTGTTAATTTCAAACTAATATTGTAATTAATAATTTGAAGATCTGAACTTGTAATAGTCAAATACAGAACTTCAAATTGTTAAATTCAAATTATTAGTGCAAATTATAACTTGAAGATCTGAACTTGTAATTGTCAAATACAGAACTTAGAATTGATAGCTTATAATTATAATTGCAAATTATAACTTCAAGATCTGAACTTGTAATAGTCAATTACAGAACTTAGATTTTTTAAATACTAATTATTATTTCAAATTATAACTTGAAGATCTGAACTTGTAATTGTCAAATACAGAACTTAAAATTGATAGCTTATAAGTATAATTGCAAATTATAACTAGAAGATATGAACTTGTAATAGGTAAATACAGAACTTCGAATTGTTAATTTCAAACTAAGATTGCAAATTATAACTTGAAGATCTGAACTTGTACTTGTCAAATACAGAACTTAGAATTCATAACTTCAAATTATGATTGTAAATAATAATTAGAAGATCTGAACTTGTAATAGTCAAATACAGAACTTCGAATTGTTAAATACAAATTATTAGTGCAAATTATAACTTGAAGATCTGAACTTGTAATTATCAAATACAGAACTTAGAATTCATAACTTCAAATTATGATTGCAAATAATAATTAGAAGATCTGAACTTGTAATAGTCAAATACAGAACTTCGAATTGTTAAATACAATTTATTAGTGCAAATTATAACTTGAAGATCTGAACTTGTAATTGTCAAATACAGAACTTAGAATTCATAACTTCAAATTATGATTGTAAATAATAATTAGAAGATCTGAACTTGTAATAGTCAAATACAGAACTTCAAATTGTTAAATTCATATTATTAGTGCAAATTATAACTTGAAGATCTGAACTTGTAATTGTCAAATACAGAACTTAGAATTGATAGCTTATAATTATAATTGCTAATTATAACTTGAAGAACTGAACTTGTAATAGTCAATTACAGAACTTAGATTTGTTAAATACTAATTATTATTTCAAATTATAACTTGAAGATCTGAACTAGTAATTGTCAAATACAGAACTTAAAATTGATAGCTTATAAGTATAATTGAAAATTATAACTAGAAGATATGAACTTGTAATAGGTAAATACAGAACTTCGAATTGTTAATTTCAAACTAAGATTGCAAATTATAACTTGACGATCTGAACTTGTAATTGTCAAATACAGAACTTAGAATTCATAACTTCAAATTATGATTGTAAATAATAATTAGTAGATCTGAACTTGTAATAGTCAAATACAGAACTTCGAATTGTTAAATACAAATTATTAGTGCAAATTATAACTTGAAGATCTGAACTTGTAATTGTCAAATACAGAACTTAGAATTCATAACTTCAAATTATGATTGTAAATAATAAGTAGAAGATCTGAACTTGTAATAGTCAAATACAGAACTTCGAATTGTTAAATACAAATTATTAGTGCAAATTATAACTTGAAGATCTGAACTTGTAATTGTCAAATACAGAACTTAGAATTGATAGCTTATAATTATAATTGCAAATTATAACTTGCAGATCTGAACTTGTAATAGTGAATTACAGAACTTCTAATTGTTAATTTCAAACTAAGATTGTAATTAAAAATTGTAAGATCTAAACTTGTAATAGTCAAATACTGAACTCCGAATTGTTAAATACAAATTATTAGTGCAAATTATAACTTGTAGATCTGAACTTGTAATTGTCAAATACAGCACTTAGAATTCATAACTTCAAATTATGATTGCTAATTATAACTTGAAGATCTGAACTTGTAATAGTCAAATACAGAACTTAGAATTGTAAAATTCAAATCATGATTGCAAATTATAACTTGAAGATCTGAACTTGTAATAGTCAAATACTGAACTTAAAATTGATAGCTTATAATTATAATTGCAAATTATAACTTGAAGATCTGAATTTGTAATAGGTAAAAACAGAACTTCGAATTGTTAATTTCAAACTAAGATTGTAATTAATAATTTGAAGATCTGCACTTGCAATAGTCCAATACAGAACTTCGAATTGTTAAATACAAATTATAATTGCAAATTATAACTAGAAGATCTGAACTTGTAATAGGTAAATACAGAACTTAGATTTGTTAAATACTAATTATTATTTCAAATTATAACTTGAAGATCTGAACTTGTAATTGTCAAATACAGAACTTAAAATTCATAACTTCAAATTATGATTGTAAATAATAATTAGTAGATCTGAACTTGTAATAGTCAAATACAGAACTTCGAATTGTTAAATACAAATTATTAGTGCAAATTATAACTTGAAGATCTGAACTTATAATTGTCAAATACAGAACTTAGAATTCATAACTTCAAATTATGATTGTAAATAATAAGTAGAAGATCTGAACTTGTAATAGTCAAATACAGAACTTCGAATTGTTAAATACAAATTATTAGTGCAAATTATAACTTGAAGATCTGAACTTGTAATTGTCAAATACAGAACTTAGAATTGATAGCTTATAATTATAATTGCAAATTATAACTTGAAGATCTGAACTTGTTATAGTGAATTACAGAACTTCTAATTGTTAATTTCAAACTAAGATTGTAATTAATAATTGTAAGATCTAAACTTGTAATAGTCAAATACAGAACATAGAATTGTAAAATTTAAATCATGATTGCAAATTATAACTTGAAGATCTGAACTTGTAATAGTCAAATACTGAACTTAAAATTGATAGCTTATAATTATAATTGCAAATTATAACTTGAAGATCTGAATTTGTAATAGGTAAATACAGAACTTCGAATTGTTAAATACAAATTATTAGTGCAAATTATAACTTGAAAATCTGAACTTGTAATTATCAAATACAGAACTTAAAATTGATAGCTTATAATTATAATTGCAAATTATAAGTTGAAGATCTGAACTTGTAATAAGTAAATACAGAACTTCTAATTGTTAATTTCCAACTAAGATTGTAATTAATAATTTGAAGATCTGAACTTGTAATAATCAAATTCAGAACTTAGAATTCATAACTTCAAATTATGATTACAAATTATAACTTGAAGATCTGAACTTGTAATTGTAAAATACAGAACTAAGAATTCATAACTTCAAATTATGATTGTAAATAATAATTAGAAGATCTGAACTTGTAATAGTCAAATACAGAACTACGAATTGTTAAATACAAATTATTAGTGCAAATTATAACTTGAAGATCTGAACTTGTAATTGTCAAATACAGAACTTAGAATTCATAACTTCAAATTATGATTGCTAATTATAACTTGAAGATCTGAACTTGTAATAGTCAAATACAGAACTTAGAATTGGGAAATTCAAATTATGATTGCAAATTATAACTTGAAGATCTGAACTTGTAATAATCAAATACAGAACTTAAAATTGATAGCTTATAATTATAATTGCAAATTATAACTTGAAGATCTGAATTTGTAATAGGTAAATACCGAACTTCGAATTTTTAATTTCAAACTAAGATTGTAAATAATAATTTGAAGATCTGAACTTGTAATAGTCAAATACAGAACTTCGAATTGTTAAATACAAATTATTAGTGCAAATTATAACTTGAAGATCTGAACTTGTAATTGTCAAATACAGAACTTAAAATTGATAGCTTATAATTATAATTGCAAATTATAAGTTGAAGATCTGAACTTGTAATAGGTAAATACAGAACTTCGAATTGTTAATTATAACTAAGATTGTAATTAATAATTAGAAGATCTGAACTTGCAATGGTCAAATACAGAACTTCGAATTGTTAAATACAAATTATTAGTGCAAATTATAACTTGAAGATCTGAACTTGTAATTGTCAAATACAGAACTTAGAATTCATAACTTCAAATTATGATTGCTAACTATAACTTGAAGATCTGAACTTGAAATAGTCAAATACAGAACTTAGAATTGTAAAATTCAAATTATGATTGCAAATTATAACTTGAAGATCTGAACTTGTAATAGTCAAATACAGAACTTAAAATTGATAGCTTATAATTATAATTGCAAATTATAACTTGAAGATCTGAATTTGTAATAGGTAAATACAGAACTTCGAATTGTTAATTTCAAACTAAGATTGTAAATAATAATTTGAAGATCTGTACTTGTAATAGTCAAATACAGAACTTCGAATTGTTAAATACAAATTATTAGTGCAAATTATAACTTGAAGATCTGAACTTGTAATTGTCAAATACAGAACTTAAAATTGATAGCTTATAATTATAATTGCAAATTATAAGTTGAAGATCTGAACTTGTAATAGGTAAATACAAAACTTCGAATTGTTAATTTCAAACTAAGATTGTAAAAAATAATTTGAAGATCTGAACTTGTAATAGTCAAATAAGGAACTTCGAATTGTTAAATACAAATTATTAGTGCAAATTATAACTTGGAGATCTGAACTTGTAATTGTCAAATACAGAACTTAAAATTGATAACTTATAATTATAATTGCAAATTATAAGTTGAAAATCTGAACTTGTAATAGGTAAATACAGAACTTCGAATTGTTAATTTCAAACTAAGATTGTAATTAATAATTTGAAGATCTGAACTTGTAATAGTCAAATACTGAACTTCGAATTGTTAAATACAAATTATAAGTGCAAATTATAACTTGAAGATCTGAACTTGTAATAGTCAAATACAGAACTTCGAATTGTTAAATCCAAATTATTAGTGCAAATTATAACTTGAAGATCTGAACTTGTAATTGTCAAATACAGAACTTAGAATTCATAACTTCAAATTATGATTGCAAATTATAACTTGAAGATCTGAACTTGTATTAGTCAAATACAGAACTTAGAATTGTAAAATGCAAATTATGATTGCTAATTATAACTTGAAGATCTGAACTTGTAATAGTCAAATACAGAACTTAAAATTGATAGCTTATAATTATAATTGCAAATTATAAGTTGAAGATCTGAACTTGTAATAGTCAAATACAGAACTTCGAATTGTTAATTTCAAACTAATATTGTAATTAATAATTTGAAGATCTGAACTTGTAATAGTCAAATACAGAACTTCAAATTGTTAAATTCAAATTATTAGTGAAAATTATAACTTGAAGATCTGAACTTGTAATTGTCAAATACAGAACTTAGAATTGATAGCTTATAATTATAATTGCAAATTATAACTTCAAGATCTGAACTTGTAATAGTCAATTACAGAACTTAGATTTTTTAAATTCTAATTATTATTTCAAATTATAACTTGAAGATCTGAACTTGTAATTGTCAAATACAGAACTTAAAATTGATAGCTTACAAGTATAATTGCAAATTATAACTAGAAGATATGAACTTGTAATAGGTAAATACAGAACTTCGAATTGTTAATTTCAAACTAAGATTGCAAATTATAACTTGAAGATCTGAACTTGTACTTGTCAAATACAGAACTTAGAATTCATAACTTCAAATTATGATTGTAAATAATAATTAGAAGATCTGAACTTGTAATAGTCAAATACAGAACTTCGAATTGTTAAATAATAATTATTAGTGCAAATTATAACTTGAAGATCTGAACTTGTAATTGTCAAATACAGAACTTAGAATTCATAACTTCAAATTATGATTGCAAATAATAATTAGAAGATCTGAACTTGTAATAGTCAAATACAGAACTTCGAATTGTTAAATACAAATTATTAGTGCAAATTATAACTTGAAGATCTGAACTTGTAATTGTCAAATACAGAACTTAAAATTGATAGCTTATAATTATTATTGCAAATTATAAGTTGAAGATCTGAACTTGTAATAGTCAAATACAGAACTTCGAATTGTTAATTTCAAACTAAGATTGTAATAATAATTTGAAGAACTGAACTTGTAATAGTCAAATACGGAACTTCGAATTGTTAAATACAAATTATTAGTGCAAATTATAACTTGAAGATCTGAACTTGTAATTATCAAATACAGCACTTGGAATTCATAACTTCAAATTATGATTGCAAATTATAACTTGAAGATCTGAACTTGTAATTGTCAAATACAGAACTTAGAATTCATAACTTCAAATTATGATTTTAAATAATAATTAGAAGATCTGAACTTGTAATAGTCAAATACAGAACTTCAAATTGTTAAATTCAAATTATTAGTGCAAATTATAACTTGAAGATCTGAACTTGTAATTGTCAAATACGGAACTTAGAATTGATAGCTTATAATTATAATTGCAAATTATAACTTGAAGAACTGAACTTGTAATAGTCAATTACAGAACTTAGATTTGGTAAATACTAATTATTATTTCAAATTATAACTTGAAGATCTGAACTTGTAATTGTCAAATACAGAACTTAAAATTCATAACTTCAAATTATGATTGTAAATAATAATTAGTAGATCTGAACTTGTAATAGTCAAATACAGAACTTCGAATTGTTAAATACAAATTATTAGTGCAAATTATAACTTGAAGATCTGAACTTGTAATTGTCAAATACAGAACTTAGAATTCATAACTTCAAATTATGATTGTAAATAATAAGTAGAAGATCTGAACTTGTAATAGTCAAATACAGAACTTCGAATTGTTAAATACAAATTATTAGTGCAAATTATAACTTGAAGATCTGAACTTGTAATTGTCAAATACAGAACTTAGAATTGATAGCTTATAATTATAATTGCAAATTATAACTTGAAGATCTGAACTTGTTATAGTGAATTACAGAACTTCTAATTGTTAATTTCAAACTAAGATTGTAATTAATAATTGTAAGATCTAAACTTGTAATAGTCAAATACAGAACATAGAATTGTAAAATTTAAATCATGATTGCAAATTATAACTTGAAGATCTGAACTTGTAATAGTCAAATACTGAACTTAAAATTGATAGCTTATAATTATAATTGCAAATTATAACTTGAAGATCTGAATTTGTAATAGGTAAATACAGAACTTCGAATTGTTAAATACAAATTATTAGTGCAAATTATAACTTGAAAATCTGAACTTGTAATTATCAAATACAGAACTTAAAATTGATAGCTTATAATTATAATTGCAAATTATAAGTTGAAGATCTGAACTTGTAATAAGTAAATACAGAACTTCTAATTGTTAATTTCCAACTAAGATTGTAATTAATAATTTGAAGATCTGAACTTGTAATAATCAAATTCAGAACTTAGAATTCATAACTTCAAATTATGATTACAAATTATAACTTGAAGATCTGAACTTGTAATTGTAAAATACAGAACTAAGAATTCATAACTTCAAATTATGATTGTAAATAATAATTAGAAGATCTGAACTTGTAATAGTCAAATACAGAACTACGAATTGTTAAATACAAATTATTAGTGCAAATTATAACTTGAAGATCTGAACTTGTAATTGTCAAATACAGAACTTAGAATTCATAACTTCAAATTATGATTCCTAATTATAACTTGAAGATCTGAACTTGTAATAGTCAAATACAGAACTTAGAATTGGGAAATTCAAATTATGATTGCAAATTATAACTTGAAGATCTGAACTTGTAATAATCAAATACAGAACTTAAAATTGATAGCTTATAATTATAATTGCAAATTATAACTTGAAGATCTGAATTTGTAATAGGTAAATACCGAACTTCGAATTTTTAATTTCAAACTAAGATTGTAAATAATAATTTGAAGATCTGAACTTGTAATAGTCAAATACAGAACTTCGAATTGTTAAATACAAATTATTAGTGCAAATTATAACTTGAAGATCTGAACTTGTAATTGTCAAATACAGAACTTAAAATTGATAGCTTATAATTATAATTGCAAATTATAAGTTGAAGATCTGAACTTGTAATAGGTAAATACAGAACTTCGAATTGTTAATTATAACTAAGATTGTAATTAATAATTAGAAGATCTGAACTTGCAATGGTCAAATACAGAACTTCGAATTGTTAAATACAAATTATTAGTGCAAATTATAACTTGAAGATCTGAACTTGTAATTGTCAAATACAGAACTTAGAATTCATAACTTCAAATTATGATTGCTAACTATAACTTGAAGATCTGAACTTGAAATAGTCAAATACAGAACTTAGAATTGTAAAATTCAAATTATGATTGCAAATTATAACTTGAAGATCTGAACTTGTAATAGTCAAATACAGAACTTAAAATTGATAGCTTATAATTATAATTGCAAATTATAACTTGAAGATCTGAATTTGTAATAGGTAAATACAGAACTTCGAATTGTTAATTTCAAACTAAGATTGTAAATAATAATTTGAAGATCTGTACTTGTAATAGTCAAATACAGAACTTCGAATTGTTAAATACAAATTATTAGTGCAAATTATAACTTGAAGATCTGAACTTGTAATTGTCAAATACAGAACTTAAAATTGATAGCTTATAATTATAATTGCAAATTATAAGTTGAAGATCTGAACTTGTAATAGGTAAATACAAAACTTCGAATTGTTAATTTCAAACTAAGATTGTAAAAAATAATTTGAAGATCTGAACTTGTAATAGTCAAATAAGGAACTTCGAATTGTTAAATACAAATTATTAGTGCAAATTATAACTTGGAGATCTGAACTTGTAATTGTCAAATACAGAACTTAAAATTGATAACTTATAATTATAATTGCAAATTATAAGTTGAAAATCTGAACTTGTAATAGGTAAATACAGAACTTCGAATTGTTAATTTCAAACTAAGATTGTAATTAATAATTTGAAGATCTGAACTTGTAATAGTCAAATACTGAACTTCGAATTGTTAAATACAAATTATAAGTGCAAATTATAACTTGAAGATCTGAACTTGTAATAGTCAAATACAGAACTTCGAATTGTTAAATACAAATTATTAGTGCAAATTATAACTTGAAGATCTGAACTTGTAATTGTCAAATACAGAACTTAGAATTCATAACTTCAAATTATGATTGCAAATTATAACTTGAAGATCTGAACTTGTATTAGTCAAATACAGAACTTAGAATTGTAAAATGCAAATTATGATTGCTAATTATAACTTGAAGATCTGAACTTGTAATAGTCAAATACAGAACTTAAAATTGATAGCTTATAATTATAATTGCAAATTATAAGTTGAAGATCTGAACTTGTAATAGTCAAATACAGAACTTCGAATTGTTAATTTCAAACTAATATTGTAATTAATAATTTGAAGATCTGAACTTGTAATAGTCAAATACAGAACTTCAAATTGTTAAATTCAAATTATTAGTGCAAATTATAACTTGAAGATCTGAACTTGTAATTGTCAAATACAGAACTTAGAATTGATAGCTTATAATTATAATTGCAAATTATAACTAGAAGATATGAACTTGTAATAGGTAAATACAGAACTTCGAATTGTTAATTTTAAACTAAGATTGCAAATTATAACTTGAAGATCTGAACTTGTACTTGTCAAATACAGAACTTAGAATTCATAACTTCAAATTATGATTGTAAATAATAATTAGAAGATCTGAACTTGTAATAGTCAAATACAGAACTTCGAATTGTTAAATACAAATTATTAGTGCAAATTATAACTTGAAGATCTGAACTTGTAATTGTCAAATACAGAACTTAGAATTCATAACTTCAAATTATGATTGCAAATAATAATTAGAAGATCTGAACTTGTAATAGTCAAATACAGAACTTCGAATTGTTAAATACAAATTATTAGTGCAAATTATAACTTGAAGATCTGAACTTGTAATTGTCAAATACAGAACTTAAAATTGATAGCTTATAATTATTATTGCAAATTATAAGTTGAAGATCTGAACTTGTAATAGTCAAATACAGAACTTCGAATTGTTAATTTCAAACTAAGATTGTAATAATAATTTGAAGAACTGAACTTGTAATAGTCAAATACGGAACTTCGAATTGTTAAATACAAATTATTAGTGCAAATTATAACTTGAAGATCTGAACTTGTAATTGTCAAATACAGAACTTAGAATTCATAACTTCAAATTATGATTGCAAATAATAATTAGAAGATCTGAACTTGTAATAGTCAAATACAGAACTTCGAATTGTTAAATACAAATTATTAGTGCAAATTATAACTTGAAGATCTGAACTTGTAATTGTCAAATACAGAACTTAAAATTGATAGCTTATAATTATAATTGCAAATTATAAGTTGAAGATCTGAACTTGTAATAGTCAAATACAGAACTTCGAATTGTTAATTTCAAACTAAGATTGTAATTAATAATTTGAAGATCTGAACTTGTAATAGTCAAATACGGAACTTCGAATTGTTAAATACAAATTATTAGTGCAAATTATAACTTGAAGATCTGAACTTGTAATTATCAAATACAGCACTTGGAATTCATAACTTCAAATTATGATTGCAAATTATAACTTGAAGATCTGAACTTGTAATTGTCAAATACAGAACTTAGAATTCATAACTTCAAATTATGATTGTAAATAATAATTAGAAGATCTGAACTTGTTATAGTCAAATACAGAACTTCAAATTGTTAAATTCAAATTATTAGTGCAAATTATAACTTGAAGATCTGAACTTGTAATTGTCAAATACAGAACTTAGAATTGATAGCTTATAATTATAATTGCAAATTATAACTTGAAGAACTGAACTTGTAATAGTCAATTACAGAACTTAGATTTGTTAAATACTAATTATTATTTCAAATTATAACTTGAAGATCTGAACTTGTAATTGTCAAATACAGAACTTAAAATTGATAGCTTATAAGTATAATTGCAAATTATAACTAGAAGATATGAACTTGTAATAGGTAAATACAGAACTTCGAATTGTTAATTTCAAACTAAGATTGCAAATTATAACTTGAAGATCTGAACTTGTAATTGTCAAATACAGAACTTAGAATTCATAACTTCAAATTATGATTGTAAATAATAATTAGAAGATCTGAACTTGTAATAGTCAAATACAGAACTTCGAATTGTTAAATACAAATTATTAGTGCAAATTATAACTTGAAGATCTGAACTTGTAATTGTCAAATACAGAACTTAGAATTCATAACTTCAAATTATGATTGTAAATAATAAGTAGAAGATCTGAACTTGTAATAGTCAAATACAGAACTTCGAATTGTTAAATACAAATTATTAGTGCAAATTATAACTTGAAGATCTGAACTTGTAATTGTCAAATACAGAACTTAGAATTGATAGCTTATAATTATAATTGCAAATTATAACTTGAAGATCTGAACTTGTAATAGTCAAATACAGAACTTCGAATTGTTAATTTCAAACTAATATTGTAATTAATAATTTGAAGATCTGAACTTGTAATAGTCAAATACAGAACTTCAAATTGTTAAATTCAAATTATTAGTGCAAATTATAACTTGAAGATCTGAACTTGTAATTGTCAAATACAGAACTTAGAATTGATAGCTTATAATTATAATTGCAAATTATAACTTCAAGATCTGCACTTGTAATAGTCAATTACAGAACTTAGATTTTTTAAATACTAATTATTATTTCAAATTATAACTTGAAGATCTGAACTTGTAATTGTCAAATACAGAACTTAAAATTGATAGCTTATAAGTATAATTGCAAATTATAACTAGAAGATATGAACTTGTAATAGGTAAATACAGAACTTCGAATTGTTAATTTCAAACTAAGATTGCAAATTATAACTTGAAGATCTGAACTTGTACTTGTCAAATACAGAACTTAGAATTCATAACTTCAAATTATGATTGTAAATAATAATTAGAAGATCTGAACTTGTAATAGTCAAATACAGAACTTCGAATTGTTAAATACAAATTATTAGTACAAATTATAACTTGAAGATCTGAACTTGTAATTGTCAAATACAGAACTTAGAATTCATAACTTCAAATTATGATTGCAAATAATAATTAGAAGATCTGAACTTGTAATAGTCAAATACAGAACTTCGAATTGTTAAATACAAATTATTAGTGCAAATTATAACTTGAAGATCTGAACTTGTAATTGTCAAATACAGAACTTAAAATTGATAGCTTATAATTATAATTGCAAATTATAAGTTGAAGATCTGAACTTGTAATAGTCAAATACAGAACTTCGAATTGTTAATTTCAAACTAAGATTGTAATTAATAATTTGAAGTTCTGAACTTGTAATAGTCAAATACGGAACTTCGAATTGTTAAATACAAATTATTAGTGCAAATTATAACTTGAAGATCTGAACTTGTAATTATCAAATACAGCACTTGGAATTCATAACTTCAAATTATGATTGCAAATTATAACTTGAAGATCTGAACTTGTAATTGTCAAATACAGAACTTAGAATTCATAACTTCAAATTATGATTGTAAATAATAATTAGAAGATCTGAACTTGTAATAGTCAAATACAGAACTTCAAATTGTTAAATTCAAATTATTAGTGCAAATTATAACTTGAAGATCTGAACTTGTAATTGTCAAATACAGAACTTAGAATTGATAGCTTATAATTATAATTGCAAATTATAACTTGAAGAACTGAACTAGTAATAGTCAATTACAGAACTTAGATTTGTTAAATACTAATTATTATTTCAAATTATAACTTGAAGATCTGAACTTGTAATTGTCAAATACAGAACTTAAAATTGATAGCTTATAAGTATAATTGCAAATTATAACTAGAAGATATGAACTTGTAATAGGTAAATACAGAACTTCGAATTGTTAATTTCAAACTAAGATTGCAAATTTTAACTTGAAGATCTGAACTTGTAATTGTCAAATACAGAACTTAGAATTCATAACTTCAAATTATGATTGTAAATAATAATTAGAAGATCTGAACTTGTAATAGTCAAATACAGAACTTCGAATTGTTAAATACAAATTATTAGTGCAAATTATAACTTGAAGATCTGAACTTGTAATTGTCAAATACAGAACTTAGAATTCATAACTTCAAATTATGATTGTAAATAATAAGTAGAAGATCTGAACTTGTAATAGTCAAATACAGAACTTCGAATTGTTAAATACAAATTATTAGTGCAAATTATAACTTGAAGATCTGAACTTGTAATTGTCAAATACAGAACTTAGAATTGATAGCTTATAATTATAATTGCAAATTATAACTTGAAGATCTGAACTTGTAATAGTGAATTACAGAACTTCTAATTGTTAATTTCAAACTAAGATTGTAATTAATAATTTGAAGATCTAAACTTGTAATAGTCAAATACAGAACTCCGAATTGTTAAATACAAATTATTAGTGCAAATTATAACTTGAAGATCTGAACTTGTAATTGTCAAATATAGCACTTAGAATTCATAACTTCAAATTATGATTGCTAATTATAACTTGAAGATCTGAACTTGTATTAGTCAAATACAGAACTTAGAATTGTAAAATGCAAATTATGATTGCTAATTATAACTTGAAGATCTGAACTTCTAATAGTCAAATACAGAACTTAAAATTGATAGCTTATAATTATAATTGCAAATTATAAGTTGAAGATCTGAACTTGTAATAGTCAAATACAGAACTTCGAATTGTTAATTTCAAACTAATATTGTAATTAATAATTTGTAGATCTGAACTTGTAATAGTCAAATACAGAACTTCAAATTGTTAAATTCAAATTATTAGTGCAAATTATAACTTGAAGATTTGAACTTGTAATTGTCAAATACAGAACTTAGAATTGATAGCTTATAATTATAATTGCAAATTATAACTTCAAGATCTGAACTTGTAATAGTTAATTACAGAACTTAGATTTTTTAAATACTAATTATTATTTCAAATTATAACTTGAAGATCTGAACTTGTAATTGTCAAATACAGAACTTAAAATTGATAGCTTATAAGTATAATTGCAAATTATAACTAGAAGATATGAACTTGTAATAGGTAAATACAGAACTTCGAATTGTTAATTTCAAACTAAGATTGCAAATTATAACTTGAAGATCTGAACTTGTACTTGTCAAATACAGAACTTAGAATTCATAACTTCAAATTATGATTGTAAATAATAATTAGAAGATCTGAACTTGTAATAGTCAAATACAGAACTTCGAATTGCTAAATACAAATTATTAGTGCAAATTATAACTTGAAGATCTGAACTTGTAATTGTCAAATACAGAACTTAGAATTCATAACTTAAAATTATGATTGCAAATAATAATTAGAAGATCTGAACTTGTAATAGTCAAATACAGAACTTCGAATTGTTAAATACAAATTATTAGTGCAAATTATAACTTGAAGATCTGAACTTGTAATTGACAAATACAGAACTTAAAATTGATAGCTTATAATTATAATTGCAAATTATAAGTTGAAGATCTGAACTTGTAATAGTCAAATACAGAACTTCGAATTGTTAATTTCAAACTAAGATTGTAATTAATAATTTGATGATCTGAACTTGTAATAGTCAAATACGGAACTTCGAATTGTTAAATACAAATTATTAGTGCAAATTATAACTTGAAGATCTGAACTTGTAATTATCAAATACAGCACTTGGAATTCATAACTTCAAATTATGATTGCAAATTATAACTTGAAGATCTGAACTTGTAATTGTCAAATACAGAACTTAGAATTCATAACTTCAAATTATGATTGCAAATAATAATTAGAAGATCTGAACTTGTAATAGTCAAATACAGAACTTCGAATTGTTAAATACAAATTATTAGTGCAAATTATAACTTGAAGATCTGAACTTGTAATTGTCAAATACAGAACTTAAAATTGATAGCTTATAATTATAATTGCAAATTATAAGTTGAAGATCTGAACTTGTAATAGTCAAATACAGAACTTCGAATTGTTAATTTCAAACTAAGATTGTAATTAATAATTTGAAGATCTGAACTTGTAATAGTCAAATACGGAACTTCGAATTGTTAAATACAAATTATTAGTGCAAATTATAACTTGAAGATCTGAACTTGTAATTATCAAATACAGCACTTGGAATTCATAACTTCAAATTATGATTGCAAATTATAACTTGAAGATCTGAACTTGTAATTGTCAAATACAGAACTTAGAATTCATAACTTCAAATTATGATTGTAAATAATAATTAGAAGATCTGAACTTGTAATAGTCAAATACAGAACTTCAAATTGTTAAATACAAATTATTAGTGCAAATTATAACTTGAAGATCTGAACTTGTAATTGTCAAATACAGAACTTAGAATTGATAGCTTATAATTATAATTGCAAATTATAACTTGAAGAACTGAACTAGTAATAGTCAATTACAGAACTTAGATTTGTTAAATACTAATTATTATTTCAAATTATAACTAGAAGATATGAACTTGTAATAGGTAAATACAGAACTTCGAATTGTTAATTTCAAACTAAGATTGCAAATTATAACTTGAAGATCTGAACTTGTAATTGTCAAATACAGAACTTACAATTCATAACTTCAAATTATGATTGTAAATAATAATTAGAAGATCTGAACTTGTAATAGTCAAATACAGAACTTCGAATTGTTAAATACAAATTATTAGTGCAAATTATAACTTGAAGATCTGAACTTGTAATTGTCAAATACAGAACTTAGAATTCATAACTTCAAATTATGATTGTAAATAATAAGTAGAAGATCTGAACTTGTAATAGTCAAATACAGAACTTCGAATTGTTAAATACAAATTATTAGTGCAAATTATAACTTGAAGATCTGAACTTGTAATTGTCAAATACAGAACTTAGAATTGATAGCTTATAATTATAATTGCAAATTATAACTTGAAGATCTGAACTTGTAATAGTGAATTACAGAACTTCTAATTGTTAATTTCAAACTAAGATTGTAATTAATAATTTGAAGATCTAAACTTGTAATAGTCAAATACAGAACTCCGAATTGTTAAATACAAATTATTAGTGCAAATTATAACTTGAAGATCTGAACTTGTAATTGTCAAATATAGCACTTAGAATTCATAACTTCAAATTATGATTGCTAATTATAACTTGAAGATCTGAACTTGTATTAGTCAAATACAGAACTTAGAATTGTAAAATGCAAATTATGATTGCTAATTATAACTTGAAGATCTGAACTTGTAATAGTCAAATACAGAACTTAAAATTGATAGCTTATAATTATAATTGCAAATTATAAGTTGTAGATCTGAACTTGTAATAGTCAAATACAGAACTTCGAATTGTTAATTTCAAACTAATATTGTAATTAATAATTTGAAGATCTGAACTTGTAATAGTCAAATACAGAACTTCAAATTGTTAAATTCAAATTATTAGTGCAAATTATAACTTGAAGATTTGAACTTGTAATTGTCAAATACAGAACTTAGAATTGATAGCTTATAATTATAATTGCAAATTATAACTTCAAGATCTGAACTTGTAATAGTTAATTACAGAACTTAGATTTTTTAAATACTAATTATTATTTCAAATTATAACTTGAAGATCTGAACTTGTAATTGTCAAATACAGAACTTAAAATTGATAGCTTATAAGTATAATTGCAAATTATAACTAGAAGATATGAACTTGTAATAGGTAAATACAGAACTTCGAATTGTTAATTTCAAACTAAGATTGCAAATTATAACTTGAAGATCTGAACTTGTACTTGTCAAATACAGAACTTAGAATTCATAACTTCAAATTATGATTGTAAATAATAATTAGAAGATCTGAACTTGTAATAGTCAAATACAGAACTTCGAATTGTTAAATACAAATTATTAGTGCAAATTATAACTTGAAGATCTGAACTTGTAATTGTCAAATACAGAACTTAGAATTCATAACTTCAAATTATGATTGCAAATAATAATTAGAAGATCTGAACTTGTAATAGTCAAATACAGAACTTCGAATTGTTAAATACAAATTATTAGTGCAAATTATAACTTGAAGATCTGAACTTGTAATTGACAAATACAGAACTTAAAATTGATAGCTTATAATTATAATTGCAAATTATAAGTTGAAGATCTGAACTTGTAATAGTCAAATACAGAACTTCGAATTGTTAATTTCAAACTAAGATTGTAATTAATAATTTGATGATCTGAACTTGTAATAGTCAAATACGGAACTTCGAATTGTTAAATACAAATTATTAGTGCAAATTATAACTTGAAGATCTGAACTTGTAATTATCAAATACAGCACTTGGAATTCATAACTTCAAATTATGATTGCAAATTATAACTTGAAGATCTGAACTTGTAATTGTCAAATACAGAACTTAGAATTCATAACTTCAAATTATGATTGTAAATAATAATTAGAAGATCTGAACTTGTAATAGTCAAATACAGAACTTCAAATTGTTAAATTCAAATTATTAGTGCAAATTATAACTTGAAGATCTGAACTTGTAATTGTCAAATACAGAACTTAGATTTGTTAAATACTAATTATTATTTCAAATTATAACTTGAAGATCTGAACTTGTAATTGTCAAATACAGAACTTAAAATTGTTAGCTTATAAGTATAATTGCAAATTATAACTAGAAGATATGAACTTGTAATAGGTAAATACAGAACTTCGAATTGTTAATTTCAAACTAAGATTGCAAATTATAACTTGAAGATCTGAACTTGTAATTGTCAAATACAGAACTTAGAATTCATAACTTCAAATTATGATTGTAAATAATAATTAGAAGATCTGAACTTGTAATAGTCAAATACAGAACTTCGAATTGTTAAATACAAATTATTAGTGCAAATTATAACTTGAAGATCTAAACTTGTAATTGTCAAATACAGAACTTAGAATTCATAACTTCAAATTATGATTGTAAATAATAAGTAGAAGATCTGAACTTGTAATAGTCAAATACAGAACTTCGAATTGTTAAATACAAATTATTAGTGCAAATTATAACTTGAAGATCTGAACTTGTAATTGTCAAATACAGAACTTAGAATTGATAGCTTATAATTATAATTGCAAATTATAACTTGAAGATCTGAACTTGTAATAGTGAATTACAGAACTTCTAATTGTTAATTTCAAACTAAGATTGTAATTAATAATTTGGAGATCTAAACTTGTAATAGTCAAATACAGAACTCCGAATTGTTAAATACAAATTATTAGTGCAAATTATAACTTGAAGATCTGAACTTGTAATTGTCAAATATAGCACTTAGAATTCATAACTTCAAATTATGATTGCTAATTATAACTTGAAGATCTGAACTTGAAATAGTCAAATACAGAACTTAGAATTGTAAAATTCAAATCATGATTGCAAATTATAACTTGAAGATCTGAACTTGTAATAGTCAAATACAGAACTTAAAATTGATAGCTTATAATTATAATTGCAAATTATAACTTGAAGATCTGAATTTGTAATAGGTAAATACAGAACTTCGAATTGTTAATTTCAAACTAAGATTGTAAATAATAATTTGAAGATCTGAACTTGTAATAGTCAAATACAGAACTTAGAATTGGGAAATTCAAATTATAATTGCAAATTATAACTTGAAGATCTGAATTTGTAATAGGTAAATACAGAACTTCGAATTGTTAATTTCAAACTAAGATTGTAAATAATAATTTGAAGATCTGAACTTGTAATAGTCAAATACAGAACTTAAAATTGATAGCTTATAATTATAATTGCAAATTATAAGTTGAAGATCTGAACTTGTAATAGTCAAATACAGAACTTCGAATTGTTAATTACAAACTAATATTGTAATTAATAATTTGAAGATCTGAACTTGTAATAGTCAAATACAGAACTTCAAATTGTTAAATTCAAATTATTAGTGCAAATTATAACTTGAAGATCTGAACTTGTAATTGTCAAATACAGAACTTAGAATTCATAACTTCAAATTATGATTGCTAATTATAACTTGAAGATCTGAACTTGTAATAGTCAAATACAGAACTTCAAATTGTTAAATTCAAATTATTAGTGCAAATTATAACTTGAAGATCTGAACTTGTAATTGTCAAATACAGAACTTAGAATTCATAACTTCAAATTATGATTGCTAATTATAATTTGAAGATCTGAACTTGTAATAGTCAAATTCAGAACTTAGAATTCATAACTTCAAATTATGATTGCAAATTATAACTTGAAGATCTGAACTTGTAATTGTCAAATACAGAACTTAGAATTCATAACTTCAAATTATGATTGCTAATTATAACTTGTAGATCTGAACTTGTAATAGTCAAATACAGAACTTAGAATTTGGAAATTCAAATTATAATTGCAAATTATAACTTGAAGATCTGAATTTGTAATAGGTAAATACAGAACTTCGAATTGTTAATTTCAAACTAAGATTGTAAATAATAATTTGAAGATCTGAACTTGTAATAGTCAAATACAGAACTTAAAATTGATAGCTTATAATTATAATTGCAAATTATAAGTTGAAGATCTGAACTTGTAATAGTCAATTACAGAACTTCGAATTGTTAATTACAAACTAATATTGTAATTAATAATTTGAAGATCTGAACTTGTAATAGTCAAATACAGAACTTCAAATTGTTAAATTCAAATTATTAGTGCAAATTATAACTTGAAGATCTGAACTTGTAATTGTCAAATACAGAACTTAGAATTGATAGCTTATAATTATAATTGCAAATTATAACTTCAAGATCTGAACTTGTAATAGTCAATTACAGAACTTAGATTTGTTAAATACTAATTATTATTTCAAATTATAACTTGAAGATCTGAACTTGTAATTGTCAAATACAGAACTTAAAATTGATAGCTTATAAGTATAATTGCAAATTATAACTAGAAGATATGAACTTGTAATAGGTAAATACAGAACTTCGAATTGTTAATTTCAAACTAAGATTGCAAATTATAACTTGAAGATCTGAACTTGTAATTGTCAAATACAGAACTTCGAATTCATAACTTCAAATTATGATTGTAAATAATAATTAGAAGATCTGAACTTGTAATAGTCAAATACAGAACTTCGAATTGTTAAATAAAAATTATTAGTGCAAATTATAACTTGAAGATCTGAACTTGTAATTGTCAAATACAGAACTTAAAATTGATAGCTTATAATTATAATTGCAAATTATAAGTTGAAGATCTGAAGTTGTAATAGGTAAATACAGAACTTCGAATTGCTAATTTCAAACTAAGATTGTAATTAATAATTTGAAGATCTGAACTTGTAATAGTCAAATGCGGAACTTCGAATTGTTAAATACAAATTATTAGTGCAAATTATAACTTGAAGATCTGAACTTGTAATTATCAAATGCAGCACTTGGAATTCATAACTTCAAATTATGATTGCAAATTATAACTTGAAGATCTGAACTTGTATTTGTCAAATACAGAACTTATAATTCATAACTTCAAATTATGATTGTAAATAATAATTAGAAGATCTGAACTTGTAATAGTCAAATACAGAACTTCAAATTGTTAAATTCAAATTATTAGTGCAAATTATAACTTGAAGATCTGAACTTGTAATAGTCAAATACAGAACTTAGAATTGATAGCTTCAAATTATGATTGTAAATAATAATTAGAAGATCTGAACTTGTAATAGTCAAATACAGAACTTCAAATTGTTAAATTCAAATTATTAGTGCAAATTATAACTTAAAGATCTGAACTTGTAATAGTCAAATACAGAACTTAGAATTGATAGCTTATAATTACAATTGCAAATTATACCTTGAAGAACTGAACTTGTAATAGTCAATTACAAAACTTAGATTTGTTAAATACTAATTATTATTTCAAATTATAACTTGAAGATCTGAACTTGTAATTGTCAAATACAGAACTTAAAATTGATAGCTTATAAGTATAATTGCAAATTATAACTAGAAGATATGAACTTGTAATAGGTAAATACAGAACTTCGAATTGTTAATTTCAAACTAAGATTGCAAATTATAACTTGAAGATCTGAACTTGTAATTGTCAAATACAGAACCTAGAATTCATAACTTCAAATTATGATAGTAAATAATAATTAGAAGATCTGAACTTGTAATAGTCAAATACAGAACTTCGAATTGTTAAATACAAATTATTAGTGCAAATTATAACTTGAAGATCTGAACTTGTAATTGTCAAATACAGCATTTAGAATTCATAACTTCAAATTATGATTGCTAATTATAACTTGAAGATCTGAACTTGAAATAGTCAAATACAGAACTTAGAATTGTAAAATTCAAATCATGATTGCAAATTATAACTTGAAGATCTGAACTTGTAATAGTCAAATACAGAACTTAAAATTGATAGCTTATAATTATAATTGCAAATTATAACTTGAAGATCTGAATTTGTAATAGGTAAATACAGAACTTCGAATTGTTAATTTCAAACTAAGATTGTAAATAATAATTTGAAGATCTGAACTTGTAATAGTCAAATACAGAACTTCGAATTGTTAAATACAAATTATTAGTGCAAATTATAACTTGAAACACAGAACTTAGAATTCATAACTTCAAATTATGATTGTAAATAATAATTAGAAGATCTGAACTTGTAATAGTCAAATACAGAACTTCGAATTGTTAAATACAAATTATTAGTGCAAATAACAACTTGAAGACCTGAACTTGTAATTGTCTACTTACTTAGAATTGATAGCTTAAAATTATAATTGCAAATTATAACTTGAAAATCTGAACTTGTAATAGTGAATTACAGAACTTCGAATTGTTAAATACAAATTATTAGTACAAATTATAACTTGAAGATCTGAACTTGTAATTGTCAAATACAGAACTTAAAATTGATAGCTTAAAATTATAATTGCAAATTATAATTGCAAATTATAATTTGAAGATATGAACTTGTAATAGTCAAATACAGATCTTCGAATTGTTAAATACAAATTATTAGTGCAAATTATAACTTGAAAATCTGAACTTGTAATTGTCAAATACAGAAATTATATTTGATAGCTTATAATTATAATTGCAAATTATAAGTTGAAGATCTGAACTTGTAATAGGTAAATACAGAACTTCTAATTGTTAATTTCCAACTAATATTGTAATTAATAATTTGAAGATCTGAACTTGTAATAGTCAAATTCAGAACTTAGAATTCATAACTTCAAATTATGATTGCAAATTATAACTTGAAGATCTGAACTTGTAATTGTCAAATACAGAACTTAGAATTCATAACTTCAAATTATGATTGCTAATTATAACTTGAAGATCTGAACTTGTAATAGTCAAATACAGAACTTAGAATTGGGAAATTCAAATTATAATTGCAAATTATAACTTGAAGATCTGAATTTGTAATAGGTAAATACAGAACTTCGAATTGTTAATTTCATACTAAGATTGTAAATAATAATTTGAAGATCTGAACTTGTAATAGTCAAATACAGAACTTAAAATTGATAGCTTATAATTATAATTGCAAATTATAAGTTGAAGATCTGAACTTGTAATAGTCAAATACAGAACTTCGAATTGTTAATTACAAACTAATATTGTAATTAATAATTTGAAGATCTGAACTTGTAATAGTCAAATACAGAACTACAAATTGTTAAATTCAAATTATTAGTGCAAATTATAACTTGAAGATCTGAACTTGTAATTGTCAAATACAGAACTTAGAATTGATAGCTTATAATTATAATTGCAAATTATAACTTCAAGATCTGAACTTGTAATAGTCAATTACAGAACTTAGATTTGTTAAATACTAATTATTATTTCAAATTATAACTTGAAGATCTGAACTTGTAATTGTCAAATACAGAACTTAAAATGGATAGCTTATAAGTATAATTGCAAATTATAACTAGAAGATATGAACTTGTAATAGGTAAATACAGAACTTCGAATTGTTAATTTCAAACTAAGATTGCAAATTATAACTTGAAGATCTGAACTTGTAATTGTCAAATACAGAACTTAGAATTCATAACTTCAAATTATGATTGTAAATAATAATTTGAAGATCTGAACTTGTAATAGTCAAATGCGGAACTTCGAATTGTTAAATACAAATTATTAGTGCAAATTATAACTTGAAGATCTGAACTTGTAATTATCAAATACAGCACTTGGAATTCATAACTTCAAATTATGATTGCAAATTATAACTTGAAGATCTGAACTTGTATTTGTCAAATACAGAACTTAGAATTCATAACTTCAAATTATGATTGTAAATAATAATTAGAAGATCTGAACTTGTAATAGTCAAATACAGGACTTCAAATTGTTAAATTCAAATTATTAGTGCAAATTATAACTTGAAGATCTGAACTTGTAATAGTCAAATACAGAACTTAGAATTGATAGCTTCAAATTATGATTGTAAATAATAATTAGAAGATCTGAACTTGTAATAGTCAAATACAGAACTTCAAATTGTTAAATTCAAATTATTAGTGCAAATTATAACTTAAAGATCTGAACTTGTAATAGTCAAATACAGAACTTAGAATTGATAGCTTATAATTACAATTGCAAATTATACCTTGAAGAACTGAACTTGTAATAGTCAATTACAAAACTTAGATTTGTTAAATACTAATTATTATTTCAAATTATAACTTGAAGATCTGAACTTGTAATTGTCAAATACAGAACTTAAAATTGATAGCTTATAAGTATAATTGCAAATTATAACTAGAAGATATGAACTTGTAATAGGTAAATACAGAACTTCGAATTGTTAATTTCAAACTAAGATTGCAAATTATAACTTGAAGATCTGAACTTGTAATTGTCAAATACAGAACCTAGAATTCATAACTTCAAATTATGATAGTAAATAATAATTAGAAGATCTGAACTTGTAATAGTCAAATACAGAACTTCGAATTGTTAAATACAAATTATTAGTGCAAATTATAACTTGAAGATCTGAACTTGTAATTGTCAAATACAGCATTTAGAATTCATAACTTCAAATTATGATTGCTAATTATAACTTGAAGATCTGAACTTGAAATAGTCAAATACAGAACTTAGAATTGTAAAATTCAAATCATGATTGCAAATTATAACTTGAAGATCTGAACTTGTAATAGTCAAATACAGAACTTAAAATTGATAGCTTATAATTATAATTGCAAATTATAACTTGAAGATCTGAATTTGTAATAGGTAAATACAGAACTTCGAATTGTTAATTTCAAACTAAGATTGTAAATAATAATTTGAAGATCTGAACTTGTAATAGTCAAATACAGAACTTCGAATTGTTAAATACAAATTATTAGTGCAAATTATAACTTGAAAATCTGAACTTGTAATTGTCAAATACAGAACTTAGAATTGGGAAATTCAAATTATAATTGCAAATTATAACTTGAAGATCTGAATTTGTAATAGGTAAATACAGAACTTCGAATTGTTAATTTCATACTAAGATTGTAAATAATAATTTGAAGATCTGAACTTGTAATAGTCAAATACAGAACTTAAAATTGATAGCTTATAATTATAATTGCAAATTATAAGTTGAAGATCTGAACTTGTAATAGTCAAATACAGAACTTCGAATTGTTAATTACAAACTAATATTGTAATTAATAATTTGAAGATCTGAACTTGTAATAGTCAAATACAGAACTTCAAATTGTTAAATTCAAATTATTAGTGCAAATTATAACTTGAAGATCTGAACTTGTAATTGTCAAATACAGAACTTAGAATTGATAGCTTATAATTATAATTGCAAATTATAACTTCAAGATCTGAACTTGTAATAGTCAATTACAGAACTTAGATTTGTTAAATACTAATTATTATTTCAAATTATAACTTGAAGATCTGAACTTGTAATTGTAAAATACAGAACTTAAAATGGATAGCTTATAAGTATAATTGCAAATTATAACTAGAAGATATGAACTTGTAATAGGTAAATACAGAACTTCGAATTGTTAATTTCAAACTAAGATTGCAAATTATAACTTGAAGATCTGAACTTGTAATTGTCAAATACAGAACTTGGAATTCATAACTTCAAATTATGATTGCAAATTATAACTTGAAGATCTGAACTTGTATTTGTCAAATACAGAACTTAGAATTCATAACTTCAAATTATGATTGTAAATAATAATTAGAAGATCTGAACTTGTAATAGTCAAATACAGGACTTCAAATTGTTAAATTCAAATTATTAGTGCAAATTATAACTTGAAGATCTGAACTTGTAATAGTCAAATACAGAACTTAGAATTGATAGCTTCAAATTATGATTGTAAATAATAATTAGAAGATCTGAACTTGTAATAGTCAAATACAGAACTTCAAATTGTTAAATTCAAATTATTAGTGCAAATTATAACTTAAAGATCTGAACTTGTAATAGTCAAATACAGAACTTAGAATTGATAGCTTATAATTACAATTGCAAATTATACCTTGAAGAACTGAACTTGTAATAGTCAATTACAAAACTTAGATTTGTTAAATACTAATTATTATTTCAAATTATAACTTGAAGATCTGAACTTGTAATTGTCAAATACAGAACTTAAAATTGATAGCTTATAAGTATAATTGCAAATTATAACTAGAAGATATGAACTTGTAATAGGTAAATACAGAACTTCGAATTGTTAATTTCAAACTAAGATTGCAAATTATAACTTGAAGATCTGAACTTGTAATTGTCAAATACAGAACCTAGAATTCATAACTTCAAATTATGATAGTAAATAATAATTAGAAGATCTGAACTTGTAATAGTCAAATACAGAACTTCGAATTGTTAAATACAAATTATTAGTGCAAATTATAACTTGAAGATCTGAACTTGTAATTGTCAAATACAGCATTTAGAATTCATAACTTCAAATTATGATTGCTAATTATAACTTGAAGATCTGAACTTGAAATAGTCAAATACAGAACTTAGAATTGTAAAATTCAAATCATGATTGCAAATTATAACTTGAAGATCTGAACTTGTAATAGTCAAATACAGAACTTAAAATTGATAGCTTATAATTATAATTGCAAATTATAAGTTGAAGATCTGAACTTGTAATAGTCAAATACAGAACTTCGAATTGTTAATTTCAAACTAATATTGTAATTAATAATTTGAAGATCTGAACTTGTAATAGTCAAATACAGAACTTCAAATTGTTAAATTCAAATTATTAGTGCAAATTATAACTTGAAGATTTGAACTTGTAATTGTCAAATACAGAACTTAGAATTGATAGCTTATAATTATAATTGCAAATTATAACTTCAAGATCTGAACTTGTAATAGTTAATTACAGAACTTAGATTTTTTAAATACTAATTATTATTTCAAATTATAACTTGAAGATCTGAACTTGTAATTGTCAAATACAGAACTTAAAATTGATAGCTTATAAGTATAATTGCAAATTATAACTAGAAGATATGAACTTGTAATAGGTAAATACAGAACTTCGAATTGTTAATTTCAAACTAAGATTGCAAATTATAACTTGAAGATCTGAACTTGTACTTGTCAAATACAGAACTTAGAATTCATAACTTCAAATTATGATTGTAAATAATAATTAGAAGATCTGAACTTGTAATAGTCAAATACAGAACTTCGAATTGTTAAATACAAATTATTAGTGCAAATTATAACTTGAAGATCTGAACTTGTAATTGTCAAATACAGAACTTAGAATTCATAACTTCAAATTATGATTGCAAATAATAATTAGAAGATCTGAACTTGTAATAGTCAAATACAGAACTTCGAATTGTTAAATACAAATTATTAGTGCAAATTATAACTTGAAGATCTGAACTTGTAATTGACAAATACAGAACTTAAAATTGATAGCTTATAATTATAATTGCAAATTATAAGTTGAAGATCTGAACCTGTAATAGTCAAATACAGAACTTCGAATTGTTAATTTCAAACTAAGATTGTAATTAATAATTTGATGATCTGAACTTGTAATAGTCAAATACGGAACTTCGAATTGTTAAATACAAATTATTAGTGCAAATTATAACTTGAAGATCTGAACTTGTAATTATCAAATACAGCACTTGGAATTCATAACTTCAAATTATGATTGCAAATTATAACTTGAAGATCTGAACTTGTAATTGTCAAATACAGAACTTAGAATTCATAACTTCAAATTATGATTGTAAATAATAATTAGAAGATCTGAACTTGTAATAGTCAAATACAGAACTTCAAATTGTTAAATTCAAATTATTAGTGCAAATTATAACTTGAAGATCTGAACTTGTAATTGTCAAATACAGAACTTAGATTTGTTAAATACTAATTATTATTTCAAATTATAACTTGAAGATCTGAACTTGTAATTGTCAAATACAGAACTTAAAATTGTTAGCTTATAAGTATAATTGCAAATTATAACTAGAAGATATGAACTTGTAATAGGTAAATACAGAACTTCGAATTGTTAATTTCAAACTAAGATTGCAAATTATAACTTGAAGATCTGAACTTGTAATTGTCAAATACAGAACTTAGAATTCATAACTTCAAATTATGATTGTAAATAATAATTAGAAGATCTGAACTTGTAATAGTCAAATACAGAACTTCGAATTGTTAAATACAAATTATTAGTGCAAATTATAACTTGAAGATCTAAACTTGTAATTGTCAAATACAGAACTTAGAATTCATAACTTCAAATTATGATTGTAAATAATAAGTAGAAGATCTGAACTTGTAATAGTCAAATACAGAACTTCGAATTGTTAAATACAAATTATTAGTGCAAATTATAACTTGAAGATCTGAACTTGTAATTGTCAAATACAGAACTTAGAATTGATAGCTTATAATTATAATTGCAAATTATAACTTGAAGATCTGAACTTGTAATAGTGAATTACAGAACTTCTAATTGTTAATTTCAAACTAAGATTGTAATTAATAATTTGGAGATCTAAACTTGTAATAGTCAAATACAGAACTCCGAATTGTTAAATACAAATTATTAGTGCAAATTATAACTTGAAGATCTGAACTTGTAATTGTCAAATATAGCACTTAGAATTCATAACTTCAAATTATGATTGCTAATTATAACTTGAAGATCTGAACTTGAAATAGTCAAATACAGAACTTAGAATTGTAAAATTCAAATCATGATTGCAAATTATAACTTGAAGATCTGAACTTGTAATAGTCAAATACAGAACTTAAAATTGATAGCTTATAATTATAATTGCAAATTATAACTTGAAGATCTGAATTTGTAATAGGTAAATACAGAACTTCGAATTGTTAATTTCAAACTAAGATTGTAAATAATAATTTGAAGATCTGAACTTGTAATAGTCAAATACAGAACTTAGAATTGGGAAATTCAAATTATAATTGCAAATTATAACTTGAAGATCTGAATTTGTAATAGGTAAATACAGAACTTCGAATTGTTAATTTCAAACTAAGATTGTAAATAATAATTTGAAGATCTGAACTTGTAATAGTCAAATACAGAACTTAAAATTGATAGCTTATAATTATAATTGCAAATTATAAGTTGAAGATCTGAACTTGTAATAGTCAAATACAGAACTTCGAATTGTTAATTACAAACTAATATTGTAATTAATAATTTGAAGATCTGAACTTGTAATAGTCAAATACAGAACTTCAAATTGTTAAATTCAAATTATTAGTGCAAATTATAACTTGAAGATCTGAACTTGTAATTGTCAAATACAGAACTTAGAATTCATAACTTCAAATTATGATTGCTAATTATAATTTAAAGATCTGAACTTGTAATAGTCAAATTCAGAACTTAGAATTCATAACTTCAAATTATGATTGCAAATTATAACTTGAAGATCTGAACTTGTAATTGTCAAATACAGAACTTAGAATTCATAACTTCAAATTATGATTGCTAATTATAACTTGAAGATCTGAACTTGTAATAGTCAAATACAGAACTTAGAATTGGGAAATTCAAATTATAATTGCAAATTATAACTTGAAGATCTGAATTTGTAATAGGTAAATACAGAACTTCGAATTGTTAATTTCAAACTAAGATTGTAAATAATAATTTGAAGATCTGAACTTGTAATAGTCAAATACAGAACTTAAAATTGATAGCTTATAATTATAATTGCAAATTATAAGTTGAAGATCTGAACTTGTAATAGTCAAATACAGAACTTCGAATTGTTAATTACAAACTAATATTGTAATTAATAATTTGAAGATCTGAACTTGTAATAGTCAAATACAGAACTTCAAATTGTTAAATTCAAATTATTAGTGCAAATTATAACTTGAAGATCTGAACTTGTAATTGTCAAATACAGAACTTAGAATTGATAGCTTATAATTATAATTGCAAATTATAACTTCAAGATCTGAACTTGTAATAGTCAATTACAGAACTTAGATTTGTTAAATACTAATTATTATTTCAAATTATAACTTGAAGATCTGAACTTGTAATTGTCAAATACAGAACTTAAAATTGATAGCTTATAAGTATAATTGCAAATTATAACTAGAAGATATGAACTTGTAATAGGTAAATACAGAACTTCGAATTGTTAATTTCAAACTAAGATTGCAAATTATAACTTGAAGATCTGAACTTGTAATTGTCAAATACAGAACTTCGAATTCATAACTTCAAATTATGATTGTAAATAATAATTAGAAGATCTGAACTTGTAATAGTCAAATACAGAACTTCGAATTGTTAAATACAAATTATTAGTGCAAATTATAACTTGAAGATCTGAACTTGTAATTGTCAAATACAGAACTAAGAATTCATAACTTCAAATTATGATTGCAAATAATAATTAGAAGATCTGAACTTGTAATAGTCAAATACAGAACTTCGAATTGTTAAATAAAAATTATTAGTGCAAATTATAACTTGAAGATCTGAACTTGTAATTGTCAAATACAGAACTTAAAATTGATAGCTTATAATTATAATTGCAAATTATAAGTTGAAGATCTGAAGTTGTAATAGGTAAATACAGAACTTCGAATTGCTAATTTCAAACTAAGATTGTAATTAATAATTTGAAGATCTGAACTTGTAATAGTCAAATGCGGAACTTCGAATTGTTAAATACAAATTATTAGTGCAAATTATAACTTGAAGATCTGAACTTGTAATTATCAAATGCAGCACTTGGAATTCATAACTTCAAATTATGATTGCAAATTATAACTTGAAGATCTGAACTTGTATTTGTCAAATACAGAACTTAGAATTCATAACTTCAAATTATGATTGTAAATAATAATTAGAAGATCTGAACTTGTAATAGTCAAATACAGAACTTCAAATTGTTAAATTCAAATTATTAGTGCAAATTATAACTTGAAGATCTGAACTTGTAATAGTCAAATACAGAACTTAGAATTGATAGCTTCAAATTATGATTGTAAATAATAATTAGAAGATCTGAACTTGTAATAGTCAAATACAGAACTTCAAATTGTTAAATTCAAATTATTAGTGCAAATTATAACTTAAAGATCTGAACTTGTAATAGTCAAATACAGAACTTAGAATTGATAGCTTATAATTACAATTGCAAATTATACCTTGAAGAACTGAACTTGTAATAGTCAATTACAAAACTTAGATTTGTTAAATACTAATTATTATTTCAAATTATAACTTGAAGATCTGAACTTGTAATTGTCAAATACAGAACTTAAAATTGATAGCTTATAAGTATAATTGCAAATTATAACTAGAAGATATGAACTTGCAATAGGTAAATACAGAACTTCGAATTGTTAATTTCAAACTAAGATTGCAAATTATAACTTGAAGATCTGAACTTGTAATTGTCAAATACAGAACCTAGAATTCATAACTTCAAATTATGATAGTAAATAATAATTAGAAGATCTGAACTTGTAATAGTCAAATACAGAACTTCGAATTGTTAAATACAAATTATTAGTGCAAATTATAACTTGAAGATCTGAACTTGTAATTGTCAAATACAGCATTTAGAATTCATAACTTCAAATTATGATTGCTAATTATAACTTGAAGATCTGAACTTGAAATAGTCAAATACAGAACTTAGAATTGTAAAATTCAAATCATGATTGCAAATTATAACTTGAAGATCTGAACTTGTAATAGTCAAATACAGAACTTAAAATTGATAGCTTATAATTATAATTGCAAATTATAACTTGAAGATCTGAATTTGTAATAGGTAAATACAGAACTTCGAATTGTTAATTTCAAACTAAGATTGTAAATAATAATTTGAAGATCTGAACTTGTAATAGTCAAATACAGAACTTCGAATTGTTAAATACAAATTATTAGTGCAAATTATAACTTGAAACACAGAACTTAGAATTCATAACTTCAAATTATGATTGTAAATAATAATTAGAAGATCTGAACTTGTAATAGTCAAATACAGAACTTCGAATTGTTAAATACAAATTATTAGTGCAAATAATAACTTGAAGACCTGAACTTGTAATTGTCTAATACAGAACTTAGAATTGATAGCTTAAAATTATAATTGCAAATTATAACTTGAAGATCTGAACTTGTAATAGTGAATTACAGAACTTCGAATTGTTAAATACAAATTATTAGTACAAATTATAACTTGAAGATCTGAACTTGTAATTGTCAAATACAGAACTTAAAATTGATAGCTTAAAATTATAATTGCAAATTATAATTTGAAGATATGAACTTGTAATAGTCAAATACAGATCTTCGAATTGTTAAATACAAATTATTAGTGCAAATTATAACTTGAAAATCTGAACTTGTAATTGTCAAATACAGAACTTATAATTGATAGCTTATAATTATAATTGCAAATTATAAGTTGAAGATCTGAACTTGTAATAGGTAAATACAGAACTTCTAATTGTTAATTTCCAACTAATATTGTAATTAATAATTTGAAGATCTGAACTTGTAATAGTCAAATTCAGAACTTAGAATTCATAACTTCAAATTATGATTGCAAATTATAACTTGAAGATCTGAACTTGTAATTGTCAAATACAGAACTTAGAATTCATAACTTCAAATTATGATTGCTAATTATAACTTGAAGATCTGAACTTGTAATAGTCAAATACAGAACTTAGAATTGGGAAATTCAAATTATAATTGCAAATTATAACTTGAAGATCTGAATTTGTAATAGGTAAATACAGAACTTCGAATTGTTAATTTCATACTAAGATTGTAAATAATAATTTGAAGATCTGAACTTGTAATAGTCAAATACAGAACTTAAAATTGATAGCTTATAATTATAATTGCAAATTATAAGTTGAAGATCTGAACTTGTAATAGTCAAATGCAGAACTTCGAATTGTTAATTACAAACTAATATTGTAATTAATAATTTGAAGATCTGAACTTGTAATAGTCAAATACAGAACTTCAAATTGTTAAATTCAAATTATTACTGCAAATTATAACTTGAAGATCTGAACTTGTAATTGTCAAATACAGAACTTAGAATTGATAGCTTATAATTATAATTGCAAATTATAACTTCAAGATCTGAACTTGTAATAGTCAATTACAGAACTTAGATTTGTTAAATACTAATTATTATTTCAAATTATAACTTGAAGATCTGAACTTGTAATTGTCAAATACAGAACTTAAAATGGATAGCTTATAAGTATAATTGCAAATTATAACTAGAAGATATGAACTTGTAATAGGTAAATACAGAACTTCGAATTGTTAATTTCAAACTAAGATTGCAAATTATAACTTGAAGATCTGAACTTGTAATTGTCAAATACAGAACTTAGAATTCATAACTTCAAATTATGATTGTAAATAATAATTTGAAGATCTGAACTTGTAATAGTCAAATGCGGAACTTCGAATTGTTAAATACAAATTATTAGTGCAAATTATAACTTGAAGATCTGAACTTGTAATTATCAAATACAGCACTTGGAATTCATAACTTCAAATTATGATTGCAAATTATAACTTGAAGATCTGAACTTGTATTTGTCAAATACAGAACTTAGAATTCATAACTTCAAATTATGATTGTAAATAATAATTAGAAGATCTGAACTTGTAATAGTCAAATACAGGACTTCAAATTGTTAAATTCAAATTATTAGTGCAAATTATAACTTGAAGATCTGAACTTGTAATAGTCAAATACAGAACTTAGAATTGATAGCTTCAAATTATGATTGTAAATAATAATTAGAAGATCTGAACTTGTAATAGTCAAATACAGAACTTCAAATTGTTAAATTCAAATTATTAGTGCAAATTATAACTTAAAGATCTGAACTTGTAATAGTCAAATACAGAACTTAGAATTGATAGCTTATAATTACAATTGCAAATTATACCTTGAAGAACTGAACTTGTAATAGTCAATTACAAAACTTAGATTTGTTAAATACTAATTATTATTTCAAATTATAACTTGAAGATCTGAACTTGTAATTGTCAAATACAGAACTTAAAATTGATAGCTTATAAGTATAATTGCAAATTATAACTAGAAGATATGAACTTGTAATAGGTAAATACAGAACTTCGAATTGTTAATTTCAAACTAAGATTGCAAATTATAACTTGAAGATCTGAACTTGTAATTGTCAAATACAGAACCTAGAATTCATAACTTCAAATTATGATAGTAAATAATAATTAGAAGATCTGAACTTGTAATAGTCAAATACAGAACTTCGAATTGTTAAATACAAATTATTAGTGCAAATTATAACTTGAAGATCTGAACTTGTAATTGTCAAATACAGCATTTAGAATTCATAACTTCAAATTATGATTGCTAATTATAACTTGAAGATCTGAACTTGAAATAGTCAAATACAGAACTTAGAATTGTAAAATTCAAATCATGATTGCAAATTTTACCTTGGAGATCTGAACTTGTAATAGTCAAATACAGAACTTAAAATTGATAGCTTATAATTATAATTGCAAATTATAACTTGAAGATCTGAATTTGTAATAGGTAAATACAGAACTTCGAATTGTTAATTTCAAACTAAGATTGTAAATAATAATTTGAAGATCTGAACTTGTAATAGTCAAATACAGAACTTCGAATTGTTAAATACAAATTATTAGTGCAAATTTTAACTTGAAAATCTGAACTTGTAATTGTCAAATACAGAACTTAGAATTGGGAAATTCAAATTATAATTGCAAATTATAACTTGAAGATCTGAATTTGTAATAGGTAAATACAGAACTTCGAATTGTTAATTTCATACTAAGATTGTAAATAATAATTTGAAGATCTGAACTTGTAATAGTCAAATACAGAACTTAAAATTGATAGCTTATAATTATAATTGCAAATTATAAGTTGAAGATCTGAACTTGTAATAGTCAAATACAGAACTACGAATTGTTAATTACAAACTAATATTGTAATTAATAATTTGAAGATCTGAACTTGTAATAGTCAAATACAGAACTTCAAATTGTTAAATTCAAATTATTAGTGCAAATTATAACTTGAAGATCTGAACTTGTAATTGTCAAATACAGAACTTAGAATTGATAGCTAATAATTATAATTGCAAATTATAACTTCAAGATCTGAACTTGTAATAGTCAATTACAGAACTTAGATTTGTTAAATACTAATTATTATTTCAAATTATAACTTGAAGATCTGAACTTGTAATTGTCAAATACAGAACTTAAAATGGATAGCTTATAAGTATAATTGCAAATTATAACTAGAAGATATGAACTTGTAATATGTAGGTAAATACAGAACTTCGAATTGTTAATTTCAAACTAAGATTGCAAATTATAACTTGAAGATCTGAACTTGTAATTGTCAAATACAGAACTTAGAATTCATAACTTCAAATTATGATTGTAAATAATAATTTGAAGATCTGAACTTGTAATAGTCAAATGCGGAACTTCGAATTGTTAAATACAAATTATTAGTGCAAATTATAACTTGAAGATCTGAACTTGTAATTATCAAATACAGCACTTGGAATTCATAACTTCAAATTATGATTGCAAATTATAACTTGAAGATCTGAACTTGTATTTGTCAAATACAGAACTTAGAATTCATAACTTCAAATTATGATTGTAAATAATAATTAGAAGATCTGAACTTGTAATAGTCAAATACAGGACTTCAAATTGTTAAATTCAAATTATTAGTGCAAATTATAACTTGAAGATCTGAACTTGTAATAGTCAAATACAGAACTTAGAATTGATAGCTTCAAATTATGATTGTAAATAATAATTAGAAGATCTGAACTTGTAATAGTCAAATACGGAACTTCAAATTGTTAAATTCAAATTATTAGTGCAAATTATAACTTAAAGATCTGAACTTGTAATAGTCAAATACAGAACTTAGAATTGATAGCTTATAATTACAATTGCAAATTATACCTTGAAGAACTGAACTTGTAATAGTCAATTACAAAACTTAGATTTGTTAAATACTAATTATTATTTCAAATTATAACTTGAAGATCTGAACTTGTAATTGTCAAATACAGAACTTAAAATTGATAGCTTATAAGTATAATTGCAAATTATAACTAGAAGATATGAACTTGTAATAGGTAAATACAGAACTTCGAATTGTTAATTTCAAACTAAGATTGCAAATTATAACTTGAAGATCTGAACTTGTAATTGTCAAATACAGAACTTAGAATTCATAACTTCAAATTATGATAGTAAATAATAATTAGAAGATCTGAACTTGTAATAGTCAAATACAGAACTTCGAATTGTTAAATACAAATTATTAGTGCAAATTATAACTTGAAGATCTGAACTTGTAATTGTCAAATACAGAACTTAGAATTGATAGCTTATAATTATAATTGCAAATTATAACTTGAAGATCTGAACTTGTAATAGTGAATTACAGAACTTCTAATTGTTAATTTTAAACTAAGATTGTAATTAATAATTTGAAGATCTAAACTTGTAATAGTCAAATACAGAACTCCGAATTGTTAAATACAAATTATTAGTGCAAATTATAACTTGAAGATCTGAACTTGTAATTGTCAAATACAGCACTTAGAATTCATAACTTCAAATTATGATTGCAAATTATAACTTGAAGATCTAAACTTGTAATTGTTAAATACAGAACTTAGAATTCATAACTTCAAATTATGATTGTAAATAATAATTAGAAGATCTGAACTTGTATTAGTCAAATACAGAACTTCGAATTGTTAAATACAAATTATTAGTGCAAATAATAACTTGAAGACCTGAACTTGTAATTGTCTAATAGAGAACTTAAAATTGATAGCTTTAAATTATAATTGCAAATTATAACTAGAAGATCTGAACTTGTAATAGGTAAATACAGAACTTCGAATTGTTAATTTCAAACTAAGATTGTAAATAATAATTTGAAGATATGAACTTGTAATAGTCAAATACAGATCTTCGAATTGTTAAATACAAATTATTAGTGCAAATTATAACTTGAAAATCTGAACTTGTAATTGTCAAATACAGAACTTAAAATTGATAGCTTATAATTATAATTGCAAATTATAAGTTGAAGATCTGAACTTGTAATAGGTAAATACAGAACTTCTAATTGTTAATTTCCAACTAATATTGTAATTAATAATTTGAAGATCTGAACTAGTAATAGTCAAATTCAGAACTTAGAATTCATAACTTCAAATTATGATTGCAAATTATAACTTGAAGATCTGAACTTGTAATTGTAAAATACAGAACTAAGAATTCATAACTTCAAATTATGATTGTAAATAATAATTAGAAGATCTGAACTTGTAATAGTCAAATACAGAACTACGAATTGTTAAATACAAATTATTAGTGCAAATTATAATTTGAAGATCTGAACTTGAAATTGTCAAATACAGAACTTAGAATTCATAACTTCAAATTATGATTGCTAATTATAACTTGAAGATCTAAACTTGTAATAGTCAAACACAGAACTTAGAATTGGGAAATTCAAATTATGATTGCAAATTATAACTTGAAGATCTGAACTTGTAATAGTCAAATACAGAACTTAAAATTGATAGCTTATAATTATAATTGCAAATTATAACTTGAAGATCTGAATTTGTAATAGGTAAATACAGAACTTCGAATTGTTAATTTCAAACTAAGATTGTAAATAATAATTTGAAGATCTGAACTTGTAATAGTCAAATACAGAACTTCGAATTGTTAAATACAAATTATTAGTGCAAATTATAACTTGAAGATCTGAACTTGTAATTGTCAAATACAGAACTTAGAATTGATAGCTTATAATTATAATTGCAAATTATAACTTGAAGATCTGAACTTGTAATAGTGAATTACAGAACTTCTAATTGTTAATTTTAAACTAAGATTGTAATTAATAATTTGAAGATCTAAACTTGTAATAGTCAAATACAGAACTCCGAATTGTTAAATACAAATTATTAGTGCAAATTATAACTTGAAGATCTGAACTTGTAATTGTCAAATACAGCATTTAGAATTCATAACTTCAAATTATGATTGCTAATTATAACTTGAAGATCTGAACTTGAAATAGTCAAATACAGAACTTAGAATTGTAAAATTCAAATCATGTTTGCAAATTATAACTTGAAGATCTGAACTTGTAATAGTCAAATACAGAACTTAAAATTGATAGCTTATAATTATAATTTCAAATTATAACTTGAAGATCTGAATTTGTAATAGGTAAATACAGAACTTCGAATTGTTAATTTCAAACTAAGATTGTAAATAATAATTTGAAGATCTGAACTTGTAATAGTCAAATACAGAACTTCGAATTGTTAAATACAAATTATTAGTGCAAATTATAACTTGAAGATCTGAACTTGTAATTGTCAAATACAGCACTTAGAATTCATAACTTCAAATTATGATTGCAAATTATAACTTGAAGATCTAAACTTGTAATTGTTAAATACAGAACTTAGAATTCATAACTTCAAATTATGATTGTAAATAATAATTAGAAGATCTGAACTTGTAATAGTCAAATACAGAACTTCGAATTGTTAAATACAAATTATTAGTGCAAATAATAACTTGAAGACCTGAACTTGTAATTGTCTAATACAGAACTTAAAATTGATAGCTTTAAATTATAATTGCAAATTATAACTAGAAGATCTGAACTTGTAATAGGTAAATACAGAACTTCGAATTGTTAATTTCAAACTAAGATTGTAAATAATAATTTGAAGATATGAACTTGTAATTGTCAAATACAGAACTTAAAATTGATAGCTTATAATTATAATTGCAAATTATAAGTTGAAGATCTGAACTTGTAATAGGTAAATACAGAACTTCTAATTGTTAATTTCCAACTAATATTGTAATTAATAATTTGAAGATCTGAACTAGTAATAGTCAAATTCAGAACTTAGAATTCATAACTTCAAATTATGATTGCAAATTATAACTTGAAGATCTGAACTTGTAATTGTAAAATACAGAACTAAGAATTAATAACTTCAAATTATGATTGTAAATAATAATTAGAAGATCTGAACTTGTAATAGTCAAATACAGAACTACGAATTGTTAAATACAAATTATTAGTGCAAATTATAATTTGAAGATCTGAACTTGAAATTGTCAAATACAGAACTTAGAATTCATAACTTCAAATTATGATTGCTAATTATAACTTGAAGATCTGAACTTGTAATAGTCAAACACAGAACTTAGAATTGGGAAATTCAAATTATGATTGCAAATTATAACTTGAAGATCTGAACTTGTAATAGTCAAATACAGAACTTAAAATTGATAGCTTATAATTATAATTGCAAATTATAACTTGAAGATCTGAATTTGTAATAGGTAAATACAGAACTTCGAATTGTTAATTTCAAACTAAGATTGTAAATAATAATTTGAAGATCTGAACTTGTAATAGTCAAATACAGAACTTCGAATTGTTAAATACAAATTATTAGTGCAAATTATAACTTGAAGATCTGAACTTGTAATTGTCAAATACAGAACTTAAAATTGATAGCTTATAATTATAATTGCAAATTATAAGTTGAAGATCCGAACTTGTAATAGGTAAATACAGAACTTCGAATTGTTAATTTCAAACTAGGATTGTAATTAATAATTTGAAGATCTAAACTTGTAATAGTCAAATACAGAACTCCGAATTGTTAAATACAAATTATTAGTGCAAATTATAACTTGAAGATCTGAACTTGTAATTGTCAAATCCAGCACTTAGAATTCATAACTTCAAATTATGATTGCTAATTATAACTTGAAGATCTGAACTTGAAATAGTCAAATACAGAACTTAGAATTGTAAAATTCAAATCATGATTGCAAATTATAACTTGAAGATCTGAACTTGTAATAGTCAAATACAGAACTTAAAATTGATAGCTTATAATTATAATTGCAAATTATAACTTGAAGATCTGAATTTGTAATAGGTAAATACAGAACTTCGAATTGTTAATTTCAAACTAAGATTGTAAATAATAATTTGAAGATTGGAACTTGTAATAGTCAAATACAGAACTACGAATTGTTAAATACAAATTATTAGTGCAAATTATAACTTGAAGATCTGAACTTGTAATTGTCAAATACAGAACTTAAAATTGATAGCTTATAATTATAATTGCAAATTATAAGTTGAAGATCTGAACTTGCAATAGGTAAATACTGAACTTCGAATTGTTAATTTCAAACTAAGAGTGTAATTAATAATTTGAAGATCTGAACTTGTAATAGTCAAATACAGAACTTCGAATTGTTAAATACAAATTATTAGTGCAAATTATAACTTGAAGATCTGAACTTGTAATTGTCAAATACAGCACTTAGAATTCATAACTTCAAATTATGATTGCAAATTATAACTTGAAGATCTAAACTTGTAATTGTTAAATACAGAACTTAGAATTCATAACTTCAAATTATGATTGTAAATAATAATTAGAAGATCTGAACTTGTAATATCCAAATACAGAACTTCGAATTGTTAAATACAAATTATTAGTGCAAATAATAACTTGAAGACCTGAACTTGTAATTGTCTAATACAGAACTTAAAATTGATAGCTTTAAATTATAATTGCAAATTATAACTAGAAGATCTGAACTTGTAATAGGTAAATACAGAACTTCGAATTGTTAATTTCAAACTAAGATTGTAAATAATAATTTGAAGATATGAACTTGTAATAGTCAAATACAGATCTTCGAATTGTTAAATACAAATTATTAGTGCAAATTATAACTTGAAAATCTGAACTTGTAATTGTCAAATACAGAACTTAAAATTGATAGCTTATAATTATAATTGCAAATTATAAGTTGAAGATCTGAACTTGTAATAGGTAAATACAGAACTTCTAATTGTTAATTTCCAACTAATATTGTAATTAATAATTTGAAGATCTGAACTAGTAATAGTCAAATTCAGAACTTAGAATTCATAACTTCAAATTATCATTGCAAATTATAACTTGAAGATCTGAACTTGTAATTGTAAAATACAGAACTAAGAATTCATGACTTCAAATTATGATTGTAAATAATAATTAGAAGATCTGAACTTGTAATAGTCAAATACAGAACTACGAATTGTTAAATACAAATTATTAGTGCAAATTATAATTTGAAGATCTGAACTTGAAATTGTCAAATACAGAACTTAGAATTCATAACTTCAAATTATAATTGCTAATTATAACTTGAAGATCTAAACTTGTAATAGTCAAACACAGAACTTAGAATTGTGAAATTCAAATTATGATTGCAAATTATAACTTGAAGATCTGAACTTGTAATAGTCAAATACAGAACTTAAAATTGATAGCTTATAATTATAATTGCAAATTATAACTTGAAGATTTGAATTTGTAATAGGTAAATACAGAACTTCGAATTGTTAATTTCAAACTAAGATTGTAAATAATAATTTGAAGATCTGAACTTGTAATAGTCAAATACAGAACTTCGAATTGTTAAATACAAATTATTAGTGCAAATTATAACTTGAAAATCTGAACTTGTAATTGTCAAATACAGAACTTAAAATTGATAGCTTATAATTATAATTGCAAATTATAAGTTGAAGATCCGAACTTGTAATAGGTAAATACAGAACTTCGAATTGTTAATTTCAAACTAGGATTGTAATTAATAATTTGAAGATCTAAACTTGTAATAGTCAAATACAGAACTCCGAATTGTTAAATACAAATTATTAGTGCAAATTATAACTTGAAGATCTGAACTTGTAATTGTCAAATACAGCACTTAGAATTCATAACTTCAAATTATGATTGCAAATTATAACTTGAAGATCTAAACTTGTAATTGTTAAATACAGAACTTAGAATTCATAACTTCAAATTATGATTGTAAATAATAATTAGAAGATCTGAACTTGTATTAGTCAAATACAGAACTTCGAATTGTTAAATACAAATTATTAGTGCAAATAATAACTTGAAGACCTGAACTTGTAATTGTCTAATAGAGAACTTAAAATTGATAGCTTTAAATTATAATTGCAAATTATAACTAGAAGATCTGAACTTGTAATAGGTAAATACAGAACTTCGAATTGTTAATTTCAAACTAAGATTGTAAATAATAATTTGAAGATATGAACTTGTAATAGTCAAATACAGATCTTCGAATTGTTAAATACAAATTATTAGTGCAAATTATAACTTGAAAATCTGAACTTGTAATTGTCAAATACAGAACTTAAAATTGATAGCTTATAATTATAATTGCAAATTATAAGTTGAAGATCTGAACTTGTAATAGGTAAATACAGAACTTCTAATTGTTAATTTCCAACTAATATTGTAATTAATAATTTGAAGATCTGAACTAGTAATAGTCAAATTCAGAACTTAGAATTCATAACTTCAAATTATGATTGCAAATTATAACTTGAAGATCTGAACTTGTAATTGTAAAATACAGAACTAAGAATTCATAACTTCAAATTATGATTGTAAATAATAATTAGAAGATCTGAACTTGTAATAGTCAAATACAGAACTACGAATTGTTAAATACAAATTATTAGTGCAAATTATAATTTGAAGATCTGAACTTGAAATTGTCAAATACAGAACTTAGAATTCATAACTTCAAATTATGATTGCTAATTATAACTTGAAGATCTAAACTTGTAATAGTCAAACACAGAACTTAGAATTGGGAAATTCAAATTATGATTGCAAATTATAACTTGAAGATCTGAACTTGTAATAGTCAAATACAGAACTTAAAATTGATAGCTTATAATTATAATTGCAAATTATAACTTGAAGATCTGAATTTGTAATAGGTAAATACAGAACTTCGAATTGTTAATTTCAAACTAAGATTGTAAATAATAATTTGAAGATCTGAACTTGTAATAGTCAAATACAGAACTTCGAATTGTTAAATACAAATTATTAGTGCAAATTATAACTTGAAGATCTGAACTTGTAATTGTCAAATACAGAACTTAGAATTGATAGCTTATAATTATAATTGCAAATTATAACTTGAAGATCTGAACTTGTAATAGTGAATTACAGAACTTCTAATTGTTAATTTTAAACTAAGATTGTAATTAATAATTTGAAGATCTAAACTTGTAATAGTCAAATACAGAACTCCGAATTGTTAAATACAAATTATTAGTGCAAATTATAACTTGAAGATCTGAACTTGTAATTGTCAAATACAGCATTTAGAATTCATAACTTCAAATTATGATTGCTAATTATAACTTGAAGATCTGAACTTGAAATAGTCAAATACAGAACTTATAATTGTAAAATTCAAATCATGTTTGCAAATTATAACTTGAAGATCTGAACTTGTAATAGTCAAATACAGAACTTAAAATTGATAGCTTATAATTATAATTTCAAATTATAACTTGAAGATCTGAATTTGTAATAGGTAAATACAGAACTTCGAATTGTTAATTTCAAACTAAGATTGTAAATAATAATTTGAAGATCTGAACTTGTAATAGTCAAATACAGAACTTCGAATTGTTAAATACAAATTATTAGTGCAAATTATAACTTGAAGATCTGAACTTGTAATTGTCAAATACAGCACTTAGAATTCATAACTTCAAATTATGATTGCAAATTATAACTTGAAGATCTAAACTTGTAATTGTTAAATACAGAACTTAGAATTCATAACTTCAAATTATGATTGTAAATAATAATTAGAAGATCTGAACTTGTAATAGTCAAATACAGAACTTCGAATTGTTAAATACAAATTATTAGTGCAAATAATAACTTGAAGACCTGAACTTGTAATTGTCTAATACAGAACTTAAAATTGATAGCTTTAAATTATAATTGCAAATTATAACTAGAAGATCTGAACTTGTAATAGGTAAATACAGAACTTCGAATTGTTAATTTCAAACTAAGATTGTAAATAATAATTTGAAGATATGAACTTGTAATTGTCAAATACAGAACTTAAAATTGATAGCTTATAATTATAATTGCAAATTATAAGTTGAAGATCTGAACTTGTAATAGGTAAATACAGAACTTCTAATTGTTAATTTCCAACTAATATTGTAATTAATAATTTGAAGATCTGAACTAGTAATAGTCAAATTCAGAACTTAGAATTCATAACTTCAAATTATGATTGCAAATTATAACTTGAAGATCTGAACTTGTAATTGTAAAATACAGAACTAAGAATTAATAACTTCAAATTATGATTGTAAATAATAATTAGAAGATCTGAACTTGTAATAGTCAAATACAGAACTACGAATTGTTAAATACAAATTATTAGTGCAAATTATAATTTGAAGATCTGAACTTGAAATTGTCAAATACAGAACTTAGAATTCATAACTTCAAATTATGATTGCTAATTATAACTTGAAGATCTGAACTTGTAATAGTCAAACACAGAACTTAGAATTGTTAAATACAAATTATTAGTGCAAATAATAACTTGAAGACCTGAACTTGTAATTGTCTAATACAGAACTTAAAATTGATAGCTTTAAATTATAATTGCAAATTATAACTAGAAGATCTGAACTTGTAATAGGTAAATACAGAACTTCGAATTGTTAATTTCAAACTAAGATTGTAAATAATAATTTGAAGATATGAACTTGTAATAGTCAAATACAGATCTTCGAATTGTTAAATACAAATTATTAGTGCAAATTATAACTTGAAAATCTGAACTTGTAATTGTCAAATACAGAACTTAAAATTGATAGCTTATAATTATAATTGCAAATTATAAGTTGAAGATCTGAACTTGTAATAGGTAAATACAGAACTTCTAATTGTTAATTTCCAACTAATATTGTAATTAATAATTTGAAGATCTGAACTAGTAATAGTCAAATTCAGAACTTAGAATTCATAACTTCAAATTATCATTGCAAATTATAACTTGAAGATCTGAACTTGTAATTGTAAAATACAGAACTAAGAATTCATGACTTCAAATTATGATTGTAAATAATAATTAGAAGATCTGAACTTGTAATAGTCAAATACAGAACTACGAATTGTTAAATACAAATTATTAGTGCAAATTATAATTTGAAGATCTGAACTTGAAATTGTCAATTACAGAACTTAGAATTCATAACTTCAAATTATAATTGCTAATTATAACTTGAAGATCTAAACTTGTAATAGTCAAACACAGAACTTAGAATTGTGAAATTCAAATTATGATTGCAAATTATAACTTGAAGATCTGAACTTGTAATAGTCAAATACAGAACTTAAAATTGATAGCTTATAATTATAATTGCAAATTATAACTTGAAGATTTGAATTTGTAATAGGTAAATACAGAACTTCGAATTGTTAATTTCAAACTAAGATTGTAAATAATAATTTGAAGATCTGAACTTGTAATAGTCAAATACAGAACTTCGAATTGTTAAATACAAATTATTAGTGCAAATTATAACTTGAAAATCTGAACTTGTAATTGTCAAATACAGAACTTAAAATTGATAGCTTATAATTATAATTGCAAATTATAAGTTGAAGATCCGAACTTGTAATAGGTAAATACAGAACTTCGAATTGTTAATTTCAAACTAGGATTGTAATTAATAATTTGAAGATCTAAACTTGTAATAGTCAAATACAGAACTCCGAATTGTTAAATACAAATTATTAGTGCAAATTATAACTTGAAGATCTGAACTTGTAATTGTCAAATCCAGCACTTAGAATTCATAACTTCAAATTATGATTGCTAATTATAACTTGAAGATCTGAACTTGAAATAGTCAAATACAGAACTTAGAATTGTAAAATTCAAATCATGATTGCAAATTATAACTTGAAGATCTGAACTTATAATAGTCAAATACAGAACTTAAAATTGATAGCTTATAATTATAATTGCAAATTATAACTTGAAGATCTGAATTTGTAATAGGTAAATACAGAACTTCGAATTGTTAATTTCAAACTAAGATTGTAAATAATAATTTGAAGATCTGAACTTGTAATAGTCAAATACAGAACTTAGAATTGTTAAATACAAATTATTAGTGCAAATTATAACTTGTAGATCTGAACTTGTAATTGTCAAATACAGAACTTAAAATTGATAGCTTATAATTATAATTGCAAATTATAAGTTGAAGATCTGAACTTGTAATAGGTAAATACAGAACTTCGAATTGTTAATTTCAAACTAAGATTGTAAATAATAATTTGAAGATCTGAACTTGTAATAGTCAAATACAGAACTTAGAATTGTAAAATTCAAATCATGATTGCAAATTATAACTTGAAGATCTGAACTTGTAATAGTCAAATACAGAACTTAAAATTGATAGCTTATAATTATAATTGCAAATTATAACTTGAAGATCTGAATTTGTAATAGGTAAATACAGAACTTCGAATTGTTAATTTCAAACTAAGATTGTAAATAATAATTTGAAGATCTGAACTTGTAATAGTCAAATACAGAACTTAGAATTGTTAAATTCAAAATTATTAGTGCAAATCATAACTTGTAGATCTGAACTTGTAATTGTCAAATACAGAACTTAAAATTGATAGCTTATAATTATAATTGCAAATTATAAGTTGAAGATCTGAACTTGTAATAGGTAAATACAGAACTTCGAATTGTTAATTTCAAACTAAGATTGTAAATAATAATTTGAAGATCTGAACTTGTAATAGTCAAATACAGAACTTCGAATTGTTAAATACAAATTATTAGTGCAAATTATAACTTGAAGATCTGAACTTGTAATTGTCAAATACAGAACTTAAAATTGATAGCTTATAATTATAATTGCAAATTATAAGTTGAAGATCCGAACTTGTAATTGGTAAATACAGAACTTCGAATTGTTAATTTCAAACTAGGATTGTAATTAATAATTTGAAAATCTAAACTTGTAATAGTCAAATACAGAACTCCGAATTGTTAAATACAAATTATTAGTGCAAATTATAACTTGAAGATCTGAACTTGTAATTGTCAAATACAGCACTTAGAATTCATAACTTCAAATTATGATTGCTAATTATAACTTGAAGATCTGAACTTGAAATAGTCAAATACAGAACTTAAAATTGAGAGCTTATAATTATAATTGCAAATTATAACTTGAAGATCTGAATTTGTAATAGGTAAATACAGAACTTCGAATTGTTAATTTCAAACTAAGATTGTAAATAATAATTTGAAGATCTGAACTTGTAATAGTCAAATACAGAACTTATAATTGTTAAATACAAATTATTAGTGCAAATTATAACTTGTAGATCTGAACTTGTAATTGTCAAATACAGAACTTAAAATTGATAGCTTATAATTATAATTGCAAATTATAAGTTGAAGATCTGAACTTGTAATAGGTAAATACTGAACTTCGAATTGTTAATTTCAAACTAAGATTGTAATTAACAATTTGAAGATCTGAACTTGTAATAGTCAAATACAGAACTTCGAATTGTTAAATACAAATTATTAGTGCAAATTATAACTTGAAGATCTGAACTTGTAATTGTCAAATACAGCACTTAGAATTCATAACTTCAAATTATGATTGCAAATTATAACTTGAAGATCTGAACTTGTAATTGTAAAATACAGAGCTAAGAATTCATAACTTCAAATTATGATTGTAAATAATAATTAGAAGATCTGAACTTGTAATAGTCAAATACAGAACTACGAATTGTTAAATACAAATTATTAGTGCAAATTATAACTTGAAGATCTGAACTTGAAATTGTCAAATACAGAACTTAGAATTCATAACTTCAAATTATGATTGCTAATTATAACTTGAAGATCTGAACTTGTAATAGTCAAACACAGAACTTAGAATTGGGAAATTCAAATTATGATTGCAAATTATAACTTGAAGATCTGAACTTGTAATAGTCAAATACAGAACTTAAAATTGATAGCTTATAATTATAATTGCAAATTATAACTTGAAGATCTGAACTTGTAATTGTCAAATACAGAACTTAAAATTGATAGCTTATAATTATAATTGCAAATTATAAGTTGAAGATCTGAACTTGTAATAGGTAAATACAGAACTTCGAATTGTTAATTTCAAACTAGGATTGTAATTAATAATTTGAAGATCTAAACTTGTAATAATCAAATACAGAACTCCGAATTGTTAAATACAAATTATTAGTGCAAATTATAACTTGAAGATCTGAACTTGTAATTGTCAAATACAGCACTTAGAATTCATAACTTCAAATTATGATTGCTAATTATAACTTGAAGATCTGAACTTGAAATAGTCAAATACAGAACTTAGAATTGTAAAATTCAAATCATGATTGCAAATTATAACTTGAAGATCTGAACTTGTAATAGTCAAATACAGAACTTAAAATTGATAGCTTATAATTATAATTGCAAATTATAACTTGAAGATCTGAATTTGTAATAGGTAAATACAGAACTTCGAATTGTTAATTTCAAACTAAGATTGTAAATAATAATTTGAAGATCTGAACTTGTAATAGTCAAATACAGAATTTAGAATTGTTAAATACAAATTATTAGTGCAAATTATAACTTGTAGATCTGAACTTGTAATTGTCAAATACAGAACTTAAAATTGATAGCTTATAATTATAATTGCAAATTATAAGTTGAAGATCTGAACTTGTAATTGTCAAATACAGCACTTAGAATTCATAACTTCAAATTATGATTGCAAATTATAACTTGAAGATCTGAACTTGTAATTGTGAAATACAGAACTTAGAATTCATAACTTCAAATTATGATTGTAAATAATAATTAGAAGATCTGAACTTGTAATAGTCAAATACAGAAATTCGAATTGTTAAATACAAATTATTAGTGCAAATAATAACTTGAAGACCTGAACTTGTAATTGTCTAATACAGAACTTAGAATTGATAGCTTAAAATTATAATTGCAAATTATAACTTGAAGATCTGAACTTGTAATAGTGAATTACAGAACTTCGAATTGTTAAATACAAATTATTAGTACAAATTATAACTTGAAGATCTGAACTTGTAATTGTCAAATACAGAACTTAAAATTGAAAGCCTTAAATTATAATTGCAAATTATAACTAGAAGATCTGAACTTGTAATAGGTAAATACAGAACTTCCAATTGTTAATTTCAAACTAAGATTGTAAATAATAATTTGAAGATATGAACTTGTAATAGTCAAATACAGATCTTCGAATTGTTAAATACAAATTATTAGTGCAAATTATAACTTGAAAATCTGAACTTGTAATTGTCAAATACAGAACTTAAAATTGATAGCTTAAATTATAATTGCAAATTATAAGTTGAAGATCTGAACTTGTAATAGGTAAATACAGAACTTCTAATTGTTAATTTCCAACTAATATTGTAATTAATAATTTGAAGATCTGAACTTGTAATAGTCAAATTCAGAACTTAGAATTCATAACTTCAAATTATGATTGCAAATTATAACTTGAAGATCTGAACTTGTAATTGGAAAATACAGAACTAAGAATTCATAACTTCAAATTATGATTGTAAATAATAATTAGAAGATCTGAACTTGTAATAGTCAAATACAGAACTACGAATATTTAAATACAAATTATTTGTGCAAATTATAACTTGAAGATCTGAACTTGTAATTGTCAAATACAGAACTTAGAATTCATAAATTCAAATTATGATTGCTAATTATAACTTGAAGATCTGAACTTGTAATAGTCAAATACAGAACTTAGAATTGGGAAATTCAAATTATGATTGCAAATTATAACTTGAAGATCTGAACTTGTAATAGTCAAATACAGAACATAAAATTGATAGCTTATAATTATAATTGCAAATTATAACTTGAAGATCTGAATTTGTAATAGGTAAATACAGAACTTCGAATTGTTAATTTCAAACTAAGATTGTAAATAATAATTTGAAGATCTGAACTTGTAATAGTCAAATACAAAACTTCGAATTGTTAAATACAAATTATTAGTGCAAATTATAACTTGAAGATCTGAACTTGTAATTGTGAAATACAGAACTTAAAATTGATAGCTTATAATTATAATTGCAAATTATAAGTTGAAGATCTGAACTTGTAATAGGTAAATACAGAACTTCGAATTGTTAATTTCAAACTAGGATTGTAATTAATAATTTGAAGATCTGAACTTGCAATAGTCAAATACAGAACTTCGAATTGTTAAATACAAATTATTAGTGCAAATTATAACTTGAAGATCTGAACTTGTAATTGTCAAATACAGAACTTAGAATTCATAACTTCAAATTATGATTGCTAACTATAACTTGAAGATCTGAACTTGAAATAGTCAAATACAGAACTTAGAATAGTAAAATTCAAATTATGATTCCTATTATAACTTGAAGATCGGAACTTGTAATAGTCAAATACAGAACTTAAAATTGATAGCTTATAATTATAATTGCAAATTATAACTTGAAGATCTGAATTTGTAATAGGTAAATATAGAACTTCGATTTGTTAATTTCAAACTAAGATTGTAAATAATAATTTGAAGATCTGAACTTGTAATAGTCAAATACAGAACTTCGAATTGTTAAATACAAATTATTAGTGCAAATTATAACTTGAAGATCTGAACTTGTAATTGTCAAATACAGAACTTAAAATTGATAGCTTATAATTATAATTGCAAATTATAAGTTGAAGATCTGAACTTGTAATAGGTAAATACAAAACTTCGAATTGTTAATTTCAAACTAAGATTGTAATTAATAATTTGAAGATCTGAACTTGTAATAGTCAAATACAGAACTTAGAATTGTAAAATTCAAATTATGATTGCAAATTATAACTTGAAGATCTGAACTTGTAATAGTCAAATACAGAACTTAAAATTGATAGCTTATAATTATAATTGCAAATTATAAGTTGAAAATCTGAACTTGTAATAGGTAAATACAGAACTTCGAATTGTTAATTTCAAACTAAGATTGTAATTAATAATTTGAAGATCTAAACTTGTAATAGTCAAATACTGAACTTCGAATTGTTAAATACAAATTATAAGTGCAAATTATAACTTGAAGATCTGAACTTGTAATTGTCAAATAGAGAACTTAAAATTGATAGCTTATAATTATAATTGCAAATTATAATTTGAAGATCTGAACTTGTAATAGGTAAATACTGAACTTCGAATTGTTAATTTCAAACTAAGATTGTAATTAATAATTTGAAGATCTGAACTTGTAATAGTCAAATACAGAACTTCGAATTGTTAAATACAAATTATTAGTGCAAATTATAACTTGAAGATCTGAACTTGTAATTGTCAAATACAGAACTTAGAATTAATAACTTCTAATTATGATTGCAAATTATAACTTGAAGATCTGAACTTGTATTAGTCAAATACAGAACTTAGAATTGTAAAATGCAAATTATGATTGCTAATTATAACTTGAAGATCTGAACTTGTAATAGTCAAATACAGAACTTAAAATTGATAGCTTATAATTATAATTGCAAATTATAAGTTGAAGATCTGAACTTGTAATGGTCAAATACAGAACTTCGAATTGTTAATTTCAAACTAATATTGTAATTAATAATTTGAAGATCTGAACTTGTAATAGTCAAATACAGAACTTCAAATTGTTAAATTCAAATTATTAGTGCAAATTATAACTTGAAGATCTGAACTTGTAATTGTCAAATACAGAACTTAGAATTGATAGCTTATAATTATAATTGCAAATTATAACTTGAAGATCTGAACTTGTAATAGTCAATTACAGAACTTAGATTTGTTAAATACTAATTATTATTTCAAATTATAACTTGAAGATCTGAACTTGTAATTGTCAAATACAGAACTTAAAATTGATAGCTTATAAGTATAATTGCAAATTATAACTAGAAGATATGAACTTGTAATAGGTAAATACAGAACTTCGAATTGTTAATTTCAAACTAAGATTGTAAAAAATAATTTGAAGATCTGAACTTGTAATAGTCAAATAAGGAACTTAGAATTGTTAAATACAAATTATTGGTGCAAATTATAACTTGGAGATCTGAACTTGTAATTGTCAAATACAGAACTTAAAATTGATAGCTTATAATTATAATTGCAAATTATAAGTTGAAAATCTGAACTTGTAATAGGTAAATACAGAACTTCGAATTGTTAATTTCAAACTAAGATTGTAATTAATAATTTGAAGATCTAAACTTGTAATAGTCAAATACTGAACTTCGAATTGTTAAATACAAATTATAAGTGCAAATTGTAACTTGAAGATCTGAACTTGTAATAGTCAAATACAGAACTTAAAAGTGATAGCTTATAATTATAATTGCAAATTATAACTTGAAGATCTGAATTTGTAATAGGTAAATACAGAACATCGAATTGTTAATTTCAAACTAAGATTGTAAATAATAATTTGAAGATCTGAACTTGTAATAGTCAAATACAGAACTTAGAATTGTTAAATACAAATTATTAGTGCAAATTATAACTTGTAGATCTGAACTTGTAATTGTCAAATACAGAACTTAAAATTGATAGCTTATAATTATAATTGCAAATTATAAGTTGAAGATCTGAACTTGTAATAGGTAAATACTGAACTTCGAATTGTTAATTTCAAACTAAGATTGTAATTAATAATTTGAAGATCTGAACTTGTAATAGTCAAATACAGAACTTCGAATTGTTAAATACAAATTATTAGTGCAAATTATAACTTGAAGATCTGAACTTGTAATTGTCAAATACAGCACTTAGAATTCATAACTTCAAATTATGATTGCAAATTAAAACTTGTAGATCTGAACTTGTAATTGTTAAATACAGAACTTAGAATTCATAACTTCAAATTATGATTGTAAATAATAATTAGAAGATCTGAACTTGTAATAGTCAAATACAGAACTTCGAATTGTTAAATACAAATTATTAGTGCAAATAATAACTTGAAGACCTGAACTTGTAATTGTCTAATACAGAACTTAGAATTGATAGCTTAAAATTATAATTGCAAATTATAACTTGAAGATCTGAACTTTTAATAGTGAATTACAGAACTTCGAATTGTTAAATACAAATTATTAGTACAAATTATAACTTGAAGATCTGAACTTGTAATTGTCAAATACAGAACTTAAAATTGAAAGCCTTAAATTATAATTGCAAATTATAACTAGAAGATCTGAACTTGTAATAGGTAAATACAGAACTTCCAATTGTTAATTTCAAACTAAGATTGTAAATAATAATTTGAAGATATGAACTTGTAATAGTCAAATACAGATCTTCGAATTGTTAAATACAAATTATTAGTGCAAATTATAACTTGAAAATCTGAACTTGTAATTGTCAAATACAGAACTTAAAATTGATAGCTTAAATTATAATTGCAAATTATAAGTTGAAGATCTGAACTTGTAATAGGTAAATACAGAACTTCTAATTGTTAATTTCCAACTAATATTGTAATTAATAATTTGAAGATCTGAACTTGTAATAGTCAAATACAGAACTCCGAATTGTTAAATACAAATTATTAGTGCAAATTATAACTTGAAGATCTGAACTTGTAATTGTCAAATCCAGCACTTAGAATTCATAACTTCAAATTATGATTGCTAATTATAACTTGAAGATCTGAACTTGAAATAGTCAAATACAGAACTTAGAATTGTAAAATTCAAATCATGATTGCAAATTATAACTTGAAGATCTGAACTTGTAATAGTCAAATACAGAACTTCGAATTGTTAAATACAAATTATTAGTGCAAATTATAACTTGAAGATCTGAACTTGTAATTGTCAAATACAGAACTTAAAATTGCTAGCTTATAATTATAATTGCAAATTATAAGTTGAAGATCCGAACTTGTAATAGGTAAATACAGAACTTCGAATTGTTAATTTCAAACTAGGATTGTAATTAATAATTTGAAGATCTAAACTTGTAATAGTCAAATACAGAACTCCGAATTGTTAAATACAAATTATTAGTGCAAATTATAACTTGAAGATCTGAACTTGTAATTGTCAAATCCAGCACTTAGAATTCATAACTTCAAATTATGATTGCTAATTATAACTTGAAGATCTGAACTTGAAATAGTCAAATACAGAACTTAGAATTGTAAAATTCAAATCATGATTGCAAATTATAACTTAAAGATCTGCACTTGTAATAGTCAAATACAGAACTTAAAATTGATAGCTTATAATTATAATTGCAAATTATAACTTGAAGATCTGAATTTGTAATAGGTAAATACAGAACTTCGAATTGTTAATTTCAAACTAAGATTGTAAATAATAATTTGAAGATCTGAACTTGTAATAGTCAAATACAGAACTTATAATTGTTAAATACAAATTATTAGTGCAAATTATAACTTGTAGATCTGAACTTGTAATTGTCAAATACAGAACTTAAAATTGATAGCTTATAATTATAATTGCAAATTATAAGTTGAAGATCTGAACTTGTAATAGGTAAATACTGAACTTCGAATTGTTAATTTCAAACTAAGATTGTAATTAATAATTTGAAGATCTGAACTTGTAATAGTCAAATACAGAACTTCGAATTGTTAAATACAAATTATTAGTGCAAATTATAACTTGAAGATCTGAACTTGTAATTGTCAAATACAGCACTTAGAATTCATAACTTCAAATTATGATTGCAAATTATAACTTGAAGATCTGAACTTGTAATTGTAAAATACAGAGCTAAGAATTCATAACTTCAAATTATGATTGTAAATAATAATTAGAAGATCTGAACTTGTAATAGTCAAATACAGAACTACGAATTGTTAAATACAAATTATTAGTGCAAATTATAACTTGAAGATCTGAACTTGAAATTGTCAAATACAGAACTTAGAATTCATAACTTCAAATTATGATTGCTAATTATAACTTGAAGATCTGAACTTGTAATAGTCAAACACAGAACTTAGAATTGGGAAATTCAAATTATGATTGCAAATTATAACTTGAAGATCTGAACTTGTAATAGTCAAATACAGAACTTAAAATTGATAGCTTATAATTATAATTGCAAATTATAACTTGAAGATCTGAATTTGTAATAGGTAAATACAGAACTTCGAATTGTTAATTTCAAACTAAGATTGTAAATAATAATTTGAAGATCTGAACTTGTAATAGTCAAATACAGAACTTCGAATTGTTAAATACAAATTATTAGTGCAAATTATAACTTGAAGATCTGAACTTGTAATTGTCAAATACAGAACTTAAAATTGATAGCTTATAATTATAATTGCAAATTATAAGTTGAAGATCTGAACTTGTAATAGGTAAATACAGAACTTCGAATTGTTAATTTCAAACTAGGATTGTAATTAATAATTTGAAGATCTAAACTTGTAATAGTCAAATACAGAACTCCGAATTGTTAAATACAAATTATTAGTGCAAATTATAACTTGAAGATCTGAACTTGTAATAGTCAAATACAGAACTTAAAATTGATAGCTTATAATTATAATTGCAAATTATATCTTGAAGATCTGAATTTGTAATAGGTAAATACAGAACTTCGAATTGTTAATTTCAAACTAAGATTGTAAATAATAATTTGCAGATCTGAACTTGTAATAGTCAAATACAGAACTTAGAATTGTTAAATACAAATTATTAGTGCAAATTATAACTTGTAGATCTGAACTTGTAATTGTCAAATACAGAACTTAAAATTGATAGCTTATAATTATAATTGTAAATAATAATAAGAAGATCTGAACTTGTAATAGTCAAATACAGAACTTCGAATTGTTAATTACAAATTATTAGTGCAAATAATAACTTGAAGACCTGAACTTGTAATTGTCTAATACAGAACTTAGAATTGATAGCTTAAAATTATAATTGCAAATTATAACTTGAAGATCTGAACTTGTAATAGTGAATTACAGAACTTCGAATTGTTAAATACAAATTATTAGTACAAATTATAACTTGAAGATCTGAACTTGTAATTGTCAAATACAGAACTTAAAATTGAAAGCCTTAAATTATAATTGCAAATTATAACTAGAAGATCTGAACTTGTAATAGGTAAATACAGAACTTCCAATTGTTAATTTCAAACTAAGATTGTAAATAATAATTTGAAGATATGAACTTGTAATAGTCAAATACAGATCTTCGAATTGTTAAATACAAATTATTAGTGCAAATTATAACTTGAAAATCTGAACTTGTAATTGTCAAATACAGAACTTAAAATTGATAGCTTAAATTATAATTGCAAATTATAAGTTGAAGATCTGAACTTGTAATAGGTAAATACAGAACTTCTAATTGTTAATTTCCAACTAATATTGTAATTAATAATTTGAAGATCTGAACTTGTAATAGTCAAATTCAGAACTTAGAATTCATAACTTCAAATTATGATTGCAAATTATAACTTGAAGATCTGAACTTGTAATTGGAAAATACAGAACTAAGAATTCGTAACTTCAAATTATGATTGTAAATAATAATTAGAAGATCTGAACTTGTAATAGTCAAATACAGAACTACGAATATTTAAATACAAATTATTAGTGCAAATTATAACTTGAAGATCTGAACTTGTAATTGTCAAATACAGAACTTAGAATTCATAAATTCAAATTATGATTGCTAATTATAACTTGAAGATCTGAACTTGTAATAGTCAAATACAGAACTTAGAATTGGGAAATTCAAATTATGATTGCAAATTATAACTTGAAGATCTGAACTTGTAATAGTCAAATACAGAACATAAAATTGATAGCTTATAATTATAATTGCAAATTATAACTTGAAGATCTGAATTTGTAATAGGTAAATACAGAACTTCGAATTGTTAATTTCAAACTAAGATTGTAAATAATAATTTGAAGATCTGAACTTGTAATAGTCAAATACAGAACTTCGAATTGTTAAATACAAATTATTAGTGCAAATTATAACTTGAAGATCTGAACTTGTAATTGTGAAATACAGAACTTAAAATTGATAGCTTATAATTATAATTGCAAATTATAAGTTGAAGATCTGAACTTGTAATAGGTAAATACAGAACTTCGAATTGTTAATTTCAAACTAGGATTGTAATTAATAATTTGAAGATCTGAACTTGCAATAGTCAAATACAGAACTTCGAATTGTTAAATACAAATTATTAGTGCAAATTATAACTTGAAGATCTGAACTTGTAATTGTCAAATACAGAACTTAAAATTGATAGCTTATAATTATAATTGCAAATTATAAGTTGAAGATCTGAACTTGTAATAGGTAAATACAGAACTTCGAATTGTTAATTTCAAACTAGGATTGTAATTAATAATTTGAAGATCTAAACTTGTAATAGTCAAATACAGAACTCCGAATTGTTAAATACAAATTATTAGTGCAAATTATAACTTGAAGATCTGAACTTGTAATAGTCAAATACAGAACTTAAAATTGATAGCTTATAATTATAATTGCAAATTATATCTTGAAGATCTGAATTTGTAATAGGTAAATACAGAACTTCGAATTGTTAATTTCAAACTAAGATTGTAAATAATAATTTGCAGATCTGAACTTGTAATAGTCAAATAGAGAAATTAGAATTGTTAAATACAAATTATTAGTGCAAATTATAACTTGTAGATCTGAACTTGTAATTGTCAAATACAGAACTTAAAATTGATAGCTTATAATTATAATTGCAAATTATAAGTTGAAAATCTGAACTTGTAATAGGTAAATACAGAACTTCGAATTGTTAATTTCAAACTAAGATTGTAATTAATAATTTGAAGATCTAAACTTGTAATAGTCAAATACTGAACTTCGAATTGTTAAATACAAATTTTAAGTGCAAATTATAACTTGAAGATCTGAACTTGTAATTGTCAAATAGAGAACTTAAAATTGATAGCTTATAATTATAATTGCAAATTATAAGTTGAAGATCTGAACTTGTAATAGGTAAATACTGAACTTCGAATTGTTAATTTCAAACTAAGATTGTAATTAATAATTTGAAGATCTGAACTTGTAATAGTCAAATACAGAACTTCGAATTGTTAAATACAAATTATTAGTGCAAATTATAACTTGAAGATCTGAACTTGTAATTGTCAAATACAGAACTTAGAATTAATAACTTCAAATTATGATTGCAAATTATAACTTGAAGATCTGAACTTGTATTAGTCAAATACAGAACTTAGAATTGTAAAATGCAAATTATGATTGCTAATTATAACTTGAAGATCTGAACTTGTAATAGTCAAATACAGAACTTAAAATTGATAGCTTAAATTTATAATTGCAAATTATAAGTTGAAGAACTGAACTTGTAATGGTCAAATACAGAACTTCGAATTGTTAATTTCAAACTAATATTGTAATTAATAATTTGAAGATCTGAACTTGTAATAGTCAAATACAGAACTTCAAATTGTTAAATTCAAATTATTAGTGCAAATTATAACTTGAAGATCTGAACTTGTAATTGTCAAATACAGAACTTAGAATTGATAGCTTATAATTATAATTGCAAATTATAACTTGAAGATCTGAACTTGTAATAGTCAATTACAGAACTTAGATTTGTTAAATACTAATTATTATTTCAAATTATAACTTGAAGATCTGAACTTGTAATTGTCAAATACAGAACTTAAAATTGATAGCTTATAAGTATAATTGCAAATTATAACTAGAAGATATGAACTTGTAATAGGTAAATACAGAACTTCGAATTGTTAATTTCAAACTAAGATTGTAAAAAATAATTTGAAGATCTGAACTTGTAATAGTCAAATAAGGAACTTAGAATTGTTAAATACAAATTATTAGTGCAAATTATAACTTGGAGATCTGAACTTGTAATTGTCAAATACAGAACTTAAAATTGATAGCTTAAAATTATAATTGCAAATTATAAGTTGAAAATCTGAACTTGTAATAGGTAAATACAGAACTTCGAATTGTTAATTTCAAACTAAGATTGTAATTAATAATTTGAAGATCTAAACTTGTAATAGTCAAATACTGAACTTCGAATTGTTAAATACAAATTATAAGTGCAAATTATAACTTGAAGATCTGAACTTGTAATAGTCAAATACAGAACTTAAAATTGATAGCTTATAATTATAATTGCAAATTATAACTTGAAGATCTGAATTTGTAATAGGTAAATACAGAACTTCGAATTGTTAATTTCAAACTAAGATTGTAAATAATAATTTGAAGATCTGAACTTGTAATAGTCAAATACAGAACTTAGAATTGTTAAATACAAATTATTAGTGCAAATTATAACTTGTAGATCTGAACTTGTAATTGTCAAATACAGAACTTAAAATTGATAGCTTATAATTATAATTGCAAATTATAAGTTGAAGATCTGAACTTGTAATAGGTAAATACTGAACTTCGAATTGTTAATTTCAAACTAAGATTGTAATTAATAATTTGAAGATCTGAACTTGTAATAGTCAAATACAGAACTTCGAATTGTTAAATACAAATTATTAGTGCAAATTATAACTTGAAGATCTGAACTTGTAATTGTCAAATACAGCACTTAGAATTTATAACTTCAAATTATGATTGCAAATTATAACTTGAAGATCTGAACTTGAAATTGTTAAATACAGAACTTAGAATTCATAACTTCAAATTATGATTGTAAATAATAATTAGAAGATCTGAACTTGTAATAGTCAAATACAGAACTTCGAATTGTTAAATACAAATTATTAGTGCAAATAATAACTTGAAGACCTGAACTTGTAATTGTCTAATACAGAACTTAGAATTGATAGCTTAAAATTATAATTGCAAATTATAAGTTGAAGATCTGAACTTGTAATAGGTAAATACAGAACTTCGAATTGTTAATTTCAAACTAGGATTGTAATTAATAATTGAAGATCTGAACTTGCAATAGTCAAATACAGAACTTCGAATTGTTAAATACAAATTATTAGTGCAAATTATAACTTGAAGATCTGAACTTGTAATTGTCAAATACAGAACTTAGAATTCATAACTTCAAATTATGATTGCTAACTATAACTTGAAGATCTGAACTTGAAATAGTCAAATACAGAACTTAGAATAGTAAAATTCAAATTATGATTCCTATTATAACTTGAAGATCTGAACTTGTAATAGTCAAATACAGAACTTAAAATTGATAGCTTATAATTATAATTGCAAATTATAACTTGAAGATCTGAATTTGTAATAGGTAAATATAGAACTTCGAATTGTTAATTTCAAACTAAGATTGTAAATAATAATTTGAAGATCTGAACTTGTAATAGTCAAATACAGAACTTCGAATTGTTAAATACAAATTATTAGTGCAAATTATAACTTGAAGATCTGAACTTGTAATTGTCAAATACAGAACTTAAAATTGATAGCTTATAATTATAATTGCAAATTATAAGTTGAAGATCTGAACTTGTAATAGGTAAATACAAAACTTCGAATTGTTAATTTCAAACTAAGATTGTAATTAATAATTTGAAGATCTGAACTTGTAATAGTCAAATACAGAACTTAGAATTGTAAAATTCAAATTATGATTGCAAATTATAACTTGAAGATCTGAACTTGTAATAGTCAAATACAGAACTTAAAATTGATAGCTAATAATTATAATTGCAAATTATAACTTGAAGATCTGAATTTGTAATAGGTAAATACAGAACTTCGAATTGTAAATTTCAAACTAAGATTGTAAAAAATAATTTGAATATCTGAACTTGTAATAGTCAAATAAGGTACTTCGAATTGTTAAATACAAATTATTAGAGCAAATTATAACTTGGAGATCTGAACTTGTAATTGTCAAATACAGAACTTAAAATTGATAGCTTATAATTATAATTGCAAATTATAAGTTGAAAATCTGAACTTGTAATAGGTAAATACAGAACTTCGAATTGTTAATTTCAAACTAAGATTGTAATTAATAATTTGAAGATCTAAACTTGTAATAGTCAAATACTGAACTTCGAATTGTTAAATACAAATTATAAGTGCAAATTATAACTTGAAGATCTGAACTTGTAATTGTCAAATAGAGAACTTAAAATTGATAGCTTATAATTATAATTGCAAATTATAAGTTGAAGATCTGAACTTGTAATAGGTAAATACTGAACTTCGAATTGATAATTTCAAACTAAGATTGTAATTAATAATTTGAAGATCTGAACTTGTAATAGTCAAATACAGAACTTCGAATTGTTAAATACAAATTATTAGTGCAAATTATAACTTGAAGATCTGAACTTGTAATTGTCAAATACAGAACTTAGAATTAATAACTTCAAATTATGATTGCAAATTATAACTTGAAGATCTGAACTTGTATTAGTCAAATACAGAACTTAGAATTGTAAAATGCAAATTATGATTGCTAATTATAACTTGAAGATCTGAACTTGTAATAGTCAAATACAGAACTTAAAATTGATAGCTTATAATTATAATTGCAAATTATAAGTTGAAGATCTGAACTTGTAATGGTCAAATACAGAACTTCGAATTGTTAATTTCAAACTAATATTGTAATTAATAATTTGAAGATCTGAACTTGTAATAGTCAAATACAGAACTTCAAATTGTTAAATTCAAATTATTAGTGCAAATTATAACTTGAAGATCTGAACTTGTAATTGTCAAATACAGAACTTAAAATTGATAGCTTATAAGTATAATTGCAAATTATAACTTGAAGATCTGAACTTGTAATAGTCAAATACAGAACTTAGAATTGATAGCTTAAAATTATAATTGCAAATTATAACTTGAAGATCTGAACTTGTAATAGTGAATTACAGAACTTCGAATTGTTAAATACAAATTATTAGTACAAATTATAACTTGAAGATCTGAACTTGTAATTGTCAAATACAGAACTTAAAATTGATAGCTTAAATTATAATTGCAAATTATAAGTTGAAGATCTGAACTTGTAATAGGTAAATACAGAACTTCGAATTGTTAATTTCAAACTAGGATTGTAATTAATAATTTGAAGATCTGAACTTGCAATAGTCAAATACAGAACTTCGAATTGTTAAATACAAATTATTAGTGCAAATTATAACTTGAAGATCTGAACTTGTAATTGTCAAATACAGAACTTAGAATTCATAACTTCAAATTATGATTGCTAACTATAACTTGAAGATCTGAACTTGAAATAGTCAAATACAGAACTTAGAATAGTAAAATTCAAATTATGATTCCTATTATAACTTGAAGATCTGAACTTGTAATAGTCAAATACAGAACTTAAAATTGATAGCTTATAATTATAATTGCAAATTATAACTTGAAGATCTGAATTTGTAATAGGTAAATATAGAACTTCGAATTGTTAATTTCAAACTAAGATTGTAAATAATAATTTGAAGATCTGAACTTGTAATAGTCAAATACAGAACTTCGAATTGTTAAATACAAATTATTAGTGCAAATTATAACTTGAAGATCTGAACTTGTAATTGTCAAATACAGAACTTAAAATTGATAGCTTATAATTATAATTGCAAATTATAAGTTGAAGATCTGAACTTGTAATAGGTAAATACAAAACTTCGAATTGTTAATTTCAAACTAAGATTGTTATTAATAATTTGAAGATCTGAACTTGTAATAGTCAAATAAGGTACTTCGAATTGTTAAATACAAATTATTAGAGCAAATTATAACTTGGAGATCTGAACTTGTAATTGTCAAATACAGAACTTAAAATTGATAGCTTATAATTATAATTGCAAATTATAAGTTGAAAATCTGAACTTGTAATAGGTAAATACAGAACTTCGAATTGTTAATTTCAAACTAAGATTGTAATTAATAATTTGAAGATCTAAACTTGTAATAGTCAAATACTGAACTTCGAATTGTTAAATACAAATTTTAAGTGCAAATTATAACTTGAAGATCTGAACTTGTAATTGTCAAATAGAGAACTTAAAATTGATAGCTTATAATTATAATTGCAAATTATAAGTTGAAGATCTGAACTTGTAATAGGTAAATACTGAACTTCGAAATGTTAATTTCAAACTAAGATTGTAATTAATAATTTGAAGATCTGAACTTGTAATAGTCAAATACAGAACTTCGAATTGTTAAATACAAATTATTAGTGCAAATTATAACTTGAAGATCTGAACTTGTAATTGTCAAATACAGAACTTAGAATTAATAACTTCAAATTATGATTGCAAATTATAACTTGAAGATCTGAACTTGTATTAGTCAAATACAGAACTTAGAATTGTAAAATGCAAATTATGATTGCTAATTATAATTTGAAGATCTGAACTTGTAATAGTCAAATACAGAACTTAAAATTGATAGCTTAAATTTATAATTGCAAATTATAAGTTGAAGATCTGAACTTTTAATGGTCAAATACAGAACTTCGAATTGTTAATTTCAAACTAATATTGTAATTAATAATTTGAAGATCTGAACTTGTAATAGTCAAATACAGAACTTCAAATTGTTAAATTCAAATTATTAGTGCAAATTATAACTTGAAGATCTGAACTTGTAATTGTCAAATACAGAACTTAGAATTGATAGCTTATAATTATAATTGCAAATTATAACTTGAAGATCTGAACTTGTAATAGTCAATTACAGAACTTAGATTTGTTAAATACTAATTATTATTTCAAATTATAACTTGAAGATCTGAACTTGTAATTGTCAAATACAGAACTTAAAATTGATAGCTTATAAGTATAATTGCAAATTATAACTAGAAGATATGAACTTGTAATAGGTAAATACAGAACTTCGAATTGTTAATTTCAAACTAAGATTGTAAAAAATAATTTGAAGATCTGAACTTGTAATAGTCAAATAAGGAACTTAGAATTGTTAAATACAAATTATTAGTGCAAATTATAACTTGGAGATCTGAACTTGTAATTGTCAAATACAGAACTTAAAATTGATAGCTTATAATTATAATTGCAAATTATAAGTTGAAAATCTGAACTTGTAATAGGTAAATACAGAACTTCGAATTGTTAATTTCAAACTAAGATTGTAATTAATAATTTGAAGATCTAAACTTGTAATAGTCAAATACTGAACTTCGAATTGTTAAATACAAATTATAAGTGCAAATTATAACTTGAAGATCTGAACTTGTAATAGTCAAATACAGAACTTAAAATTGATAGCTTATAATTATAATTGCAAATTATAACTTGAAGATCTGAATTTGTAATAGGTAAATACAGAACTTCGAATTGTTAATTTCAAACTAAGATTGTAAATAATAATTTGAAGATCTGAACTTGTAATAGTCAAATACAGAACTTAGAATTGTTAAATACAAATTATTAGTGCAAATTATAACTTGTAGATCTGAACTTGTAATTGTCAAATACAGAACTTAAAATTGATAGCTTATAATTATAATTGCAAATTATAAGTTGAAGATCTGAACTTGTAATAGGTAAATACTGAACTTCGAATTGTTAATTTCAAACTAAGATTGTAATTAATAATTTGAAGATCTGAACTTGTAATAGTCAAATACAGAACTTCGAATTGTTAAATACAAATTATTAGTGCAAATTATAACTTGAAGATCTGAACTTGTAATTGTCAAATACAGCACTTAAAGCCTGTTCACATTATAAAATTTTGTTTAAAATTTTGCTTAAAATTTTAGTTAAAATTTCTTTAAAATTCCTTAAAATTTGTCGATTTATAGATTTGTGTTTACACCTTAAAAGTAACCTTAAAATTATTATTTTACGGAAATATTTTTTTAACGTTTACTAACCTAACACCTAACCTAACATTTGTTGGTACAAGCTTCGATAAAAAAACATGAAGTGATGAGTTGTGCAATTTTAACAACTGTGTTGTTGTTAAATCTATTTAGAAAAAGAAAGTCTATTCAAAAACAAAAAACTAAAAAAATTTGGGCTCAAAAGTGTTTCCTACATTTTCTTGACTATCCATCTTTTCAACAATAATACTAATAGAATAATATAAAATATTAGAATACATCATAAAAATAAGTTATATACTTTTATATCATATAATAATGATAATAATAACAAAGTACCTACTACCAACAGAAAGCAGTGATACTACCTGATATCACCAAATACACCATTAAAACTCACTATATTTTACGTGAAATTTTAAGAAAATAGGTGCCGTCCTATTCCTTAAAATTTGTTAAAATTTCGCTTAAAAGTTCTTTTAAGGAAAATTTTAACGAAAATTTTAAGGTGTGAACAGTGAAATTTTTATCTTATAAAAATTTTAAGCCAAATTTTAAGCAAAATTTTATAATGTGAACAGGCTTTTAGAATTTATAACTTCAAATTATGATTGCAAATTATAACTTGAAGATCTGAACTTGTAATTGTTAAATACAGAACTTAGAATTCATAACTTCAAATTATGATTGTAAATAATAATTAGAAGATCTGAACTTGTAATAGTCAAATACAGAACTTCGAATTGTTAAATACAAATTATTAGTGCAAATAATAACTTGAAGACCTGAACTTGTAATTGTCTAATACAGAACTTAGAATTGATAGCTTAAAATTATAATTGCAAATTATAACTTGAAGATCTGAACTTGTAATAGTGAATTACAGAACTTCGAATTGTTAAATACAAATTATTAGTACAAATTATAACTTGAAGATCTGAACTTGTAATTGTCAAATACAGAACTTAAAATTGAAAGCCTTAAATTATAATTGCAAATTATAACTAGAAGATCTGAACTTGTAATAGGTAAATACAGAACTTCCAATTGTTAATTTCAAACTAAGATTGTAAATAATAATTTGAAGATATGAACTTGTAATAGTCAAATACAGATCTTCGAATTGTTAAATACAAATTATTAGTGCAAATTATAACTTGAAAATCTGAACTTGTAATTGTCAAATACAGAACTTAAAATTGATAGCTTAAATTATAATTGCAAATTATAAGTTGAAGATCTGAACTTGTAATAGGTAAATACAGAACTTCTAATTGTTAATTTCCAACTAATATTGTAATTAATAATTTGAAGATCTGAACTTGTAATAGTCAAATTCAGAACTTAGAATTCATAACTTCAAATTATGATTGCAAATTATAACTTGAAGATCTGAACTTCTAATTGGAAAATACAGAACTAAGAATTCATAACTTCAAATTATGATTGTAAATAATAATTAGAAGATCTGAACTTGTAATAGTCAAATACAGAACTTCGAATTGTTAAATACAAATTATTAGTGCAAATTATAACTTGAAGATCTGAACTTGTAATTGTCAAATACAGCACTTAGAATTTATAACTTCAAATTATGATTGCAAATTATAACTTGAAGATCTGAACTTGTAATTGTTAAATACAGAACTTAGAATTCATAACTTCAAATTATGATTGTAAATAATAATTAGAAGATCTGAACTTGTAATAGTCAAATACAGAACTTCGAATTGTTAAATACAAATTATTAGTGCAAATAATAACTTGAAGACCTGAACTTGTAATTGTCTAATACAGAACTTAAAATTGATAGCTTATAATTATAATTGCAAATTATAAGTTGAAAATCTGAACTTGTAATAGGTAAATACAGAACTTCGAATTGTTAATTTCAAACTAAGATTGTAATTAATAATTTGAAGATCTAAACTTGTAATAGTCAAATACTGAACTTCGAATTGTTAAATACAAATTATAAGTGCAAATTATAACTTGAAGATCTGAACTTGTAATAGTCAAATACAGAACTTAAAATTGATAGCTTATAATTATAATTGCAAATTATAACTTGAAGATCTGAATTTGTAATAGGTAAATACAGAACTTCGAATTGTTAATTTCAAACTAAGATTGTAAATAATAATTTGAAGATCTGAACTTGTAATAGTCAAATACAGAACTTAGAATTGTTAAATACAAATTATTAGTGCAAATTATAACTTGTAGATCTGAACTTGTAATTGTCAAATACAGAACTTAAAATTGATAGCTTATAATTATAATTGCAAATTATAAGTTGAAGATCTGAACTTGTAATAGGTAAATACTGAACTTCGAATTGTTAATTTCAAACTAAGAGTGTAATTAATAATTTGAAGATCTGAACTTGTAATAGTCAAATACAGAACTTCGAATTGTTAAATACAAATTATTAGTGCAAATTATAACTTGAAGATCTGAACTTGTAATTGTCAAATACAGCACTTAGAATTTATAACTTCAAATTATGATTGCAAATTATAACTTGAAGATCTGAACTTGTAATTGTTAAATACAGAACTTAGAATTCATAACTTCAAATTATGATTGTAAATAATAATTAGAAGATCTGAACTTGTAATAGTCAAATACAGAACTTCGAATTGTTAAATACAAATTATTAGTGCAAATAATAACTTGAAGACCTGAACTTGTAATTGTCTAATACAGAACTTAGAATTGATAGCTTAAAATTATAATTGCAAATTATAACTTGAAGATCTGAACTTGTAATAGTGAATTACAGAACTTCGAATTGTTAAATACAAATTATTAGTACAAATTATAACTTGAAGATCTGAACTTGTAATTGTCAAATACAGAACTTAAAATTGAAAGCCTTAAATTATAATTGCAAATTATAACTAGAAGATCTGAACTTGTAATAGGTAAATACAGAACTTCCAATTGTTAATTTCAAACTAAGATTGTAAATAATAATTTGAAGATATGAACTTGTAATAGTCAAATACAGATCTTCGAATTGTTAAATACAAATTATTAGTGCAAATTATAACTTGAAAATCTGAACTTGTAATTGTCAAATACAGAACTTAAAATTGATAGCTTAAATTATAATTGCAAATTATAAGTTGAAGATCTGAACTTGTAATAGGTAAATACAGAACTTCTAATTGTTAATTTCCAACTAATATTGTAATTAATAATTTGAAGATCTGAACTTGTAATAGTCAAATTCAGAACTTAGAATTCATAACTTCAAATTATGATTGCAAATTATAACTTGAAGATCTGAACTTGTAATTGGAAAATACAGAACTAAGAATTCATAACTTCAAATTATGATTGTAAATAATAATTAGAAGATCTGAACTTGTAATAGTCAAATACAGAACTACGAATATTTAAATACAAATTATTAGTGCAAATTATAACTTGAAGATCTGAACTTGTAATTGTCAAATACAGAACTTAGAATTCATAACTTCAAATTATGATTGCTAATTATAACTTGAAGATCTGAACTTGTAATAGTCAACTACAGAACTTAGAATTGGGAAATTCAAATTATGATTGCAAATTATAACTTGAAGATCTGAACTTGTAATAGTCAAATACAGAACATAAAATTGATAGCTTATAATTATAATTGCAAATTATAACTTGAAGATCTGAATTTGTAATAGGTAAATACAGAACTTCGAATTGTTAATTTCAAACTAAGATTGTAAATAATAATTTGAAAATCTGAACTTGTAATAGTCAAATACAGAACTTCGAATTGTTAAATACAAATTAGTAGTGCAAATTATAACTTGAAGATCTGAACTTGTAATTGTGAAATACAGAACTTATAATTGATAGCTTATAATTATAATTGCAAATTATAAGTTGAAGATCTGAACTTGTAATAGGTAAATACAGAACTTCGAATTGTTAATTTCAAACTAGGATTGTAATTAATAATTTGAAGATCTGAACTTGCAATAGTCAAATACAGAACTTCGAATTGTTAAATACAAATTATTAGTGCAAATTATAACTTGAAGATCTGAACTTGTAATTGTCAAATACAGAACTTAGAATTCATAACTTCAAATTATGATTGCTAACTATAACTTGAAGATCTGAACTTGAAATAGTCAAATACAGAACTTAGAATAGTAAAATTCAAATTATGATTCCTATTATAACTTGAAGATCTGAACTTGTAATAGTCAAATACAGAACTTAAAATTGATAGCTTATAATTATAATTGCAAATTATAACTCGAAGATCTGAATTTGTAATAGGTAAATATAGAACTTCGAATTGTTAATTTCAAACTAAGATTGTAAATAATAATTTGAAGATCTGAACTTGTAATAGTCAAATACAGAACTTCGAATTGTTAAATACAAATTATTAGTGCAAATTATAACTTGAAGATCTGAACTTGTAATTGTCAAATACAGAACTTAAAATTGATAGCTTATAATTATAATTGCAAATTATAAGTTGAAGATCTGAACTTGTAATAGGTAAATACAAAACTTCGAATTGTTAATTTCAAACTAAGATTGTAATTAATAATTTGAAGATCTGAACTTGTAATAGTCAAATACAGAACTTAGAATTGTAAAATTCAAATTATGATTGCAAATTATAACTTGAAGATCTGAACTTGTAATAGTCAAATACAGAACTTAAAATTGATAGCTAATAATTATAATTGCAAATTATAACTTGAAGATCTGAATTTGTAATAGGTAAATACAGAACTTCGAATTGTAAATTTCAAACTAAGATTGTAAAAAATAATTTGAAGATCTGAACTTGTAATAGTCAAAGAAGGTACTTCGAATTGTTAAATACAAATTATTAGAGCAAATTATAACTTGGAGATCTGAACTTGTAATTGTCAAATACAGAACTTAAAATTGATAGCTTATAATTATAATTGCAAATTATAAGTTGAAAGTCTGAACTTGTAATAGGTAAATAAAGAACTTCGAATTGTTAATTTCAAACTAAGATTGTAATTAATAATTTGAAGATCTAAACTTGTAATAGTCAAATACTGAACTTCGAATTGTTAAATACAAATTATAAGTGCAAATTATAACTTGAAGATCTGAACTTGTAATTGTCAAATAGAGAACTTAAAATTGATAGCTTATAATTATAATTGCAAATTATAAGTTGAAGATCTGAACTTGTAATAGGTAAATACTGAACTTCGAATTGTTAATTTCAAACTAAGATTGTAATTAATAATTTGAAGATCTGAACTTGTAATAGTCAAATACAGAACTTCGAATTGTTAAATACAAATTATTAGTGCAAATTATAACTTGAAGATCTGAACTTGTAATTGTCAAATACAGAACTTAGAATTAATAACTTCAAATTATGATTGCAAATTATAACTTGAAGATCTGAACTTGTATTAGTCAAATACAGAACTTAGAACTCATAACTGCAAATTATGATTGTAAATAATAATTAGAAGATCTGATCTTGTAATAGTCAAATATAGAACTTCGAATTGTTAAATACAAATTATTAGTGCAAATTATAACTTGAAGATCTGAACTTGTAATTGCCAAATACAGAACTTAGAATACATAACTTCAAATTATGATTGCTAATTATAACTTGAATATCTGAACTTGTAATAGTCAAATACAGAACTTAGAATTGATAGCTTATAATTTTAATTGCAAATTATAACTTGAAGAACTGAATTTGTAATTGTCAAATACAGAACTTAGAACTCATAACTTCAAATTATGATTGTAAATAATAATTAGAAGATCTGAACTTGTAATAGTCAAATACAGAACTTCGAATTGTTAAATACAAATTATTAGTGCAAATTATAACTTGAAGATCTGAACTTGTAATTGTCAAAGACAGAACTTAGAATTCATAACTTCAAATTATGATTGCTAATTATAACTTGAAGATCTGAACTTGTAATAGTCAAATACAGAACTTATAATTGATAGCTTATAATTATAATTGCAAATTATAACTTGAAGAACTGAATTTGTAATAGGTAAATACAGAACTTCGAATTGTTAATTTCAAACTAAGATTGTAAATAATTATTTGAAGATCTGAACTTGTAATAATCAAATACAGAATTCCGAATTGTTAAATACAAATTATTAGTGCAAATTATAACTTGAAGATCTGAACTTGTAATTGTCAAATACAGAACTTAGAATTGATAGCTTATAATTATAACTGCAAATTTTAACTTGAAGATCTGAACTTGTAATAGGTAAATACAGAATTTCGAATTGTTAATTTCAAACTAAGATTGTAAAAAATAATTTGTAGATCTGAACTTGTAATAGTCAAATACAGCACTTCTAATTCATAACTTCTAATTATGATTGCAAATTATAACTGGTAGATCTGAACTTGTAATAGTCAAATACAGAACTTCGAATTCATAACTTCAAATTATGATTGCTAATTATAACTTGAAGATCTGAACTTGTAATAGTCAAATACAGAACTTAGAATTGTAAAATTCAAATTATGATTGCAAATTATAACTTGAAGATCTGAACTTGTAATAGTCTAATACAGAACTTCGAATTGTTAATTTCAAACTAAGATTGTAATTAATAATTTGAAGATCTGAACTTGTAATAGTCAAATACAGAACTTCGAATTGTTAAATACAAATTATTAGTGCAAATTATAACTTGAAGATCTGAACTTGTAATTGTCAAATACAGCACTTAGAATTCATAACTTCAAATTATGATTGCAAATTATAACTTGTAGATCTGAACTTGTAATTGTTAAATACAGAACTTAGAATTCATAACTTCAAATTATGATTGTAAATAATAATTAGAAGATCTGAACTTGTAATAGTCAAATACAGAACTTCGAATTGTTAAATACAAATTATTAGTGCAAATAATAACTTGAAGACCTGCACTAGTAATTGTCTAATACAGAACTTAGAATTGATAGCTTAAAATTATAATTGCAAATTATAACTTGAAGATCTGAACTTGTAATAGTGAATTACAGAACTTCGAATTGTTAAATACAAATTATTAGTACAAATTATAACTTGAAGATCTGAACTTGTAATTGTCAAATACAGAACTTAAAATTGAAAGCCTTAAATTATAATTGCAAATTATAACTAGAAGATCTGAACTTGTAATAGGTAAATACAGAAGTAGTAAAAGAATGGGGGTGCCGCCATCTTGAAAGAGGAGCCGCGCCCATTTTCCAAGGTCAAGGTCGACCACACCCTCTTTCAAGGTCAGACACACCCACTTTTCAAGGTCGATCTCCTATTGGTTGAAAACCACACCCACTTTTCAAGGTCGATCTCCTATTGGTTGAAAACCACACCCACTTTTCAAGGTCGATCTCCTATTGGTTGAAAACCACACCCACTTTTCAAGGTCGATCTCCTATTGGTTGAAAACCACACCCACTTTTCAAGGTCGATCTCCTATTGGTTGAAAACCACACCCAATATCCTAGGTCAAGTACATTCAATTCTCAAGGTTAAGTTTTTAGAGGACAGACCAAAGTCATTAGAAAATTTGAGAAGGGGTAAGTGGAAGAGATGTGCTGTTAATCGATACTATTGGTTGATGTAAGCTTTTAAGGTCAGCACGGATAGTATATATTGAATGCATTGCGCATATTATTTTAAGTATATTACAATATATACACAGTAAATGATCAAAGTATTCTATTACTCAACCAAACAGAAATCAACTTGAAACAAGTAAGTAAAGTGTTTATTAATTAATTTTTATAATAATTGATAAATACTTTTGTTACAGTGGAATTGTTAAATGAAAAATCTTATCCACTAAACAAATCTCACTCTAAGAACATCTCAATCGGTTTATCTAAATTGAATTTGCAACCTAGCATTACAATTACCGGCGTAAAACAGAAAGTGGTATTAAGTGAAGACAGTTGGAAACGATTTATTTTTTACAAACCAATGCTAACATCGTATTTTAATGACGATGACTTGAAATTGTCTGCAGTATATGATGTGTTTACGATTGAATTTCATAATTTTAAAAACAAGAAACTTATCAAATTGTATCAAGTTAATGACACTTGGGTTTATTTGGGGATTGAATCAATCACTGGGCTATGGGGATTAATTGATTTAATAAGCGCATATTTATCAGTATTGCATAAACAAACGTTTGATGTATTTTACTCCAACATTATTAAAAATAATGTAAACCTATTAGCAAACCCAAATAATATTATAAAATTAATCAATATGGAAACTGATGGATTCAAAGCATATACACTTATGGAGATGGCGTATTTTTTCCCTGAAAAAATTATGGTTGATGTGGAAATTGCTAATGCAATTAAATTATAGGATGTGGATGGCATACGCTGAACAACATTATCCAAAAGCTGTAGATTTAAATTCATCCATCGAACGATTGAAGTGTACTTTAACAGATATGGCATTCGATGTTGAACATGGTGCTGTATATATGAAGTCAGGATATCCAAACTTGCAGGAGGCTGAAGTTATGGCAGAGAAGTATGGAATTCAAGTGGAGTTATGTGATAAATTTTTCAAAAAGTTAATAACATTAGAAGCATTTTGTAGAATATTAAAAAATAAAAATTTTAAAGATATTATACGTGAAATAATAGATTTTCTACCATATGGTCTTGTAATAGAAAATAAATTAGTAGAATGTATTAACGATGGTGAAATATAATAAAAATGAATATAAAACTATGTATGTATTTAATGTTTTGTTTATTAGTACTTAGTATCTTCAACAAAGTAGATGTGTGCAAAAGCAAGCATATGAAATAAAATGAATTCAACTTTAATTTATTTCATAGCAGTGATATGGAACAACACAATTATATTGACATGCCCAAGAAATCTAAAAAACGCCATGATTTGCACTCAATATCTGGATATTACCGAGGAGTCTAAACATTGTGAAAAATTTGATAAAATGTCTATTGATATCATGCAAAGTGATCAATTCATCATTACACACCCATTATTAATTCAGAATGACAAATTGGTTTTATATTATGAGACCATCTTTGAATTTCAAGATGCAAGTCAAATAAGAAATCCAGGTGAATATTTGGTACTCAAATTGAACGAACTCAGACATAACTACAACACCCTGCATATCAATGCAATCGTTTTCGAATTTTTATTTTTCACAAGTATTGTGCTATATATTCTAACGGTTGTATATATTAGTTTAAGAGTTAAATTGAGACAATGTAAACTTTTCCTGTAAAAACAAATAAATCAACAAAATAATTTTTTTAATTTCTTTTTATTATTCGCACAAAATCTTGATTTTACAACTATTGTAATATACAAGATGGACAAGGGAACTTATTGTTAGCTTTTATAGATATCTTCGAATAATTTTCATGTATTGAATTAGGTAAAACTTTATGTATTCCACAAACACCCCCCCCATCACCATCAGAAAAATTTTCATAAACATCTTCACTATCATCGGAATCATTTAGATCTTCAACTTTTGTAGTTATATTTAGGTAATTTTCTGGTGTTGAATTAGGTAAAACTTCGTATATCCCACAAACATCATGTCCATTCATGGGGCATTTTGGAGATATTTTTTCATGTTTTACTCTTGGAATATCCCCATTCTTCCAATTTCCTATAACGATTGCACAAAACGCACACCGAACAATATCACCAATTCCTAAGCTGTAAAATCCGTTTTTTGCTAATTCGTTAGGGTCTATAAAGGTATAACTCCAATTTTTAAACGAAATAAGTCGACCTTCTTCATCCGAATACATTTTAATAAGCGATTCTCCTTCTATAATAAAAGGACAACTTGGAGACCATTTTTTATGTTCCTCTATAGGATTATCCCCTTCTTCCCATCTACCAATAATGATTGCACAATACGCACACCGCACATTATCGTCATCGTATAAATTGTAAAACCCAGCTTTTACCAACTCCTTCGATTCTACAAAGGGGTGCTTCCAATCTCTAAACGAAAAAAGGCGACCTTCTTCTTTAGCATATACCCACATGGTTATCACGTAACTGCTCTTCATGTACTAACTATAACAAACTAACCCCACAATAAAAAAACAATGTAAAAAAAAATCAATTTATTCACGCATAAGATACTCGTTATACAAATAAAATACATTAGTGAGAGCGCAAATACAATCTGTTAGTGAATGATAAAAACACGAAGGTTTCCTCATTGGTAGCGCTGGTTGTTCATCGAATTCTGTCACCGATTTGCCAATTATGTTTTGAATGAATAATGTCTTCTCGCGCCCTTTCACATATACAACATCAACAGATGATGTTAAATTTCTCACAATATCATTAAATTTATAAACTGGTGTAAATCCACTCTCCCATAGTATTCCATGGTGGTTTTTCATTAAATAATTTGCTTGTTTTTGGAATTCCAGTGGTAAACAATTAAATCGAAAAGGTGATTTAAATATGTAATGAGCTGTTTTGAAACCATCATAAACAGCTAACTCCTTCGGTGAAAATACTAGGTTGGAAGTTTTAAACCCTTGCACATCCAAAACTATTATATTGCTCATATTTGCTTCACTGAGTTTGTAAGTGGATTATAATTAAACACACGATCGTGTAGAAGTAAACAATAAGCTGTTGTGTTTTCTTTTATATTATCCGCACATTCAAATTCTACCCTCACTTCTATTGGTCCTTTACTAAGACCCTCTTTCTGACGAGTGCAATCTACCACCACCATTGGAGCGTTAGCTTTAAATTCTTCAGGAGTAAACATTGGTTCGTTTTCTTTACCATAATATGTTTGTTGAAAATTTGCAAACATTTCATATAAAATTGAAAATGAATTCTTTTGATAGTTTATATTTAAATTATCATAGGGGTAACGCTCTGAATTTAAATAAACGTTTAAATTTACCAAATTGCAATAGTCAAATTTACTCATATCTTTATTAATTTTGTTTTTTCTATTTGTTGAAAATGCTATTATTATCATTCTAGGTGTTTCTACTTGAGTGGAAGTTTTTACGGTCCATGAATGACGATTTGTTAAAGGTAATTGCGGATATTCGTGAAGTTCCCACGATCTAAATGCTATGGGGATTTCTATGTTTTTATCGATGTACTTTGTTAAACGTAGCTGTTCCTCCAACGAAACCGTTATGTGTGGTACTTTCCAAAATAGTTTATTAATAGTAACCTGAAGCTTTTCATCAACCTTTGAAGATTCCAATGCGTTTACATCGCTGTTACTTCTTATCAATACCAGTTCTTGCTTTGCATTCAATATGATTTTATTATAATCCTCACAAAAACCCAAAAGCATCTTTAATGGTATGCAAGCATTAAAATGTCCATCGACACCTTGATTTAGTACCATTTCTTTATTTGCTTTTGGATTCCACCCAGCGTTTTTTAATTTCAAGCATTCGTTTTCGGAGTATGATGTATATGATTTCATGGTAGTGGTAACACCTGGATTTCTAGAGGAATCCATTACAACCCCGTTTAATTCATATCTAACTTCGCTGAATAAAAATGCTACACCATTGTTAACGAAATGGGCTGTCTGTGAAGTAATTCCACCATCTGTTTTTAGCGAGCCTTCAATATAAAGATAGCTAAGACTAGGTGCTGTATATGCATCCAGCTGTTGAATAGGGATTCTAATTTCATCGTTATTAGCAAATGATGTGGAAGCATATGGTTGATGTGTATGAAATTCTGCATTTGTAATCGAATTATCTTCTATAATTTTTTCTGCAATATCCAAAATCCCCATCTTCACACAAGTACTTTATAACCTAAAGCTTTCAAAAACGCTCTATTAATTGGTGTTATCACACCCGTTGAAGGTTTTCGACTGATGTTTTTTATGTTAGACAGATGCTTATATTGTTGACGTGTATTTCTAGAATATTGGATTACCATCTTTAGAGTTTTTTTAAATGAAACCTTATTGATATTTCTTCCCCGTTAAAATCTATAACCTGATCGTTCTGATCTATTATTCTAACTGAAATATTTGTTATAAATTGAGTGGTTATAGGTAAATAAATGACATTAGATGGGGTTTCAACTATTTTATACCCGCGTGGAACTAATGGAAAAAACTCATGCACTACGTGACTCAGCTTTCCATTTCTATAAGAACCGGTCGTAATATTACACTCAATACAGATAGTGTTAGCAGATAAAATATTGACACCATGATCAGATACTGTTGAAGTATTTTTAATAATGTATTTCTTATCAAAACCCAATAATGGTCCTATACTATCGGGTTTGTTAAAATTAATACGTTCTGTACATTTAATGTTCACTTTTGAAGTATTAGCATTAGCTGTGAGTTCTAGGGAGGTATTAGTGGCACTTAACTGTGTTTGTAAATATGATTGAATATCACTGATTTCATAAGCCCCACTAGGAATTTCAATAATTTTTTCCAAATCCGTATAAAACTTATTGTAAGTCTTCAATATTTTGGTTTGCGTTTTAGATAAATCTAATACATAATCACCATTTTCTTCTTTTATAAAACCCAAGAGTGGTTTAATATCGCCATCAATTTCTTTGTCGTTATTGAGTGATTTTGGTAGTGATTTTAAACGCACCTCAAAATCTGTAATAATGAACTTATTAGGCACTAGTTTATCTATTTTTTTTTGTAGTGATGATAGAATTTGATAGAGTTCATAAGAGCCTATTTCAAGGTTAAAGTTTAAACTTTTTTCATTATCATAATAAAACTTATTCACTTTTTGGGTGTTTTCGAAAATTACATCTTTTAACTCTAATGCGTATTGTTTTGATTTTATGTTTGTTGTCTTGAATATAAGACCTTTTAATACACTATCATCTCTCTCAGAATTTGCTGAGGATGCACATTTTAGTACTATTTTATTATTATTCGTCGAAACAATGGAAATAGCATCGGGATTTTTTAAATGTGCTTGCACATTTTGAACCAACTTTTCAATACTCATCGCACCAGCGGGTGCCGAGTAAACAACATCATCACCATAGTAAAATTTATTACAGCCAACCCTAACATTATGTATGGTGTTATAAGTTTCAAAATTTGTTAAAGCTAGTACATATTGTCCATCATCAGCATATATAGTCGGATTAATTTCCGAATACAATTCGGAGCTATTACCGCTTACACTGATTACATATGACATTTCATGGGTGGTTGACTTAACACTGATGTAAATAATTAGTGGAATGTCTATATAAAAAGTCTAAACACAGATGTCCACAATTGAATGAGTTATACTTTTGGTATCTGTCATAATTATATTTGATTTTCTTATTGCTACCGAAATATTTGATTAATTGTGGAGGTGGTGCTAGATTTCCATAACTATCGAAATATAAAATATCATTGTGATGTTTAACATATGCAGTCCAATGAGAACCGGATTTAAAATCTTCCTCCAAATTAACTATACCACATTCAAATTTGCATATTTTTTTAGGTAAAGTATTTTTCATAAACACTCCTTTAAAATGTGGAATTTTTAATTTTTTAACTATTCGAAGTAAATCGATGTTTGTCAGTGGTTTTTTCGGTAGCGATGCTATTAGTTTTTTGAATATGGCTTTAGATATAATCCAAGTCCACTTTTATATGGTTTTAAATAAAGACCTTTGCCTATGGCAATGGCTTCCATGTTTTTATTATGTCGTTGGGCCTCTTTTAAATTTTCGCTGGCACTTTTTGAATCGTTAACGGCTTTAACGATTCCTGCGGCACCCCCACCCAAAGCTCCTAAAGCACTTAGAGCGGCAAATATGGGGATTAGAGGTATGATGCCACCAGTTTTTGGTAATGGAATAACTCGTGGTTTTTTAGGTTTCTGCTTAATGGTTGAAAGAGCGATTTTCGCATTAGTTAATAAATCTGAGCTTTTACTTCGACGTAAAACGTCTGTGGTTTTTTTCAACGTCTGTTTAAACGATGGTTTTTTAGATCTTTTACAACCCATCCCCATTTTTACTTTGGCTTTCATAACTCCTGTTACACCAATAGCAGCGATTTTTTCTGCAAGTGATGAATCCTTCGAATGTATTCTATGTAAAGCTTTATCGGCTAGTATTTTATCTGCTTTATGTCTTCCAGGTATATCTTTAATATTTGAATAGGCAATATCGTGCTCTTTACAAGCTTCGTCTAGAGGGTTAATACCAGAATCGCCTCTCGCTAAACGTTGGTTTAACTTCGTACCGGGACCACAAAATCTTTAAAAAATTAAATTAATATTTTTCTTAATTTACTTATTATAGAGTAGATACCTATACCCCGGAATATGTAATTCAAATGGTAGCTTATTTATTATACTATTAACAAGTCCAGCACCACGTCTACGATGTATCAGCATTGTATTACAAACTCTAACTGAAATTTATGTTGGTTGACTAACAATATTTATAATAATAAATTATAGATTACGATTTCCAACGTGGTATTGCAAATGAACGCCAATCAGCGCTGCAGTGTAACCATATAGCGGTGTACAGCGGTATTTAACGGTATAGTGATATACGGTTATATACCACTAAATACCGCTAGATACCGCTGTATACCGCTATATACTACTAAATACTGCTATATACCGCTATATATGTACTGTTAAATACCGCTATATACCGCTATATATGTACTGTTAAATATCGCTATATACCGCTGTATACCGCTATATACTACTAAATACTGCTATATACCGCTATATTATATTTACATCCTAATACATATGATTTTCACATAGTTTTAAAATATTTCATAGTCGCCATAGTCTTCATATTCGTCATCGTCTTCATATTCGTCATCGTCTTCATATTCATCATCGTCTTCATATTCGTCATCGTCTTCATAGTCATAATCTTCGCTTAACTCGCCCAAATCGTATAACACATCAATAAAAAAAATAGGTGCAATACGTTCTTCTTCTTCTTCTTCGTCTTCTTCTTCGTCTTCTTCTTCGTCTTCTTCTTCTTTCACTAAATAAAGTGTTTTATTCCAAATTTTGAAGTTATATACTTCAATTTCTAAAAACTCCTCTCTACCTATTGGACAGGTGTTGCTGCTCACCGACCAGGCCACTATGCAGGTTTCACAAAACGAATGACCGCAATTTAGAACCCCTAAGTAATCACTTAGTTCTTCTAAGCAAATTGCACAAGTCATTTTATTCTACAGCTAAATGAATAAGATCTCTCTTTATATACCGTGTACCGCAAATACTGCGATACTATAGTATACACGGTATTCACAGTACGCCATCTATACTGTGTATACTACGGTATCACAGTATTTATGATGTATCTCAAAATACAGTATACTGCGGTGGTATTTAGCAGTATATAGCGGTATTTAGCGGTATATACCCCTAATCACCCGGTGGTGTACCGGTACTTAACGCTACACCACGGTGTTAATTAATGCTACACCTTGTAGTAATTAATGCTTTAAAACAATTTAGATCATAATTTAAATACATAATACTGCTTTCTTTATAAACAAAAGCATAAGTAAAAATGCGTTTAGTGAAACAACATCATCAACTCCCCATATCAAACCACGATGTTGAAACTATTACTTTTCCTAAACATGGTGTTTTGTTGGGGTTTTCATCAAAAATGGGCTTGATTGTTGGTTATTCTGGCTGTGGCAAAACTAATGCTCTTCTCTGTTTACTTCTTCACCCCAACGGACTTCGTTTTGAAAATATTTATTTATATTCCAAATCAGTATTTCAACCAAAATACAAATTTTTGAAAGAAGTTTTGACACCTATAAAGGGGGTTGGTTATTTTGAATATGAAAGCGAAAAAGATGTGCCATCGCCAATTGATATCAAACGAAACTCGATATTTATCTTTGATGATGTGGCTTGCACCAATCAAGATATCATGAGAGAGTATTTCAGTTTTGGTAGACATAAAAATATTGATTCTTTTTACTTATGTCAAACATATAGTAAAATTCCTAAACAATTAATAAGAGACAATGCAAATTTCATAGTTTTGTTTAAACAAGATAATACCAATTTAAAGCATGTTTATGATGATCATGTTGGAGTGGATATGAGTTTTAATCAATTTAAGACTTTATGTAATAATTGTTGGCAAAATAAATATGGAATGCTAGTTATTGATAAAGCTTGTGATATTAACAGCGGTCGCTATAGACAGGGTTTCGATACATTTATTATTATATAAGAATATAAGGTATTAAAATAATTGTTAGTATACATGTGTCCACGATGAATAAACGTTTAACTCACGATCTTGTTCAAGCGAGAAAAGCTGTAAAAATGAAATATAAAAGTTTAAAATCGGACATAGCACAATCAAACTTAGATTTATTTAAAATGTATAAACCCATCACTGAACCATTGCAAAAAATAGCTTCGCAATTCAATCAAGTGCATAACATAAAACCTGAAATCAAGCCGGAAATTGATTTCAATATATCAAAACCGGAAATTGATATACCACACACTCCAAAAAAAAAGAAATATGGACGTAAATCAGAGGTCGAGCCAAAAATTTATAAATCACCACCAAATTTTTTAATGGACGATGCAGTTTATCAACATGAGCCTGATGATGTTGATTTAAATCGAACAATTTTACATCCTATGTTTACCGAAGAAGAAGAATATAGCCATGCTTTTAATGAAACAGCTAAAGAAGTGAGCGATATGTTGGGTTCGAAAGCATTTCAAGATTATTTAGATAATTTTACACCACTACCTAGACAATATATAGAAGATATGATAAGAGATACGGATGATAATTTTGATTTTAACTATGGAGTTCATCATGACTTAAAAACTGCAAAATTTGCAATTGGTGATTCATTACTCGATTTTAATGAAGACGACATTATAATTAAAATACCGAATGCTAATAAATCTTTAAAATATAAAGGGACGCCCGGTCTTTACGAGCTCTTATTTAAAAAAAATCCGGTGGGGTATAAAACAGATGATTTAGATAACTATATTGATATTGGAAATAGAACCAATTTATTTCGTAGAAATTATTCATCTACTAATCAAATTACTGGTAATGCCACAACCAAGTATAAAAGAATAATTAAACCACAATTAAAAGATAAAGGTATAATTGGAAATAAACATAAGGGTGGTGGTTTTCTAGAATCTCCACTATTTTTACAATACAACAATAAGAAAAAAGATTTTGTGTATTTTGACGATGTAAATGAGATAATCGAGCGATTGAAACTTTTAATAGCATCCCGATCTGCTGGTCACGACGGTCATGTAAACGAGATCGCATCCATAGAAGAAGAATTACGAGAAGCTAAAATTATCGCATAAGAAATTATTGAAAGATGGATATAAAGAGAGATGTTGTAAATGAATTACATAAACCTGCCCGCCGAAATTATCAACGGAGACCAGTTTTGGTTACTGGATTGAACGACTTATTTCAAGCAGATTTAGTAGATATAGCACAATTATCAACTATAAACAAAGGATTCAAATTTATATTGGTCGTCATTAATGTGTTTTCCAAATATGTATGGGCAAAACCTTTAAAGAATAAAAGTGGGCGAGAGGTGACCGCTGCTATGAAGATGATTCTTAAAGAAAGTATCCCCACAAATTTGCAAACTGATTTGGGGAAAGAATTTTACAATAAGGAGTTTCAAGAATTGATGAAGAAATATAAAATAAATCATTATAGCACATACTCAATTAAGAAAGCTTCTGTAGTAGAAAGAGTTAATCGCACACTTAAAAATTTAATGTGGAAGGAATTTAGTTATCGTGGAAACTATCGATGGATAGATATATTACAAAAACTGGTGGATGTATATAATTCAACTAAACACTCAACAACCGGATTAAAACCAAATAATGTAACCAAGAAGAATGAGAAATTACTTTTAACTACTATATATAATCATCCAAAAGTTGTGGATCCGAAAAAACCCAAATTTAAAATCGGAGATAGTGTTAGAATAAGCAAATACCGACATGCGTTCTCGAAAGGATACACGCCCGCTTGGTCTAATGAAATATTTAAAATTTCACAAGTTAAAATGACTCTGCCAAGAACATATCTTCTTACCGATATTAACAACGAGGAAATTAAAGGTGGTTTTTACGAACAAGAATTGCAAAAAGTTACACATCCTGATGTTTATTTAGTGGAAAAGGTTTTAAAAAGACAGAAAAATAAAATATTCGTAAAGTGGTTAGGATTAGATAAGAGACACAACTCCTGGCTCAATGTTGATCAAGTTGTGTGATATATGTACCCATAATATCATATCAATCTGACTTTTTTTTTTTTTGTTTTTTTAATTGTATGACACAATTTTAAATAAAGAAAGTTATATATAATTAATTTTTATTTACCATTATTATTTACATTTCTTCAATTAAACTTTTTAGATTTGTTAGGATTAGTTTTTTACGTTCTACTTTTTTTTTCAAATTTTCTATTTTTATTTTATCCCTATCTATTTGCACATGATAATTATTTATTTTATTTATTATCCTATGTTTAGCTTTATTATTATTATTTTTTTTTTTTTCATTCCATATATTTTGAATGATGGAATCTTCTATTTCAAAATAATCATCCATTCCATCACTCAAAAGATCATCCATTTTATTATCTTCATCATCCATTTTATTATCTTCTTCATCTATTTTATCATAATATATGTTATTTACTATTCGCTGACTATTGTCACGAATTAATTCTAAAAATTCTTCTTCGATCTTGCAAACATCCTCTTCAATTTTGAAATTGTTTCCTTGCATTGATCGATATTCTAAAATAACAAAAAATAAAAATTTTCTATTCTAAAATTAATATATATAATTTTCATACCTTCAAACGTTATATTGTTTTCCAACATATCTCTTAATATTCCATTTTTAATTTGGATATGTTGTAGAATATTAGCCATTTTCTTTGATTGTCATTGTATTACTATAGCAGCATTCAATTTGCTCTCATATTTATATGTAGGTAGTATGTATGTACGTATATTATATGTATAAAAGAGGGGGTAAATTTTAAAACCAGATATTTTAATTATATTTTGCAAAAATGAAATTTCAAATTAAAATTTTTATGGACATAATAAGATGGTGTTATTCAAACTCGTTCAACTGTTTAACAAGTTCATGTAGTTTAATGGATTCGTGACCCCATGCTAGCGTAGAATGTGAATTCGATTTAAGATAGCGCTTATCATCAAAGTATGACAACGCTACCTTATTTCGTAATTCGGTATACACTTCGTGGAGTGTTGATTGAAAAACACTCATCTTGCAATATTTATCAATTTTATTTTCTACAGCATTCTTATAATCTATTGGATGTAAATCTTTTGTTATTGTATATTTGGAAATTCCTTTAGCCTTTTTAATTGCTTTATCATTATCAGCACCATCCAAAATCACACAATATGCTTTAGCCCCCGTTCCATAAAATTCTTTAATAATTTGAGATGGATATTCCAGTTTCATGTTTCCCAATATAGATTGATTACGCGGAATCTCGAAAATATTAAAATCATCAAAATTAGATGTATCAAATTTATTTAAATTTTGCTTAATATCGCGATAAACATTCTCTGTTTGTATTTGAATAATTAGCGAATCAGTGTCAGTGTAGAGTAGTGAAACGTTTTGTTTATATTTCTGAATTAAAAATCCATAATAAAATTCATACATCACAGTTTTTGCAATATCTAATATTGAGAATCCGATATATATCGGTTTATCAAATAATACTTCTAACTTTTTCATTTCTACCGCAGCTAAGTTCTCTGTAAATACACTCATACTTTTAAAATTTGGTCTAGCAACATACGTTTCAATACCCCAGCTGTTATTATTTTTCCAATGTGTTAATAATTTGATATCTTTTCGTTTTTCAACATTTTCCATGGTTTTACCAAAAATTGAGTTATTTAATAATTTAAAAAAATCTTTCTCAAATGCAGAGGTTGCATTATTACGAAATGTGGTGTTTAAATTTATATAAGGAGCCAACCATGGAGATTGTTTAAACTTCACAACGCGGTGAATTTTATGCAAAATTAATCCATATTTCAAACATTGTTTTAAGGCTCTATAATGAATTATATAATTTTTTTTATTATATAAATTTGGAATCAATTTCGGTGTTTTTCCATTAGGTGGAACCATGTTTTCCGAACAGAAGGGATAATCATTATGTTGATCATGTAAAGTTATCGGATAATCTAAATCAACATCTAATGCATAACCCACATCAGAGGTGTCGGAAATATCCATAATATTTAAATTTTCAATTTCATCAGTATCTAGCCAAACAAATTCTCCATATGGTAAATATTGTTGCATAGCATAGCCGTACAAATTGGTTGCATCCAAATATAAAATATATGATGATGGCTTTAAGGAGTCATAATCTTTCATATACATATTGTTTGAAATAGCTTTTCGCTTAACACAGACAGAGACTCCTCCGCGAACTCCTTTTTTGAAAAAGTGTAGCATATCGATATCTGTTAAAAGTTCTATCTCAATTTTAGTCATCTTTAACATACTAGACCAACTCAATGATGGTAATGTAAAATATTTGGCTGCATCTAACCCGTAACATTTAAATGTTGAACTGCGAAATTTTTCAAAACAATCTGTCAAAAGAAGAACATCAGATTTTAAATATACGTCCGAATAGTCCTCCAAAGTTTTACAATTAAAGGAATTCCAAACATTGATCGCACGCTGATAATCATCCATTGTTATTGATTCAACTTTTAAATTATTGTAAAACTCATGTATAGGGGGTAACTTTGTTTCATCTAATTTTGAAAAGCAATTAACATATGAATATGGAAAAACTCCTTTTTGACGAATAAGGTTAAATTTATTATCATCAGCAAACAATTTTCTAATTTCAACACAATCTTTATTAGTTAAATTTTCAGATAGTTTTTCTAAAGAAGTGGGCATAAATTTAAATGAATCCAGAAATCTAAGTTTTACATTAATATTTTTAACGCCCGTGCGATTGATAATTGTATCGACTAAAACATATTTTGTAAATGAAATATATTTCTCCTTATTTTTGGCGATGACCTCGACTTTTTCATTATTCATAGCTAAGTTTTTGATGAACAAATGCACATCGTAATTACTCATATTATGCATAAAAATTGGAATCACGTTTTGATTTTTAAAATGCAAGTTACAAATTGAGTGAGCTGCACCGCGATAGTTTCCTGTTAAATGACAGTGATCTTTGACTTTACCATTGAGAGTTGAAAATGGTTTTTCACAGATATGACAAACTACACAAGCATTGTATTCAATTAATTGATTTAGAGTAAGATCATTCATCGGTTTTATAAATTTTAAACATTTATCATATAAATATTTTACATCCGATTCTAAATATTCCATAAATTTTGAAGCACAATTTACTCCACGATATGTTTTATAAGCTGAAAATGAATCATCAAAATTACATTTAATATAGTAGCCAAATGAGTATGGTGTATGATGTTCGGTTTTCACAGTGTATGATTGTGATGAATCAGGTTTTACAGTTGTGATAGGTTCTAATAAACTCTCAAAGTCTGCATATATAACAAAAGGACTTGCAAGTTGATGTTGAATATTTTCAAATTTTAAAATGTTTTCGACTGCAATATTACCAAACTTATCAATTCGAACTTTATCATTTGAGCGTAAATTAGCGCGCACATGTCCACAATCGTATTCGGAATGTCTTTCTAATTTACATTTTGTATTAAAAAACTGGAGACATCCATCGCAAATATATTTTGAACAATTTCGTTTGCTTAATTGAGTTGAGACCAGTCGAGACATGTCTTTTATTAAACAATAGTGAAATTTACCACAATTATTATTATCATTTAAAAGTAAAAGATTAACATGAGCTACACGTTTTAATTTTGTGTGGTGGTAAGGTCCTATTATAACCATTTTACCAGTAATTTCATCTTGTTTAAGTCCAAAAACATTACAACTAATTTGATTTAATTTCTCAAATTTTTCAATGTCGGTTAATTTAACCGGAAAATCTATACCCTCAAAATTAAGTATTTCAGAATAATTTGGGTATGAAGTTGGCATCATGTCATGCCCTTTTGGTTTATGAAAAGCAGCTAAAATACAATAAGCAAAACAATAATTATCATTATTTCTAATATTTAGAACAGCTTGTTTAATTTTAATTGAATTCGGTAGTTCCAAAAAAGAGCTGTTTCCACCATGTAGTGGGTTATATTTATTAAAATTGACTTCGATGTATAAAATTTCTTTTAAGCTCCACCCCGAATCCCGTTCTTGAAATTCACTCATCTTACTATTTAAAATATCGGAAATTAATAATAACAGATCATCTAAATTTGATGATTGCGTAGTTATGAAATTTCTGGTATTAAAACTTTTTATTTCTGATTCACCTTTAGTCTGTTGGATATACATCCCAAATAATTGGAAGTTAATTTTCAATGAGCAAAAATTTTCAAGTGTATATTTTATTAATTGCAGTAAATCGATTTTGATATCTTGAATAAAATCTATTAAACTAATTCTTTTATAAGGACTAAAGATTCTAAATGATTGAATTCGACATTTAAATGATGTATTTATTAACATTACCCTATCTGAGTGTATTTTTAAGTGTTTATTTTTATGTTGTATTGAATTACTGTGGTTAGATATATTCGATGTATTTACACCGCAAGTAATGCACGCTGAAAAAAATATATTACTATAAAAAATATTGAAAGAAGTTTATTTAACTTACTATTTATTTTAATTTTTTTTGCTGTGCTTGATGATGCATTATGAAAATCTAAAATTATGTGAAATAATAAAATACACAATTTATAAAATCAAGTGGTAATTTACCTTGCATTTCTTGATTTTGTTTCTGACAGGTGATCTGTTGATGGCGCGTTAAATTATATTTTTTACTAAAAACCTTTGAACATTTTTCACATTTAAACATCTTGAAATTAGATATTGTTGTCGCAGTTGATTTTAAACTGACTAACTGCATATAATTGCAGGCTATTTATAGCAAACTGGGTTTGCTATAAACTTATTACTATAAGAGTAAAAAATGTGTAAATCTCGATATTTTTTATAATGTCAAACAACTTTAAGTAATAATTGTATTCCGTATATGGAGAAATAACATAATATTATATTAGTGCAATTAATATAAATATACGACTACGTGCATGGAAGAATACATTCCATTTCATTAAAAATGGTAATTTTTATTATAATAACATCCTAAATGCATAAAAGTTATTCGAACCTGTTGAATACATTGTATATTCAAAGTGATATTTTTTAATTAATATGATTATAATATCAAAACAACTTTAGTAAATGCAGTCCAAATGTGGAACTTATATTAATGCAAAATATTAAACTTATTTATAGTGTATAGCAATTATTATACGACCACATAAAATATAAAAGAATACATTACATTTTATGATGTGGTGGGTGGCTTTCGACCAATAGGAGATTGACCTTGAAAAGTGGGTGTGGTTTTCAACCAATAGGAGATCGACCTTGAAAAGTGGGTGTGGTTTTCAACCAATAGGAGATCGACCTTGAAAAGTGGGTGTGTCTGACCTTGAAAGAGGGTGTGGTCGACCTTGACCTTGGAAAATGGGCGCGGCTCCTCTTTCAAGATGGCGGCACCCCCATTCTTTTACTACTTACAGAACTTCCAATTGTTAATTTCAAACTAAGATTGTAAATAATAATTAGAAGATCTGAACTTGTAATAGTCAAATACAGAACTACGAATTGTTAAATACAAATTATTAGTGCAAATTATAACTTGAAGATCTGAACTTGTAATTGTCAAATACAGAACTTAGAATTCATAACTTCAAATTATGATTGCTAATTATAACTTGAAGATCTGAACTTGTAATAGTCAAATACAGAACTTAAAATTGATAGCTTATAATTATAATTGCAAATTATAACTTGAAGATCTGAATTTGTAATAGGTAAATACAGAACTTCGAATTGTTAATTTCAAACTAAATTTGTAAATAATAATTTGAAGATCTGAACTTGTAATAGTCAAATACAGAACTTCGAATTGTTAAATACAAATTATTAGTGCAAATTATAACTTGAAGAACTGAACTTGTAATAGTCAAATACAGAACTTAGAATTCATAACTTCAAATTATGATTGCTAATTATAACTTGAAGATCTGAACTTGTAATAGTCTAATACAGAACTTAGAATTGTAAAATTCAAATTATGATTGCAAATTATAACTTGAAGATCTGAACTTGTAATAGTCAAATACAGAACTTAGAATTGTAAAATTCAAATTATGATTGCAAATTATAACTTGAAGATCTGAACTTGTAACAGTCAAATACAGAACTTAAAATTGATAGCTTATAATTATAATTGCAAATTATAACTTGAAGATCTGAATTTGTAATAGGTAAATACAGAACTTCGAATTGTTAATTTCAAACTAAGATTGTAAATAATAATTTGAAGATCTGAACTTGTAATAGTCAAATACAGAACTTCGAATTGTTAAATACAAATTATTAGTGCAAATTATAACTTGAAGATCTGAACTTGTAATTGTCAAATACAGAACTTAAAATTGAGAGCTTATAATTATAATTGCAAATTATAAGTTGAAGATCTGAACTTGTAATAGGTAAATACAGAACTTCGAATTGTTAATTTCAAACTAAGATTGTAATTAATAATTTGAAGATCTGAACTTGTAATAGTAAAATACAGAACTTCGAATTGTTAAATACAAATTATTAGTGCAAATTATAACTTGAAGATCTGAACTTGTAATTGTCAAATACAGCACTTAGAATTCATAACTTCAAACTATGATTGCAAATTATAACTAGAAGATCTGAACTTGTAATTGTCAAATACAGAACTCAGAATTCATAACTTCAAATTATGATTGTAAATAATAATTAGAAGATCTGAACTTGTAATAGTCAAATACAGAACTTCGAATTGTTAAATACAAATTATTAGTACAAATTATAACTTGAAGATCTGAACTTGTAATTGTCAAATTCAGAACTTAGAATTGATAGCTTATAATTATAATTGCAAATTATAACTTGAAGATCTGAACTTGTAATAGGTAAATACAGAACTTCGAATTGTTAATTTCAAACTAAGATTGTAAATAATAATTAGTAGATCTGAACTTGTAATAGTAAAATACAGAACTTCGAATTGTTAAATACAAATTATTAGTGCAAATTATAACTTGAAGATCTGAACTTGTAATTGTCAAATTCAGAACTTAAAATTGATAGCTTATAATTATAATTGCAAATTATAAGTTGTAGATCCGAACTTGTAATAGGTAAGTACAGAACTTCTAATTGTTAATTTCAAACTAAGATTGTAATTAATAAGTTGAAGATCTGAACTAGTAATAGTCAAATACAGATCTCCGAATTGTTAAATACAAATTATTAGTGCAAATTATAACTTAAAGATCTGAACTTGTAATTGTCAAATACAGCACTTAGAATTCATAACTTCAAATTATGATTGCAAATTATAGCTGGAAGATCTGAACTTGTAATTGTCAAATACAGAACTTAGAACTCATAACTTCAAATTATGATTGTAAATAATAATTAGAAGATCTGAACTTGTAATAGTCAAATACAGAACTTTGAATTGTTAAATACAAATTATTAGTGCAAATTATAACTTGAAGATCTGAACTTGAAATAGTCAAATACAGATCTCCGAATTGTTAAATACAAATTATTAGTGCAAATTATAACTAAAAGATCTGAACTTGTAATTGTCAAATACAGCACTTAGAATTCATAATTTCAAATTATGATTGCAAATTATAACTGGAAGATCTGAACTTGTAATTGTCAAATACAGAACTTAGAACTCATAACTGAAATTATGATTGTAAATAATAATTAGAAGATCTGATCTTGTAATAGTCAAATATAGAACTTCGAATTGTTAAATACAAATTATTAGTGCAAATTATAACTTGAAGATCTGAACTTGTAATAGTCAAATACAGAACTTAGAATTGATAGCTTATAATTATAATTGCAAATTATAACTTGAAGAACTGAATTTGTAATAGGTAAATACAGAACTTCGAATTGTTAATTTCAAACTAAGATTGTAAATAATTATTTGAAGATCTGAACTTGTAATAATCAAATACAGAATTCCGAATTGTTAAATACAAATTATTAGTGCAAATTATAACTTGAAGATCTGAACTTGTAATTGTCAAATACAGAACTTAGAATTGATAGCTTATAATTAAAACTGCAAATTTTAACTTGAAGATCTGAACTTGTAATAGGTAAATACAGAATTTCGAATTGTTAATTTCAAACTAAGATTGTAAAAAATAATTTGTAGATCTGAACTTGTAATAGTCAAATACAGCACTTCTAATTCATAACTTCTAATTATGATTGCAAATTATAACTGGTAGATCTGAACTTGTAATAGTCAAATACAGAACTTCGAATTCATAACTTCAAATTATGATTGCTAATTATAACTTGAAGATCTGAACTTGTAATAGTCAAATACAGAACTTAGAATTGTAAAATTCAAATTATGATTGCAATCTATAACTTGAAGATCTGAACTTGTAATAGTCTAATACAGAACTTCGAATTGTTAATTTCAAACTAAGATTGTAATTAATAATTTGAAGATCTGAACTTGTAATAGTCAAATACAGAACTTCGAATTGTTAAATACAAATTATTAGTGCAAATTATAACTTGGAGATCTGAACTTGTAATTGTCAAATACAGCACTTAGAATTCATAACTTCAAATTATGATTGCAAATTATAACTTGAAGATCTGAACTTGTAATTGTTAAATACAGAACTTAGAATTCATAACTTCAAATTATGATTGTAAATAATAATTAGAAGATCTGAACTTGTAATAGTCAAATACAGAACTTCGAATTGTTAAATACAAATTATTAGTGCAAATAATAACTTGAAGACCTGAACTAGTAATTGTCTAATACAGAACTTAGAATTGATAGCTTAAAATTATAATTGCAAATTATAACTTGAAGATCTGAACTTGTAATAGTGAATTACAGAACTTCGAATTGTTAAATACAAATTATTAGTACAAATTATAACTTGAAGATCTGAACTTGTAATTGTCAAATACAGAACTTAAAATTGAAAGCCTTAAATTATAATTGCAAATTATAACTAGAAGATCTGAACTTGTAATAGGTAAATACAGAACTTCCAATTGTTAATTTCAAACTAAGATTGTAAATAATAATTTGAAGATATGAACTTGTAATAGTCAAATACAGATCTTCGAATTGTTAAATACAAATTATTAGTGCAAATTATAACTTGAAAATCTGAACTTGTAATTGTCAAATACAGAACTTAAAATTGATAGCTTAAATTATAATTGCAAATTATAAGTTGAAGATCTGAACTTGTAATAGGTAAATACAGAACTTCTAATTGTTAATTTCCAACTAATATTGTAATTAATAATTTGAAGATCTGAACTTGTAATAGTCAAATTCAGAACTTAGAATTCATAACTTCAAATTATGATTGCAAATTATAACTTGAAGATCTGAACTTGTAATTGGAAAATACAGAACTAAGAATTCATAACTTCAAATTATGATTGTAAATAATAATTAGAAGATCTGAACTTGTAATAGTCAAATACAGAACTACGAATATTTAAATACAAATTATTAGTGCAAATTATAACTTGAAGATCTGAACTTGTAATTGTCAAATACAGAACTTAGAATTCATAAATTCAAATTATGATTGCTAATTATAACTTGAAGATCTGAACTTGTAATAGTCACATACAGAACTTAGAATTGGGAAATTCAAATTATGATTGCAAATTATAACTTGAAGATCTGAACTTGTAATAGTCAAATACAGAACATAAAATTGATAGCTTATAATTATAATTGCAAATTATAACTTGAAGATCTGAATTTGTAATAGGTAAATACAGAACTTCGAATTGTTAATTTCAAACTAAGATTGTAAATAATAATTTGAAGATCTGAACTTGTAATAGTCAAATACAGAACTTCGAATTGTTAAATACAAATTATTAGTGCAAATTATAACTTGAAGATCTGAACTTGTAATTGTGAAATACAGAACTTAAAATTGATAGCTTATAATTATAATTGCAAATTATAAGTTGAAGATCTGAACTTGTAATAGGTAAATACAGAACTTCGAATTGTTAATTTCAAACTAGGATTGTAATTAATAATTTGAAGATCTGAACTTGCAATAGTCAAATACAGAACTTCGAATTGTTAAATACAAATTATTAGTGCAAATTATAACTTGTAGATCTGAACTTGTAATTGTCAAATACAGAACTTAGAATTCATAACTTCAAATTATGATTGCTAACTATAACTTGAAGATCTGAACTTGAAATAGTCAAATACAGAACTTAGAATAGTAAAATTCAAATTATGATTCCTATTATAACTTGAAGATCTGAACTTGTAATAGTCAAATACAGAACTTAAAATTGATAGCTTATAATTATAATTGCAAATTATAACTTGAAGATCTGAATTTGTAATAGGTAAATATAGAACTTCGAATTGTTAATTTCAAACTAAGATTGTAAATAATAATTTGAAGATCTGAACTTGTAATAGTCAAATACAGAACTTCGAATTGTTAAATACAAATTATTAGTGCAAATTATAACTTGAAGATCTGAACTTGTAATTGTCAAATAGAGAACTTAAAATTGATAGCTTATAATTATAATTGCAAATTATAAGTTGAAGATCTGAACTTGTAATAGGTAAATACAAAACTTCGAATTGTTAATTTCAAACTAAGATTGTAATTAATAATTTGAAGATCTGAACTTGTAATAGTCAAATACAGAACTTAGAATTGTAAAATTCAAATTATGATTGCAAATTATAACTTGAAGATCTGAACTTGTAATAGTCAAATACAGAACTTAAAATTGATAGCTAATAATTATAATTGCAAATTATAACTTGAAGATCTGAATTTGTAATAGGTAAATACAGAACTTCGAATTGTTAATTTCAAACTAAGATTGTAAAAAATAATTTGTAGATCTGAACTTGTAATAGTCAAATAAGGTACTTCGAATTGTTAAATACAAATTATTAGAGCAAATTATAACTTGGAGATCTGAACTTGTAATTGTCAAATACAGAACTTAAAATTGATAGCTTATAATTATAATTGCAAATTATAAGTTGAAAATCTGAACTTGTAATAGGTAAATACAGAACTTCGAATTGTTAATTTCAAACTAAGATTGTAATTAATAATTTGAAGATCTAAACTTGTAATAGTCAAATACTGAACTTCGAATTGTTAAATACAAATTATAAGTGCAAATTATAACTTGAAGATCTGAACTTGTAATTGTCAAATAGAGAACTTAAAATTGATAGCTTATAATTATAATTGCAAATTATAAGTTGAAGATCTGAACTTGTAATAGGTAAATACTGAACTTCGAATTGTTAATTTCAAACTAAGATTGTAATTAATAATTTGAAGATCTGAACTTGTAATAGTCAAATACAGAACTTCGAATTGTTAAATACAAATTATTAGTGCAAATTATAACTTGAAGATCTGAACTTGTAATTGTCAAATACAGAACTTAGAATTAATAACTTCAAATTATGATTGCAAATTATAACTTGAAGATCTGAACTTGTATTAGTCAAATACAGAACTTAGAATTGTAAAATGCAAATTATGATTGCTAATTATAACTTGAAGATCTGAACTTGTAATAGTCAAATACAGAACTTAAAATTGATAGCTTATAATTATAATTGCAAATTATAAGTTGAAGATCTGAACTTGTAATGGTCAAATACAGAACTTCGAATTGTTAATTTCAAACTAATATTGTAATTAATAATTTGAAGATCTGAACTTGTAATAGTCAAATACAGAACTTCAAATTGTTAAATTCAAATTATTAGTGCAAATTATAACTTGAAGATCTGAACTTGTAATTGTCAAATACAGAACTTAGAATTGATAGCTTATAATTATAATTGCAAATTATAACTTGAAGATCTGAACTTGTAATAGTCAATTACAGAACTTAGATTTGTTAAATACTAATTATTATTTCAAATTATAACTTGAAGATCTGAACTTGTAATTGTCAAATACAGAACTTAAAATTGATAGCTTATAAGTATAATTGCAAATTATAACTAGAAGATATGAACTTGTAATAGGTAAATACAGAACTTCGAATTGTTAATTTCAAACTAAGATTGTAAAAAATAATTTGAAGATCTGAACTTGTAATAGTCAAATAAGGAACTTAGAATTGTTAAATACAAATTATTAGTGCAAATTATAACTTGGAGATCTGAACTTGTAATTGTCAAATACAGAACTTAAAATTGATAGCTTATAATTATAATTGCAAATTATAAGTTGAAAATCTGAACTTGTAATAGGTAAATACAGAACTTCGAATTGTTAATTTCAAACTAAGATTGTAATTAATAATTTGAAGATCTAAACTTGTAATAGTCAAATACTGAACTTCGAATTGTTAAATACAAATTATAAGTGCAAATTATAACTTGAAGATCTGAACTTGTAATAGTCAAATACAGAACTTAAAATTGATAGCTTATAATTATAATTGCAAATTATAACTTGAAGATCTGAATTTGTAATAGGTAAATACAGAACTTCGAATTGTTAATTTCAAACTAAGATTGTAAATAATAATTTGAAGATCTGAACTTGTAATAGTCAAATACAGAACTTAGAATTGTTAAATACAAATTATTAGTGCAAATTATAACTTGTAGATCTGAACTTGTAATTGTCAAATACAGAACTTAAAATTGATAGCTTATAATTATAATTGCAAATTATAAGTTGAAGATCTGAACTTGTAATAGGTAAATACTGAACTTCGAATTGTTAATTTCAAACTAAGATTGTAATTAATAATTTGAAGATCTGAACTTGTAATAGTCAAATACAGAACTTCGAATTGTTAAATACTAATTATTAGTGCAAATTATAACTTGAAGATCTGAACTTGTAATTGTCAAATACAGCACTTAGAATTCATAACTTCAAATTATGATTGCAAATTATAACTTGAAGATCTGAACTTGTAATTGTTAAATACAGAACTTAGAATTCATAACTTCAAATTATGATTGTAAATAATAATTAGAAGATCTGAACTTGTAATAGTCAAATACAGAACTTCGAATTGTTAAATACAAATTATTAGTGCAAATAATAACTTGAAGACCTGAACTTGTAATTGTCTAATACAGAACTTAGAATTGATAGCTTAAAATTATAATTGCAAATTATAACTTGAAGATCTGAACTTGTAATAGTGAATTACAGAACTTCGAATTGTTAAATACAAATTATTAGTACAAATTATAACTTGAAGATCTGAACTTGTAATTGTCAAATACATAACTTAAAATTGAAAGCCTTAAATTATAATTGCAAATTATAACTAGAAGATCTGAACTTGTAATAGGTAAATACAGAACTTCCAATTGTTAATTTCAAACTAAGATTGTAAATAATAATTTGAAGATATGAACTTGTAATAGTCAAATACAGATCTTCAAATTGTTAAATACAAATTATTAGTGCAAATTATAACTTGAAAATCTGAACTTGTAATTGTCAAATACAGAACTTAAAATTGATAGCTTAAATTATAATTGCAAATTATAAGTTGAAGATCTGAACTTGTAATAGGTAAATACAGAACTTTTAATTGTTAATTTCCAACTAATATTGTAATTAATAATTTGAAGATCTGAACTTGTAATAGTCAAATTCAGAACTTAGAATTCATAACTTCAAATTATGATTGCAAATTATAACTTGAAGATCTGAACTTGTAATTGGAAAATACAGAACTAAGAATTCATAACTTCAAATTATGATTGTAAATAATAATTAGAAGATCTGAACTTGTAATAGTCAAATACAGAACTACGAATATTTAAATACAAATTATTAGTGCAAATTATAACTTGAAGATCTGAACTTGTAATTGTCAAATACAGAACTTAGAATTCATAACTTCAAATTATGATTGCTAATTATAACTTGAAGATCTGAACTTGTAATAGTCAAATACAGAACTTAGAATTGGGAAATTCAAATTATGATTGCAAATTATAACTTGAAGATCTGAACTTGTAATAGTCAAATACAGAACATAAAATTGATAGCTTATAATTATAATTGCAAATTATAACTTGAAGATCTGAATTTGTAATAGGTAAATACAGAACTTCGAATTGTTAATTTCAAACTAAGATTGTAAATAATAATTTGAAGATCTGAACTTGTAATAGTCAAATACAGAACTTCGAATTGTTAAATACAAATTATTAGTGCAAATTATAACTTGAAGATCTGAACTTGTAATTGTGAAATACAGAACTTAAAATTGATAGCTTATAATTATAATTGCAAATTATAAGTTGAAGATCTGAACTTGTAATAGGTAAATACAGAACTTCGAATTGTTAATTTCAAACTAGGATTGTAATTAATAATTTGAAGATCTGAACTTGCAATAGTCAAATACAGAACTTCGAATTGTTAAATACAAATTATTAGTGCAAATTATAATTTGAAGATCTGAACTTGTAATTGTCAAATACAGAACTTAGAATTCATAACTTCAAATTATGATTGCTAACTATAACTTGAAGATCTGAACTTGAAATAGTCAAATACAGAACTTAGAATAGTAAAATTCAAATTATGATTCCTATTATAACTTGAAGATCTGAACTTGTAATAGTCAAATACAGAACTTAAAATTGATAGCTTATAATTATAATTGCAAATTATAACTTGAAGATCTGAATTTGTAATAGGTAAATATAGAACTTCGAATTGTTAATTTCAAACTAAGATTGTAAATAATAATTTGAAGATCTGAACTTGTAATAGTCAAATACAGAACTTCGAATTGTTAAATACAAATTATTAGTGCAAATTATAACTTGAAGATCTGAACTTGTAATTGTCAAATACAGAACTTAAAATTGATAGCTTATAATTATAATTGCAAATTATAAGTTGAAGATCTGAACTTGTAATAGGTAAATACAAAACTTCGAATTGTTAATTTCAAACTAAGATTGTAATTAATAATTTGAAGATCTGAACATGTAATAGTCAAATACAGAACTTAGAATGGTAAAATTCAAATTATGATTGCAAATTATAACTTGAAGATCTGAACTTGTAATAGTCAAATACAGAACTTAAAATTGATAGCTAATAATTATAATTGCAAATTATAACTTGAAGATCTGAATTTGTAATAGGTAAATACAGAACTTCGAATTGTTAATTTCAAACTAAGATTGTAAAAAATAATTTGAAGATCTGAACTTGTAATAGTCAAATAAGGTACTTCGAATTGTTAAATACAAATTATTAGAGCAAATTATAACTTGGAGATCTGAACTTGTAATTGTCAAATACAGAACTTAAAATTGATAGCTTATAATTATAATTGCAAATTATAAGTTGAAAATCTGAACTTGTAATAGGTAAATACAGAACTTCGAATTGTTAATTTCAAACTAAGATTGTAATTAATAATTTGAAGATCTAAACTTGTAATAGTCAAATACTGAACTTCGAATTGTTAAATACAAATTATAAGTGCAAATTATAACTTGAAGATCTGAACTTGTAATTGTCAAATAGAGAACTTAAAATTGATAGCTTATAATTATAATTGCAAATTATAAGTTGAAGATCTGAACTTGTAATAGGTAAATACTGAACTTCGAATTGTTAATTTCAACTAAGATTGTAATTAATAATTTGAAGATCTGAACTTGTAATAGTCAAATACAGAACTTCGAATTGTTAAATACAAATTATTAGTGCAAATTATAACTTGAAGATCTGAACTTGTAATTGTCAAATACAGAACTTAGAATTAATAACTTCAAATTATGATTGCAAATTATAACTTGAAGATCTGAACTTGTATTAGTCAAATACAGAACTTAGAATTGTAAAATGCAAATTATGATTGCTAATTATAACTTGAAGATCTGAACTTGTAATAGTCAAATACAGAACTTAAAATTGATAGCTTATAATTATAATTGCAAATTATAAGTTGAAGATCTGAACTTGTAATAGGTAAATACTGTACTTCGAATTGTTAATTTCAAACTAAGATTGTAATTAATAATTTGAAGATCTGAACTTGTAATAGTCAAATAAGGAACTTCGAATTGTTAAATACAAATTATTAGTGCAAATTATAACTTGAAGATCTGAACTTGTAATTGTCAAATACAGAACTTAGAATTCATAACTTCAAATTATGATTGCAAATTATAACTTGAAGATCTGTACTTGTATTAGTCAAATACAGAACTTAGAATTGTAAAATGCAAATTATGATTGCTAATTATAACTTGAAGATCTGAACTTGTAATAGTCAAATACAGAACTTAAAATTGATAGCTTATAATTATAATTGCAAATTATAAGTTGAAGATCTGAACTTGTAATAGTCAAATACAGAACTTCGAATTGTTAATTTCAAACTAATATTGTAATTAATAATTTGAAGATCTGAACTTGTAATAGTCAAATACAGAACTTCAAATTGTTAAATTCAAATTATTAGTGCAAATTATAACTTGAAGATCTGAACTTGTAATTGTCAAATACAGAACTTAGAATTCATAACTTCAAATTATGATTGTAAATAATATTTAGAAGATCTGAACTTGTAATAGTCAAATACAGAACTTCGAATTGTTAAATACAAATTATTAGTGCAAATTATAACTTGAAGATCTGAACTTGTAATTGTCAAATACAGAACTTAGAATTCATAACTTCTAATTATGTTTGTAAATAATAATTAGAAGATCTGAACTTGTAATAGTCAAATACAGAACTTCGAATTGTTAAATACAAATTATTAGTGCAAATTATAACTTGAAGATCTGAACTTGTAATTGTCAAATACAGAACTTAGAATTGATAGCTTATATTTATAATTGCAAATTATAACTTGAAGATCTGAACTTGTAATAGTGAATTACAGAACTTCTAATTGTTAATTTCAAACTAAGATTGTAATTAATAATTTGAAGATCTAAACTTGTAATAGTCAAATACAGAACTCCGAATTGTTAAATACAAATTATTAGTGCAAATTATAACTTGAAGATCTGAACTTGTAATTGTCAAATCCAGCACTTAGAATTCATAACTTCAAATTATGATTGCTAATTATAACTTGAAGATCTGAACTTGTAATAGTCAAATACAGAACTTAGAATTGTAAAATTCAAATCATGATTGCAAATTATAACTTGAAGATCTGAACTTGTAATAGTCAAATACAGAACTTAAAATTGATAGCTTATAATTATAATTGCAAATTATAACCTGAAGATCTGAATTTGTAATAGTCAAATACAGAACTTAGAATTGTTAAATACAAATTATTAGTGCAAATTATAACTTGAAGATCTGAACTTGTAATTGTCAAATACAGAACTTAAAATTGATAGCTTATAATTATAATTGCAAATTATAAGTTGAAGATCTGAACTTGTAATAGGTAAATACAGAACTTCGAATTGTTAATTTCAAACTAAGATTGTAATTAATAATTAGAAGATCTGAACTTGTAATAGTCAAATACAGAACTACGAATTGTTAAATAGAAATTATTAGTGCAAATTATAACTTGAAGATCTGAACTTGTAATTGTCAAATACAGAACTAAGAATTCATAACTTCAAATTATGATTGTAAATAATAATTAGAAGATCTGAACTTGTAATAGTCAAATACAGAACTACGAATTGTTAAATACAAATTATTAGTGCAAATTATAACTTGAAGATCTGAACTAGTAATTGTCAAATACAGAACTTAGAATTCATAACTTCAAATTATGTTTGCTAATTATAACTTGAAGATCTGAACTTGTAATAGTCAAATTCAGAACTTAGAATTGGGAAATTCAAATTAAGATTGCAAATTATAACTTGAAGATCTGAACTTGTAATAGTCAAATACAGAACTTAAAATTGATAGCTTATAATTATAATTGCAAATTATAACTTGAAGATCTGAATTTGTAATAGGTAAATACAGAACTTCGAATTGTTAATTTCAAACTAAAATTGTAAATAATAATTTAAAGATCTGAACTTGTAATAGTCAAATACAGAACTTCGAATTGTTAAATACAAATTATTAGTGCAAATTATAACTTGAAGATCTGAACTTGTAATTGTCAAATACAGAACTTAAAATTGATAGCTTATAATTATAATTGCAAATTATAAGTTGAAGATCTGAACTTGTAATAGGTAAATACAGAACTTCGAATTGTTAATTTCAAACTAAGATTGTAATTAATAATTTGAAGATCTGAACTTGCAATAGTCAAATACAGAACTTCGAATTGTTAAATACAAATTATTAGTGCAAATTATAACTTGAAAATCTGAACTTGTAATTGTCAAATACAGAACTTAAAATTGATAGCTTATAATTATAATTCCAATTATAAGTTGAAGATCTGAACTTGTAATAGGTAAATACAGAACTTCTAATTGTTAATTTCCAACTAAGATTGTAATTAATAATTTGAAGATCTGAACTTGTAATAGTCAAATTCAGAACTTAGAATTCATAACTTCAAATTATGATTGCAAATTATAACTTGAAGATCTGAACTTGTAATTGTAAAATATAGAACTAAGATTTCATAACTTCAAATTATGATTGTAAATAATAATTAGAAGATCTGAACTTGTAATAGTCAAATACAGAACTACGAATTGTTAAATACAAATTATTAGTGCAAATTATAACTTGAAGATCTGAACTTGTAATTGTCAAATACAGAACTTAGAATTCATAACTTCAAATTATGATTGCTAATTATAACTTGAAGATCTGAACTTGTAATAGTCAAATACAGAACTTAAAATTGATAGCTTATAATTATAATTGCAAATTATAACTTGAAGATCTGAATTTGTAATAGGTAAATACAGAACTTCGAATTGTTAATTTCAAACTAAATTTGTAAATAATAATTTGAAGATCTGAACTTGTAATAGTCAAATACTGAACTTCGAATTGTTAAATACAAATTATAAGTGCAAATTATAAATTGAAGATCTGAACTTGTAATTGTCAAATAGAGAACTTAAAATTTATAGCTTATAATTATAATTGCAAATTATAAGTTGAAGATCTGAACTTGTAATAGGTAAATACTGTACTTCGAATTGTTAATTTCAAACTAAGATTGTAATTAATAATTTGTAGATCTGAACTTGTAATAGTCAAATAAGGAACTTCGAATTGTTAAATACAAATTATTAGTGCAAATTATAACTTGAAGATCTGAACTAGTAATTGTCAAATACAGAACTTAGAATTCATAACTTCAAATTATGATTGCAAATTATAACTTGAAGATCTGTACTTGTATTAGTCAAATACAGAACTTAGAATTGTAAAATGCAAATTATGATTGCTAATTATAACTTGAAGATCTGAACTTGTAATAGTCAAATACAGAACTTAAAATTGATAGCTTATAATTATAATTGCAAATTATAAGTTGAAGATCTGAACTTGTAATAGTCAAATACAGAACTTCGAATTGTTAATTTCAAACTAATATTGTAATTAATAATTTGAAGATCTGAACTTGTAATAGTCAAATACAGAACTTCAAATTGTTAAATTCAAATTATTAGTGCAAATTATAACTTGAAGATCTGAACTTGTAATTGTCAAATACAGAACTTAGAATTCATAACTTCAAATTATGATTGTAAATAATAATTAGAAGATCTGAACTTGTAATAGTCAAATACAGAACTTCGAATTGTTAAATACAAATTATTAGTGCAAATTATAACTTGAAGATCTGAACTTGTAATTGTCAAATACAGAACTTAGAATTCATAACTTCTAATTATGTTTGTAAATAATAATTAGAAGATCTGAACTTGTAATAGTCAAATACAGAACTTCGAATTGTTAAATACAAATTATTAGTGCAAATTATAACTTGAAGATCTGAACTTGTAATTGTCAAATACAGAACTTAGAATTGATAGCTTATATTTATAATTGCAAATTATAACTTGAAGATCTGAACTTGTAATAGTGAATTACAGAACTTCTAATTGTTAATTTCAAACTAAGATTGTAATTAATAATTTGAAGATCTAAACTTGTAATAGTCAAATACAGAACTCCGAATTGTTAAATACAAATTATTAGTGCAAATTATAACTTGAAGATCTGAACTTGTAATTGTCAAATCCAGCACTTAGAATTCATAACTTCAAATTATGATTGCTAATTATAACTTGAAGATCTGAACTTGTAATAGTCAAATACAGAACTTAGAATTGTAAAATTCAAATCATGATTGCAAATTATAACTTGAAGATCTGAACTTGTAATAGTCAAATACAGAACTTAAAATTGATAGCTTATAATTATAATTGCAAATTATAACCTGAAGATCTGAATTTGTAATAGGTAAATACAGAACTTCGAATTGTTAATTTCAAACAATGATTGTAAATAATAATTTGAAGATCTGAACTTGTAATAGTCAAATACAGAACTTAGAATTGTTAAATACAAATTATTAGTGCAAATTATAACTTGAAGATCTGAACTTGTAATTGTCAAATACAGAACTTAAAATTGATAGCTTATAATTATAATTGCAAATTATAAGTTGAAGATCTGAACTTGTAATAGGTAAATACAGAACTTCGAATTGTTAATTTCAAACTAAGATTGTAATTAATAATTAGAAGATCTGAACTTGTAATAGTCAAATACAGAACTACGAATTGTTAAATACAAATTATTAGTGCAAATTATAACTTGAAGATCTGAACTTGTAATTGTCAAATACAGAACTAAGAATTCATAACTTCAAATTATGATTGTAAATAATAATTAGAAGATCTGAACTTGTAATAGTCAAATACAGAACTACGAATTGTTAAATACAAATTATTAGTGCAAATTATAACTTGAAGATCTGAACTAGTAATTGTCAAATACAGAACTTAGAATTCATAACTTCAAATTATGTTTGCTAATTATAACTTGAAGATCTGAACTTGTAATAGTCAAATTCAGAACTTAGAATTGGGAAATTCAAATTAAGATTGCAAATTATAACTTGAAGATCTGAACTTGTAATAGTCAAATACAGAACTTAAAATTGATAGCTTATAATTATAATTGCAAATTATAACTTGAAGATCTGAATTTGTAATAGGTAAATACAGAACTTCGAATTGTTAATTTCAAACTAAAATTGTAAATAATAATTTGAAGATCTGAACTTGTAATAGTCAAATACAGAACTTCGAATTGTTAAATACAAATTATTAGTGCAAATTATAACTTGAAGATCTGAACTTGTAATTGTCAAATACAGAACTTAAAATTGATAGCTTATAATTATAATTGCAAATTATAAGTTGAAGATCTGAACTTGTAATAGGTAAATACAGAACTTCGAATTGTTAATTTCAAACTAAGATTGTAATTAATAATTTGAAGATCTGAACTTGCAATAGTCAAATACAGAACTTCGAATTGTTAAATACAAATTATTAGTGCAAATTATAACTTGAAAATCTGAACTTGTAATTGTCAAATACAGAACTTAAAATTGATAGCTTATAATTATAATTCCAATTATAAGTGAAGATCTGAACTTGTAATAAGTAAATACAGAACTTCTAATTGTTAATTTCCAACTAAGATTGTAATTAATAATTTGAAGATCTGAACTTGTAATAGTCAAATTCAGAACTTAGAATTCATAACTTCAAATTATGATTGCAAATTATAACTTGAAGATCTGAACTTGTAATTGTAAAATATAGAACTAAGATTTCATAACTTCAAATTATGATTGTAAATAATAATTAGAAGATCTGAACTTGTAATAGTCAAATACAGAACTACGAATTGTTAAATACAAATTATTAGTGCAAATTATAACTTGAAGATCTGAACTTGTAATTGTCAAATACAGAACTTAGAATTCATAACTTCAAATTATGATTGCTAATTATAACTTGAAGATCTGAACTTGTAATAGTCAAATACAGAACTTAAAATTGATAGCTTATAATTATAATTGCAAATTATAACTTGAAGATCTGAATTTGTAATAGGTAAATACAGAACTTCGAATTGTTAATTTCAAACTAAATTTGTAAATAATAATTTGAAGATCTGAACTTGTAATAGTCAAATACAGAACTTCGAATTGTTAAATACAAATTATTAGTGCAAATTATAACTTGAAGATCTGAACTTGTAATAGTCAAATACAGAACTTTTATTTCATAACTCCTAATTATGATTGCAAATTATAACTGGTAGATCTGAACTTGTAATAGTCAAATACAGAACTTCTATTTCATAACTCCTAATTTTGATTGCAAATTATAACTGGTAGATCTGAACTTGTAATAGTCAAATACAGAACTTCTATTTCATAACTCCTAATTTTGATTGCAAATTATAACTGGTAGATCTGAACTTGTAATTGTCAAATACAGAACTTCGAATTGTTAAATACAAATTATTAGTGCAAATTATAACTTGAAGAACTGAACTTGTAATAGTCAAATACAGAACTTAGAATTCATAACTTCAAATTATGATTGCTAATTATAACTTGAAGATCTGAACTTGTAATAGTCAAATACAGAACTTAGAATTGTAAAATTCAAATTATGATTGCAAATTATAACTTGAAGATCTGAACTTGTAATAGTCAAATACAGAACTTAGAATTGTAAAATTCAAATTATGATTGCAAATTATAACTTGAAGATCTGAACTTGTAATAGTCAAATACAGAACTTAAAATTGATAGCTTATAATTATAATTGCAAATTATAACTTGAAGATCTGAATTTGTAATAGGTAAATACAGAACTTCGAATTGTTAATTTCAAACTAAGATTGTAAATAATAATTTGAAGATCTGAACTTGTAATAGTCAAATACAGAACTTCGAATTGTTAAATACAAATTATTAGTGCAAATTATAACTTGAAGATCTGAACTTGTAATTGTCAAATACAGAACTTAAAATTGAGAGCTTATAATTATAATTGCAAATTATAAGTTGAAGATCTGAACTTGTAATAGGTAAATACAGAACTTCGAATTGTTAATTTCAAACTAAGAATGTAATTAATAATTTGAAGATCTGAACTTGTAATAGTAAAATACAGAACTTCGAATTGTTAAATACAAATTATTAGTGCAAATTATAACTTGAAGATCTGAACTTGTAATTGTCAAATACAGCACTTAGAATTCATAACTTCAAACTATGATTGCAAATTATAACTAGAAGATCTGAACTTGTAATTGTCAAATACAGAACTCAGAATTCATAACTTCAAATTATGATTGTAAATAATAATTAGAAGATCTGAACTTGTAATAGTCAAATACAGAACTTTGAATTGTTAAATACAAATTATTAGTGCAAATTATAACTTGAAGATCTGAACTTGAAATAGTCAAATACAGATCTCCGAATTGTTAAATACAAATTATTAGTGCAAATTATAACTAAAAGATCTGAACTTGTAATTGTCAAATACAGCACTTAGAATTCATAATTTCAAATTATGATTGCAAATTATAACTGGAAGATCTGAACTTGTAATTGTCAAATACAGAACTTAGAACTCATAACTGCAAATTATGATTGTAAATAATAATTAGAAGATCTGATCTTGTAATAGTCAAATATAGAACTTCGAATTGTTAAATACAAATTATTAGTGCAAATTATAACTTGAAGATCTGAACTTGTAATTGCCAAATACAGAACTTAGAATACATAACTTCAAATTATGATTGCTAATTATAACTTGAATATCTGAACTTGTAATAGTCAAATACAGAACTTAGAATTGTAAAATTCAAATTATGATTGCAAATTATAACTGGAAGATCTGAACTTGTAATTGTAAAATACAGAACTTAGAACTCATAACTTCAAATTATGATTGTAAATAATAATTAGCAGATCTGAACTTGTAATAGTCAAATACAGAACTTCGAATTGTTAAATACAAATTATTAGTGCTAATTATAACTTGAAGATCTGAACTTGTATATGTCAAATACAGCACTTAGAATTCATAACTTCAAATTATGATTGCAAATTATAGCTGGAAGATCTGAACTTGTAATAGTCAAATACAGAACTTAAAATTGATAGCTTATAATTATAATTGCAAATTATAACTTGAAGAACTGAATTTGTAATTGTCAAATACAGAACTTAGAACTCATAACTTCAAATTATGATTGTAAATAATAATTAGAAGATCTGAACTTGTAATAGTCAAATACAGAACTTCGAATTGTTAAATACAAATTATTAGTGCAAATTATAACTTGAAGATCTGAACTTGTAATTGTCAAAGACAGAACTTAGAATTCATAACTTCAAATTATGATTGCTAATTATAACTTGAAGATCTGAACTTGTAATAGTCAAATACAGAACTTATAATTGATAGCTTGTAACAAATTTTTAAAATAATTTGTTTGTGCTAGTACGACCCTGCGTGCGATATTTTATCACACGATTAGAAAAGACCGGGCGAGTGCATTTTTGATTGAGAAAGCATTTGGTGGTCAAATTTTTGAGATTTGCGTTGACACGTAGGAATTTGCGAAACCTTTTTATTAAGTATTCAATCTCGTCGTAACTTATGGTAAGCTCCTGTTTATTTTGTTACGATAGATTTTGATTTCTTTCATCTTTTGTAGGAAGCACTTTATTTACAATTAAGTTACTAAATACATTTTTATTTAACATCGGCAACCATTTGGTGCATATCTGTGTGCTTTTTTGTCATTTCACTTTGGGATTCTATCACCAACTGTTGGAAATTTTGTGCAAAAGGAAGCTGTATGTATTTTTGATCTCGTCTCGAGAGTTCATGCTGCCGAGGTTCCTAAGAGTGAAGGCTACCAACTACTTACAAGAACACCAGGAATCGTTTTGTACCATCGTCTCCGAGCGTTCGTGGCGTAAGGCGAAGATCGTTGAAGAGTGCCTTCAATTTCCTGCTGCTGGTCTCGTTGGGTTAAAGTAACCCTGTATAAGGTTTTATTGTGTAAACTGCCCAATAGCTATTAGGGTAAGTGTCTTTTTATTTACTTATAATCTGACGGACCAGATTTTGCGAGCAGTTGCGCTTAATATTTGGAGATCACGTTTTTCATGTGATCATTTCAACCTTTTTTGGGCAACGCACATGTAACGTTCGTTTGAGAAATAACTTGTTTTTCTTTAATCATTTACACCGAGTACTGGAGCTGTGTGACAACAAATTTTGTATTTTTTATTTTGATCCTTTATATTTTAAAGGAAATAAACTGTTATTTGTTTAACTTGTTTTCTTTTCTGGGGAGCTACAATTGCAGGAACCTTCTTGAACCGACGCCATCGCTCTGCGCAATTTTATAGCAGCTAGTTATCCCATCTAGGGCACTCTCACCAAATTTAAGCTGGTTTTCCAGCGTGAGAGGAAAGTTGAGCTCGCCCGCAAGGGAAAACCTCAATTTTCGTTTCACTGGCGCCCAACGTGGGGCCTTATTTTTTTGCGAATTCCTGCAGGGTAGTTCCTCCGAGAGAATTGTTGTCGCTCAGTGCAGTTTTCGGTTGTCGCGAAGGGGTTTTTGCTGGTTTTTGCGTGTTTTCATTTCAGGGAACAGAAGCAGCTGGACCTCGAGACAATTTATATTGCAATTTTTAGTAGTATCTACCTATATAATATTACATTGTTGATTTGCTATTGCATTTTTTTTTGCTATCAAACATTTTTGTGTTTGATTATTTTGTGAATAAGGTGCTTCCTTAGTTGTAGTTTTTGCTATCTCCAGTACTGTTGTTGATTTGTTGATTTCACTATTAGTGGATATATTTTTGCTGTATTGGATAGCACAGTTTTAGGACGAGATTGTTACATTTTTTTGATTATTCGCTTAGCCATTTTTTTAATTTGCGTACGGTTACCCATTAGTATTATTTTACGTCTATTCATTTGGTAATATCATGTCGGGATACGTTGCGGCATTAACTCGCGAAGAGGTTGAGGTAGAATTAAAGTTTCGTAGTTACGATCTTACGATCACGCACCTTGCTACTCGTAGAAAGGACTTGAAAAAGTTGCTTCGGGATGAGAAGTTCAATTCAAAGCTGGCCTTACATACATATACGCCAAATGATCCTCGGTTGGATATTAAAATATGTGCTAAGGCATTACAAGAACTTGCCGAACAAATATCTAAATTAGAATCGCAATTAAATTCACCTATATTAGAAATAGTCACTCATCGATTAGCACATTATACCAACCGATTGGATATCATGCAAGGTGCAGGATTTAAGGACGATCGTGACAGTTTACTCACAGAAGCCAGAACGCTTAGGGTACGGGTGGAGAAATTAATCGAGTTAGGGGATGACTCTGATGCGTCTGATGATCAGAACATACCTAATAGTAGCGAAATTGGTACTCCATTGAGGAAATCCTCTCTATTAAACCCTCCGGCGTCAACCAATGATTTGGTAACTGCTCTCGCGGGTTTGCTACAACAGCGTAAGCCTGACCATGTGGCTGTGTATAAGTGGGGACTTCATTTTGATGGAAGTGGGGACTTCCAAACTGTGTTCGAATTTATCGAACGAGCGAAGGAACTTTCTGTTTCAAGGGGGGTGACGGCTACTGAATTATTCGACAAGGCGGTTGAATTTTTTTCTGGGGAAGCGTTGACATGGTATCGTAGCCTAAGCTCCAACGTTACCACTTGGGAACAATTGATGAGAGAATTTAAGATCCGATTTTTATCTCTTGATTTTGATCGAGAGTATCTCGAGCAGGTGCGGACCTGTAAACAAATCCCTGGACAAGCCGTAAGAACGTATATAGAATCAATGTTCAGTAAATTTAGTAGGATTAACCCTCCTCCTTCAGAGGACGAGCAATTGTGGGTGATTAGGAGAAACATGTCTCCGCAAATTTCTTTAGCAATAGGGACAGCTACATTAAATAATAAGCTTGATTTCATCCAAGCAGCGCAAGCTGCTGAGCGCTTAGTCAGTTGGACCACAACTAAAGAGCTTTCGGCGTCGGCCGTAGCGGAACCCACGGTTGCGAAGTCTGTAGCTCAACCCTCTAAAACCTCTCGATGGGGGGTTTGTTGGAATTGCGCGGCGAAGGGTCATTTCTTTTCGAATTGTTCCAAGCCTCGCAAGATGTTTTGTTTTACGTGCGGAAGTCCCGGTGTTACCACAGCCACGTGCAAGGGTAATCATGCAAAAAACGTGTCTGGGCGAAGTGGCGTCGCGGCGCGTCACTTATAAACGCCATCAAGGTCGACAAACAGGGTTGGGGGGATTGGTTAGTAAAACTTAGCGCTTTTTGCGGATCCACTGCCAATACTTCCACTCTGTTCACTCATCCCAGGTCGGACCAACGACCTCACGTCGACTTATCTATAAAGGGGGTGCAACTGACAGCTTTGTTGGACTCTGGTGCTAGTATCTCGATTCTAGGCACTGAGGGTCACTATTTAATCGATCAGTTAGATCTAAATTTTACCAAGGATGGCATAGTAACTTTGCGATCAGCTGACGGAACTCTGCAAAATATTTTAGGTAGAGTTATTTTGCCAATTTCGATTTGTGGAGTGGTCCGTCCTTTAGATGTTGTAGTATGCCGTAGTATTGGTACCTGTCTAACGCTAGGGGTAGATTTTTGCAAATTATTTGGTATAACTGTAGATTTCAAGCAAGATCAGTTTTTTGTGAATAAAATTGATTCAATCAATTTTATTAGAGAAGTTAGTGATTTAAATATAGAACAACAAGTTGCACTCACCGGTATAAAAGATAAATTTAAAACGCTAAATAGTGACAAGTTGACGAGAACCGATAAGGTTATTCATGAAATTAATACCGGGGATGCTGCCCCTGTTAAACAAAGAGCCTATCCGCTTTCGCCGGCAATGCGGAAAATTGTGTATGCCGAACTTGACAAACTATTGGAACAAAACATTATTAGGCCTAGCAACTCTCCGTGGTCCTCTCCAATTTTGCTTGTCAAGAAGACTGACGGCTCGTATCGCCTTTGTTATGACGCAAGGCGGCTCAATAAATTGACTAAGTTAGATGCCTTCCCGATTCCTCGGTTGGAGGATATTTTGATGAGGCTCCGGGATGCTAGATATATAACGACCATCGACTTGCGTAAAGCCTTTTATCAAGTCCCTCTTTCTCCCGAATCTTGTGAAAAAACTGCCTTTACCGTACCTGGTCGAGGATTATTTGAATTTACGGTTATGCCTTTTGGTATATCTAATGCACCTGCTACTCTTCAACGGCTGATGGAAAATTTGTTTGGTCCCTTGTTGGGAGAAAATGTTTTTATTTATTTGGATGACATAATGGTCATTTCCAGCACTTTTGAAGAGCATTTGCGCTTACTTGACCAGGTACATGCTCGCTTGAAGGAGGCCAACTTAACTATTAACTGGGAAAAATGTCAATTTTGTCGAGCATCCTTAACATTCCTAGGGCACGTGGTTGACAAAGCCGGACTACATACAGACCCTGCTAAAGTGGAGGCCATTACTAAGTTAGAAAGACCTACTACCGTTACGGGAGTTAGACGTTTTATCGGCATGGTTAGTTGGTACCGACGTTTTGTACCGGATTTTTCGACTCTTTCAGCTCCTATTACCGAGTTGATTAAGGGTAGGGTTAAGCGACAGTCCATTGTATGGACACCTGAAGCCGAAGCGTCCTTTTTACGGTTAAAAGAACTTTTGGTCTCGGCTCCTATTTTAGTAGCTCCGGACTTTGATCAGCGATTCTACATTCAGTGCGATGCGTCCAATTATGGTTTGGGGTGCGTTCTAACCCAAGGTGAAGGCGATAACGAGCGCGTCATAGCGTATGCGTCCCGCACACTTAACAAAGCGGAGCGGAATTATTCGGTTACCGAACGTGAGTGTTTGGCGGTAATTTTTGGGGTGGAGAAATTCAGGCCCTATGTGGAGGGTACTGATTTTACAGTAATTACTGACCATCACTCTTTGTTGTGGCTCATGAACATGAAAGATCCTACAGGTCGTTTGGCTCGGTGGAGTGTTCGTCTCTCCCAGCATAATTTCAATATCGTGCATCGGAAGGGTAATCTTAACGTTGTACCTGACGCCTTGTCTCGCGCTCCTTTAGAAATCTCATCTTTGGAGTTATCTGAGGGTGATTTTGATGCCTGGTATCGGCGTATGTTGACAAAGGTTAGTCATTCTCCAGCGAAATTTCCTGACTGGCGCATAGAATCAGGAATTTTGTATAAACTCGTAACCAACCACCACGACGTTACTTCTAATCTGGTTGAGTGGAAACAAGTGATTCCGAGGTCTCGACGCAACGAGATCCTTCATCAATGTCATGATGATCCAACCTCGGCTCACTTGGGTGTTTCAAAAACTCATAATAAGATCTGCGAGTTATATTATTGGCCAAAGATGCGTGCGGATGTTGGTCGTTACATACGTCGGTGTCAGGTATGTTTGGCATCTAAAGCATCTCAAGGTGGACGATGCGGGTTAATGGGTAGCGAGAAGAGAGTACGGTTTCCCTTCCAGTGTATCTATGTCGATTTAATGGGACCATTTCCGCGGTCAATTAAGGGAAATACTATGTTGCTTGTGGTGTGCGACTGGTTTTCTAAGTTCCTGCTGGTACAGCCTTTGCGAAAGGCTAGTTCCGCAAAAATTTGTGAGTTTTTGGAGAATCAGGTTTTCCTGATATTTGGGGTGCCACAAATTTGTATGGTGGACAACGGCCCACAATTTACCAGCAAGGAATTTAGGAAACTTATGATTGACTATAGCGTAAGTCACTTGTGGTACAACGCCTCTTACCACCCACAAGTAAATTTTGTCGAGAGATACAATCGCGTATTGGGTACCGCTATACGATCGTACGTAAATGGGAATCATCGTACTTGGGACGAGCACATCCATCAAATAGCCCATGCTATACGGTCAGCTACTCACGAGGTGACGGGCTTTACTCCTTCTTTTTTAAATCTCGGTCGCACAGTTCCCGTTAGGGGAGATTACTATGGTCGCGTCAGAGAGTTAGGGGAGGAGGACTTGTCTTTCGCTAACCGTGAAAAGCTGGCTCAAGATATGAATCGGTTGAACGAACTCTACAGCGATGTTATCAAGCGTTTGAATATGGCGTATAAGCGTAATGCTAAACAGTATAATTTTAGGAAGCGCACCGTACGCTTTAAGGTGGGAGACGTCGTTTGGCGTAAGAATTTTGTTTTATCCAAAGCTGTAGATCATTTTAACAGCAAGTTAGCCCCTAAATTTGTTAAGTGTAGAGTTCGTGAGGTAACCGGGCCATTAACATACCGACTAGTTAATGAGCGGGGTAAAGACGTGGGTATATTTCATATCAAAGACCTGAAACAGCATCCTCGGGAAGATTTTGACGAGACGACGTGAGGGATGAGTGAAACCACGGTTGTAGGATGTAGGTCGACCATCTGACTTACTATCTGCGTTAAACCCTTTTAAGCCATTTTAGGGTAGTATTATTTTTTGTTTGTGTTTGTTTTACTTCAATTTAGGAACAGAACACCGGAAGTTCTAAATTGCGCAACCTGAGATCTGATCTCATGTACTAGAATCGTTGCCTTTGCTGTTGTAGAGTAGATTTGTTGATCGTTATATGATCAAGAATTTTTGAATTTTTTTATGTTAGTATTTGGGAAGTTTCTATGTTCCAAGGATGCTGATTGCCTTGGTCCGAAACATTTTTGTGCAGCTGGGGGTGTACTCTTAGATACTCTTTCGAGCCGTGTGGAATGAGTCCGTATGTGGTTCATTCTTTTCTTTGGACACCACTAATGCAGACGTCGCTTTAGGGTAGTGTTTGGTTTAATTTTGGGGTACAGATCCTATGTGGTGCTGTATTCGTTTTTGGTGGAGTTTGTATCTAAGTCGATGCTTTTGCGCCGTGTGCAATAGATCGTTGTTTGTATGGCTAGTAGTAGTGCTACGCGCTCAGTCATTTTGAAGTTCACGCTTAGGCGGCTGTAAGGATTACGAGACGTAATCTTTGGGAATATTCACCTTATGTTTAGTTTTTTTGTTAGTTAAAGCCCATAATGTTGGGAGGGTTTTTTTTTGGTTTTATCTGCAATAGTATACGATAACGATTCTTACACTATGTACCCCCATTTTCCAGAACAGTTGAGGTCTTTTCTTTTATCTAGACGAGTTACCGTCTTGACCCCGGTCAGACATTTTAGGGGGGGGCCGTGTAACAAATTTTTAAAATAATTTGTTTGTGCTAGTACGACCCTGCGTGCGATATTTTATCACACGATTAGAAAAGACCGGGCGAGTGCATTTTTGATTGAGAAAGCATTTGGTGGTCAAATTTTTGAGATTTGCGTTGACACGTAGGAATTTGCGAAACCTTTTTATTAAGTATTCAATCTCGTCGTAACTTATGGTAAGCTCCTGTTTATTTTGTTACGATAGATTTTGATTTCTTTCATCTTTTGTAGGAAGCACTTTATTTACAATTAAGTTACTAAATACATTTTTATTTAACATCGGCAACCATTTGGTGCATATCTGTGTGCTTTTTTGTCATTTCACTTTGGGATTCTATCACCAACTGTTGGAAATTTTGTGCAAAAGGAAGCTGTATGTATTTTTGATCTCGTCTCGAGAGTTCATGCTGCCGAGGTTCCTAAGAGTGAAGGCTACCAACTACTTACAAGAACACCAGGAATCGTTTTGTACCATCGTCTCCGAGCGTTCGTGGCGTAAGGCGAAGATCGTTGAAGAGTGCCTTCAATTTCCTGCTGCTGGTCTCGTTGGGTTAAAGTAACCCTGTATAAGGTTTTATTGTGTAAACTGCCCAATAGCTATTAGGGTAAGTGTCTTTTTATTTACTTATAATCTGACGGACCAGATTTTGCGAGCAGTTGCGCTTAATATTTGGAGATCACGTTTTTCATGTGATCATTTCAACCTTTTTTGGGCAACGCACATGTAACGTTCGTTTGAGAAATAACTTGTTTTTCTTTAATCATTTACACCGAGTACTGGAGCTGTGTGACAACAAATTTTGTATTTTTTATTTTGATCCTTTATATTTTAAAGGAAATAAACTGTTATTTGTTTAACTTGTTTTCTTTTCTGGGGAGCTACAATTGCAGGAACCTTCTTGAACCGACGCCATCGCTCTGCGCAATTTTATAGCAGCTAGTTATCCCATCTAGGGCACTCTCACCAAATTTAAGCTGGTTTTCCAGCGTGAGAGGAAAGTTGAGCTCGCCCGCAAGGGAAAACCTCAATTTTCGTTTCAAGCTTAGAATTATAATTGCAAATTATAACTTGAAGAACTGAATTTGTAATAGGTAAATACAGAACTTCGAATTGATAATTTCAAACTAAGATTGTAAATAATTATTTGAAGAACTGAACTTGTAATAATCAAATACAGAATTCCGAATTGTTAAATACAAATTATTAGTGCAAATTATAACTTGAAGATCTGAACTTGTAATTGTCAAATACAGAACTTAGAATTGATAGCTTATAATTATAACTGCAAATTTTAACTTGAAGATCTGAACTTGTAATAGGTAAATACAGAATTTCGAATTGTTAATTTCAAACTAAGATTGTAAAAAATAATTTGTAGATCTGAACTTGTAATAGTCAAATACAGCACTTCTAATTCATAACTTCTAATTATTATTGGAAATTATAACTGGTAGATCTGAACTTGTAATAGTCAAATACAGAACTTCGAATTCATAACTTCAAATTATGATTGCTAATTATAACTTGAAGATCTGAACTTGTAATAGTCAAATACAGAACTTAGAATTGTAAAATTCAAATTATGATTGCAAATTATAACTTGAAGATCTGAACTTGTAATAGTCTAATACAGAACTTCGAATTGTTAATTTCAAACTAAGATTGTAAATAATAATTTGAAGATCTGAACTTGTAATAGTCAAATACAGAACTTCGAATTGTTGAATACAAATTATTAGTACAAATTATAACTTGAAGATCTGAACTTGTAATTGTCAAATACAGAACTTAGAATTCATAACTTCAAATTATGATTGCTAATTATAACTTGAAGATCTGAACTTGTAATAGTCAAATACAGAACTTAGAATTGTAAAATTCAAATTATGATTGCAAATTATAACTTGAAGATCTGAACTTGTAATAGTCAAATACAGAACTTAAAATTGATAGCTTATAATTATAATATTATAATATATCACAAGATGGCGCCAGGTCGTGGATTGATATGTGGTGAATGCTGCAAGACAATAGATCGTAATTACGACGATAAAATCGAGTGTCAGCAATGTAATGTGTGGTTTCACATAGCTTGTGCAAAGGTTTCCATCGAGGAATATAGAAATATAATCGAGGATGGGCGGGCGAGAAGTTGGTGCTGTGCCGAATGCTTAACCTCAAAATTGGACACTACTGATAAAGATGTAAGCGTTGTTTTGGGTGCTTCGCAAGGTGGGTTTAATATGGAATGGGAGCAAATGGTAAAATTGATGAATACGTCGATGCAGGCAATATTCGAAAATCTCGTACCCGGTTTAATAAAACCGCTTGAAGATAAAATTAAATCGCTTATTGATCAAAACATAATGTTAACAGAAACCGTCAATGACCTTAAAGATGTAATTTTGCGTACTGATGATAAACTTGAGGTATTAATAAATGAAACCAAATCAAAAAATAATGATAACAGCTCATTAGCGAACGGAAATAGATCAATTGAAAAATATAATAATCAAATTCGAGGGAAGAAATGTGGAATCCAAAAAAAGTTATGCTGGTATAGCCTCAGGTAATTTATCGGCACATGGAAATGTAGAATTACCACCAAACACGGAAAATATGATTACCAATCACGGTAGAAATGGAGATGCGGTGCCGAACTCAAATCGTAGCAGGGCAACAAACGGAGTCGGGGGTGCGTTGCGCGGTGGGCAGATAAGGCGTCAAAACAGGGGTACTGGTGGAAGCGGCAGCAGTGGCAATATACCTGGCGATGCAAGCAAATCTGCAACTGATATAACTAATATAGATCATGGTGCAGCAAACCCGGAAAGTCCACCAGAGGATGGTAGTGACAAAGACAACGTTGAAGAAGATCAAAATGGATTCGAAGTGGTTTCTTATAAAAGAAGAACGCAACATCACAAGAAAAATATAATTATGGGGGAATCCCAAACAACAGAAATAAAAGGTATTGCAAGGATGGGGCATTTACATGTTTTCCGTCTACATCCCTCGACGACCGAGACATCTATCTCAAATCATTTGGCGGGGATGGGTGTGAGTGGAGCCATATGCGAGAAGCTGAATTCAAAGTATCCAAACACGTACAGTTCTTTTAAGGTGTCAGTGCCATGGGACCAGCTCGATAGGGCTCGGAGTCCCACTATCTGGCCGGTTGATGTTGGTATTGCTCGGTTTTTCTTCCGTCCCCGGCAGAAGGGGGAGATGAAGTAGCGCACTTTGATGACGATGAACCGAAGAAACGAAGAAATTGTTCCATAAGTAAAGGAATAAAATCCTTGCATTGTTTTTATCAAAATGTGCGCAGCATAAGAGGTAAAGTTATTGAATTCTATAATTTTATTTGTTCTACACGGTTTGACTTGGTTTTTGTGACTGAATCTTGGCTTACCAGTGATATACCGAGTTCTGAACTGTTTTCTGATGCGTACACAGTATTTAGGCACGATAGAAATCTTATTGCTACCGGTGTGTCTCGTGGTGGGGGAGTATTAGTTGCTGTTGACAATAGCTTCAATGCCCGCGGTGTGAATCTTGACAATATTGTGTCTGCTTTTGTATCAATTGATATTGTCGGGATAAAGATTTTATTGTTGTCTGCTACAATATATGTTTTTGTTTTGTATATCCCCCCTGGCACCTCCAGCGATTCTTTGGAGTTGTTTTTGGAGATGTTAGGGGAGTATCTTGGTGCTTTTGATGGGCCATGCTTGCTGGTGGGCGATTTCAATGTTCCAGGGTTTAGCTCGGGATCAGATGATAGATGCTCTACCCTTGTGAATAATTTTGCAGCGTATTCTGGCTTATTACAGGTAAATAATATTCTTAACGCGAACGGACGTCTATTGGACCTGGTATTGACAAACTTGCCTATCTCTGACTTGGTTGGAGCTTTGCCGGCAGTGCGGGAGGACGCTCATCACCCCGCTCTGAGTTTTTCTCTTGTTTTGACTGTCGAACATCAAACACAGTTTTACGGACATACAGTAAGTCCGCGGTATGATTTCAGAAGAGTGAACTATCAGCTGCTTTCCGAGTTGATGTGTGAAGCTGATTGGGCCTGTGTATTGCAGTGCAATAACGTTGATGAGGCGTGTGACGTGTTTTATAGGGTATTGTATGGGGTCCTCGATAAGTCGGTTCCTTTAGCGATGAATTATACTGCAAGGAGGGTTTATCCACCCTGGTTTTCCAATGAAATTGTCAAAATGATTCGGAAAAAAAATAAAGCCCATAAGAAATTTAATAAATCTAAAACAATTGTCTACTATAACATATTCAGCAATATAAGACGGGAACTTAAAATACTTATAGGTAACTCTTACAAGGATTATGTTCGGCGTTTAGAACAAGATATAAATATCGATCCAAAAAATTTTTGGGCATATGTAAAAAAGAGGAGGGGTTATTCTCGAATCCCTGGTTCAGTGACTAAGGATGGGCGCTCGTTTGATACCCCTCGGGAGATCGTTGACGCGTTCGCGGATCATTTTGCTGGCGTGTACTGCGATTCGTGCTCTACCAGGCCTGATGTACCAGATTGTGTTTTGGGCATGGGCGTGTTCCAGTTGCAAGACGACGATATAGTACAGGCAGTCAACGGCATAAAGACCGTCAAAAATAAATTAACCGCTGGGGTTGATCAGATTCCCATATTTGTTGTGAAAGATTTCATTGACTGCTTGGCTGTCCCACTGAAACATATCTTTAATCGTATGCTATTGACTTCATCATTTCCAGAAATTTGGAAGCGCGCTAGGGTTGTGCCAGTCTTAAAGGGAGGGGATCCTACTGCCATAACTAATTATAGACCAATAACAATTTTGTGTAATTTTTCAAAGGTGATAGAAGTCATAATATGTTCAAAAATAAACAATGTAGTTAAGCCGTATATCTCGCCATTCCAACATGGGTTCGTAGGTAACAGGTCCGCAATCACAAATCTGGCATGCTTTACCCAATATGGCTGTGAGGGTTTGGATGGGGGTGGACAGATGGATACTGTTTATTTAGATTTCCAAAAAGCGTTTGATCGCATAGACCTCTATCTCCTTATTGATAAGTTGAAGGCGTTAGGGTTGCCTAATGGGCTAGTCAGGCTGGTAGAATCATACCTGTTTAATCGATGCCACTTTGTCGAGTATAAGGGCTGCAAATCCTGGGTGTTTACTCCTACATCGGGCGTTCCTCAGGGTTCTAATCTTGGTCCATTGTTGTTTGTCATCTTTATCAACGATCTGCCCGGGGTGGTAAAATGTCCTATATTATTGTACGCGGATGACGCAAAAATATATCGCACTATAAGTTCAACATGCGACTGTCTTATGATACAGCAATCCTTGAATTTGTTAAATGACTGGTGTGTGGTTAATCGCCTATATTTAAACATTGCTAAGTGTAGGGTTTTGACTTACTCTCGAGCTAAGAAACAGGTACATTATCCGTATAGAGTTGATGGTCATCTTATCGAGCGTTGCAATCAGTGTGGGGATTTGGGTGTTCTCTTTGATGCACGGCTAACTTTTGTTGGGCATATTGAAAGTATCAGGTCCAAGGCAATTAAAACGTTGGGTTTTATAAGTCGCAATTCCAGAGACTTCACGGACGTTGGAGTATTGAAACGCCTTTATTATGCATATGTTCGCAGTAGACTTGAGTACGGATCGATCATCTGGTATCCCGTTTACCAGTGTCATGTGGCTGATTTGGAAGCCCTACAAAGACGTTTTCTGAAATATTTATATTTTAAGACACATGGCGTATACCCGGTGGTCGGTTTTAGCCATGTTCTGCTGTGCAATAGATACGATGTTCAAACGTTGCAGGCGCGTAGATTTGAAGCGGCCCTTGTCTTTTTATATAAATTAATTAATGGTGAGTGTGATTGTCACATATTATTGAACAAAATTAATTTTCTTGTTCCGAGGCCTGCGAGCCGGTTAAGAGCGGCTTTCTATCTAAGCCGCTACGGAACAAACTATTGCGGAAGGTGTCCCATAAATGTGATGTGTGGCAATTATAACTCGGTATCCGAATTGGTCGAATCAATTGATGTCAACTTTGATAAGCTTGTAAGATTTAAAAAAATTGTCCGGGATTATATTGATGGTTTGTGATGGCGCTAATTGTGTTTCTTAATATGAGTGTTTTATTCTGGTTTGACTTATGTATATATGTATATATGTATATTATTTTTTGTAACTTCTGATGATGTAATCCGGTATTGTTTTTCCTGTTATTGGGTGTATTCCTGTTGGAAAATAAAATTTATGATTATGATTATGATTATTTATGATAATTGCAAATTATGACTTGAAGATCTGAATTTGTAATAGGTAAATACAGAACTTCGAATTGTTAATTTCAAACTAAGATTGTAAATAATAATTTGAAGATCTGAACTTGTAATAGTCAAATACAGAACTTCGAATTGTTAAATACAAATTATTAGTGCAAATTATAACTTGAAGATCTGAACTTGTAATTGTCAAATACAGAACTTAAAATTGAGAGCTTATAATTATAATTGCAAATTATAAGTTGAAGATCTGAACTAGTAATTGTGAATTACAGAACTTAGATATGTTAAATACTAATTATTATTTCAAATTATAACTTGAAGATCTGAACTTGTAATTGTCAAATTCGGAACTTATAATTGAAAGCTTATAATTATAATTGCAAATTATAACTTGAAGATCTGAACTTGTAATAGGTAAATATAGAACTTCGAATTGTTAAATTCAAACTAAGATTGTAAATAATAATTTGAAGATCTAAACTTGTAATAGTAAAATACAGAACTTCGAATTGTTAAATACAAATTATTAGTGCAAATTATGACTTGAAGATCTGAACTTGTAATTGTCAAATTCAGAACTTAAAATTGATAGCTTATAATTATAATTGCAAATTATAAGTTGTAGATCTGAACTTGTAATACGTAAATACAGAACTACTAATTGTTAATTTCAAACTAAGATTGTAATTAATAAGTTGAAGATCTGAACTTGTAATAGTCAAATGCAGATCTCCGAATTGTTAAATACAAATTATTAGTGCAAATTATAACTTAAAGATCTGAACTTGTAATTGTCAAACACAGCACTTAGAATTCATAACTTCAAATTATGATTGCAAATTATAGCTGGAAGATCTGAACTTGTAATTGTCAAATACAGAACTTAGTACTCATAACTTCAAATTATGATTGTAAATAATAATTAGAAGATCTGAACTTGTAATAGTCAAATACAGAACTTCGAATTGTTAAATACAAATTATTAGTGCAAATTATAACTTGAAGATCTGAACTTGTAATTGTCGAAGACAGAACTTAAAATTGATAGCTTATAATTATAATTGCAAATTATAACTTGAAGAACTGAATTTGTAATAGGTAAATACAGAACTTCGAATTGTTAATTTCAAACTAAGATTGTAAATAAGTATTTGAAGATCTGAACTTGTAATAGTCAAATACAGAACTTCGAATTGTTAAATACAAATTATTAGTGCAAATTATAACTTGAAGATCTGAACTTGTAATTGTCAAATACAGCACTTAGAATTCATAACTTCTAATTATGATTGCTAATTATAACTTGAAGATCTGAACTTGTAATTGTCAAATACAGAACTTCGAATTGTTAATTACAAACTAAGATTTTAAATAATAATTAGAAGATCTGAACTTGTAATAGTCAAATACAGAACTTCGAATTGTTGAATACAAATTTTAGTGCAAATTATAACTTGAAGATCTGAACTTGTAATTGTCAAATACAGAACTTAGAATTCATAACTTCAAATTATGATTGCTAATTATAACTTGAAGATCTGAACTTGTAATAGTCAAATACAGAACTTAGAATTGTAAAATTCAAATTATGATTGCAAATTATAACTTGAAGATCTGAACTTGTAATAGTCAAATACAGAACTTAAAATTGATAGCTTATAATTATAATTGCAAATTATAACTTGTAGATCTGAATTTGTAATAGGTAAATACAGAACTTCGAATTGTTAATTTCAAACTAAGATTGTAAATATGAATTTGAAGATCTGAACTTGTAATAGTCAAATACAGAACTTCGAATTGTTAAATACAAATTATTAGTGCAAATTATAACTTGAAGATCTGAACTTGTAATTGTCAAATACAGAACTTAAAATTGAGAGCTTATAATTATAATTTCAAATTATAAGTTGAAGATCTGAACTTGAAATAGGTAAATACAGAACTTCGAATTGTTAATTTCAAACTAAGATTGTAATTAATAATTTGAAGATCTGAACTTGTAATAGTCAAATACAGAACTTCGAATTGTTAAATACAAATTATTAGTGCAAATTATAACTTGAAGATCTGAACTTGTAATTGTCAAATACAGCACTTAGAATTCATAACTTCTAATTATGATTGCTAATTATAACTTGAAGATCTGAACTTGTAATTGTCAAATACAGAACTTCGAATTGTTAATTACAAACTAAGATTTTAAATAATAATTAGAAGATCTGAACTTGTAATAGTCAAATACAGAACTTCGAATTGTTGAATACAAATTTTAGTGCAAATTATAACTTGAAGATCTGAACTTGTAATTGTCAAATACAGAACTTAGAATTCATAACTTCAAATTATGATTGCTAATTATAACTTGAAGATCTGAACTTGTAATAGTCAAATACAGAACTTAGAATTGTAAAATTCAAATTATGATTGCAAATTATAACTTGAAGATCTGAACTTGTAATAGTCAAATACAGAACTTAAAATTGATAGCTTATAATTATAATTGCAAATTATAACTTGTAGATCTGAATTTGTAATAGGTAAATACAGAACTTCGAATTGTTAATTTCAAACTAAGATTGTAAATATGAATTTGAAGATCTGAACTTGTAATAGTCAAATACAGAACTTCGAATTGTTAAATACAAATTATTAGTGCAAATTATAACTTGAAGATCTGAACTTGTAATTGTCAAATACAGAACTTAAAATTGAGAGCTTATAATTATAATTTCAAATTATAAGTTGAAGATCTGAACTTGAAATAGGTAAATACAGAACTTCGAATTGTTAATTTCAAACTAAGATTGTAATTAATAATTTGAAGATCTGAACTTGTAATAGTAAAATACAGAACTTCGAATTGTTAAATACAAATTATTAGTGCAAATTATAACTTGAAGATCTGAACTTGTAATTGTCAAATACAGAACTTAGAATTGATAGCTTATAATTATAATTGCAAATTATAAGTTGAAGATCTGAACTTGTAATAGGTAAATACAGAACTTCTAATTGTTAATTTCAAACTAAGATTGTAATTAATAATTTGAAGATCTGAACTTGTAATAGTCAAATACAGATCTCCGAATTGTTAAATACAAATTATTAATGCAAATTATAACTTAAAGATCTGAACTTGTAATTGTCAAATACAGCACTTAGAATTCATAACTTCAAATTATGATTGCAAATTATAACTGGAAGATCTGAACTTGTAATTGTCAAATACAGAACTTAGAACTCATAACTTCAAATTATGATTGTAAATAATAATTAGAAGATCTGAACTTGTAATAGTCAAATATAGAACTTCGAATTGTTAAATACAAATTATTAGTGCAAATTATAACTTGAAGATCTGAACTTGTAATTGTCAAAGACAGAACTTAGAATTCATAACTTCAAATTATGATTGTAAATAATAATTAGAAGATCTGAACTTGAAATAGTCAAATACAGAACTTCGAATTGATAAATACAAATTATTAGTACAAATTATAACTTGAAGATCTGAACTTGTAATTGTCAAATTCAGAACTTAGAATTGATAGCTTATAATTATAATTGCAAATTATAACTTGAAGATCTGAACTTGTAATTGTGAATTACAGAACTTAGATTTGTTAAATACTAATTATTATTTCAAATTATAACTTGAAGGTCTGAACTTGTAATTGTCAAATACGGAACTTAAAATTGAAAGCTTATAATTATAATTGCAAATTATAACTTGAAGATCTGAACTTGTAATAGGTAAATACAGAACTTCGAATTGTTAATTTCAAACTAAGATTGTAAATAATAATTTGAAGATCTGAACTTGTAATAGTAAAATACAGAACTTCGAATTGTTATATACAAATTATTAGTGCAAATTATAACTTGAAGATCTGAACTTGTAATTGTCAAATTCAGAACTTAAAATTGATAGCTTATAATTATAATTGCAAATTATAAGTTGTAGATCTGAACTTGTAATAGGTAAATACAGAACTTCTAATTGTTAATTTCAAACTAAGATTGTAATCAATTAGTTGAAGATCTGAACTTGTAATAGTCAAATACAGATCTCCGAATTGTTAAAAACAAATTATTAGTGCAAATTATAACTTAAAGATCTGAACTTGTAATTGTCAAATACAGCACTTAGAATTCATAACTTCAAATTATGATTGCAAATTATAGCTGGAAGATCTGAACTTGTAATTGTCAAAGACAGAACTTAGAATTCATAACTTCAAATTATGATTGCTAATTATAACTTGAAGATCTGAACTTGTAATAGTCAAATACAGAACTTAAAATTGATAGCTTATAATTATAATTGCAAATTATAACTTGAAGAACTGAATTTGTAATAGGTAAATACAGAACTTCGAATTGTTAATTTCAAACTAAGATTGTAAATAATTATTTGAAGATCTGAACTTGTAATAGTCAAATTCAGAACTTCGAATTGTTAAATACAAATTATTAGTGCATATTATAACTTGAAGATCTGAACTTGTAATTGTCAAATACAGCACTTAGAATTCATAACTTCAAATTATGATTGCTAATTATAACTTGAAGATCTGAACTTGTAATTGTCAAATATAGAACTTAGAATTCATAACTTCAAGTTATGATTGTAAATAATAATTAGAAGATCTGAACTTGTAATAGTCAAATACAGAACTTCGAATTGTTAATCACAAACTAAGATTGTAAATAATAATTTGTAGATCTGAACTTGTAATAGTCAAATACAGAACTTCGAATTGTTGAATACAAATTATTAGTGCAAATTATAACTTGAAGATCTGAACTTGTAATTGTCAAATACAGAACTTAGAATTCATAACTTCAAATTATGATTGCTAATTATAACTTGAAGATCTGAACTTGTAATAGTCAAATACAGAACTTAGAATTGTAAAATTCAAATTATGATTGCAAATTATAACTTGAAGATCTGAACTTGTAATAGTCAAATACAGAACTTAAAATTGATAGCTTATAATTATAATTGCAAATTATAACTTGTAGATCTGAATTTGTAATAGGTAAATACAGAACTTCGAATTGTTAAATACAAATTATTAGTGCAAATTATAACTTGAAGATCTGAACTTGAAATTGTCAAATACAGCACTTAGAATTCATAACTTCAAATTATGATTGCAAATTATAACTGGAAGATCTGAACTTGTAATTGTCAAATACAGAACTTAGAACTCATAACTTCAAATTATGATTGCTAATTATAACTTGAAGATCTGAACTTATAATAGTCAAATACAGAACTTAGAATTGTAAAATTCAAATTAAGAATGCAAATTATAACTTGAAGATCTGAACTTGTAATAGTCAAATACAGAACTTCGAATTGTTAAATACAAATTATTAGTGCAAATTATAACTAGAAGATCTGAACTTGTAATTGTCAAATACAGAACTTAAAATTGATAGTTTATAATTATACTTGCAAATTATAAGTTGAAGATCTGAACTTGTAATAGGTAAATACAGAACTTCTAATTGTTAATTTCAAACTAAGATTGTAAATAATAATTTGAAGATCTGAACTTGTAATAGTCAAATACAGAACTTCGAATTGTTAAATACAAATTATTAGTGCAAATTATAACTTGAAGATCTGAACTTGTAATTGTCAAATACAGAACTTAGAATTGATAGCTTATAATTATAATTGCAAATTATAACTTGAAGATCTGAACTTGTAATAGTGAATTACAGAACTTAGATTTGTTAAATACTAATTATTATTTCAAATTATAACTTGAAGATCTGAACTTGTAATTGTCAAATACGGAACTTAAAATTGAAAGCTTATAATTATAATTGCAAATTATAACTTGAAGATCTGAACTTGTAATAGGTAAATACTGAACTTCTAATTGTTAATTTCAAACTAACATTTCAAATAATAATTTGAAGTTCTGAACTTGTAATAGTCAAATACAGAACTTCGAATTGTTAAATACAAATTATTAGTGCAAATTATAACTTGAAGATCTGAACTTGTAATTGTCAAATACAGAACTTAAAATTGATAGCTTATAATTATAATTGCAAATTATAAGTTGAAGATCTGAACTTGTAATAGGTAAATACAGAACTTCTAATTGTTAATTTCAAACTAAGATTGTAATTAATAATTACAAGGTCTGAACTTGTAATAGGCAAATACAGATCTCCGAATATAAAATACAAATTATTAGTGCAAATTATAACTTAAAGATCTGAACTTGTAATTGTCAAATACAGCACTTAGAATTCATAACTTCAAATTATGATTGCAAATTATAACTGGAAGATCTGAACTTGTAATTGTCAAATACAGAACTTAGAACTCATAACTTCAAATTATGATTGTAAATAATAATTAGAAGATCTGAACTTGTAATACTCAAATACAGAACTTCGAATTGTTAAATACAAATTATTAGTGCAAATTATAACTTGAAGTTCTGAACTTGTAATTGTCAAATACAGAACTTAGAATTGATAGCTTATAATTTTAATTGCAAATTATAACTTGAAGATCTGAACTTGTAATAGTGAATTACAGAACTTCTAATTGTTAATTTCAAACTAAGATTGTAAATAATAATTTGAAGATCTGAACTTGTAATAGTCAAATACAGAACTTGGAATTGTTAAATACAAATTATTAGTTTTATTAGAACTTAAAATTGATAGCTTATAATTATAATTGCAAATTATAAGTTGAAGATCTGAACTTGTAATAGGTAAATACAGAACTTCGAATTGTTAATTTCAAACTAAGATTGTAATTAATAATTTGAAGATCTGAACTTGTAATAGTCAAATACAGAACTTCGAATTGTTAAATACAAATTATTAGTGCAAATTATAACTTGAAGATCTGAACTTGTAATTGACAAATACAGAACTTAAAATTGATAGCTTATAATTATAATTGCAAATTATAAGTTGAAGATCTGGACTTCTATTAGGTAAATACAGAACTTCGAATTGTTAATTTCAAACTAAGATTGTAATTAATAATTTGAAGATCTGAACTTGTAATAGTCAAATATAGAAACTTCGAATTGTTAAATACAAATTATTAGTGCAAATTATAACTTGAAGATCTGAACGTGTAATTGTCAAAGACAGAACTTAGATTTCATAACTTCAAATTATGATTGCTAATTATAACTTGAAGATCTGAACTTGTAATAGTCAAATACAGAACTTAAAATTGATAGCTTATAATTATAATTGCAAATTATAACTTGAAGAACTGAATTTGTAATAGGTAAATACAGAACTTCGAATTGTTAATTTCAAACTAAGATTGTAAATAATAATTTGAAGATCTGAACTTGTAATTGTCAAATACAGAACTTAGAATTGATAGCTTATAATTATAATTGCAAATTATAACTTGAAGATCTGAACTTGTAATAGTGAATTGCAGAACTTCTAATTGTTAATTTCAAACTAAGATTGTAAATAATAATTTGAAGATCTGAACTTGTAATAGTCAAATACAGAACTTTGAATTGTTAAATACAAATTATTAGTGCAAATTATAACTTGAAGATCTGAACTTGTAATTGTCAAATACAGAACTTAAAATTGATAGCTTATAATTATAATTGCAAATTAGAAGTTGAAGATCTGAACTTTAAATAGGTAAATACAGAACTTCTAATTGTTAATTTCAAACTAAGATTGTAATTAATAATTTGAAGATCTGAACTTGTAATAGTCAAATACAGATCTCCGAATTGTTAAATACAAATTATTAGTGCAAATTATAACTTAAAGATCTGATCTTGTAATTGTCAAATACAGCACTTAGAATTGATAACTTCAAAATATGATTACAAATTATAACTGGAAGATCTGAACTCGTAATTGTCAAATGCAGAACTTAGACCTCATAACTTCAAATTATGATTGCTAATTATAACATGAAGATCTGAACTTGTAATCGTCAAATACAGAACTAAAAATTGATAGCTTATAATTATAATTGCAAATTATAACTTGAAGAACTGAATTTGTAATAGGTAAATACAGAACCTCGAATTGTTAATTTCAAACTAAGATTGCAAATAATAATTTGAAGATCTGAACTTGTAATAGTCAAATACAGAACTTCGAATTGTTAAATACAAATTATTAGTGCAAATTATAACTTGAAGATCTGAACTTGTAATTGTCAAATACAGAACTTAAAATTGATAGCTTATAATTATAATTGCAAATTATACGTTGAAGATCTGAACTTGTAATAGCTAAATACAGAACTTCGAATTGTTAATTTCAAACTAAGATTGTAATTAATAATTTGAAGATCTGAACTTGTAATATTCAAATACAGAATTTCGAATTGTTAAATACAAATTATTAGTGCAAATTATAACTTGAAGATCTGAACTTGTAATTGACAAATACAGAACTTAAAATTGATAGCTTATAATTATAATTGCAAATTATAAGTTGAAGATCTGGACTTGTATTAGGTAAATACAGAACTTCGAATTGTTAATTTCAAACTAAGATTGTAATTAATAATTAGAAGATCTGAACTTGTAATAGTCAAATATAGAAACTTCGAATTGTTAAATACAAATTATTAGTGCAAATTATAACTTGAAGATCTGAACGTGTAATTGTCAAATCAGAACTAAGAATTCATAACTTCAAATTATGATTGCTAATTATAACTTGAAGATCTGAACTTGTAATAGTCAAATACAGAACTTAAAATTGATATCTTATAATTATAATTGCAAATTATAACTTGAAGAACTGAATTTGTAATTGGTAAATACAGAACTTCGAATTGTTAATTTCAAACTAAGATTGTAAATAATAATTTGAAGATCTGAACTTGTAATTGTCAAATACAGAACTTAGAATTGATAGCTTATAATTATAATGGCAAATTATAACTTGAAGATCTGAACTTGTAATAGTGAATTGCAGAACTTCTAATTGTTAATTTCAAACTAAGATTGTAAATAATAATTTGAAGATCTGAACTTGTAATAGTCAAATACAGAACTTTAAATTGTTAAATACAAATTATTAGTGCAAATTATAACTTGAAGATCTGAACTTGTAATTGTCAAATACAGAACTTAAAATTGATAGCTTATAATTATAATTGCAAATTAGAAGTTGAAGATCTGAACTTTAAATAGGTAAATACAGAACTTCTAATTGTTAATTTCAAACTAAGATTGTAATTAATAATTTGAAGATCTGAACTTGTAATAGTCAAATACAGATCTCCGAATTGTTAAATACAAATTATTAGTGCAAATTATAACTTAAAGATCTGATCTTGTAATTATCAAATACAGCACTTAGAATTGATAACTTCAAATTATGATTACAAATTATAACTGGAAGATCTGAACTCGTAATTGTCAAATGCAGAACTTAGACCTCATAACTTCAAATTATGATTGCTAATTATAACATGAAGATCTGAACTTGTAATCGTCAAATACAGAACTAAAAATTGATAGCTTATAATTATAATTGCAAATTATAACTTGAAGAACTGAATTTGTAATAGGTAAATACAGAACCTCGAATTGTTAATTTCAAACTAAGATTGCAAATAATAATTTGAAGATCTGAACTTGTAATAGTCAAATACAGAACTTCGAATTGTTAAATACAAATTATTAGTGCAAATTATAACTTGAAGATCTGAACTTGTAATTGTCAAATACAGAACTTAAAATTGATAGCTTATAATTATAATTGCAAATTATAAGTTGAAGATCTGAACTTGTAATAGGTAAATACAGAACTTCGAATTGTTAATTTCAAACTAAGATTGTAATTAATAATTTGAAGATCTGAACTTGTAATATTCAAATACAGAACTTCGAATTGTTAAATACAAATTATTAGTGCAAATTATAACTTGAAGATCTGAACTTGTAATTGACAAATACAGAACTTAAAATTGATAGCTTATAATTATAATTGCAAATTATAAGTTGAAGATCTGGACTTGTATTAGGTAAATACAGAACTTCGAATTGTTAATTTCAAACTAAGATTGTAATTAATAATTTGAAGATCTGAACTTGTAATAGTCAAATATAGAAACTTCGAATTGTTAAATACAAATTATTAGTGCAAATTATAACTTGAAGATCTGAACGTGTAATTGTCAAAGACAGAACTAAGAATTCATAACTTCAAATTATGATTGCTAATTATAACTTGAAGATCTGAACTTGTAATAGTCAAATACAGAACTTAAAATTGATAGCTTATAATTATAATTGCAAATTATAACTTGAAGAACTGAATTTGTAATAGGTAAATACAGAACTTCGAATTGTTAATTTCAAACTAAGATTGTAAATAATAATTTGAAGATCTGAACTTGTAATTGTCAAATACAGAACTTAGAATTGATAGCTTATAATTATAATTGCAAATTATAACTTGAAGATCTGAACTTGTAATAGTGAATTGCAGAACTTCTAATTGTTAATTTCAAACTAAGATTGTAAATAATAATTTGAAGATCTGAACTTGTAATAGTCAAATACAGAACTTGGAATTGTTAAATACAAATTATTAGTGCAAATTATAACTTGAAGATCTGAACTTGTAATTGTCAAATACAGAACTTAAAATTGATAGCTTATAATTATAATTGCAAATTAGAAGTTGAAGATCTGAACTTTAAATAGGTAAATACAGAACTTCTAATTGTTAATTTCAAACTAAGATTGTAATTAATAATTTGAAGATCTGAACTTGTAATAGTCAAATACAGATCTCCGAATTGTTAAATACAAATTATTAGTGCAAATTATAACTTAAAGATCTGATCTTGTAATTATCAAATACAGCACTTAGAATTGATAACTTCAAATTATGATTACAAATTATAACTGGAAGATCTGAACTCGTAATTGTCAAATGCAGAACTTAGACCTCATAACTTCAAATTATGATTGCTAATTATAACATGAAGATCTGAACTTGTAATCGTCAAATACAGAACTAAAAATTGATAGCTTATAATTATAATTGCAAATTATAACTTGAAGAACTGAATTTGTAATAGGTAAATACAGAACCTCGAATTGTTAATTTCAAACTAAGATTGTAAATAATAATTTGAAGATCTGAACTTGTAATAGTCAATTACAGAACTTCGAATTGTTAAATACAAATTATTAGTGCAAATTATAACTTGAAGATCTGAACTTGTAATTGTCAAATACAGAACTTAAAATTGATAGCTTATAATTATAATTGCAAATTATAAGTTGAAGATCTGAACTTGTAATAGGTAAATACAGAACTTCGAATTGTTAATTTCAAACTAAGATTGTAATTAATAATTTGAAGATCTGAACTTGTAATATTCAAATACAGAACTTCGAATTGTTAAATACAAATTATTAGTGCAAATTATAACTTGAAGATCTGAACTTGTAATTGACAAATACAGAACTTAAAATTGATAGCTTATAATTATAATTGCAAATTATAAGTTGAAGATCTGGACTTGTATTAGGTAAATACAGAACTTCGAATTGTTAATTTCAAACTAAGATTGTAATTAATAATTTGAAGATCTGAATTTGTAATAGTCAAATATAGAAACTTCGAATTGTTAAATACAAATTATTAGTGCAAATTATAACTTGAAGATCTGAACGTGTAATTGTCAAAGACAGAACTAAGAATTCATAACTTCAAATTATGATTGCTAATTATAACTTGAAGGTCTGAACTTGTAATAGGCAAATACAGATCTCCGAATTGTTAAATACAAATTATTAGTGCAAATTATAACTTAAAGATCTGAACTTGTAATTGTCAAATACAGCACTTAGAATTCATAACTTCAAATTATGATTGCAAATTATAACTGGAAGATCTGAACTTGTAATTGTCAAATACAGAATTAAAACTCATAACTTCAAATTATGATTGTAAATAATAATTAGAAGATCTGAACTTGTAATACTCAAATACAGAACTTCGAATTGTTAAATACAAATTATTAGTGCAAATTATAACTTGAAGTTCTGAACTTGTAATTGTCAAATACAGAACTTTGAATTGTTAAATACAAATTATTAGTGCAAATTATAACTTGAAGATCTGAACTTGTAATTGTCAAATACAGAACTTAAAATTGATAGCTTATAATTATAATTGCAAATTAGAAGTTGAAGATCTGAACTTTAAATAGGTAAATACAGAACTTCTAATTGTTAATTCCAACTAAGATTGTAATTAATAATTTGAAGATCTGAACTTGTAATAGTCAAATACAGATCTCCGAATTGTTAAATACAAATTATTAGTGCAAATTATAACTTAAAGATCTGATCTTGTAATTGTCAAATACAGCACTTAGAATTGATAACTTCAAATTATGATTGCAAATTATAACATGAATATCTGAACTTGTAATCGTCAAATACAGAACTAAAAATTGATAGCTTATAATTATAATTGCAAATTATAACTTGAAGAACTGAATTTGTAATAGGTAAATACAGAACTTCGAATTGTTAATTTCAAACTAAGATTGTAAATAATAATTTGAAGATCTGAACTTGTAATAGTCAAATACAGAACTTCGAATTGTTAAATACAAATTATTAGTGCAAATTATAACTTGAAGATCTGAACTTGTAATTGTCAAATACAGAACTTAAAATTGATAGATTATAATTATAATTGCAAATTATAAGTTGAAGATCTGAACTTGTAATAGGTAAATACAGAACTTCTAATTGTTAATTTCAAACTAACATTTCAAATAATAATTTGAAGTTCTGAACTTGTAATAGTCAAATACAGAACTTCGAATTGTTAAATACAAATTATTAGTGCAAATTATAACTTGAAGATCTGAACTTGTAATTGTCAAATACAGAACTTAAAATTGATAGCTTATAATTATAATTGCAAATTATAAGTTGAAGATCTGAACTTGTAATAGGTAAATACAGAACTTCTAATTGTTAATTTCAAACTAAGATTGTAAATAATAATTTGAAGATCTGAACTTGTAATAGTCAAATACAGAACTTGGAATTGTTAAATACAAATTATTAGTTTTATTAGAACTTAAAGATCTGATCTTGTAATTATCAAATACAGCACTTAGAATTGCTAACTTCAAATTATGATTACAAATTATAACTGGAAGATCTGAACTCGTAATTGTCAAATGCAGAACTTAGACCTCATAACTTCAAATTATGATTGCTAATTATAACATGAAGATCTGAACTTGTAATCGTCAAATACAGAACTAAAAATTGATAGCTTATAATTATAATTGCAAATTATAACTTGAAGAACTGAATTTGTAATAGGTAAATACAGAACCTCGAATTGTTAATTTCAAACTAAGATTGTAAATAATAATTTGAAGATCTGAACTTGTAATAGTCAAATACAGAACTTCGAATTGTTAAATACAAATTATTAGTGCAAATTATAACTTGAAGATCTGAACTTGTAATTGTCAAATACAGAACTTAAAATTGATAGCTTATAATTATAATTGCAAATTATAAGTTGAAGATCTGAACTTGTAATAGGTAAATACAGAACTTCGAATTGTTAATTTCAAACTAAGATTGTAATTAATAATTTGAAGATCTGAACTTGTAATATTCAAATACAGAACTTCGAATTGTTAAATACAAATTATTAGTGCAAATTATAACTTGAAGATCTGAACTTGTAATTGACAAATACAGAACTTAAAATTGATAGCTTATAATTATAATTGCAAATTATAAGTTGAAGATCTGGACTTGTATTAGGTAAATACAGAACTTCGAATTGTTAATTTCAAACTAAGATTGTAATTAATAATTTGAAGATCTGAATTTGTAATAGTCAAATATAGAAACTTCGAATTGTTAAATACAAATTATTAGTGCAAATTATAACTTGAAGATCTGAACGTGTAATTGTCAAAGACAGAACTAAGAATTCATAACTTCAAATTATGATTGCTAATTATAACTTGAAGGTCTGAACTTGTAATAGGCAAATACAGATCTCCGAATTGTTAAATACAAATTATTAGTGCAAATTATAACTTAAAGATCTGAACTTGTAATTGTCAAATACAGCACTTAGAATTCATAACTTCAAATTATGATTGCAAATTATAACTGGAAGATCTGAACTTGTAATTGTCAAATACAGAACTTAGAACTCATAACTTCAAATTATGATTGTAAATAATAATTAGAAGATCTGAACTTGTAATACTCAAATACAGAACTTCGAATTGTTAAATACAAATTATTAGTGCAAATTGTAACTTGAAGTTCTGAACTTGTAATTGTCAAATACAGAACTTTGAATTGTTAAATACAAATTATTAGTGCAAATTATAACTTGAAGATCTGAACTTGTAATTGTCAAATACAGAACTTAAAATTGATAGCTTATAATTATAATTGCAAAAGAGAAGTTGAAGATCTGAACTTTAAATAGGTAAATACAGAACTTCTAATTGATAATTCCAACTAAGATTGTAATTAATAATTTGAAGATCTGAACTTGTAATAGTCAAATACAGATCTCCGAATTGTTAAATACAAATTATTAGTGCAAATTATAACTTAAAGATCTGATCTTGTAATTGTCAAATACAGCACTTAGAATTGATAACTTCAAATTATGATTGCAAATTATAACATGAAGATCTGAACTTGTAATCGTCAAATACAGAACTAAAAATTGATAGCTTATAATTATAATTGCAAATTATAACTTGAAGAACTGAATTTGTAATAGGTAAATACAGAACTTCGAATTGTTAATTTCAAACTAAGATTGTAAATAATAATTTGAAGATCTGAACTTGTAATAGTCAAATACAGAACTTCGAATTGTTAAATACAAATTATTAGTGCAAATTATAACTTGAAGATCTGAATTTGTAATTGTCAAATACAGAACTTAAAATTGATAGCTTATAATTATAATTGCAAATTATAAGTTGAAGATCTGAATTTGTAATAGGTAAATACAGAACTTCTAATTGTTAATTTCAAACTAACATTTCAAATAATAATTTGAAGTTCTGAACTTGTAATAGTCAAATACAGAACTTCGAATTGTTAAATACAAATTATTAGTGCAAATTATAACTTGAAGATCTGAACTTGTAATTGTCAAATACAGAACTTAAAATTGATAGCTTATAATTATAATTGCAAATTATAAGTTGAAGATCTGAACTTGTAATAGGTAAATACAGAACTTCTAATTGTTAATTTCAAACTAAGATTGTAAATAATAATTTGAAGATCTGAACTTGTAATAGTCAAATACAGAACTTGGAATTGTTAAATACAAATTATTAGTTTTATTAGAACTTAAAATTGATAGCTTATAATTATAATTGCAAATTATAAGTTGAAGATCTGAACTTGTAATAGGTAAATACAGAACTTCGAATTGTTAATTTCAAACTAAGATTGTAATTAATAATTTGAAGATCTGAACTTGTAATAGTCAAATACAGAACTTCGAATTGTTAAATACAAATTATTAGTGCAAATTATAACTTGAAGATCTGAACTTGTAATTGACAAATACAGAACTTAAAATTGATAGCTTATAATTATAATTGCAAATTATAAGTTGAAGATCTGGACTTCTATTAGGTAAATACAGAACTTCGAATTGTTAATTTCAAACTAAGATTGCAAATTATAAGTTGAAGATCTGAACTTGTAATAGTCAAATATAGAAACTTCGAATTGTTAAATACAAATTATTAGTGCAAATTATAACTTGAAGATCTGAACGTGTAATTGTCAAAGACAGAACTTAGATTTCATAACTTCAAATTATGATTGCTAATTATAACTTGAAGATCTGAACTTGTAATAGTCAAATACAGAACTTCGAATTGTTAATTTCAAACTAAGATTGTAAATAATAATTTGAAGATCTGAACTTGTAATAGTCAAATACAGAACTTTGAATTGTTAAATACAAATTATTAGTGCAAATTATAACTTGAAGATCTGAACTTGTAATTGTCAAATACAGAACTTAAAATTGATAGCTTATAATTATAATTGCAAATTAGAAGTTGAAGATCTGAACTTTAAATAGGTAAATACAGAACTTCTAATTGTTAATTTCAAACTAAGATTGTAATTAATAATTTGAAGATCTGAACTTGTAATAGTCAAATACAGATCTCCGAATTGTTAAATACAAATTATTAGTGCAAATTATAACTTAAAGATCTGATCTTGTAATTGTCAAATACAGCACTTAGAATTGATAACTTCAAATTATGATTACAAATTATAACTGGAAGATCTGAACTCGTAATTGTCAAATGCAGAACTTAGACCTCATAACTTCAAATTATGATTGCTAATTATAACATGAAGATCTGAACTTGTAATCGTCAAATACAGAACTAAAAATTGATAGCTTATAATTATAATTGCAAATTATAACTAGAAGAACTGAATTTGTAATAGGTAAATACAGAACCTCGAATTGTTAATTTCAAACTAAGATTGCAAATATTATTTGAAGATCTGAACTTGTAATAGTCAAATACAGAACTTCGAATTGTTAAATACAAATTATTAGTGCAAATTATAACTTGAAGATCTGAACTTGTAATTGTCAAATACAGAACTTAAAATTGATAGCTTATAATTATAATTGCAAATTATAAGTTGAAGATCTGAACTTGTAATAGGTAAATACAGAACTTCGAATTGTTAATTTCAAACTAAGATTGTAATTAATAATTTGAAGATCTGAACTTGTAATATTCAAATACAGAATTTCGAATTGTTAAATACAAATTATTAGTGCAAATAATAACTTGAAGATCTGAACTTGTAATTGACAAATACAGAACTTAAAATTGATAGCTTATAATTATAATTGCAAATTATAAGTTGAAGATCTGGACTTGTATTAGGTAAATACAGAACTTCGAATTGTTAATTTCAAACTAAGATTGTAATTAATAATTTGAAGATCTGAACTTGTAATAGTCAAATATAGAAACTTCGAATTGTTAAATACAAATTATTAGTGCAAATTATAACTTGAAGATCTGAACTTGTAATTGTCAAATACAGCACTTAGAATTCATAACTTCAAATTATGATTGCTAATTATAACTTGAAGATCTGAGCTTGTAATAGTCAAATACAGAACTTAGAATTGTAAAATTCAAATCATGATTGCAAATTATAACTTGAAGTTCTGAATTTGTAATAGGTAAATACAGAACTTCGAATTGTTAATTTCAAACTAAGATTGTAAATAATAATTTGAAGATCTGAACTTGTAATAGTCAAATACAGAACTTAGAATTGTTAAATACAAATTATTAGTGCAAATTATAACTTGAAGATCTGAACTTGTAATTGTCAAATACAGAACTTAAAATTGATAGCTTATAATTATAATTGCAAATTATAACTTGAAGATCTGAACTTGTAATAGTAAATACAGAACTTCGAATTGTTAATTTCAAACTAAGATTGTAATTAATAATTTGAAGATCTGAACTTGTAATAGTCAAATACAGAACTTTGAATTGTTAAATACAAATTATTAGTGCAAATTATAACTTGAAGATCTGAACTTGTAATTGTCAAATACAGAACTTAAAATTGATAGCTTATAATTATAATTGCAAATTAGAAGTTGAAGATCTGAACTTTAAATAGGTAAATACAGAACTTCTAATTGTTAATTTCTAACTAAGATTGTAATTAATAATTTGAAGATCTGAACTTGTAATAGTCAAATACAGATCTCCGAATTGTTAAATACAAATTATTAGTGCAAATTATAACTTAAAGATCTGATCTTGTAATTGTCAAATACAGCACTTAGAATTGATAACTTCAAATTATGATTACAAATTATAACTGGAAGATCTGAACTCGTAATTGTCAAATGCAGAACTTGGACCTCATAACTTCAAATTATGATTGCTAATTATAACATGAAGATCTGAACTTGTAATCGTCAAATACAGAACTAAAAATTGATAGCTTATAATTATAATTGCAAATTATAACTTGAAGAACTGAATTTGTAATAGGTAAATACAGAACCTCGAATTGTTAATTTCAAACTAAGATTGCAAATATTATTTGAAGATCTGAACTTGTAATAGTCAAATACAGAACTTCGAATTGTTAAATACAAATTATTAGTGCAAATTATAACTTGAAGATCTGAACTTGTAATTGTCAAATACAGAACTTAAAATTGATAGCTTATAATTATAATTGCAAATTACAAGTTGAAGATCTGAACTTGTAATAGGTAAATACAGAACTTCGAATTGTTAATTTCAAACTAAGATTGTAATTAATAATTTGAAGATCTGAACTTCTAATATTCAAATACAGAATTTCGAATTGTTAAATACAAATTATTAGTGCAAATTATAACTTGAAGATCTGAACTTGTAATTGACAAATACAGAACTTAAAATTGATAGCTTATAATTATAATTGCAAATTATAAGTTGAAGATCTGGACTTGTATTAGGTAAATACAGAACTTCGAATTGTTAATTTCAAACTAAGATTGTAATTAATAATTTGAAGATCTGAACTTGTAATAGTCAAATATAGAAACTTCGAATTGTTAAATACAAATTATTAGTGCAAATTATAACTTGAAGATCTGAACGTGTAATTGTCAAAGACAGAACTAAGAATTCATAACTTCAAATTATGATTGCTAATTATAACTTGAAGATCTGAACTTGTAATAGTCAAATACAGAACTTAAAATTGATAGCTTATAATTATAATTGCAAATTATAACTTGAAGAACTGAATTTGTAATAGTGAATTGCAGAACTTCTAATTGTTAATTTCAAACTAAGATTGTAAATAATAATTTGAAGATCTGAACTTGTAATTGTCAAATACAGAACTTAGAATTGATAGCTTATAATTATAATTGCAAATTATAACTTGAAGATCTGAACTTGTAATAGTGAATTGCAGAACTTCTAATTGTTAATTTCAAACTAAGATTGTAAATAATAATTTGAAGATCTGAACTTGTAATAGTCAAATACAGAACTTTGAATTGTTAAATACAAATTATTAGTGCAAATTAAAACTTGAAGTTCTGAACTTGTAATTGTCAAATACAGAACTTAAAATTGATAGCTTATAATTATAATTGCAAATTAGAAGTTGAAGATCTGAACTTTAAATAGGTAAATACAGAACTTCGAATTGTTAATTTCAAACTAAGATTGTAATCAATAATTTGAAGATCTGAACTTGTAATAGTCAAATACAGATCTCCGAATTGTTAAATACAAATTATTAGTGCAAATTATAACTTAAAGATCTGATCTTGTAATTATCAAATACAGCACTTAGAATTGATAACTTCAAATTATGATTACAAATTATAACTGGAAGATCTGAACTCGTAATTGTCAAATGCAGAACTTAGACCTCATAACTTCAAATTATGATTGCTAATTATAACATGAAGATCTGAACTTGTAATCGTCAAATACAGAACTAAAAATTGATAGCTTATAATTATTATTGCAAATTATAACTTGAAGAACTGAATTTGTAATAGGTAAATACAGAACCTCGAATTGTTAATTTCAAACTAAGATTGCAAATAATAATTTGAAGATCTGAATTTGTAATAGTCAAATACTTCGAATTGTTAAATACAAATTATTAGTGCAAATTATAACTTGAAGATCTGAACTTGTAATTGTCAAATACAGAACTTAAAATTGATAGCTTATAATTATAATTGCAAATTATAAGTTGAAGATCTGAACTTGTAATAGGTAAATACAGAACTTCGAATTGTTAATTTCAAACTAAGATTGTAATTAATAATTTGAAGATCTGAACTTGTAATATTCAAATACAGAACTTCGAATTGTTAAATACAAATTATTAGTGCAAATTATAACTTGAAGATCTGAACTTGTAATTGACAAATACAGAACTTAAAATTGATAGCTTATAATTATAATTGCAAATTATAAGTTGAAGATCTGGACTTGTATTAGGTAAATACAGAACTTCGAATTGTTAATTTCAAACTAAGATTGTAATTAATAATTTGAAGATCTGAACTTGTAATAGTCAAATATAGAAACTTCGAATTGTTAAATACAAATTATTAGTGCAAATTATAACTTGAAGATCTGAACGTGTAATTGTCAAAGACAGAACTAAGAATTCATAACTTCAAATTATGATTGCTAATTATAACTTGAAGATCTGAACTTGTAATAGTCAAATACAGAACTTAAAATTGATAGCTTATAATTATAATTGCAAATTATAACTTGAAGAACTGAATTTGTAATAGGTAAATACAGAACTTCGAATTGTTAATTTCAAACTAAGATTGTAAATAATAATTTGAAGATCTGAACTTGTAATTGTCAAACACAGAACTTAGAATTGATAGCTTATAATTATAATTGCTAATTATAACTTGAAGATCTGAACTTGTAATAGTGAATTGCAGAACTTCTAATTGTTAATTTCAAACTAAGATTGTAAATAATAATTTGAAGATCTGAACTTGTAATAGTCAAATACAGAACTTTGAATTGTTAAATACAAATTATTAGTGCAAATTATAACTTGAAGATCTGAACTTGTAATTGTCAAATACAGAACTTAAAATTGATAGCTTATAATTATAATTGCAAATTAGAAGTTGAAGATCTGAACTTTAAATAGGTAAATACAGAACTTCTAATTGTTAATTTCAAACTAAGATTGTAATTAATAATTTGAAGATCTGAACTTGTAATAGTCAAATACAGATCTCCGAATTGTTAAATACAAATTATTAGTGCAAATTATAACTTAAAGATCTGATCTTGTAATTATCAAATACAGCACTTAGAATTGATAACTTCAAATTATGATTACAAATTATAACTGGAAGATCTGAACTCGTAATTGTCAAATGCAGAACTTAGACCTCATAACTTCAAATTATGATTGCTAATTATATCATGAAGATCTGAACTTGTAATCGTCAAATACAGAACTAAAAATTGATAGCTTATAATTATAATTGCAAATTATAACTTGAAGAACTGAATTTGTAATAGGTAAATACAGAACCTCGAATTGTTAATTTCAAACTAAGATTGTAAATAATAATTTGAAGATCTGAACTTGTAATAGTCAAATACAGAACTTCGAATTGTTAAATACAAATTATTAGTGCAAATTATAACTTGAAGATCTGAACTTGTAATTGTCAAATACAGAACTTAAAATTGATAGCTTATAATTATAATTGCAAATTAGAAGTTGAAGATCTGAACTTGTAATAGGTAAATACAGAACTTCGAATTGTTAATTTCAAACTAAGATTGTAATTAATAATTTGAAAATCTGAACTTGTAATATTCAAATACAGAACTTCGAATTGTTAAATACAAATTATTAGTGCAAATTATAACTTGAAGATCTGAACTTGTAATTGACAAATACAGAACTTAAAATTGATAGCTTATAATTATAATTGCAAATTATAAGTTGAAGATCTGGACTTGTATTAGGTAAATACAGAACTTCGAATTGTTAATTTCAAACTAAGATTGTAATTAATAATTTGAAGATCTGAACTTGTAATAGTCAAATATAGAAACTTCGAATTGTTAAATACAAATTATTAGTGCAAATTATAACTTGAAGATCTGAACGTGTAATTGTCAAAGACAGAACTAAGAATTCATAACTTCAAATTATGATTGCTAATTATAACTTGAAGATCTGAACTTGTAATAGTCAAATACAGAACTTAAAATTGATAGCTTATAATTATAATTGCAAATTATAACTTGAAGAACTGAATTTGTAATAGGTAAATACAGAACTTCGAATTGTTAATTTCAAACTAAGATTGTAAATAATAATTTGAAGATCTGAACTTGTAATTGTCAAATACAGAACTTAGAATTGATAGCTTATAATTATAATTGCAAATTGTAACTTGAAGATCTGAACTTGTAATAGTGAATTGCAGAACTTCTAATTGTTAATTTCAAACTAAGATTGTAAATAATAATTTGAAGATTTGAACTTGTAATAGTCAAATACAGAACTTTGAATTGTTAAATACAAATTATTAGTGCAAATTATAACTTGAAGATCTGAACTTGTAATTGTCAAATACAGAACTTAAAATTGATAGCTTATAATTATAATTGCAAATTAGAAGTTGAAGATCTGAACTTTAAATAGGTAAATACAGAACTTCTAATTGTTAATTTCAAACTAAGATTGTAATTAATAATTTGAAGATCTGAACTTGTAATAGTCAAATACAGATCTCCGAATTGTTAAATACAAATTATTAGTGCAAATTATAACTTAAAGATCTGATCTTGTAATTGTCAAATACAGCACTTAGAATTGATAACTTCAAATTATGATTGCAAATTATAACATGAAGATCTGAACTTGTAATCGTCAAATACAGAACTAAAAATTGATAGCTTATAATTATAATTGCAAATTATAACTTGAAGAACTGAATTTGTAATAGGTAAATACAGAACTTCGAATTGTTAATTTCAAACTAAGATTGTAAATAATAATTTGAAGATCTGAACTTGTAATAGTCAAATACAGAACTTCGAATTGTTAAATACAAATTATTAGTGCAAATTATAACTTGAAGATCTGAACTTGTAATTGTCAAATACAGAACTTAAAATTGATAGCTTATAATTATAATTGCAAATTATAAGTTGAAGATCTGAACTTGTAATAGGTAAATACAGAACTTCGAATTGTTAATTTCAAACTAAGATTGTAATTAATAATTTGAAGATCTGAACTTGTAATAGTCAAATACAGAACTTCGAATTGTTAAATACAAATTATTAGTGCAAATTATAACTTGAAGATCTGAACTTGTAATTGACAAATACAGAACTTAAAATTGATAGCTTATAATTATAATTGCAAATTATAAGTTGAAGATCTGGACTTGTATTAGGTAAATACAGAACTTCGAATTGTTAATTTCAAACTAAGATTGTTATTAATAATTTGAAGATCTGAACTTGTAATAGTCAAATATAGAAACTTCGAATTGTTAAATACAAATTATTAGTGCAAATTATAACTTGAAGATCTGAACTTGTAATTGACAAATACAGAACTTAAAATTGATAGCTTATAATTATAATTGCAAATTATAAGTTGAAGATCTGGACTTGTATTAGGTAAATACAGAACTTCGAATTGTTAATTTCAAACTAAGATTGTAATTAATAATTTGAAGATCTGAACTTGTAATAGTCAAATATAGAAACTTCGAATTGTTAAATACAAATTATTAGTGCAAATTATAACTTGAAGATCTGAACCTGCGATTGTCAAAGACAGAACTTAGAATTCATAACTTCAAATTATGATTGCTAATTATAACTTGAAGATCTGAACTTGTAATAGACAAATACATAACTTAAAATTGATAGCTTATAATTATAATTGCAAATTATAACTTGAAGAACTGAATTTGTAATAGGTAAATACAGAACTTCGAATTGTTAATTTCACACTAAGATTGTAAATAATAATTTGAAGATCTGAACTTGTAATAGGTAAATACAGAACTTCGAATTGTTAATTTCAAACTAAGATTGTAATTAATAATTTGAAGATCTGAACTTGTAATAGTCAAATACAAAACTTCGAATTGTTAAATACAAATTATTAGTGCAAAGTATAACTTGAAGATCTGAACTTGTAATTGTCAAATACAGCACTAAGAATTCATAACTTCAAATTATGATTGTAAATAATAATTAGAAGAACTTGTAACAGTCAAATACAGAAATTAGAATTGTAAAATTCAAATTATGATTGCAAATTATAACTTGAAGATCTGAACTTGTAATAGTCAAATACAGAACTTCAAATTGTTAAATACTAATTATTAGTGCAAATTATAACTTGAAGATCTGAACTTGTAATTGTCAAATACAGAACTTAAAATTGAAAGCTTATAATAATAATTGCAAATTATAAGTTGAAGATCTGAACTTGTAATAGGTAAATACAGAACTTCTAATTGTTAATTTCAAACTAAGATTGTAATTAATAATTTGAAGATCTGAACTTGTAATAGTCAAATACAGATCTCCGAATTGTTAAATACAAATTATTAGTGCGAATTATAACTTAAAGATCTGATCTTGTAATTGTCAAATACAGCACTTAGAATTGATAACTTCAAATTATGATTGCAAATTATAACTGGAAGATCTGAACTCGTAATTGTCAAATGCAGAACTTAGACCTCATAACTTCAAATTATGATTGCTAATTATAACATGAAGATCTGAACTTGTAATCGTCAAATACAGAACTAAAAATTGATAGCTTATAATTATAATTGCAAATTATAACTTGAAGAACTGAATTTGTAATAGGTAAATACAGAACTTCGAATTGTTAATTTCAAACTAAGATTGTAAATAATAATTTGAAGATCTGAACTTGTAATAGTCAAATACAGAACTTCGAATTGTTAAATACAAATTATTAGTGCAAATTATAACTTGAAGATCTGAACTTGTAATTGTCAAATACAGAACTTAAAATTGATAGCTTATAATTATAATTGCAAATTATAAGTTGAAGATCTGAACTTGTAATAGGTAAATACAGAACTTCGAATTGTTAATTTCAAACTAAGATTGTAATTAATAATTTGAAGATCTGAACTTGTAATAGTCAAATACAGAACTTCGAATTGTTAAATACAAATTATTAGTGCAAAATATAACTTGAAGATCTGAACTTGTAATTGACAAATACAGAACTTAAAATTGATAGCTTATAATTATAATTGCAAATTATAAGTTGAAGATCTGGACTTGCATTAGGTAAATACAGAACTTCGAATTGTTAATTTCAAACTAAGATTGTAATTAATAATTTGAAGATCTGAACTTGTAATAGTCAAATATAGAAACTTCGAATTGTTAAATACAAATTATTAGTGCAAATTATAACTTGAAGATCTGAACGTGTAATTGTCAAAGACAGAACTTAGATTTCATAACTTCAAATTATGATTGCTAATTATAACTTGAAGATCTGAACTTGTAATAGTCAAATACAGAACTTAAAATTGATAGCTTATAATTATAATTGCAAATTATAACTTGAAGATCTGGACTTGTATTAGGTAAATACAGAACTTCGAATTGTTAATTTCAAACTAAGATTGTAATTAATAATTTGAAGATCTGAACTTGTAATAGTCAAATATAGAAACTTCGAATTGTTAAATCCAAATTATTAGTGCAAATTATAACTTGAAGATCTGAACGTGTAATTGTCAAAGACAGAACTTAGATTTCATAACTTCAAATTATGATTGCTAATTATAACTTGAAGATCTGAACTTGTAATAGTCAAATACAGAACTTAAAATTGATAGCTTATAATTATAATTGCAAATTATAACTTGAAGAACTGAATTTGTAATAGGTAAATACAGAACTTCGAATTGTTAATTTCAAACTAAGATTGTAAATAATAATTTGAAGATCTGAACTTGTAATAGTCAAATACAGAACTTCAAATTGTTAAATACTAATTATTAGTGCAAATTATAACTTGAAGATCTGAACTTGTAATTGTCAAATACAGAACTTAAAATTGAAAGCTTATAATAATAATTGCAAATTATAAGTTGAAGATCTGAACTTGTAATAGGTAAATACAGAACTTCTAATTGTTAATTTCAAACTAAGATTGTAATTAATAATTTGAAGATCTGAACTTGTAATAGTCAAATACAGATCTCCGAATTGTTAAATACAAATTATTAGTGCAAATTATAACTTAAAGATCTGATCTTGTAATTGTCAAATACAGCACTTAGAATTGATAACTTCAAATTATGATTGCAAATTATAACTGGAAGATCTGAACTCGTAATTGTCAAATGCAGAACTTAGACCTCATAAATTCAAATTATGATTGCTAATTATAACATGAAGATCTGAACTTGTAATCGTCAAATACAGAACTAAAAATTGATAGCTTATAATTATAATTGCAAATTATAACTTGAAGAACTGAATTTGTAATAGGTAAATACAGAACTTCGAATTGTTAATTTCAAACTAAGATTGTAAATAATAATTTGAAGATCTGAACTTGTAATAGTCAAATACAGAACTTCGAATTGTTAAATACAAATTATTAGTGCAAATTATAACTTGAAGATCTGAACTTGTAATTGTCAAATACAGAACTTAAAATTGATAGCTTATAATTATAATTGCAAATTATAAGTTGAAGATCTGAACTTGTAATAGGTAAATACAGAACTTCGAATTGTTAATTTCAAACTAAGATTGTAATTAATAATTTGAAGATCTGAACTTGTAATATTCAAATACAGAACTTCGAATTGTTAAATACAAATTATTAGTGCAAATTATAACTTGAAGATCTGAACTTGTAATTGACAAATACAGACTTAAAATTGATAGCTTATAATTATAATTGCAAATTATAAGTTGAAGATCTGGACTTGTATTAGGTAAATACAGAACTTCGAATTGTTAATTTCAAACTAAGATTGTAATTAATAATTTGAAGATCTGAACTTGTAATAGTCAAATATAGAAACTTCGAATTGTTAAATACAAATTATTAGTGCAAATTATAACTTGAAGATCTGAACGTGTAATTGTCAAAGACAGAACTAAGAATTCATAACTTCAAATTATGATTGCTAATTATAACTTGAAGATCTGAACTTGTAATAGTCAAATACAGAACTTAAAATTGATAGCTTATAATTATAATTGCAAATTATAACTTGAAGAACTGAATTTGTAATAGGTAAATACAGAACTTCGAATTGTTAATTTCAAACTAAGATTGTAAATAATAATTTGAAGATCTGAACTTGTAATTGTCAAATACAGAACTTAGAATTGATAGCTTATAATTATAATTGCTAATTATAACTTGAAGATCTGAACTTGTAATAGTGAATTGCAGAACTTCTAATTGTTAATTTCAAACTAAGATTGTAAATAATAATTTGAAGATCTGAACTTGTAATAGTCAAATACAGAACTTTGAATTGTTAAATACAAATTATTAGTGCAAATTATAACTTGAAGATCTGAACTTGTAATTGTCAAATACAGAACTTAAAATTGATAGCTTATAATTATAATTGCAAATTAGAAGTTGAAGATCTGAACTTTAAATAGGTAAATACAGAACTTCTAATTGTTAATTTCAAACTAAGATTGTAATTAATAATTTGAAGATCTGAACTTGTAATAGTCAAATACAGATCTCCGAATTGTTAAATACAAATTATTAGTGCAAATTATAACTTAAAGATCTGATCTTGTAATTATCAAATACAGCACTTAGAATTGATAACTTCAAATTATGATTGCAAATTATAACATGAAGATCTGAACTTGTAATCGTCAAATACAGAACTAAAAATTGATAGCTTATAATTATAATTGCAAATTATAACTTGAAGAACTGAATTTGTAATAGGTAAATACAGATCTTAAAATTGATAGCTTATAATTATAATTGCAAATTATAAGTTGAAGATCTGAACTTGTAATAGGTAAATACAGAACTTCGAATTGTTAATTTCAAACTAAGATTGTAATTAATAATTTGAAGATCTGAACTTGTAATAGTCAAATACAGAACTTCGAATTGTTAAATACAAATTATTAGTGCAAATTATAACTTGAAGATCTGAACTTGTAATTGACAAATACAGAACTTAAAATTGATAGCTTATAATTATAATTGCAAATTATAAGTTGAAGATCTGGACTTGTATTAGGTAAATACAGAACTTCGAATTGTTAATTTCAAACTAAGATTGTAATTAATAATTTGAAGATCTGAACTTGTAATAGTCAAATATAGAAACTTCGAATTGTTAAATACAAATTATTAGTGCAAATTATAACTTGAAGATCTGAACCTGTAATTGTCAAAGACAGAACTTAGAATTCATAACTTCAAATTATGATTGCTAATTATAACTTGAAGATCTGAACTTGTAATAGACAAATACATAACTTAAAATTGATAGCTTATAATTATAATTGCAAATTATAACTTGAAGAACTGAATTTGTAATAGGTAAATACAGAACTTCGAATTGTTAATTTCAAACTAATATTGTAAATAATAATTTGAAGATCTGAACTTGTAATAGGTAAATACAGAACTTCGAATTGTTAATTTCAAACTAAGATTGTAATTAATAATTTGAAGATCTGAACTTGTAATAGTCAAATACAAAACTTCGAATTGTTAAATACAAATTATTAGTGCAAAGTATAACTTGAAGATCTGAACTTGTAATTGTCAAATACAGCACTAAGAATTCATAACTTCAAATTATGATTGTAAATAATAATTAGAAGAACTTGTAATAGTCAAATACAGAAATTAGAATTGTAAAATTCAAATTATGATTGCAAATTATAACTTGAAGATCTGAACTTGTAATAGTCAAATACAGAACTTCAAATTGTTAAATACTAATTATTAGTGCAAATTATAACTTGAAGATCTGAACTTGTAATTGTCAAATACAGAACTTAAAATTGAAAGCTTATAATTATAATTGCAAATTATAAGTTGAAGATCTGAACTTGTAATAGGTAAATACAGAACTTCTAATTGTTAATTTCAAACTAAGTTTGTAATTAATAATTTGAAGATCTGAACTTGTAATAGTCAAATACAGATCTCCGAATTGTTAAATACAAATTATTAGTGCAAATTATAACTTAAAGATCTGATCTTGTAATTGTCAAATACAGCACTTAGAATTGATAACTTCAAATTATGATTGCAAATTATAACTGGAAGATCTGAACTCGTAATTGTCAAATGCAGAACTTAGACCTCATAACTTCAAATTATGATTGCTAATTATAACATGAAGATCTGAACTTGTAATCGTCAAATACAGAACTAAAAATTGATAGCTTATAATTATAATTGCAAATTATAACTTGAAGAACTGAATTTGTAATAGGTAAATACAGAACTTCTAATTGTTAATTTCAAACTAAGATTGTAAATAATAATTTGAAGATCTGAACTTGTAATAGTCAAATACAGAACTTTGAATTGTTAAATACAAATTATTAGTGCAAATTATAACTTGAAGATCTGAACTTGTAATTGTCAAATACAGAACTTAAAATTGATAGCTTATAATTATAATTGCAAATTAGAAGTTGAAGATCTGAACTTTAAATAGGTAAATACAGAACTTCTAATTGTTAATTTCAAACTAAGATTGTAATTAATAATTTGAAGATCTGAACTTGTAATAGTCAAATACAGATCTCCGAATTGTTAAATACAAATTATTAGTGCAAATTATAACTTAAAGATCTGATCTTGTAATTGTCAAATACAGCACTTAGAATTGATAACTTCAAATTATGATTGCAAATTATAACTGGAAGATCTGAACTCGTAATTGTCAAATGCAGAACTTAGACCTCATAACTTCAAATTATGATTGCTAATTATAACATGAAGATCTGAACTTGTAATCGTCAAATACAGAACTAAAAATTGATAGCTTAAAATTATAATTGCAAATTATAACTTGAAGAACTGAATTTGTAATAGGTAAATACAGAACTTCGAATTGTTAATTTCAAACTAAGATTGTAAATAATAATTTGAAGATCTGAACTTGTAATAATCAAATACAGAACTTCGAATTGTTAAATACAAATTATTAGTGCAAATTATAACTTGAAGATCTGAACTTGTAATTGTCAAATACAGAACTTAAAATTGATAGCTTATAATTATAATTGCAAATTATAAGTTGAAGATCTGAACTTGTAATAGGTAAATACAGAACTTCGAATTGTTAATTTCACACTAAGATTGTTATTAATAATTTGAAGATCTGAACTTGTAATAGTCAAATACAGAACTTCGAATTGTTAAATACAAATTATTAGTGCAAATTATAACTTGAAGATCTGAACTTGTAATTGTCAAATACAGAACTTAAAATTGATAGCTTATAATTATAATTGCAAATTATAAGTTGAAGATCTGAACTTGTAATAGGTAAATACAGAACTTCGAATTGTTAATTTCAAACTAAGATTGTAATTAATAATTTGAAGATCTGAACTTGTAATAGTCAAATACAGAACTTCGAATTGTTAAATACAAATTATTAGTGCAAAATATAACTTGAAGATCTGAACTTGTAATTGACAAATACAGAACTTAAAATTGATAGCTTATAATTATAATTGCAAATTATAAGTTGAAGATCTGGACTTGCATTAGGTAAATACAGAACTTCGAATTGTTAATTTCAAACTAAGATTGTAATTAATAATTTGAAGATCTGAACTTGTAATAGTCAAATATAGAAACTTCGAATTGTTAAATACAAATTATTAGTGCAAATTATAACTTGAAGATCTGAACGTGTAATTGTCAAAGACAGAACTTAGATTTCATAACTTCAAATTATGATTGCTAATTATAACTTGAAGATCTGAACTTGTAATAGTCAAATACAGAACTTAAAATTGATAGCTTATAATTATAATTGCAAATTATAACTTGAAGATCTGGACTTGTATTAGGTAAATACAGAACTTCGAATTGTTAATTTCAAACTAAGATTGTAATTAATAATTTGAAGATCTGAACTTGTAATAGTCAAATATAGAAACTTCGAATTGTTAAATACAAATTATTAGTGCAAATTATAACTTGAAGATCTGAACGTGTAATTGTCAAAGACAGAACTTAGATTTCATAACTTCAAATTATGATTGCTAATTATAACTTGAAGATCTGAACTTGTAATAGTCAAATACAGAACTTAAAATTGATAGCTTATAATTATAATTGCAAATTATAACTTGAAGAACTGAATTTGTAATAGGTAAATACAGAACTTCGAATTGTTAATTTCAAACTAAGATTGTAAATAATAATTTGAAGATCTGAACTTGTAATAGTCAAATACAGAACTTCAAATTGTTAAATACTAATTATTAGTGCAAATTATAACTTGAAGATCTGAACTTGTAATTGTCAAATACAGAACTTAAAATTGAAAGCTTATAATAATAATTGCAAATTATAAGTTGAAGATCTGAACTTGTAATAGGTAAATACAGAACTTCTAATTGTTAATTTCAAACTAAGATTGTAATTAATAATTTGAAGATCTGAACTTGTAATAGTCAAATACAGATCTCCGAATTGTTAAATACAAATTATTAGTGCAAATTATAACTTAAAGATCTGATCTTGTAATTGTCAAATACAGCACTTAGAATTGATAACTTCAAATTATGATTGCAAATTATAACTGGAAGATCTGAACTCGTAATTGTCAAATGCAGAACTTAGACCTCATAACTTCAAATTATGATTGCTAATTATAACATGAAGATCTGAACTTGTAATCGTCAAATACAGAACTAAAAATTGATAGCTTATAATTATAATTGCAAATTATAACTTGAAGAACTGAATTTGTAATAGGTAAATACAGAACTTCGAATTGTTAATTTCAAACTAAGATTGTAAATAATAATTTGAAGATCTGAACTTGTAATAGTCAAATACAGAACTTCGAATTGTTAAATACAAATTATTAGTGCAAATTATAACTTGAAGATCTGAACTTGTAATTGTCAAATACAGAACTTAAAATTGATAGCTTATAATTATAATTGCAAATTATAAGTTGAAGATCTGAACTTGTAATAGGTAAATACAGAACTTCGAATTGTTAATTTCAAACTAAGATTGTAATTAATAATTTGAAGATCTGAACTTGTAATATTCAAATACAGAACTTCGAATTGTTAAATACAAATTATTAGTGCAAATTATAACTTGAAGATCTGAACTTGTAATTGACAAATACAGACTTAAAATTGATAGCTTATAATTATAATTGCAAATTATAAGTTGAAGATCTGGACTTGTATTAGGTAAATACAGAACTTCGAATTGTTAATTTCAAACTAAGATTGTAATTAATAATTTGAAGATCTGAACTTGTAATAGTCAAATATAGAAACTTCGAATTGTTAAATACAAATTATTAGTGCAAATTATAACTTGAAGATCTGAACGTGTAATTGTCAAAGACAGAACTAAGAATTCATAACTTCAAATTATGATTGCTAATTATAACTTGAAGATCTGAACTTGTAATAGTCAAATACAGAACTTAAAATTGATAGCTTATAATTATAATTGCAAATTATAACTTGAAGAACTGAATTTGTAATAGGTAAATACAGAACTTCGAATTGTTAATTTCAAACTAAGATTGTAAATAATAATTTGAAGATCTGAACTTGTAATTGTCAAATACAGAACTTAGAATTGATAGCTTATAATTATAATTGCAAATTATAACTTGAAGATCTGAACTTGTAATAGTGAATTGCAGAACTTCTAATTGTTAATTTCAAACTAAGATTGTAAATAATAATTTGAAGATCTGAACTTGTAATAGTCAAATACAGAACTTTGAATTGTTAAATACAAATTATTAGTGCAAATTATAACTTGAAGATCTGAACTTGTAATTGTCAAATACAGAACTTAAAATTGATAGCTTATAATTATAATTGCAAATTAGAAGTTGAAGATCTGAACTTTAAATAGGTAAATACAGAACTTGTAATTGTTAATTTCAAACTAAGATTGTAATTAATAATTTGAAGATCTGAACTTGTAATAGTCAAATACAGATCTCCGAATTGTTAAATACAAATTATTAGTGCAAATTATAACTTAAAGATCTGATCTTGTAATTATCAAATACAGCACTTAGAATTGATAACTTCAAATTATGATTGCAAATTATAACATGAAGATCTGAACTTGTAATCGTCAAATACAGAACTAAAAATTGATAGCTTATAATTATAATTGCAAATTATAACTTGAAGAACTGAATTTGTAATAGGTAAATACAGATCTTAAAATTGATAGCTTATAATTATAATTGCAAATTATAAGTTGAAGATCTGAACTTGTAATAGGTAAATACAGAACTTCGAATTGTTAATTTCAAACTAAGATTGTAATTAATAATTTGAAGATCTGAACTTGTAATAGTCAAATACAGAACTTCGAATTGTTAAATACAAATTATTAGTGCAAATTATAACTTGAAGATCTGAACTTGTAATTGACAAATGCAGAACTTAAAATTGATAGCTTATAATTATAATTGCAAATTATAAGTTGAAGATCTGGACTTGTATTAGGTAAATACAGAACTTCGAATTGTTAATTTCAAACTAAGATTGTAATTAATAATTTGAAGATCTGAACTTGTAATAGTCAAATATAGAAACTTCGAATTGTTAAATACAAATTATTAGTGCAAATTATAACTTGAAGATCTGAACCTGTAATTGTCAAAGACAGAACTTAGAATTCATAACTTCAAATTATGATTGCTAATTATAACTTGAAGATCTGAACTTGTAATAGACAAATACATAACTTAAAATTGATAGCTTATAATTATAATTGCAAATTATAACTTGAAGAACTGAATTTGTAATAGGTAAATACAGAACTTCGAATTGTTAATTTCAAACTAAGATTGTAAATAATAATTTGAAGATCTGAACTTGTAATAGGTAAATACAGAACTTCGAATTGTTAATTTCAAACTAAGATTGTAATTAATAATTTGAAGATCTGAACTTGTAATAGTCAAATACAAAACTTCGAATTGTTAAATACAAATTATTAGTGCAAAGTATAACTTGAAGATCTGAACTTGTAATTGTCAAATACAGCACTAAGAATTCATAACTTCAAATTATGATTGTAAATAATAATTAGAAGAACTTGTAATAGTCAAATACAGAAATTAGAATTGTAAAATTCAAATTATGATTGCAAATTATAACTTGAAGATCTGAACTTGTAATAGTCAAATACAGAACTTCAAATTGTTAAATACTAATTATTAGTGCAAATTATAACTTGAAGATCTGAACTTGTAATTGTCAAATACAGAACTTAAAATTGAAAGCTTATAATTATAATTGCAAATTATAAGTTGAAGATCTGAACTTGTAATAGGTAAATACAGAACTTCTAATTGTTAATTTCAAACTAAGTTTGTAATTAATAATTTGAAGATCTGAACTTGTAATAGTCAAATACAGATCTCCGAATTGTTAAATACAAATTATTAGTGCAAATTATAACTTAAAGATCTGATCTTGTAATTGTCAAATACAGCACTTAGAATTGATAACTTCAAATTATGATTGCAAATTATAACTGGAAGATCTGAACTCGTAATTGTCAAATGCAGAACTTAGACCTCATAACTTCAAATTATGATTGCTAATTATAACATGAAGATCTGAACTTGTAATCGTCAAATACAGAACTAAAAATTGATAGCTTATAATTATAATTGCAAATTATAACTTGAAGAACTGAATTTGTAATAGGTAAATACAGAACTTCGAATTGTTAATTTCAAACTAAGATTGTAAATAATAATTTGAAGATCTGAACTTGTAATAGTCAAATACAGAACTTCGAATTGTTAAATACAAATTATTAGTGCAAATTATAACTTGAAGATCTGAACTTGTAATTGTCAAATACAGAACTTAAAATTGATAGCTTATAATTATAATTGCAAATTATAAGTTGAAGATCTGAACTTGTAATAGGTAAATACAGAACTTCGAATTGTTAATTTCAAACTAAGATTGTAATTAATAATTTGAAGATCTGAACTTGTAATAGTCAAATACAGAACTTCGAATTGTTAAATACAAATTATTAGTGCAAAATATAACTTGAAGATCTGAACTTGTAATTGACAAATACAGAACTTAAAATTGATAGCTTATAATTATAATTGCAAATTATAAGTTGAAGATCTGGACTTGAATTAGGTAAATACAGAACTTCGAATTGTTAATTTCAAACTAAGATTGTAATTAATAATTTGAAGATCTGAACTTGTAATAGTCAAATATAGAAACTTCGAATTGTTAAATACAAATTATTAGTGCAAATTATAACTTGAAGATCTGAACGTGTAATTGTCAAAGACAGAACTTAGATTTCATAACTTCAAATTATGATTGCTAATTATAACTTGAAGATCTGAACTTGTAATAGTCAAATACAGAACTTAAAATTGATAGCTTATAATTATAATTGCAAATTATAACTTGAAGAACTGAATTTGTAATAGGTAAATACAGAACTTCGAATTGTTAATTTCAAACTAAGATTGTAAATAATAATTTGAAGATCTGAACTTGTAATTGTCAAATACAGAACTTAGAATTGATAGCTTATAATTATAATTGCAAATTATAACTTGAAGATCTGAACTTGTAATAGTGAATTGCAGAACTTCTAATTGTTAATTTCAAACTAAGATTGTAAATAATAATTTGAAGATCTGAACTTGTAATAGTCAAATACAGAACTTTGAATTGTTAAATACAAATTATTAGTGCAAATTATAACTTGAAGATCTGAACTTGTAATTGTCAAATACAGAACTTAAAATTGATAGCTTATAATTATAATTGCAAATTAGAAGTTGAAGATCTGAACTTTAAATAGGTAAATACAGAACTTCTAATTGTTAATTTCAAACTAAGATTGTAATTAATAATTTGAAGATCTGAACTTGTAATAGTCAAATACAGATCTCCGAATTGTTAAATACAAATTATTAGTGCAAATTATAACTTAAAGATCTGATCTTGCAATTGTCAAATACAGCACTTAGAATTGATAACTTCAAATTATGATTGCAAATTATAACTGGAAGATCTGAACTCGTAATTGTCAAATGCAGAACTTAGACCTCATAACTTCAAATTATGATTGCTAATTATAACATGAAGATCTGAACTTGTAATCGTCAAATACAGAACTAAAAATTGATAGCTTATAATTATAATTGCAAATTATAACTTGAAGAACTGAATTTGTAATAGGTAAATACAGAACTTCGAATTGTTAATTTCAAACTAAGATTGTAAATAATAATTTGAAGATCTGAACTTGTAATAATCAAATACAGAACTTCGAATTGTTAAATACAAATTATTAGTGCAAATTATAACTTGAAGATCTGAACTTGTAATTGTCAAATACAGAACTTAAAATTGATAGCTTATAATTATAATTGCAAATTATAAGTTGAAGATCTGAACTTGTAATAGGTAAATACAGAACTTCGAATTGTTAATTTCACACTAAGATTGTTATTAATAATTTGAAGATCTGAACTTGTAATAGTCAAATACAGAACTTCGAATTGTTAAATACAAATTATTAGTGCAAATTATAACTTGAAGATCTGAACTTGTAATTGACAAATACAGAACTTAAAATTGATAGCTTATAATTATAATTGCAAATAATAAGTTGAAGATCTGGACTTGTATTAGGTAAATACAGAACTTCTAATTGTTAATTTCAAACTAAGATTGTAATTAATAATTTGAAGATCTGAACTTGTAATAGTCAAATATAGAAACTTCGAATTGTTAAATACAAATTATTAGTGCAAATTATAACTTGAAGATCTGAACGTGTAATTGTCAAAGACAGAACTTAAAATTCATAACTTCAAATTATGATTGCTAATTATAACTTGAAGATCTGAACTTGTAATAGTCAAATACAGAACTTAAAATTGATAGCTTATAATTATAATTGCAAATTATAACTTGAAGAACTGAATTTGTAATAGGTAAATACAGAACTTCGAATTGTTAATTTCAAACTAAGATTGTAAATAATAATTTGAAGATCTGAACTTGTAATTGTCAAATACAGAACTTAGAATTGATAGCTTATAATTATAATTGCAAATTATAACTTGAAGATCTGAACTTGTAATAGTGAATTGCAGAACTTCTAATTGTTAATTTCAAACTAAGATTGTAAATAATAATTTGAAGATCTGAACTTGTAATAGTCAAATACAGAATTTTGAATTGTTAAATACAAATTATTAGTGCAAATTATAACTTGAAGATCTGAACTTGTAATTGTCAAATACAGAACTTAAAATTGATAGCTTATAATTATAATTGCAAATTAGAAGTTGAAGATCTGAACTTTAAATAGGTAAATACAGAACTTCTAATTGTTAATTTCAAACTAAGATTGTAATTAATAATTTGAAGATCTGAACTTGTAATAGTCAAATACAGATCTCCGAATTGTTAAATACAAATTATTAGTGCAAACTATAACTTAAAGATCTGATCTTGTAATTGTCAAATACAGCACTTAGAATAGATAACTTCAAATTATGATTGCAAATTATATCATGAAGATCTGAACTTGTAATCGTCAAATACAGAACTAAAAATTGATAGCTTATAATTATAATTGCAAATTATAACTTGAAGAACTGAATTTGTAATAGGTAAATACAGAACTTCGAATTGTTAATTTCTAACTAAGATTGTAAATAATAATTTGAAGATCTGAACTTGTAATAGTCAAATACAGAACTTCGAATTGTTAAATACAAATTATTAGTGCAAATTATAACTTGAAGATCTGAACTTGTAATTGTCAAATACAGAACTTAAAATTGATAGCTTATAATTATAATTGCAAATTATAAGTTGAAGATCTGAACTTGTAATAGGTAAATACAGAACTTCGAATTGTTAATTTCAAACTAAGATTGTAATTAATAATTTGAAGATCTGAACTTGTAATAGTCAAATACAGAACTTCGAATTGTTAAATACAAATTATTAGTGCAAATTATAACTTGAAGATCTGAACTTGTAATTGACAAATACAGAACTTAAAATTGATAGCTTATAATTATAATTGCAAATTTTAAGTTGAAGATCTGGACTTGTATTAGGTAAATACAGAACTTCGAATTGTTAATTTCAAACTAAGATTGTAATTAATAATTTGAAGATCTGAACTTGTAATAGTCAAATATAGAAACTTCGAATTGTTAAATACAAATTATTAGTGCAAATTATAACTTGAAGATCTGAACCTGTAATTGTCAAAGACAGAACTTAGAATTCATAACTTCAAATTTGATTGCTAATTATAACTTGAAGATCTGAACTTGTAATAGTCAAATACAGAACTTAAAATTGATAGCTTATAATTATAATTGCAAATTATAACTTGAAGAACTGAATTTGTAATAGGTAAATACAGAACTTCGAATTGTTAATTTCAAACTAAGATTGTAAATAATAATTTGAAGATCTGAACTTGTAATAGGTAAATACAGAATTTCAAATTGTTAATTTCAAACTAAGATTGTAATTAATAATTTGAAGATCTGAACTTGTAATAGTCAAATACAAAACTTCGAATTGTTAAATACAAATTATTAGTGCAAAGTATAACTTGAAGATCTGAACTTGTAATTGTCAAATACAGCACTAAGAATTCATAACTTCAAATTATGATTGTAAATAATAATTAGAAGAACTTGTAATAGTCAAATACAGAAATTAGAATTGTAAAATTCAAATTATGATTGCAAATTATAACTTGAAGATCTGAACTTGTAATAGTCAAATACAGAACTTCAAATTGTTAAATACTAATTATTAGTGCAAATTATAACTTGAAGATCTGAACTTGTAATTGTCAATTACAGAACTTAAAATTGATAGCTTATAATTATAATTGCAAATTATAAGTTGAAGATCTGAACTTGTAATAGGTAAATACAGAACTTCGAATTGTTAATTTCAAACTAAGATTGTAAATAATAATTTGAAGTTCTGAACTTATAGTAGTCAAATACAGAACTTCGAATTGTTAAATACAAATTATTAGTGCAAATTATAACTTGAAGATCTGAACTTGTAATTGTCAAATACAGAACTTAGAATTGATAGCTTATAATTATAATTGCAAATTATAACTTGAAGATCTGAACTTGTAATACTGAATTACAGAACTTAGATTTGTTAAATACTAATTATTATATCAAATTATAACTTGAAGATCTGAACTTGTAATAGGTAAATACAGAATTTCGAATTGTTAATTTCAAACTAAGATTGTAAATAATAATTTGAAGTTCTGAACTTGTAATAGTCAAATACAGAACTTCGAAATGTTAAATACAAATTATTAGTGCAAATTATAACTTGAAGATCTGAACTTGTAATTGTCAAATACAGAACTTAAAATTGAAAGCTTATAATTATAATTGCAAATTATAAGTTGACGATCTGAACATTAAATAGGTAAATACAGAACTACTAATTGTTAATTTCAAACTAAGATTGTAATTAATAATTTGAAGATCTGAACTTGTAATAGTCAAATACAGATCTCCGAATTGTTAAATACAAATTATTAGTACAAATTATAACTTAAAGATCTGATCTTGTATTTGTCAAATACAGCACTTAGAATTCATAACTTCAAATTATGATTGCAAATTATAACTGGAAGATCTGAACTTGGAATTGTCAAATACAGAACTTAGAACTCATAACTTCAAATTATGATTGCTAATTATAACATGAAGATCTGAACTTGTAATCGTCAAATACAGAACTAAAAATTGATAGCTTATAATTATAATTGCAAATTATAACTTGAAGAACTGAATTTGTAATAGGTAAATACAGAACTTCGAATTGTTAATTTCAAACTAAGATTGTAAATAATAATTTGAAGATCTGAACTTGTAATAGTCAAATACAGATCTCCGAATTGTTAAATACAAATTATTAGTGCAAATTATAACTTGAAGATCTGAACTTGTAATTGTCAAATACAGAACTTAAAATTGATAGCTTATAATTATAATTGCAAATTATAAGTTGAAGATCTGAACTTGTAATAGGTAAATACAGAACTTCGAATTGTTAATTTCAAACTAAGATTGTAAATAATAATTTGAAGATCTGAACTTGTAATTGTCAAATACAGAACTTAGAATTGATAGCTTATAATTATAATTGCAAATTATAACTTGAAGATCTGAACTTGTAATAGTGAATTGCAGAACTTCTAATTGTTAATTTCAAACTAAGATTGTAAATAATAATTTGAAGATCTGAACTTGTAATAGTCAAATACAGAATTTTGAATTGTTAAATACAAATTATTAGTGCAAATTATAACTTGAAGATCTGAACTTGTAATTGTCAAATACAGAACTTAAAATTGATAGCTTATAATTATAATTGCAAATTAGAAGTTGAAGATCTGAACTTTAAATAGGTAAATACAGAACTTCTAATTGTTAATTTCAAACTAAGATTGTAATTAATAATTTGAAGATCTGAACTTGTAATAGTCAAATACAGATCTCCGAATTGTTAAATACAAATTATTAGTGCAAACTATAACTTAAAGATCTGAACTTGTAATTGTCAAATACAGAACTTAAAATTGATAGCTTATAATTATAATTGCAAATTATAAGTTGAAGATCTGAACTTGTAATAGGTAAATACAGAACTTCGAATTGTTAATTTCAAACTAAGATTGTAATTAATAATTTGAAGATCTGAACTTGTAATAGTCAAATACAGAACTTCGAATTGTTAAATACAAATTATTAGTGCAAATTATAACTTGAAGATCTGAACTTGTAATTGACAAATACAGAACTTAAAATTGATAGCTTATAATTATAATTGCAAATTTTAAGTTGAAGATCTGGACTTGTATTAGGTAAATACAGAACTTCGAATTGTTAATTTCAAACTAAAATTGTAATTAATAATTTGAAGATCTGAACTTGTAATAGTCAAATATAGAAACTTCGAATTGTTAAATACAAATTATTAGTGCAAATTATAACTTGAAGATCTGAACCTGTAATTGTCAAAGACAGAACTTAGAATTCATAACTTCAAATTTGATTGCTAATTATAACTTGAAGATCTGAACTTGTAATAGTCAAATACAGAACTTAAAATTGATAGCTTATAATTATAATTGCAAATTATAACTTGAAGAACTGAATTTGTAATAGGTAAATACAGAACTTCGAATTGTTAATTTCAAACTAAGATTGTAAATAATAATTTGAAGATCTGAACTTATAATAGGTAAATACAGAATTTCAAATTGTTAATTTCAAACTAAGATTGTAATTAATAATTTGAAGATCTGAACTTGTAATAGTCAAATACAAAACTTCGAATTGTTAAATACAAATTATTAGTGCAAAGTATAACTTGAAGATCTGAACTTGTAATTGTCAAATACAGCACTAAGAATTCATAACTTCAAATTATGATTGTAAATAATAATTAGAAGAACTTGTAATAGTCAAATACAGAAATTAGAATTGTAAAATTCAAATTATGATTGCAAATTATAACTTGAAGATCTGAACTTGTAATAGTCAAATACAGAACTTCAAATTGTTAAATACTAATTATTAGTGCAAATTATAACTTGAAGATCTGAACTTGTAATTGTCAATTACAGAACTTAAAATTGATAGCTTATAATTATAATTGCAAATTATAAGTTGAAGATCTGAACTTGTAATAGGTAAATACAGAACTTCGAATTGTTAATTTCAAACTAAGATTGTAAATAATAATTTGAAGTTCTGAACTTATAGTAGTCAAATACAGAACTTCGAATTGTTAAATACAAATTATTAGTGCAAATTATAACTTGAAGATCTGAACTTGTAATTGTCAAATACAGAACTTAGAATTGATAGCTTATAATTATAATTGCAAATTATAACTTGAAGATCTGAACTTGTAATACTGAATTACAGAACTTAGATTTGTTAAATACTAATTATTATATCAAATTATAACTTGAAGATCTGAACTTGTAATAGGTAAATACAGAATTTCGAATTGTTAATTTCAAACTAAGATTGTAAATAATAATTTGAAGTTCTGAACTTGTAATAGTCAAATACAGAACTTCGAAATGTTAAATACAAATTATTAGTGCAAATTATAACTTGAAGATCTGAACTTGTAATTGTCAAATACAGAACTTAAAATTGAAAGCTTATAATTATAATTGCAAATTATAAGTTGACGATCTGAACATTAAATAGGTAAATACAGAACTACTAATTGTTAATTTCAAACTAAGATTGTAATTAATAATTTGAAGATCTGAACTTGTAATAGTCAAATACAGATCTCCGAATTGTTAAATACAAATTATTAGTACAAATTATAACTTAAAGATCTGATCTTGTATTTGTCAAATACAGCACTTAGAATTCATAACTTCAAATTATGATTGCAAATTATAACTGGAAGATCTGAACTTGGAATTGTCAAATACAGAACTTAGAACTCATAACTTCAAATTATGATTGCTAATTATAACATGAAGATCTGAACTTGTAATCGTCAAATACAGAACTAAAAATTGATAGCTTATAATTATAATTGCAAATTATAACTTGAAGAACTGAATTTGTAATAGGTAAATACAGAACTTCGAATTGTTAATTTCAAACTAAGATTGTAAATAATAATTTGAAGATCTTAACTTGTAATAGTCAAATACAGAACTTCGAATTGTTAAATACAAATTATTAGTGCAAATTATAACTTGAAGATCTGAACTTGTAATTGTCAAATTCAGAACTTAAAATTGATAGCTTATAATTATAATTGCAAATTATAAGTTGTAGATCTGAACTTGTAATAGGTAAATACAGAACTTCTAATTGTTAATTTCAAACTAAGATTGTAATTAATAATTTGAAGATCTGAACTTGTAATAGTCAAATATAGAAACTTCGAATTGTTAAATACAAATTATTAGTGCAAATTATAACTTAAAGATCTGATCTTGTAATTGTCAAATACAGCACTTAGAATTGATAACTTCAAATTATGATTGCAAATTATAACATGAAGATCTGAACTTGTAATCGTCAAATACAGAACTAAAAATTGATAGCTTATAATTATAATTGCAAATTATAACTTGAAGAACTGAATTTGTAATAGGTAAATACAGAACTTCGAATTGTTAATTTCAAACTAAGATTGTAAATAATAATTTGAAGATCTGAACTTGTAATAGTCAAATACAGAACTTAAAATTGATAGCTTATAATTATAATTGCAAATTATAAGTTGAAGATCTGGACTTGTATTAGGTAAATACAGAACTTCGAATTGTTAATTTCAAACTAAGATTGTAATTAATAATTTGAAGATCTGAACTTGTAATAGTCAAATATAGAAACTTCGAATTGTTAAATACAAATTATTAGTGCAAATTATAACTTGAAGATCTGAACGTGTAATTGTCAAAGACAGAACTAAGAATTCATAACTTCAAATTATGATTGCTAATTATAACTTAAAGATCTGAACTTGTAATAGTCAAATACAGAACTTAAAATTGATAGCTTATAATTATAATTGCAAATTATAACTTGAAGAACTGAATTTGTAATAGGTAAATACAGAACTTCGAATTGTTAATTTCAAACTAAGATTGTAAATAATAATTTGAAGATCTGAACTTGTAATTGTCAAATACAGAACTTAGAATTGATAGCTTATAATTATAATTGCAAATTATAACTTGAAGATCTGAACTTGTAATAGTGAATTGCAGAACTTCTAATTGTTAATTTCAAACTAAGATTGTAAATAATAATTTGAAGATCTGAACTTGTAATAGTCAAATACAGAACTTTGAATTGTTAAATACAAATTATTAGTGCAAATTATAACTTGAGGATCTGAACTTGTAATTGTCAAATACAGAACTTAAAATTGATAGCTTATAATTATAATTGCAAATTAGAAGTTGAAGATCTGAACTTTAAATAGGTAAATACAGAACTTCTAATTGTTAATTTCAAACTAAGATTGTAATTAATAATTTGAAGATCTGAACTTGTAATAGTCAAATACAGATCTCCGAATTGTTAAATACAAATTATTAGTGCAAATTATAACTTAAAGATCTGATCTTGTAATTATCAAATACAGCACTTAGAATTGATAACTTCAAATTATGATTGCAAATTATAACATGAAGATCTGAACTTGTAATCGTCAAATACAGAACTAAAAATTGATAGCTTATAATTATAATTGCAAATTATAACTTGAAGAACTGAATTTGTAATAGGTAAATACAGAACTTCGAATTGTTAATTTCAAACTAAGATTGTAAATAATAATTTGAAGATCTGAACTTGTAATAGTCAAATACAGAACTTCGAATTGTTAAATACAAATTATTAGTGCAAATTATAACTTGAAGATCTGAACTTGTAATTGTCAAATACAGAACTTAAAATTGATAGCTTATAATTATAATTGCAAATTATAAGTTGAAGATCTGAACTTGTAATAGGTAAATACAGAACTTCGAATTGTTAATTTCAAACTAAGATTGTAATTAATAATTTGAAGATCTGAACTTGTAATAGTCAAATACAGAACTTCGAATTGTTAAATACAAATTATTAGTGCAAATTATAACTTGAAGATCTGAACTTGTAATTGACAAATACAGAACTTAAAATTGATAGCTTATAATTATAATTGCAAATTATAAGTTGAAGATCTGGACTTGTATTAGGTAAATACAGAACTTCGAATTGTTAATTTCAAACTAAGATTGTAATTAATAATTTGAAGATCTGAACTTGTAATAGTCAAATATAGAAACTTCGAATTGTTAAATACAAATTATTAGTGCAAATTATAACTTGAAGATCTGAACCTGTAATTGTCAAAGACAGAACTTAGAATTCATAACTTCAAATTATGATTGCTAATTATAACTTGAAGATCTGAACTTGTAATAGACAAATACATAACTTAAAATTGATAGCTTATAATTATAATTGCAAATTATAACTTGAAGAACTGAATTTGTAATAGGTAAATACAGAACTTCGAATTGTTAATTTCAAACTAAGATTGTAAATAATAATTTGAAGATCTGAACTTGTAATAGGTAAATACAGAACTTCGAATTGTTAATTTCAAACTAAGATTGTAATTAATAATTTGAAGATCTGAACTTGTAATAGTCAAATACAAAACTTCGAATTGTTAAATACAAATTATTAGTGCAAAGTATAACTTGAAGATCTGAACTTGTAATTGTCAAATACAGCACTAAGAATTCATAACTTCAAATTATGATTGTAAATAATAATTAGAAGAACTTGTAATAGTCAAATACAGAAATTAGAATTGTAAAATTCAAATTATGATTGCAAATTATAACTTGAAGATCTGAACTTGTAATAGTCAAATACAGAACTTCAAATTGTTAAATACTAATTATTAGTGCAAATTATAACTTGAAGATCTGAACTTGTAATTGTCAAATACAGAACTTAAAATTGAAAGCTTATAATTATAATTGCAAATTATAAGTTGAAGATCTGAACTTGTAATAGGTAAATACAGAACTTCTAATTGTTAATTTCAAACTAAGTTTGTAATTAATAATTTGAAGATCTGAACTTGTAATAGTCAAATACAGATCTCCGAATTGTTAAATACAAATTATTAGTGCAAATTATAACTTAAAGATCTGATCTTGTAATTGTCAAATACAGCACTTAGAATTGATAACTTCAAATTATGATTGCAAATTATAACTGGAAGATCTGAACTCGTAATTGTCAAATGCAGAACTTAGACCTCATAACTTCAAATTATGATTGCTAATTATAACATGAAGATCTGAACTTGTAATCGTCAAATACAGAACTAAAAATTGATAGCTTATAATTATAATTGCAAATTATAACTTGAAGAACTGAATTTGTAATAGGTAAATACAGAACTTCGAATTGTTAATTTCAAACTAAGATTGTAAATAATAATTTGAAGATCTGAACTTGTAATAGTCAAATACAGAACTTCGAATTGTTAAATACAAATTATTAGTGCAAATTATAACTTGAAGATCTGAACTTGTAATTGTCAAATACAGAACTTAAAATTGATAGCTTATAATTATAATTGCAAATTATAAGTTGAAGATCTGAACTTGTAATAGGTAAATACAGAACTTCGAATTGTTAATTTCAAACTAAGATTGTAATTAATAATTTGAAGATCTGAACTTGTAATAGTCAAATACAGAACTTCGAATTGTTAAATACAAATTATTAGTGCAAAATATAACTTGAAGATCTGAACTTGTAATTGACAAATACAGAACTTAAAATTGATAGCTTATAATTATAATTGCAAATTATAAGTTGAAGATCTGGACTTGAATTAGGTAAATACAGAACTTCGAATTGTTAATTTCAAACTAAGATTGTAATTAATAATTTGAAGATCTGAACTTGTAATAGTCAAATATAGAAACTTCGAATTGTTAAATACAAATTATTAGTGCAAATTATAACTTGAAGATCTGAACGTGTAATTGTCAAAGACAGAACTTAGATTTCATAACTTCAAATTATGATTGCTAATTATAACTTGAAGATCTGAACTTGTAATAGTCAAATACAGAACTTAAAATTGATAGCTTATAATTATAATTGCAAATTATAACTTGAAGAACTGAATTTGTAATAGGTAAATACAGAACTTCGAATTGTTAATTTCAAACTAAGATTGTAAATAATAATTTGAAGATCTGAACTTGTAATTGTCAAATACAGAACTTAAAATTGATAGCTTATAATTATAATTGCAAATTAGAAGTTGAAGATCTGAACTTTAAATAGGTAAATACAGAACTTCTAATTGTTAATTTCAAACTAAGATTGTAAATAATAATTTGAAGATCTGAACTTGTAATAGTCAAATACAGAACTTTGAATTGTTAAATACAAAGTATTAGTGCAAATTATAACTTGAAGATCTGAACTTGTAATTGTCAAATACAGAACTTAAAATTGATAGCTTATAATTATAATTGCAAATTAGAAGTTGAAGATCTGAACTTTAAATAGGTAAATACAGAACTTCTAATTGTTAATTTCAAACTAAGATTGTAATTAATAATTTGAAGATCTGAACTTGTAATAGTCAAATACAGATCTCCGAATTGTTAAATACAAATTATTAGTGCAAATTATAACTTAAAGATCTGATCTTGTAATTGTCAAATACAGCACTTAGAATTGATAACTTCAAATTATGATTGCAAATTATAACTGGAAGATCTGAACTCGTAATTGTCAAATGCAGAACTTAGACCTCATAACTTCAAATTATGATTGCTAATTATAACATGAAGATCTGAACTTGTAATCATCAAATACAGAACTAAAAATTGATAGCTTATAATTATAATTGCAAATTATAACTTGAAGAACTGAATTTGTAATAGGTAAATACAGAACTTCGAATTGTTAATTTCAAACTAAGATTGTAAATAATAATTTGAAGATCTGAACTTGTAATAATCAAATACAGAACTTCGAATTGTTAAATACAAATTATTAGTGCAAATTATAACTTGAAGATCTGAACTTGTAATTGTCAAATACAGAACTTAAAATTGATAGCTTATAATTATAATTGCAAATTATAAGTTGAAGATCTGAACTTGTAATAGGTAAATACAGAACTTCGAATTGTTAATTTCACACTAAGATTGTTATTAATAATTTGAAGATCTGAACTTGTAATAGTCAAATACAGAACTTCGAATTGTTAAATACAAATTATTAGTGCAAATTATAACTTGAAGATCTGAACTTGTAATTGACAAATACAGAACTTAAAATTGATAGCTTATAATTATAATTGCAAATTATAACTTGAAGAACTGAATTTGTAATAGGTAAATACAGAACTTCGAATTGTTAATTTCAAACTAAGATTGTAAATAATAATTTGAAGATCTGAACTTGTAATTGCCAAATACAGAACTTAGAATTGATAGCTTATAATTATAATTGCAAATTATAACTTGAAGATCTGAACTTGTAATAGTGAATTGCAGAACTTCTAATTGTTAATTTCAAACTAAGATTGTAAATAATAATTTGAAGATCTGAACTTGTAATAGTCAAATACAGAATTTTGAATTGTTAAATACAAATTATTAGTGCAAATTATAACTTGAAGATCTGAACTTGTAATTGTCAAATACAGAACTTAAAATTGATAGCTTATAATTATAATTGCAAATTAGAAGTTGAAGATCTGAACTTTAAATAGGTAAATACAGAACTTCTAATTGTTAATTTCAAACTAAGATTGTAATTAATAATTTGAAGATCTGAACTTGTAATAGTCAAATATAGAAACTTCGAATTGTTAAATACAAATTATTAGTGCAAATTATAACTTGAAGATCTGAACCTGTAATTGTCAAAGACAGAACTTAGAATTCATAACTTCAAATTTGATTGCTAATTATAACTTGAAGATCTGAACTTGTAATAGTCAAATACAGAACTTAAAATTGATAGCTTATAATTATAATTGCAAATTATAACTTGAAGAACTGAATTTGTAATAGGTAAATACAGAACTTCGAATTGTTAATTTCAAACTAAGATTGTAAATAATAATTTGAAGATCTGAACTTGTAATAGGTAAATACAGAACTTCAAATTGTTAATTTCAAACTAAGATTGTAATTAATAATTTGAAGATCTGAACTTGTAATAGTCAAATACAAAACTTCGAATTGTTAAATACAAATTATTAGTGCAAAGTATAACTTGAAGATCTGAACTTGTAATTGTCAAATACAGCACTAAGAATTCATAACTTCAAATTATGATTGTAAATAATAATTAGAAGAACTTGTAATAGTCAAATACAGAAATTAGAATTGTAAAATTCAAATTATGATTGCAAATTATAACTTGAAGATCTGAACTTGTAATAGTCAAATACAGAACTTCAAATTGTTAAATACTAATTATTAGTGCAAATTATAACTTGAAGATCTGAACTTGTAATTGTCAATTACAGAACTTAAAATTGATAGCTTATAATTATAATTGCAAATTATAAGTTGAAGATCTGAACTTGTAATAGGTAAATACAGAACTTCGAATTGTTAATTTCAAACTAAGATTGTAAATAATAATTTGAAGTTCTGAACTTATAGTAGTCAAATACAGAACTTCGAATTGTTAAATACAAATTATTAGTGCAAATTATAACTTGAAGATCTGAACTTGTAATTGTCAAATACAGAACTTAGAATTGATAGCTTATAATTATAATTGCAAATTATAACTTGAAGATCTGAACTTGTAATACTGAATTACAGAACTTAGATTTGTTAAATACTAATTATTATATCAAATTATAACTTGAAGATCTGAACTTGTAATAGGTAAATACAGAATTTCGAATTGTTAATTTCAAACTAAGATTGTAAATAATAATTTGAAGTTCTGAACTTGTAATAGTCAAATACAGAACTTCGAAATGTTAAATACAAATTATTAGTGCAAATTATAACTTGAAGATCTGAACTTGTAATTGTCAAATACAGAACTTAAAATTGAAAGCTTATAATTATAATTGCAAATTATAAGTTGACGATCTGAACATTAAATAGGTAAATACAGAACTACTAATTGTTAATTTCAAACTAAGATTGTAATTAATAATTTGAAGATCTGAACTTGTAATAGTCAAATACAGATCTCCGAATTGTTAATTTCAAACTAAGATTGTAATTAATAATTTGAAGATCTGAACTTGTAATAGTCAAATATAGAAACTTCGAATTGTTAAATACAAATTATTAGTGCAAATTATAACTTAAAGATCTGATCTTGTAATTGTCAAATACAGCACTTAGAATTGATAACTTCAAATTATGATTGCAAGTTATAACATGAAGATCTGAACTTGTAATCGTCAAATACAGAACTAAAAATTGATAGCTTATAATTATAATTGCAAATTATAACTTGAAGAACTGAATTTGTAATAGGTAAATACAGAACTTCGAATTGTTAATTTCAAACTAAGATTGTAAATAATAATTTGAAGATCTGAACTTGTAATAGTCAAATACAGAACTTAAAATTGATAGCTTATAATTATAATTGCAAATTATAAGTTGAAGATCTGGACTTGTATTAGGTAAATACAGAACTTCGAATTGTTAATTTCAAACTAAGATTGTAATTAATAATTTGAAGATCTGAACTTGTAATAGTCAAATATAGAAACTACGAATTGTTAAATACAAATTATTAGTGCAAATTATAACTTGAAGATCTGAACCTGTAATTGTCAAAGACAGAACTTAGAATTCATAACTTCAAATTATGATTGCTAATTATAACTTGAAGATCTGAACTTGTAATAGTCAAATACAGAACTTAAAATTGATAGCTTATAATTATAATTGCAAATTATAACTTGAAGAACTGAATTTGTAATAGGTAAATACAGAACTTCGAATTGTTAATTTCAAACTAAGATTGTAAATAATAATTTGAAGATCTGAACTTGTAATAGGTAAATACAGAATTTCGAATTGTTAATTTCAAACTAAGATTGTAATTAATAATTTGAAGATCTGAACTTGTAATAGTCAAATACAGATCTCCGAATTGTTAAATACAAATTATTAGTACAAATTATAACTTAAAGATCTGATCTTGTATTTGTCAAATACAGCACTTAGAATTCATAACTTCAAATTATGATTGCAAATTATAACTGGAAGATCTGAACTTGGAATTGTCAAATACAGAACTTAGAACTCATAACTTCAAATTATGATTGCTAATTATAACATGAAGATCTGAACTTGTAATCGTCAAATACAGAACTAAAAATTGATAGCTTACAATTATAATTGCAAATTATAACTTGAAGAACTGAATTTGTAATAGGTATATACAGAACTTCGAATTGTTAATTTCAAACTAAGATTGTAAATAATAGTTTGAAGATCTGAACTTGTAATAGTCAAATACAGAACTTCGAATTGTTAAATACAAATTATTAGTGCAAATTATAACTTGAAGATCTGAACTTGTAATTGTCAAATACAGAACTTAAAATTGATAGCTTATAATTATAATTGCAAATTATAAGTTGAAGATCTGAACTTGTAATAGGTAAATACAGAACTTCGAATTGTTAATTACAAACTAAGATTGTAATTAATAATTTGAAGATCTGAACTTGTAATAGTCAAATACAGAACTTCGAATTGTTAAATACAAATTATTAGGCAAATTATAACTTGAAGATCTGAACTTGTAATTGACAAATACAGAACTTAAAATTGATAGCTTATAATTATAATTGCAAATTATAAGTTGAAGATCTGAACTTGTAATAGGTAAATACAGAACTTCGAATTGTTAATTTCAAACTAAGATTGCAATTAATAATTTGAAGATCTGAACTTGTAATAGTCAAATACAAAACTTCGAATTGTTAAATACAAATTATTAGTGCAAAGTATAACTTGAAGATCTGAACTTGTAATTGTCAAATACAGCACTAAGAATTCATAACTTCAAATTATGATTGCAAATTATAACTTGAAGATCTGAACTTGTAATTGTCAAATACAGAACTTAGAATTCATAACTTCAAATTATGATTGTAAATAATAATTAGAAGAACTTGTAATAGTCAAATACAGAAATTAGAATTGTAAAATTCAAATTATGATTGTAAATTATAACTTGAAGATCTGAACTTGTAATAGTCAAATACAGAACTTCAAATTGTTAAATACAAATTATTAGTGCAAATTATAACTTGAAGATCTGAACTTGTAATTGTCAAATACAGAACTTAAAATTGATAGCTTATAATTATAATTGCAAATTATAAGTTGAAGATCTGAACTTGTAATAGGTAAATACAGAACTAAAAATTGATAGCTTATAATTATAATTGCAAATTATAACTTGAAGATCTGAACTTGTAATAGTGAATTACAGAACTTCTAATTGTTAATTTCAAACTATGATTGTAAATAATAATTTGAAGTTCTGAACTTGTAATAGTCAAATACAGAACTTTGAATTGTTAAATACAAATTATTAGTGCAAATTATAACTTGAAGATCTGAACTTGTAATTGTCAAATACAGAACTTAAAATTGATAGCTTATAATTATAATTGCAAATTAGAAGTTGAAGATCTGAACTTTAAATAGGTAAATACAGAACTTCTAATTGTTAATTTCAAACTAAGATTGTAATTAATAATTTGAAGATCTGAACTTGTAATAGTCAAATACAGATCTCCGAATTGTTAAATACAAATTATTAGTGCAAATTATAACTTAAAGATCTGATCTTGTAATTGTCAAATACAGCACTTAGAATTCATAACTTCAAATTATGATTGCAAATTATAACTGGAAGATCTGAACTTGTAATTGTCAAATGCAGAACTTAGACCTCATAACTTCAAATTATGATTGCTGATTATAACATGAAGATCTGAACTTGTAATCGTCAAATACAGAACTAAAAATTGATAGCTTATAATTATAATTGCAAATTATAACTTGAAGAACTGAATTTGTAATAGGTAAATACAGAACTTCGAATTGTTAATTTCAAACTAAGATTGTAAATAATAATTTGAAGATCTGAACTTGTAATAGTCAAATACCGAACTTCGAATTGTTAAATACAAATTATTAGTGCAAATTATAACTTGAAGATCTGAACTTGTAATTGTCAAATACAGCACTTAGAATTGATAACTTCAAATTATGATTGCAAATTATAACATGAAGATCTGAACTTGTAATCGTCAAATACAGAACTAAAAATTGATAGCTTATAATTATAATTGCAAATTATAACTTGAAGAACTGAATTTGTAATAGGTAAATACAGAACTTCGAATTGTTAATTTCAAACTAAGATTGTAAATAATAATTTGAAGATCTGAACTTGTAATAGTCAAATACAGAACTTAAAATTGATAGCTTATAATTATAATTGCAAATTAGAAGTTGAAGATCTGAACTTTAAATAGGTAAATACAGAACTTCTAATTGTTAATTTCAAACTAAGATTGTAATTAATAATTTGAAGATCTGAACTTGTAATAGTCAAATACAGATCTCCGAATTGTTAAATACAAATTATTAGTGCAAACTATAACTTAAAGATCTGATCTTGTAATTGTCAAATACAGCACTTAGAATAGATAACTTCAAATTATGATTGCAAATTATAACATGAAGATCTGAACTTGTAATCGTCAAATACAGAACTAAAAATTGATAGCTTATAATTATAATTGCAAATTATAACTTGAAGAACTGAATTTGTAATAGGTAAATACAGAACTTCGAATTGTTAATTTCAAACTAAGATTGTAAATAATAATTTGAAGATCTGAACTTGTAATAGTCAAATACAGAACTTCGAATTGTTAAATACAAATTATTAGTGCAAATTATAACTTGAAGATCTGAACTTGTAATTGTCAAATACAGAACTTAAAATTGATAGCTTATAATTATAATTGCAAATTATAAGTTGAAGATCTGAACTTGTAATAGGTAAATACAGAACTTCGAATTGTTAATTTCAAACTAAGATTGTAATTAATAATTTGAAGATCTGAACTTGTAATAGTCAAATACAGAACTTCGAATTGTTAAATACAAATTATTAGTGCAAATTATAACTTGAAGATCTGAACTTGTAATTGACAAATACAGAACTTAAAATTGATAGCTTATAATTATAATTGCAAATTTTAAGTTGAAGATCTGGACTTGTATTAGGTAAATACAGAACTTCGAATTGTTAATTTCAAACTAAGATTGTAATTAATAATTTGAAGATCTGAACTTGTAATAGTCAAATATAGAAACTTCGAATTGTTAAATACAAATTATTAGTGCAAATTATAACTTGAAGATCTGAACCTGTAATTGTCAAAGACAGAACTTAGAATTCATAACTTCAAATTTGATTGCTAATTATAACTTGAAGATCTGAACTTGTAATAGTCAAATACAGAACTTAAAATTGATAGCTTATAATTATAATTGCAAATTATAACTTGAAGAACTGAATTTGTAATAGGTAAATACAGAACTTCGAATTGTTAATTTCAAACTAAGATTGTAAATAATAATTTGAAGATCTGAACTTGTAATAGGTAAATACAGAATTTCAAATTGTTAATTTCTAACTAAGATTGTAATTAATAATTTGAAGATCTGAACTTGTAATAGTCAAACACAAAACTTCGAATTGTTAAATACAAATTATTAGTGCAAAGTATAACTTGAAGATCTGAACTTGTAATTGTCAAATACAGCACTAAGAATTCATAACTTCAAATTATGATTGTAAATAATAATTAGAAGAACTTGTAATAGTCAAATACAGAAATTAGAATTGTAAAATTCAAATTATGATTGCAAATTATAACTTGAAGATCTGAACTTGTAATAGTCAAATACAGAACTTCAAATTGTTAAATACTAATTATTAGTGCAAATTATAACTTGAAGATCTGAACTTGTAATTGTCAATTACAGAACTTAAAATTGATAGCTTATAATTATAATTGCAAATTAAAAAGTTGAAGATCTGAACTTGTAATAGGTAAATACAGAACTTCGAATTGTTAATTTCAAACTAAGATTGTAAATAATAATTTGAAGTTCTGAACTTATAGTAGTCAAATACAGAACTTCGAATTGTTAAATACAAATTATTAGTGCAAATTATAACTTGAAGATCTGAACTTGTAATTGTCAAATACAGAACTTAGAATTGATAGCTTATAATTATAATTGCAAATTATAACTTGAAGATCTGAACTTGTAATACTGAATTACAGAACTTAGATTTGTTAAATACTAATTATTATATCAAATTATAACTTGAAGATCTGAACTTGTAATAGGTAAATACAGAATTTCGAATTGTTAATTTCAAACTAAGATTGTAAATAATAATTTGAAGTTCTGAACTTGTAATAGTCAAATACAGAACTTCGAAATGTTAAATACAAATTATTAGTGCAAATTATAACTTGAAGATCTGAACTTGTAATTGTCAAATACAGAACTTAAAATTGAAAGCTTATAATTATAATTGCAAATTATAAGTTGACGATCTGAACATTAAATAGGTAAATACAGAACTACTAATTGTTAATTTCAAACTAAGATTGTAATTAATAATTTGAAGATCTGAACTTGTAATAGTCAAATACAGAACTAAAAATTGATAGCTTATAATTATAATTGCAAATTATAACTTGAAGAACTGAATTTGTAATAGGTAAATACAGAACTTCGAATTGTTAATTTCAAACTAAGATTGTAAATAATAATTTGAAGATCTTAACTTGTAATAGTCAAATACAGAACTTCGAATTGTTAAATACAAATTATTAGTGCAAATTATAACTTGAAGATCTGAACTTGTAATTGTCAAATTCAGAACTTAAAATTGATAGCTTATAATTATAATTGCAAATTATAAGTTGTAGATCTGAACTTGTAATAGGTAAATACAGAACTTCTAATTGTTAATTTCAAACTAAGATTGTAATTAATAATTTGAAGATCTGAACTTGTAATAGTCAAATATAGAAACTTCGAATTGTTAAATACAAATTATTAGTGCAAATTATAACTTAAAGATCTGATCTTGTAATTGTCAAATACAGCACTTAGAATTGATAACTTCAAATTATGATTGCAAATTATAACATGAAGATCTGAACTTGTAATCGTCAAATACAGAACTAAAAATTGATAGCTTATAATTATAATTGCAAATTATAACTTGAAGAACTGAATTTGTAATAGGTAAATACAGAACTTCGAATTGTTAATTTCAAACTAAGATTGTAAATAATAATTTGAAGATCTGAACTTGTAATAGTCAAATACAGAACTTAAAATTGATAGCTTATAATTATAATTGCAAATTATAAGTTGAAGATCTGGACTTGTATTAGGTAAATACAGAACTTCGAATTGTTAATTTCAAACTAAGATTGTAATTAATAATTTGAAGATCTGAACTTGTAATAGTCAAATATAGAAACTTCGAATTGTTAAATACAAATTATTAGTGCAAATTATAACTTGAAGATCTGAACGTGTAATTGTCAAAGACAGAACTAAGAATTCATAACTTCAAATTATGATTGCTAATTATAACTTGAAGATCTGAACTTGTAATAGTCAAATACAGAACTTAAAATTGATAGCTTATAATTATAATTGCAAATTATAACTTGAAGAACTGAATTTGTAATAGGTAAATACAGAACTTCGAATTGTTAATTTCAAACTAAGATTGTAAATAATAATTTGAAGATCTGAACTTGTAATTGTCAAATACAGAACTTAGAATTGATAGCTTATAATTATAATTGCAAATTATAACTTGAAGATCTGAACTTGTAATAGTGAATTGCAGAACTTCTAATTGTTAATTTCAAACTAAGATTGTAAATAATAATTTGAAGATCTGAACTTGTAATAGTCAAATACAGAACTTTGAATTGTTAAATACAAATTATTAGTGCAAATTATAACTTGAAGATCTGAACTTGTAATTGTCAAATACAGAACTTAAAATTGATAGCTTATAATTATAATTGCAAATTAGAAGTTGAAGATCTGAACTTTAAATAGGTAAATACAGAACTTCTAATTGTTAATTTCAAACTAAGATTGTAATTAATAATTTGAAGATCTGAACTTGTAATAGTCAAATACAGATCTCCGAATTGTTAAATACAAATTATTAGTGCAATTTATAACTTAAAGATCTGATCTTGTAATTATCAAATACAGCACTTAGAATTGATAACTTCAAATTATGATTGCAAATTATAACATGAAGATCTGAACTTGTAATCGTCAAATACAGAACTAAAAATTGATAGCTTATAATTATAATTGCAAATTATAACTTGAAGAACTGAATTTGTAATAGGTAAATACAGAACTTCGAATTGTTAATTTCAAACTAAGATTGTAAATAATAATTTGAAGATCTGAACTTGTAATAGTCAAATACAGAACTTCGAATTGTTAAATACAAATTATTAGTGCAAATTATAACTTGAAGATCTGAACTTGTAATTGTCAAATACAGAACTTAAAATTGATAGCTTATAATTATAATTGCAAATTATAAGTTGAAGATCTGAACTTGTAATAGGTAAATACAGAACTTCGAATTGTTAATTTCAAACTAAGATTGTAATTAATAATTTGAAGATCTGAACTTGTAATAGTCAAATACAGAACTTCGAATTGTTAAATACAAATTATTAGTGCAAATTATAACTTGAAGATCTGAACTTGTAATTGACAAATACAGAACTTAAAATTGATAGCTTATAATTATAATTGCAAATTATAAGTTGAAGATCTGGACTTGTATTAGGTAAATACAGAACTTCGAATTGTTAATTTCAAACTAAGATTGTAATTAATAATTTGAAGATCTGAACTTGTAATAGTCAAATATAGAAACTTCGAATTGTTAAATACAAATTATTAGTGCAAATTATAACTTGAAGATCTGAACCTGTAATTGTCAAAGACAGAACTTAGAATTCATAACTTCAAATTATGATTGCTAATTATAACTTGAAGATCTGAACTTGTAATAGACAAATACATAACTTAAAATTGATAGCTTATAATTATAATTGCAAATTATAACTTGAAGAACTGAATTTGTAATAGGTAAATACAGAACTTCGAATTGTTAATTTCAAACTAAGATTGTAAATAATAATTTGAAGATCTGAACTTGTAATAGGTAAATACAGAACTTCGAATTGTTAATTTCAAACTAAGATTGTAATTAATAATTTGAAGATCTGAACTTGTAATAGTCAAATACAAAACTTCGAATTGTTAAATACAAATTATTAGTGCAAAGTATAACTTGAAGATCTGAACTTGTAATTGTCAAATACAGCACTAAGAATTCATAACTTCAAATTATGATTGTAAATAATAATTAGAAGAACTTGTAATAGTCAAATACAGAAATTAGAATTGTAAAATTCAAATTATGATTGCAAATTATAACTTGAAGATCTGAACTTGTAATAGTCAAATACAGAACTTCAAATTGTTAAATACTAATTATTAGTGCAAATTATAACTTGAAGATCTGAACTTGTAATTGTCAAATACAGAACTTAAAATTGAAAGCTTATAATTATAATTGCAAATTATAAGTTGAAGATCTGAACTTGTAATAGGTAAATACAGAACTTCTAATTGTTAATTTCAAACTAAGTTTGTAATTAATAATTTGAAGATCTGAACTTGTAATAGTCAAATACAGATCTCCGAATTGTTAAATACAAATTATTAGTGCAAATTATAACTTAAAGATCTGATCTTGTAATTGTCAAATACAGCACTTAGAATTGATAACTTCAAATTATGATTGCAAATTATAACTGGAAGATCTGAACTCGTAATTGTCAAATGCAGAACTTAGACCTCATAACTTCAAATTATGATTGCTAATTATAACATGAAGATCTGAACTTGTAATCGTCAAATACAGAACTAAAAATTGATAGCTTATAATTATAATTGCAAATTATAACTTGAAGAACTGAATTTGTAATAGGTAAATACAGAACTTCGAATTGTTAATTTCAAACTAAGATTGTAAATAATAATTTGAAGATCTGAACTTGTAATAGTCAAATACAGAACTTCGAATTGTTAAATACAAATTATTAGTGCAAATTATAACTTGAAGATCTGAACTTGTAATTGTCAAATACAGAACTTAAAATTGATAGCTTATAATTATAATTGCAAATTATAAGTTGAAGATCTGAACTTGTAATAGGTAAATACAGAACTTCGAATTGTTAATTTCAAACTAAGATTGTAATTAATAATTTGAAGATCTGAACTTGTAATAGTCAAATACAGAACTTCGAATTGTTAAATACAAATTATTAGTGTAAAATATAACTTGAAGATCTGAACTTGTAATTGACAAATACAGAACTTAAAATTGATAGCTTATAATTATAATTGCAAATTATAAGTTGAAGATCTGGACTTGAATTAGGTAAATACAGAACTTCGAATTGTTAATTTCAAACTAAGATTGTAATTAATAATTTGAAGATCTGAACTTGTAATAGTCAAATATAGAAACTTCGAATTGTTAAATACAAATTATTAGTGCAAATTATAACTTGAAGATCTGAACGTGTAATTGTCAAAGACAGAACTTAGATTTCATAACTTCAAATTATGATTGCTAAATTATAACTTGAAGATCTGAACTTGTAATAGTCAAATACAGAACTTAAAATTGATAGCTTATAATTATAATTGCAAATTATAACTTGAAGAACTGAATTTGTAATAGGTAAATACAGAACTTCGAATTGTTAATTTCAAACTAAGATTGTAAATAATAATTTGAAGATCTGAACTTGTAATTGTCAAATACAGAACTTAGAATTGATAGCTTATAATTATAATTGCAAATTATAACTTGAAGATCTGAACTTGTAATAGTGAATTGCAGAACTTCTAATTGTTAATTTCAAACTAAGATTGTAAATAATAATTTGAAGATCTGAACTTGTAATAGTCAAATACAGAACTTTGAATTGTTAAATACAAATTATTAGTGCAAATTATAACTTGAAGATCTGAACTTGTAATTGTCAAATACAGAACTTAAAATTGATAGCTTATAATTATAATTGCAAATTAGAAGTTGAAGATCTGAACTTTAAATAGGTAAATACAGAACTTCTAATTGTTAATTTCAAACTAAGATTGTAATTAATAATTTGAAGATCTGAACTTGTAATAGTCAAATACAGAACTAAAAATTGATAGCTTATAATTATAATTGCAAATTATAACTTGAAGAACTGAATTTGTAATAGGTAAATACAGAACTTCGAATTGTTAATTTCAAACTAAGATTGTAAATAATAATTTGAAGATCTTAACTTGTAATAGTCAAATACAGAACTTCGAATTGTTAAATACAAATTATTAGTGCAAATTATAACTTGAAGATCTGAACTTGTAATTGTCAAATTCAGAACTTAAAATTGATAGCTTATAATTATAATTGCAAATTATAAGTTGTAGATCTGAACTTGTAATAGGTAAATACAGAACTTCTAATTGTTAATTTCAAACTAAGATTGTAATTAATAATTTGAAGATCTGAACTTGTAATAGTCAAATATAGAAACTTCGAATTGTTAAATACAAATTATTAGTGCAAATTATAACTTAAAGATCTGATCTTGTAATTGTCAAATACAGCACTTAGAATTGATAACTTCAAATTATGATTGCAAATTATAACATGAAGATCTGAACTTGTAATCGTCAAATACAGAACTAAAAATTGATAGCTTATAATTATAATTGCAAATTATAACTTGAAGAACTGAATTTGTAATAGGTAAATACAGAACTTCGAATTGTTAATTTCAAACTAAGATTGTAAATAATAATTTGAAGATCTGAACTTGTAATAGTCAAATACAGAACTTAAAATTGATAGCTTATAATTATAATTGCAAATTATAAGTTGAAGATCTGGACTTGTATTAGGTAAATACAGAACTTCGAATTGTTAATTTCAAACTAAGATTGTAATTAATAATTTGAAGATCTGAACTTGTAATAGTCAAATATAGAAACTTCGAATTGTTAAATACAAATTATTAGTGCAAATTATAACTTGAAGATCTGAACGTGTAATTGTCAAAGACAGAACTAAGAATTCATAACTTCAAATTATGATTGCTAATTATAACTTGAAGATCTGAACTTGTAATAGTCAAATACAGAACTTAAAATTGATAGCTTATAATTATAATTGCAAATTATAACTTGAAGAACTGAATTTGTAATAGGTAAATACAGAACTTCGAATTGTTAATTTCAAACTAAGATTGTAAATAATAATTTGAAGATCTGAACTTGTAATTGTCAAATACAGAACTTAGAATTGATAGCTTATAATTATAATTGCAAATTATAACTTGAAGATCTGAACTTGTAATAGTGAATTGCAGAACTTCTAATTGTTAATTTCAAACTAAGATTGTAAATAATAATTTGAAGATCTGAACTTGTAATAGTCAAATATAGAACTTTGAATTGTTAAATACAAATTATTAGTGCAAATTATAACTTGAAGATCTGAACTTGTAATTGTCAAATACAGAACTTAAAATTGATAGCTTATAATTATAATTGCAAATTAGAAGTTGAAGATCTGAACTTTAAATAGGTAAATACAGAACTTCTAATTGTTAATTTCAAACTAAGATTGTAATTAATAATTTGAAGATCTGAACTTGTAATAGTCAAATACAGATCTCCGAATTGTTAAATACAAATTATTAGTGCAATTTATAACTTAAAGATCTGATCTTGTAATTATCAAATACAGCACTTAGAATTGATAACTTCAAATTATGATTGCAAATTATAACATGAAGATCTGAACTTGTAATCGTCAAATACAGAACTAAAAATTGATAGCTTATAATTATAATTGCAAATTATAACTTGAAGAACTGAATTTGTAATAGGTAAATACAGAACTTCGAATTGTTAATTTCAAACTAAGATTGTAAATAATAATTTGAAGATCTGAACTTGTAATAGTCAAATACAGAACTTCGAATTGTTAAATACAAATTATTAGTGCAAATTATAACTTGAAGATCTGAACTTGTAATTGTCAAATACAGAACTTAAAATTGATAGCTTATAATTATAATTGCAAATTATAAGTTGAAGATCTGAACTTGTAATAGGTAAATACAGAACTTCGAATTGTTAATTTCAAACTAAGATTGTAATTAATAATTTGAAGATCTGAACTTGTAATAGTCAAATACAGAACTTCGAATTGTTAAATACAAATTATTAGTGCAAATTATAACTTGAAGATCTGAACTTGTAATTGACAAATACAGAACTTAAAATTGATAGCTTATAATTATAATTGCAAATTATAAGTTGAAGATCTGGACTTGTATTAGGTAAATACAGAACTTCGAATTGTTAATTTCAAACTAAGATTGTAATTAATAATTTGAAGATCTGAACTTGTAATAGTCAAATATAGAAACTTCGAATTGTTAAATACAAATTATTAGTGCAAATTATAACTTGAAGATCTGAACCTGTAATTGTCAAAGACAGAACTTAGAATTCATAACTTCAAATTATGATTGCTAATTATAACTTGAAGATCTGAACTTGTAATAGACAAATACATAACTTAAAATTGATAGCTTATAATTATAATTGCAAATTATAACTTGAAGAACTGAATTTGTAATAGGTAAATACAGAACTTCGAATTGTTAATTTCAAACTAAGATTGTAAATAATAATTTGAAGATCTGAACTTGTAATAGGTAAATACAGAACTTCGAATTGTTAATTTCAAACTAAGATTGTAATTAATAATTTGAAGATCTGAACTTGTAATAGTCAAATACAAAACTTCGAATTGTTAAATACAAATTATTAGTGCAAAGTATAACTTGAAGATCTGAACTTGTAATTGTCAAATACAGCACTAAGAATTCATAACTTCAAATTATGATTGTAAATAATAATTAGAAGAACTTGTAATAGTCAAATACAGAAATTAGAATTGTAAAATTCAAATTATGATTGCAAATTATAACTTGAAGATCTGAACTTGTAATAGTCAAATACAGAACTTCAAATTGTTAAATACTAATTATTAGTGCAAATTATAACTTGAAGATCTGAACTTGTAATTGTCAAATACAGAACTTAAAATTGAAAGCTTATAATTATAATTGCAAATTATAAGTTGAAGATCTGAACTTGTAATAGGTAAATACAGAACTTCTAATTGTTAATTTCAAACTAAGTTTGTAATTAATAATTTGAAGATCTGAACTTGTAATAGTCAAATACAGATCTCCGAATTGTTAAATACAAATTATTAGTGCAAATTATAACTTAAAGATCTGATCTTGTAATTGTCAAATACAGCACTTAGAATTGATAACTTCAAATTATGATTGCAAATTATAACTGGAAGATCTGAACTCGTAATTGTCAAATGCAGAACTTAGACCTCATAACTTCAAATTATGATTGCTAATTATAACATGAAGATCTGAACTTGTAATCGTCAAATACAGAACTAAAAATTGATAGCTTATAATTATAATTGCAAATTATAACTTGAAGAACTGAATTTGTAATAGGTAAATACAGAACTTCGAATTGTTAATTTCAAACTAAGATTGTAAATAATAATTTGAAGATCTGAACTTGTAATAGTCAAATACAGAACTTCGAATTGTTAAATACAAATTATTAGTGCAAATTATAACTTGAAGATCTGAACTTGTAATTGTCAAATACAGAACTTAAAATTGATAGCTTATAATTATAATTGCAAATTATAAGTTGAAGATCTGAACTTGTAATAGGTAAATACAGAACTTCGAATTGTTAATTTCAAACTAAGATTGTAATTAATAATTTGAAGATCTGAACTTGTAATAGTCAAATACAGAACTTCGAATTGTTAAATACAAATTATTAGTGTAAAATATAACTTGAAGATCTGAACTTGTAATTGACAAATACAGAACTTAAAATTGATAGCTTATAATTATAATTGCAAATTATAAGTTGAAGATCTGGACTTGAATTAGGTAAATACAGAACTTCGAATTGTTAATTTCAAACTAAGATTGTAATTAATAATTTGAAGATCTGAACTTGTAATAGTCAAATATAGAAACTTCGAATTGTTAAATACAAATTATTAGTGCAAATTATAACTTGAAGATCTGAACGTGTAATTGTCAAAGACAGAACTTAGATTTCATAACTTCAAATTATGATTGCTAAATTATAACTTGAAGATCTGAACTTGTAATAGTCAAATACAGAACTTAAAATTGATAGCTTATAATTATAATTGCAAATTATAACTTGAAGAACTGAATTTGTAATAGGTAAATACAGAACTTCGAATTGTTAATTTCAAACTAAGATTGTAAATAATAATTTGAAGATCTGAACTTGTAATTGTCAAATACAGAACTTAGAATTGATAGCTTATAATTATAATTGCAAATTATAACTTGAAGATCTGAACTTGTAATAGTGAATTGCAGAACTTCTAATTGTTAATTTCAAACTAAGATTGTAAATAATAATTTGAAGATCTGAACTTGTAATAGTCAAATACAGAACTTTGAATTGTTAAATACAAATTATTAGTGCAAATTATAACTTGAAGATCTGAACTTGTAATTGTCAAATACAGAACTTAAAATTGATAGCTTATAATTATAATTGCAAATTAGAAGTTGAAGATCTGAACTTTAAATAGGTAAATACAGAACTTCTAATTGTTAATTTCAAACTAAGATTGTAATTAATAATTTGAAGATCTGAACTTGTAATAGTCAAATACAGATCTCCGAATTGTTAAATACAAATTATTAGTGCAAATTATAACTTAAAGATCTGATCTTGTAATTGTCAAATACAGCACTTAGAATTGATAACTTCAAATTATGATTGCAAATTATAACTGGAAGATCTGAACTCGTAATTGTCAAATGCAGAACTTAGACCTCATAACTACAAATTATGATTGCTAATTATAACATGAAGATCTGAACTTGTAATCGTCAAATACAGAACTAAAAATTGATAGCTTATAATTATAATTGCAAATTATAACTTGAAGAACTGAATTTGTAATAGGTAAATACAGAACTTCGAATTGTTAATTTCAAACTAAGATTGTAAATAATAATTTGAAGATCTGAACTTGTAATAATCAAATACAGAACTTCGAATTGTTAAATACAAATTATTAGTGCAAATTATAACTTGAAGATCTGAACTTGTAATTGTCAAATACAGAACTTAAAATTGATAGCTTATAATTATAATTGCAAATTATAAGTTGAAGATCTGAACTTGTAATAGGTAAATACAGAACTTCGAATTGTTAATTTCACACTAAGATTGTTATTAATAATTTGAAGATCTGAACTTGTAATAGTCAAATACAGAACTTCGAATTGTTAAATACAAATTATTAGTGCAAATTATAACTTGAAGATCTGAACTTGTAATTGACAAATACAGAACTTAAAATTGATAGCTTATAATTATAATTGCAAATAATAAGTTGAAGATCTGGACTTGTATTAGGTAAATACAGAACTTCTAATTGTTAATTTCAAACTAAGATTGTAATTTATAATTTGAAGATCTGAACTTGTAATAGTCAAATATAGAAACTTCGAATTGTTAAATACAAATTATTAGTGCAAATTATAACTTGAAGATCTGAACGTGTAATTGTCAAAGACAGAACTTAAAATTCATAACTTCAAATTATGATTGCTAATTATAACTTGAAGATCTGAACTTGTAATAGTCAAATACAGAACTTAAAATTGATAGCTTATAATTATAATTGCAAATTATAACTTGAAGAACTGCATTTGTAATAGGTAAATACAGAACTTCGAATTGTTAATTTCAAACTAAGATTGTAAATAATAATTTGAAGATCTGAACTTGTAATTGCCAAATACAGAACTTAGAATTGATAGCTTATAATTATAATTGCAAATTATAACTTGAAGATCTGAACTTGTAATAGTGAATTGCAGAACTTCTAATTGTTAATTTCAAACTAAGATTGTAAATAATAATTTGAAGATCTGAACTTGTAATAGTCAAATACAGAATTTTGAATTGTTAAATACAAATTATTAGTGCAAATTATAACTTGAAGATCTGAACTTGTAATTGTCAAATACAGAACTTAAAATTGATAGCTTATAATTATAATTGCAAATTAGAAGTTGAAGATCTGAACTTTAAATAGGTAAATACAGAACTTCTAATTGTTAATTTCAAACTAAGATTGTAATTAATAATTTGAAGATCTGAACTTGTAATAGTCAAATACAGATCTCCGAATTGTTAAATACAAATTATTAGTGCAAATTATAACTTAAAGATCTGATCTTGTAATTGTCAAATACAGCACTTAGAATAGATAACTTCAAATTATGATTGCAAATTATAACATGAAGATCTGAACTTGTAATCGTCAAATACAGAACTAAAAATTGATAGCTTATAATTATAATTGCAAATTATAACTTGAAGAACTGAATTTGTAATAGGTAAATACAGAACTTCGAATTGTTAATTTCAAACTAAGATTGTAAATAATAATTTGAAGATCTGAACTTGTAATAGTCAAATACAGAACTTCGAATTGTTAAATACAAATTATTAGTGCAAATTATAACTTGAAGATCTGAACTTGTAATTGTCAAATACAGAACTTAAAATTGATAGCTTATAATTATAATTGCAAATTATAAGTTGAAGATCTGAACTTGTAATAGGTAAATACAGAACTTCGAATTGTTAATTTCAAACTAAGATTGTAATTAATAATTTGAAGATCTGAACTTGTAATAGTCAAATACAGAACTTCGAATTGTTAAATACAAATTATTAGTGCAAATTATAACTTGAAGATCTGAACTTGTAATTGACAAATACAGAACTTAAAATTGATAGCTTATAATTATAATTGCAAATTATAAGTTGAAGATCTGGACTTGTATTAGGTAAATACAGAACTTCGAATTGTTAATTTCAAACTAAGATTGTAATTAATAATTTGAAGATCTGAACTTGTAATAGTCAAATATAGAAACTTCGAATTGTTAAATACAAATTATTAGTGCAAATTATAACTTGAAGATCTGAACCTGTAATTGTCAAAGACAGAACTTAGAATTCATAACTTCAAATTTGATTGCTAATTATAACTTGAAGATCTGAACTTGTAATAGTCAAATACAGAACTTAAAATTGATAGCTTATAATTATAATTGCAAATTATAACTTGAAGAACTGAATTTGTAATAGGTAAATACAGAACTTCGAATTGTTAATTTCAAACTAAGATTGTAAATAATAATTTGAAGATCTGAACTTGTAATAGGTAAATACAGAACTTCAAATTGTTAATTTCAAACTAAGATTGTAATTAATAATTTGAAGATCTGAACTTGTAATAGTCAAATACAAAACTTCGAATTGTTAAATACAAATTATTAGTGCAAAGTATAACTTGAAGATCTGAACTTGTAATTGTCAAATACAGCACTAAGAATTCATAACTTCAAATTATGATTGTAAATAATAATTAGAAGAACTTGTAATAGTCAAATACAGAAATTAGAATTGTAAAATTCAAATTATGATTGCAAATTATAACTTGAAGATCTGAACTTGTAATAGTCAAATACAGAACTTCAAATTGTTAAATACTAATTATTAGTGCAAATTATAACTTGAAGATCTGAAATTGTAATTGTCAATTACAGAACTTAAAATTGATAGCTTATAATTATAATTGCAAATTATAAGTTGAAGATCTGAACTTGTAATAGGTAAATACAGAACTTCGAATTGTTAATTTCAAACTAAGATTGTAAATAATAATTTGAAGTTCTGAACTTATAATAGTCAAATACAGAACTTCGAATTGTTAAATACAAATTATTAGTGCAAATTATAACTTGGAGATCTGAACTTGTAATTGTCAAATACAGAACTTAGAATTGATAGCTTATAATTATAATTGCAAATTATAACTTGAAGATCTGAACTTGTAATACTGAATTACAGAACTTAGATTTGTTAAATACTACTTATTATATCAAATTATAACTTGAAGATCTGAACTTGTAATAGGTAAATACAGAATTTCGAATTGTTAATTTCAAACTAAGATTGTAAATAATAATTTGAAGTTCTGAACTTGTAATAGTCAAATACAGAACTTCGAAATGTTAAATACAAATTATTAGTGCAAATTATAACTTGAAGATCTGAACTTGTAATTGTCAAATACAGAACTTAAAATTGAAAGCTTATAATTATAATTGCAAATTATAAGTTGACGATCTGAACATTAAATAGGTAAATACAGAACTACTAATTGTTAATTTCAAACTAAGATTGTAATTAATAATTTGAAGATCTGAACTTGTAATAGTCAAATACAGATCTCCGAATTGTTAAATACAAATTATTAGTACAAATTATAACTTAAAGATCTGATCTTGTATTTGTCAAATACAGCACTTAGAATTCATAACTTCAAATTATGATTGCAAATTATAACTGGAAGATCTGAACTTGGAATTGTCAAATACAGAACTTAGAACTCATAACTTCAAATTATGATTGCTAATTATTACATGAAGATCTGAACTTGTAATCGTCAAATACAGAACTAAAAATTGATAGCTTATAATTATAATTGCAAATTATAACTTGAAGAACTGAATTTGTAATAGGTAAATACAGAACTTCGAATTGTTAATTTCAAACTAAGATTGTAAATAATAATTTGAAGATCTTAACTTGTAATAGTCAAATACAGAACTTCGAATTGTTAAATACAAATTATTAGTGCAAATTATAACTTGAAGATCTGAACTTGTAATTGTCAAATTCAGAACTTAAAATTGATAGCTTATAATTATAATTGCAAATTATAAGTTGTAGATCTGAACTTGTAATAGGTAAATACAGAACTTCTAATTGTTAATTTCAAACTAAGATTGTAATTAATAATTTGAAGATCTGAACTTGTAATAGTCAAATATAGAAACTTCGAATTGTTAAATACAAATTATTAGTGCAAATTATAACTTAAAGATCTGATCTTGTAATTGTCAAATACAGCACTTAGAATTGATAACTTCAAATTATGATTGCAAGTTATAACATGAAGATCTGAACTTGTAATCGTCAAATACAGAACTAAAAATTGATAGCTTATAATTATAATTGCAAATTATAACTTGAAGAACTGAATTTGTAATAGGTAAATACAGAACTTCGAATTGTTAATTTCAAACTAAGATTGTAAATAATAATTTGAAGATCTGAACTTGTAATAGTCAAATACAGAACTTAAAATTGATAGCTTATAATTATAATTGCAAATTATAAGTTGAAGATCTGGACTTGTATTAGGTAAATACAGAACTTCGAATTGTTAATTTCAAACTAAGATTGTAATTAATAATTTGAAGATCTGAACTTGTAATAGTCAAATATAGAAACTACGAATTGTTAAATACAAATTATTAGTGCAAATTATAACTTGAAGATCTGAACCTGTAATTGTCAAAGACAGAACTTAGAATTCATAACTTCAAATTATGATTGCTAATTATAACTTGAAGATCTGAACTTGTAATAGTCAAATACAGAACTTAAAATTGATAGCTTATAATTATAATTGCAAATTATAACTTGAAGAACTGAATTTGTAATAGGTAAATACAGAACTTCGAATTGTTAATTTCAAACTAAGATTGTAAATAATAATTTGAAGATCTGAACTTGTAATAGGTAAATACAGAATTTCGAATTGTTAATTTCAAACTAAGATTGTAATTAATAATTTGAAGATCTGAACTTGTAATAGTCAAATACAGATCTCCGAATTGTTAAATACAAATTATTAGTACAAATTATAACTTAAAGATCTGATCTTGTATTTGTCAAATACAGCACTTAGAATTCATAACTTCAAATTATGATTGCAAATTATAACTGGAAGATCTGAACTTGGAATTGTCAAATACAGAACTTAGAACTCATAACTTCAAATTATGATTGCTAATTATAACATGAAGATCTGAACTTGTAATCGTCAAATACAGAACTAAAAATTGATAGCTTACAATTATAATTGCAAATTATAACTTGAAGAACTGAATTTGTAATAGGTATATACAGAACTTCGAATTGTTAATTTCAAACTAAGATTGTAAATAATAGTTTGAAGATCTGAACTTGTAATAGTCAAATACAGAACTTCGAATTGTTAAATACAAATTATTAGTGCAAATTATAACTTGAAGATCTGAACTTGTAATTGTCAAATACAGAACTTAAAATTGATAGCTTATAATTATAATTGCAAATTATAAGTTGAAGATCTGAACTTGTAATAGGTAAATACAGAACTTCGAATTGTTAATCACAAACTAAGATTGTAATTAATAATTTGAAGATCTGAACTTGTAATAGTCAAATACAGAACTTCGAATTGTTAAATACAAATTATTAGGCAAATTATAACTTGAAGATCTGAACTTGTAATTGACAAATACAGAACTTAAAATTGATAGCTTATAATTATAATTGCAAATTATAAGTTGAAGATCTGAACTTGTAATAGGTAAATACAGAACTTCGAATTGTTAATTTCAAACTAAGATTGCAATTAATAATTTGAAGATCTGAACTTGTAATAGTCAAATACAAAACTTCGAATTGTTAAATACAAATTATTAGTGCAAAGTATAACTTGAAGATCTGAACTTGTAATTGTCAAATACAGCACTAAGAATTCATAACTTCAAATTATGATTGCAAATTATAACTTGAAGATCTGAACTTGTAATTGTCAAATACAGAACTTAGAATTCATAACTTCAAATTATGATTGTAAATAATAATTAGAAGAACTTGTAATAGTCAAATACAGAAATTAGAATTGTAAAATTCAAATTATGATTGTAAATTATAACTTGAAGATCTGAACTTGTAATAGTCAAATACAGAACTTCAAATTGTTAAATACAAATTATTAGTGCAAATTATAACTTGAAGATCTGAACTTGTAATTGTCAAATACAGAACTTATAATTGATAGCTTATAATTATAATTGCAAATTATAAGTTGAAGATCTGAACTTGTAATAGGTAAGTACAGAACTAAAAATTGATAGCTTATAATTATAATTGCAAATTATAACTTGAAGAACTGAATTTGTAATAGGTAAATACAGAACTTCGAATTGTTAATTTCAAACTATGATGGTAAATAATAATTTGAAGAGCTGAACTTGTAATAGTCAAATACAGATCTCCGAATTGTTAAATACAAATTATTAGTGCAAATTATAACTTAAAGATCTGAACTTGTAATTGTCAAATACAGCACTTAGAATTCATAACTTCAAATTATGATTGCAAATTATAACTGGAAGATCTGAACTTGTAATTGTCAAATACAGAACTTAGAACTCATAACTTCAAATTATGATTGTAAATAATAATTAGTACATCTGAACTTGTAATCCTCAAATACAGAACTTCGAATTGTTAAATACAAATTATTAGTGCAAATTATAACTTGAAGTTCTGAACTTGTAATTGTCAAATACAGAACTTAGAATTGATAGCTTATAATTATAATTGCAAATTATAACTTGAAGATCTGAACTTGTAATAGTGAATTACAGAACTTCTAATTGTTAATTTCAAACTATGATTGTAAATAATAATTTGAAGATCTGAACTTGTAATAGTCAAATACAGAACTTTGAATTGTTAAATACAAATTATTAGTGCAAATTATAACTTGAAGATCTGAACTTGTAATTGTCAAATACAGAACTTAAAATTGATAGCTTATAATTATAATTGCAAATTAGAAGTTGAAGATCTGAACTTTAAATAGGTAAATACAGAACTTCTAATTGTTAATTTCAAACTAAGATTGTAATTAATAATTTGAAGATCTGAACTTGTAATAGTCAAATACAGATCTCCGAATTGTTAAATACAAATTATTAGTGCAAATTATAACTTAAAGATCTGATCTTGTAATTGTCAAATACAGCACTTAGAATTCATAACTTCAAATTATGATTGCAAATTATAACTGGAAGATCTGAACTTGTAATTGTCAAATGCAGAACTTAGACCTCATAACTTCAAATTATGATTGCTGATTATAACATGAAGATCTGAACTTGTAATCGTCAAATACAGAACTAAAAATTGATAGCTTATAATTATAATTGCAAATTATAACTTGAAGAACTGAATTTGTAATAGGTAAATACAGAACTTCGAATTGTTAATTTCAAACTAAGATTGTAAATAATAATTTGAAGATCTGAACTTGTAATAGTCAAATACCGAACTTCGAATTGTTAAATACAAATTATTAGTGCAAATTATAACTTGAAGATCTGAACTTGTAATTGTCAAATACAGCACTTAGAATTGATAACTTCAAATTATGATTGCAAATTATAACATGAAGATCTGAACTTGTAATCGTCAAATACAGAACTAAAAATTGATAGCTTATAATTATAATTGCAAATTATAACTTGAAGAACTGAATTTGTAATAGGTAAATACAGAACTTCGAATTGTTAATTTCAAACTAAGATTGTAAATAATAATTTGAAGATCTGAACTTGTAATAGTCAAATACAGAACTTAAAATTGATAGCTTATAATTATAATTGCAAATTATAAGTTGAAGATCTGGACTTGTATTAGGTAAATACAGAACTTCTAATTGTTAATTTCAAACTAAGATTGTAAATAATAATTTGAAGATTTGAACTTGTAATAGTCAAATACAGAACTTTGAATTGTTAAATACAAATTATTAGTGCAAATTATAACTTGAAGATCTGAACTTGTAATTGTCAAATACAGAACTTAAAATTGATAGCTTATAATTATAATTGCAAATTAGAAGTTGAAGATCTGAACTTTAATTTGGTAAATACAGAACTTCTAATTGTTAATTTCAAACTAAGATTGTAATTAATAATTTGAACATCTGAACTTGTAATAGTCAAATACAGATCTCCGAATTGTTAAATACAAATTATTAGTGCAAATTATAACTTAAAGATCTGATCTTGTAATTGTCAAATACAGCACTTAGAATTGATAACTTCAAATTATGATTGCAAATTATAACATGAAGATTTGAACTTGTAATCGTCAAATACAGAACTAAAAATTGATAGCTTATAATTATAATTGCAAATTATAACTTGAAGAACTGAATTTGTAATAGGTAAATACAGAACTTCGAATTGTTAATTTCAAACTAAGATTGTAAATAATAATTTGAAGATCTGAACTTGTAATAGTCAAATACAGAACTTCGAATTGTTAAATACAAATTATTAGTGCAAATTATAACTTGAAGATCTGAACTTGTAATTGTCAAATACAGAACTTAAAATTGATAGCTTATAATTATAATTGCAAATTATAAGTTGAAGATCTGAACTTGTAATAGGTAAATACAGAACTTCGAATTGTTAATTTCAAACTAAGATTGTAATTAATAATTTGAAGATCTGAACTTGTAATAGTCAAATACAGAACTTCGAATTGTTAAATACAAATTATTAGTGCAAATTATAACTTGAAGATCTGAACTTGTAATTGACAAATACAGAACTTAAAATTGATAGCTTATAATTATAATTGCAAATTATAAGTTGAAGATCTGGACTTGTATTAGGTAAATACAGAACTTCGAATTGTTAATTTCAAACTAAGATTGTTATTAATAATTTGAAAATCTGAACTTGTAATAGTCAAATATAGAAACTTCGAATTGTTAAATACATATTATTAGTGCAAATTATAACTTGAAGATCTGAACTTGTAATTGACAAATACAGAACTTAAAATTGATAGCTTATAATTATAATTGCAAATTATAAGTTGAAGATCTGGACTTGTATTAGGTAAATACAGAACTTCGAATTGTTAATTTCAAACTAAGATTGTAATTAATAATTTGAAGATCTGAACTTGTAATAGTCAAATATAGAAACTTCGAATTGTTAAATACAAATTATTAGTGCAAATTATAACTTGAAGATCTGAACCTGTAATTGTCAAAGACAGAACTTAGAATTCATAACTTCAAATTATGATTGCTAATTATAACTTGAAGATCTGAACTTGTAATAGACAAATACATAACTTAAAATTGATAGCTTCTAATTATAATTGCAAATTATAACTTGAAGAACTGAATTTGTAATAGGTAAATACAGAACTTCGAATTGTTAATTTCAAACTAAGATTGTAAATAATAATTTGAAGATCTGAACTTGTAATAGGTAAATACAGAACTTCGAATTGTTAATTTCAAACTAAGATTGTAATTAATAATTTGAAGATCTGACCTTGTAATAGTCAAATACAAAACTTCGAATTGTTAAATACAAATTATTAGTGCAAAGTATAACTTGAAGATCTGAACTTGTAATTGTCAAATACAGCACTAAGAATTCATAACTTCAAATTATGATTGTAAATAATAATTAGAAGAACTTGTAACAGTCAAATACAGAAATTAGAATTGTAAAATTCAAATTATGATTGCAAATTATAACTTGAAGATCTGAACTTGTAATAGTCAAATACAGAACTTCAAATTGTTAAATACTAATTATTAGTGCAAATTATAACTTGAAGATCTGAACTTGTAATTGTCAAATACAGAACTTAAAATTGAAAGCTTATAATAATAATTGCAAATTATAAGTTGAAGATCTGAACTTGTAATAGGTAAATACAGAACTTCTAATTGTTAATTTCAAACTAAGATTGTAATTAATAATTTGAAGATCTGAACTTGTAATAGTCAAATACAGATCTCCGAATTGTTAAATACAAATTATTAGTGCGAATTATAACTTAAAGATCTGATCTTGTAATTGTCAAATACAGCACTTAGAATTGATAACTTCAAATTATGATTGCAAATTATAACTGGAAGATCTGAACTCGTAATTGTCAAATGCAGAACTTAGACCTCATAACTTCAAATTATGATTGCTAATTATAACATGAAGATCTGAACTTGTAATCGTCAAATACAGAACTAAAAATTGATAGCTTATAATTATAATTGCAAATTATAACTTGAAGAACTGAATTTGTAATAGGTAAATACAGAACTTCGAATTGTTAATTTCAAACTAAGATTGTAAATAATAATTTGAAGATCTGAACTTGTAATAGTCAAATACAGAACTTCGAATTGTTAAATACAAATTATTAGTGCAAATTATAACTTGAAGATCTGAACTTGTAATTGTCAAATACAGAACTTAAAATTGATAGCTTATAATTATAATTGCAAATTATAAGTTGAAGATCTGAACTTGTAATAGGTAAATACAGAACTTCGAATTGTTAATTTCAAACTAAGATTGTAATTAATAATTTGAAGATCTGAACTTGTAATAGTCAAATACAGAACTTCGAATTGTTAAATACAAATTATTAGTGCAAAATATAACTTGAAGATCTGAACTTGTAATTGACAAATACAGAACTTAAAATTGATAGCTTATAATTATAATTGCAAATTATAAGTTGAAGATCTGGACTTGCATTAGGTAAATACAGAACTTCGAATTGTTAATTTCAAACTAAGATTGTAATTAATAATTTGAAGATCTGAACTTGTAATAGTCAAATATAGAAACTTCGAATTGTTAAATACAAATTATTAGTGCAAATTATAACTTGAAGATCTGAACGTGTAATTGTCAAAGACAGAACTTAGATTTCATAACTTCAAATTATGATTGCTAATTATAACTTGAAGATCTGAACTTGTAATAGTCAAATACAGAACTTAAAATTGATAGCTTATAATTATAATTGCAAATTATAACTTGAAGATCTGGACTTGTATTAGGTAAATACAGAACTTCGAATTGTTAATTTCAAACTAAGATTGTAATTAATAATTTGAAGATCTGAACTTGTAATAGTCAAATATAGAAACTTCGAATTGTTAAATACAAATTATTAGTGCAAATTATAACTTGAAGATCTGAACGTGTAATTGTCAAAGACAGAACTTAGATTTCATAACTTCAAATTATGATTGCTAATTATAACTTGAAGATCTGAACTTGTAATAGTCAAATACAGAACTTAAAATTGATAGCTTATAATTATAATTGCAAATTATAACTTGAAGAACTGAATTTGTAATAGGTAAATACAGAACTTCGAATTGTTAATTTCAAACTAAGATTGTAAATAATAATTTGAAGATCTGAACTTGTAATTGTCAAATACAGAACTTAGAATTGATAGCTTATAATTATAATTGCAAATTATAACTTGAAGATCTGAACTTGTAATAGTGAATTGCAGAACTTCTAATTGTTAATTTCAAACTAAGATTGTAAATAATAATTTGAAGATCTGAACTTGTAATAGTCAAATACAGAACTTTGAATTGTTAAATACAAATTATTAGTGCAAATTATAACTTGAAGATCTGAACTTGTAATTGTCAAATACAGAACTTAAAATTGATAGCTTATAATTATAATTGCAAATTAGAAGTTGAAGATCTGAACTTTAAATAGGTAAATACAGAACTTCTAATTGTTAATTTCAAACTAAGATTGTAATTAATAATTTGAAGATCTGAACTTGTAATAGTCAAATACAGATCTCCGAATTGTTAAATACAAATTATTAGTGCAAATTATAACTTAAAGATCTGATCTTGTAATTATCAAATACAGCACTTAGAATTGATAACTTCAAATTATGATTGCAAATTATAACATGAAGATCTGAACTTGTAATCGTCAAATACAGAACTAAAAATTGATAGCTTATAATTATAATTGCAAATTATAACTTGAAGAACTGAATTTGTAATAGGTAAATACAGATCTTAAAATTGATAGCTTATAATTATAATTGCAAATTATAAGTTGAAGATCTGAACTTGTAATAGGTAAATACAGAACTTCGAATTGTTAATTTCAAACTAAGATTGTAATTAATAATTTGAAGATCTGAACTTGTAATAGTCAAATACAGAACTTCGAATTGTTAAATACAAATTATTAGTGCAAATTATAACTTGAAGATCTGAACTTGTAATTGACAAATACAGAACTTAAAATTGATAGCTTATAATTATAATTGCAAATTATAAGTTGAAGATCTGGACTTGTATTAGGTAAATACAGAACTTCGAATTGTTAATTTCAAACTAAGATTGTAATTAATAATTTGAAGATCTGAACTTGTAATAGTCAAATATAGAAACTTCGAATTGTTAAATACAAATTATTAGTGCAAATTATAACTTGAAGATCTGAACCTGTAATTGTCAAAGACAGAACTTAGAATTCATAACTTCAAATTATGATTGCTAATTATAACTTGAAGATCTGAACTTGTAATAGACAAATACATAACTTAAAATTGATAGCTTATAATTATAATTGCAAATTATAACTTGAAGAACTGAATTTGTAATAGGTAAATACAGAACTTCGAATTGTTAATTTCAAACTAAGATTGTAAATAATAATTTGAAGATCTGAACTTGTAATAGGTAAATACAGAACTTCGAATTGTTAATTTCAAACTAAGATTGTAATTAATAATTTGAAGATCTGAACTTGTAATAGTCAAATACAAAACTTCGAATTGTTAAATACAAATTATTAGTGCAAAGTATAACTTGAAGATCTGAACTTGTAATTGTCAAATACAGCACTAAGAATTCATAACTTCAAATTATGATTGTAAATAATAATTAGAAGAACTTGTAATAGTCAAATACAGAAATTAGAATTGTAAAATTCAAATTATGATTGCAAATTATAACTTGAAGATCTGAACTTGTAATAGTCAAATACAGAACTTCAAATTGTTAAATACTAATTATTAGTGCAAATTATAACTTGAAGATCTGAACTCGTAATTGTCAAATGCAGAACTTAGACCTCATAACTTCAAATTATGATTGCTAATTATAACATGAAGATCTGAACTTGTAATCGTCAAATACAGAACTAAAAATTGATAGCTTATAATTATAATTGCAAATTATAACTTGAAGAACTGAATTTGTAATAGGTAAATACAGAACTTCGAATTGTTAATTTCAAACTAAGATTGTAATTAATAATTTGAAGATCTGAACTTGTAATAGTCAAATACAGAACTTCGAATTGTTAAATACAAATTATTAGTGCAAAATATAACTTGAAGATCTGAACTTGTAATTGACAAATACAGAACTTAAAATTGATAGCTTATAATTATAATTGCAAATTATAAGTTGAAGATCTGGACTTGAATTAGGTAAATACAGAACTTCGAATTGTTAATTTCAAACTAAGATTGTAATTAATAATTTGAAGATCTGAACTTGTAATAGTCAAATATAGAAACTTCGAATTGTTAAATACAAATTATTAGTGCAAATTATAACTTGAAGATCTGAACGTGTAATTGTCAAAGACAGAACTTAGATTTCATAACTTCAAATTATGATTGCTAATTATAACTTGAAGATCTGAACTTGTAATAGTCAAATACAGAACTTAAAATTGATAGCTTATAATTATAATTGCAAATTATAACTTGAAGAACTGAATTTGTAATAGGTAAATACAGAACTTCGAATTGTTAATTTCAAACTAAGATTGTAAATAATAATTTGAAGATCTGAACTTGTAATTGTCAAATACAGAACTTAGAATTGATAGCTTATAATTATAATTGCAAATTATAACTTGAAGATCTGAACTTGTAATAGTGAATTGCAGAACTTCTAATTGTTAATTTCAAACTAAGATTGTAAATAATAATTTGAAGATCTGAACTTGTAATAGTCAAATACAGAACTTTGAATTGTTAAATACAAATTATTAGTGCAAATTATAACTTGAAGATCTGAACTTGTAATTGTCAAATACAGAACTTAAAATTGATAGCTTATAATTATAATTGCAAATTAGAAGTTGAAGATCTGAACTTTAAATAGGTAAATACAGAACTTCTAATTGTTAATTTCAAACTAAGATTGTAATTAATAATTTGAAGATCTGAACTTGTAATAGTCAAATACAGATCTCCGAATTGTTAAATACAAATTATTAGTGCAAATTATAACTTAAAGATCTGATCTTGTAATTGTCAAATACAGCACTTAGAATTGATAACTTCAAATTATGATTGCAAATTATAACTGGAAGATCTGAACTCGTAATTGTCAAATGCAGAACTTAGACCTCATAACTTCAAATTATGATTGCTAATTATAACATGAAGATCTGAACTTGTAATCGTCAAATACAGAACTAAAAATTGATAGCTTATAATTATAATTGCAAATTATAACTTGAAGAACTGAATTTGTAATAGGTAAATACAGAACTTCGAATTGTTAATTTCAAACTAAGATTGTAAATAATAATTTGAAGATCTGAACTTGTAATAATCAAATACAGAACTTCGAATTGTTAAATACAAATTATTAGTGCAAATTATAACTTGAAGATCTGAACTTGTAATTGTCAAATACAGAACTTAAAATTGATAGCTTATAATTATAATTGCAAATTATAAGTTGAAGATCTGAACTTGTAATAGGTAAATACAGAACTTCGAATTGTTAATTTCACACTAAGATTGTTATTAATAATTTGAAGATCTGAACTTGTAATAGTCAAATACAGAACTTCGAATTGTTAAATACAAATTATTAGTGCAAATTATAACTTGAAGATCTGAACTTGTAATTGACAAATACTGAACTTAAAATTGATAGCTTATAATTATAATTGCAAATAATAAGTTGAAGATCTGGACTTGTATTAGGTAAATACAGAACTTCTAATTGTTAATTTCAAACTAAGATTGTAATTAATAATTTGAAGATCTGAACTTGTAATAGTCAAATATAGAAACTTCGAATTGTTAAATACAAATTATTAGTGCAAATTATAACTTGAAGATCTGAACGTGTAATTGTCAAAGACAGAACTTAAAATTCATAACTTCAAATTATGATTGCTAATTATAACTTGAAGATCTGAACTTGTAATAGTCAAATACAGAACTTAAAATTGATAGCTTATAATTATAATTGCAAATTATAACTTGAAGAACTGAATTTGTAATAGGTAAATACAGAACTTCGAATTGTTAATTTCAAACTAAGATTGTAAATAATAATTTGAAGATCTGAACTTGTAATTGTCAAATACAGAACTTAGAATTGATAGCTTATAATTATAATTGCAAATTATAACTTGAAGATCTGAACTTGTAATAGTGAATTGCAGAACTTCTAATTGTTAATTTCAAACTAAGATTGTAAATAATAATTTGAAGATCTGAACTTGTAATAGTCAAATACAGAATTTTGAATTGTTAAATACAAATTATTAGTGCAAATTATAACTTGAAGATCTGAACTTGTAATTGTCAAATACAGAACTTAAAATTGATAGCTTATAATTATAATTGCAAATTAGAAGTTGAAGATCTGAACTTTAAATAGGTAAATACAGAACTTCTAATTGTTAATTTCAAACTAAGATTGTAATTAATAATTTGAAGATCTGAACTTGTAATAGTCAAATACAGATCTCCGAATTGTTAAATACAAATTATTAGTGCAAACTATAACTTAAAGATCTGATCTTGTAATTGTCAAATACAGCACTTAGAATAGATAACTTCAAATTATGATTGCAAATTATAACATGAAGATCTGAACTTGTAATCGTCAAATACAGAACTAAAAATTGATAGCTTATAATTATAATTGCAAATTATAACTTGAAGATCTGAACTTGTAATACTTAATTACAGAACTTAGATTTGTTAAATACTAATTATTATATCAAATTATAACTTGAAGATCTGAACTTGTAATAGGTAAATACAGAATTTCGAATTGTTAATTTCAAACTAAGATTGTAAATAATAATTTGAAGTTCTGAACTTGTAATAGTCAAATACAGAACTTCGAAATGTTAAATACAAATTATTAGTGCAAATTATAACTTGAAGATCTGAACTTGTAATTGTCAAATACAGAACTTAAAATTGAAAGCTTATAATTATAATTGCAAATTATAAGTTGACGATCTGAACATTAAATAGGTAAATACAGAACTACTAATTGTTAATTTCAAACTAAGATTGTAATTAATAATTTGAAGATCTGAACTTGTAATAGTCAAATACAGATCTCCGAATTGTTAAATACAAATTATTAGTACAAATTATAACTTAAAGATCTGATCTTGTATTTGTCAAATACAGCACTTAGAATTCATAACTTCAAATTATGATTGCAAATTATAACTGGAAGATCTGAACTTGGAATTGTCAAATACAGAACTTAGAACTCATAACTTCAAATTATGATTGCTAATTATAACATGAAGATCTGAACTTGTAATCGTCAAATACAGAACTAAAAATTGATAGCTTATAATTATAATTGCAAATTATAACTTGAAGAACTGAATTTGTAATAGGTAAATACAGAACTTCGAATTGTTAATTTCAAACTAAGATTGTAAATAATAATTTGAAGATCTTAACTTGTAATAGTCAAATACAGAACTTCGAATTGTTAAATACAAATTATTAGTGCAAATTATAACTTGAAGATCTGAACTTGTAATTGTCAAATTCAGAACTTAAAATTGATAGCTTATAATTATAATTGCAAATTATAAGTTGTAGATCTGAACTTGTAATAGGTAAATACAGAACTTCTAATTGTTAATTTCAAACTAAGATTGTAATTAATAATTTGAAGATCTGAACTTGTAATAGTCAAATATAGAAACTTCGAATTGTTAAATACAAATTATTAGTGCAAATTATAACTTAAAGATCTGATCTTGTAATTGTCAAATACAGCACTTAGAATTGATAACTTCAAATTATGATTGCAAGTTATAACATGAAGATCTGAACTTGTAATCGTCAAATACAGAACTAAAAATTGATAGCTTATAATTATAATTGCAAATTATAACTTGAAGAACTGAATTTGTAATAGGTAAATACAGAACTTCGAATTGTTAATTTCAAACGAAGATTGTAAATAATAATTTGAAGATCTGAACTTGTAATAGTCAAATACAGAACTTAAAATTGATAGCTTATAATTATAATTGCAAATTATAAGTTGAAGATCTGGACTTGTATTAGGTAAATACAGAACTTCGAATTGTTAATTTCAAACAAAGATTGTAATTAATAATTTGAAGATCTGAACTTGTAATAGTCAAATATAGAAACTACGAATTGTTAAATACAAATTATTAGTGCAAATTATAACTTGAAGATCTGAACCTGTAATTGTCAAAGACAGAACTTAGAATTCATAACTTCAAATTATGATTGCTAATTATAACTTGAAGATCTGAACTTGTAATAGTCAAATACAGAACTTAAAATTGATAGCTTATAATTATAATTGCAAATTATAACTTGAAGAACTGAATTTGTAATAGGTAAATACAGAACTTCGAATTGTTAATTTCAAACTAAGATTGTAAATAATAATTTGAAGATCTGAACTTGTAATAGGTAAATACAGAATTTCGAATTGTTAATTTCAAACTAAGATTGTAATTAATAATTTGAAGATCTGAACTTGTAATAGTCAAATACAGATCTCCGAATTGTTAAATACAAATTATTAGTACAAATTATAACTTAAAGATCTGATCTTGTATTTGTCAAATACAGCACTTAGAATTCATAACTTCAAATTATGATTGCAAATTATAACTGGAAGATCTGAACTTGGAATTGTCAAATACAGAACTTAGAACTCATAACTTCAAATTATGATTGCTAATTATAACATGAAGATCTGAACTTGTAATCGTCAAATACAGAACTAAAAATTGATAGCTTACAATTATAATTGCAAATTATAACTTGAAGAACTGAATTTGTAATAGGTATATACAGAACTTCGAATTGTTAATTTCAAACTAAGATTGTAAATAATAGTTTGAAGATCTGAACTTGTAATAGTCAAATACAGAACTTCGAATTGTTAAATACAAATTATTAGTGCAAATTATAACTTGAAGATCTGAACTTGTAATTGTCAAATACAGAACTTAAAATTGATAGCTTATAATTATAATTGCAAATTATAAGTTGAAGATCTGAACTTGTAATAGGTAAATACAGAACTTCGAATTGTTAATTACAAACTAAGATTGTAATTAATAATTTGAAGATCTGAACTTGTAATAGTCAAATACAGAACTTCGAATTGTTAAATACAAATTATTAGGCAAATTATAACTTGAAGATCTGAACTTGTAATTGACAAATACAGAACTTAAAATTGATAGCTTATAATTATAATTGCAAATTATAAGTTGAAGATCTGAACTTGTAATAGGTAAATACAGAACTTCGAATTGTTAATTTCAAACTAAGATTGCAATTAATAATTTGAAGATCTGAACTTGTAATAGTCAAATACAAAACTTCGAATTGTTAAATACAAATTATTAGTGCAAAGTATAACTTGAAGATCTGAACTTGTAATTGTCAAATACAGCACTAAGAATTCATAACTTCAAATTATGATTGCAAATTATAACTTGAAGATCTGAACTTGTAATTGTCAAATACAGAACTTAGAATTCATAACTTCAAATTATGATTGTAAATAATAATTAGAAGAACTTGTAATAGTCAAATACAGAAATTAGAATTGTAAAATTCAAATTATGATTGTAAATTATAACTTGAAGATCTGAACTTGTAATAGTCAAATACAGAACTTCAAATTGTTAAATACAAATTATTAGTGCAAATTATAACTTGAAGATCTGAACTTGTAATTGTCAAATACAGAACTTAAAATTGATAGCTTATAATTATAATTGCAAATTATAAGTTGAAGATCTGAACTTGTAATAGGTAAATACAGAACTAAAAATTGATAGCTTATAATTATAATTGCATATTATAACTTGAAGATCTGAACTTGTAATAGTGAATTACAGAACTTCTAATTGTTAATTTCAAACTATGATTGTAAATAATAATTTGAAGATCTGAACTTGTAATAGTCAAATACAGAACTTTGAATTGTTAAATACAAATTATTAGTGCAAATTATAACTTGAAGATCTGAACTTGTAATTGTCAAATACAGAACTTAAAATTGATAGCTTATAATTATAATTGCAAATTAGAAGTTGAAGATCTGAACTTTAAATAGGTAAATACAGAACTTCTAATTGTTAATTTCAAACTAAGATTGTAATTAATAATTTGAAGATCTGAACTTGTAATAGTCAAATACAGATCTCCGAATTGTTAAATACAAATTATTAGTGCAAATTATAACTTAAAGATCTGATCTTGTAATTGTCAAATACAGCACTTAGAATTCATAACTTCAAATTATGATTGCAAATTATAACTGGAAGATCTGAACTTGTAATTGTCAAATGCAGAACTTAGACCTCATAACTTCAAATTATGATTGCTGATTATAACATGAAGATCTGAACTTGTAATCGTCAAATACAGAACTAAAAATTGATAGCTTATAATTATAATTGCAAATTATAACTTGAAGAACTGAATTTGTAATAGGTAAATACAGAACTTCGAATTGTTAATTTCAAACTAAGATTGTAAATAATAATTTGAAGATCTGAACTTGTAATAGTCAAATACCGAACTTCGAATTGTTAAATACAAATTATTAGTGCAAATTATAACTTGAAGATCTGAACTTGTAATTGTCAAATACAGCACTTAGAATTGATAACTTCTAATTATGATTGCAAATTATAACATGAAGATCTGAACTTGTAATCGTCAAATACAGAACTAAAAATTGATAGCTTATAATTATAATTGCTAATTATAACTTGAAGAACTGAATTTGTAATAGGTAAATACAGAACTTCGAATTGTTAATTTCAAACTAAGATTGTAAATAATAATTTGAAGATCTGAACTTGTAATTGTCAAATACAGCACTAAGAATTCATAACTTCAAATTATGATTGTAAATAATAATTAGAAGAACTTGTAATAGTCAAATACAGATCTCCGAATTGTTAAATACAAATTATTAGTGCAAACTATAACTTAAAGATCTGATCTTGTAATTGTCAAATACAGCACTTAGAATAGATAACTTCAAATTATGATTGCAAATTATAACATGAAGATCTGAACTTGTAATCGTCAAATACAGAACTAAAAATTGATAGCTTATAATTATAATTGCAAATTATAACTTGAAGATCTGAACTTGTAATACTTAATTACAGAACTTAGATTTGTTAAATACTAATTATTATATCAAATTATAACTTGAAGATCTGAACTTGTAATAGGTAAATACAGAATTTCGAATTGTTAATTTCAAACTAAGATTGTAAATAATAATTTGAAGTTCTGAACTTGTAATAGTCAAATACAGAACTTCGAAATGTTAAATACAAATTATTAGTGCAAATTATAACTTGAAGATCTGAACTTGTAATTGTCAAATACAGAACTTAAAATTGAAAGCTTATAATTATAATTGCAAATTATAAGTTGACGATCTGAACATTAAATAGGTAAATACAGAACTACTAATTGTTAATTTCAAACTAAGATTGTAATTAATAATTTGAAGATCTGAACTTGTAATAGTCAAATACAGATCTCCGAATTGTTAAATACAAATTATTAGTACAAATTATAACTTAAAGATCTGATCTTGTATTTGTCAAATACAGCACTTAGAATTCATAACTTCAAATTATGATTGCAAATTATAACTGGAAGATCTGAACTTGGAATTGTCAAATACAGAACTTAGAACTCATAACTTCAAATTATGATTGCTAATTATAACATGAAGATCTGAACTTGTAATCGTCAAATACAGAACTAAAAATTGATAGCTTATAATTATAATTGCAAATTATAACTTGAAGAACTGAATTTGTAATAGGTAAATACAGAACTTCGAATTGTTAATTTCAAACTAAGATTGTAAATAATAATTTGAAGATCTTAACTTGTAATAGTCAAATACAGAACTTCGAATTGTTAAATACAAATTATTAGTGCAAATTATAACTTGAAGATCTGAACTTGTAATTGTCAAATTCAGAACTTAAAATTGATAGCTTATAATTATAATTGCAAATTATAAGTTGTAGATCTGAACTTGTAATAGGTAAATACAGAACTTCTAATTGTTAATTTCAAACTAAGATTGTAATTAATAATTTGAAGATCTGAACTTGTAATAGTCAAATATAGAAACTTCGAATTGTTAAATACAAATTATTAGTGCAAATTATAACTTAAAGATCTGATCTTGTAATTGTCAAATACAGCACTTAGAATTGATAACTTCAAATTATGATTGCAAGTTATAACATGAAGATCTGAACTTGTAATCGTCAAATACAGAACTAAAAATTGATAGCTTATAATTATAATTGCAAATTATAACTTGAAGAACTGAATTTGTAATAGGTAAATACAGAACTTCGAATTGTTAATTTCAAACGAAGATTGTAAATAATAATTTGAAGATCTGAACTTGTAATAGTCAAATACAGAACTTAAAATTGATAGCTTATAATTATAATTGCAAATTATAAGTTGAAGATCTGGACTTGTATTAGGTAAATACAGAACTTCGAATTGTTAATTTCAAACAAAGATTGTAATTAATAATTTGAAGATCTGAACTTGTAATAGTCAAATATAGAAACTACGAATTGTTAAATACAAATTATTAGTGCAAATTATAACTTGAAGATCTGAACCTGTAATTGTCAAAGACAGAACTTAGAATTCATAACTTCAAATTATGATTGCTAATTATAACTTGAAGATCTGAACTTGTAATAGTCAAATACAGAACTTAAAATTGATAGCTTATAATTATAATTGCAAATTATAACTTGAAGAACTGAATTTGTAATAGGTAAATACAGAACTTCGAATTGTTAATTTCAAACTAAGATTGTAAATAATAATTTGAAGATCTGAACTTGTAATAGGTAAATACAGAATTTCGAATTGTTAATTTCAAACTAAGATTGTAATTAATAATTTGAAGATCTGAACTTGTAATAGTCAAATACAGATCTCCGAATTGTTAAATACAAATTATTAGTACAAATTATAACTTAAAGATCTGATCTTGTATTTGTCAAATACAGCACTTAGAATTCATAACTTCAAATTATGATTGCAAATTATAACTGGAAGATCTGAACTTGGAATTGTCAAATACAGAACTTAGAACTCATAACTTCAAATTATGATTGCTAATTATAACATGAAGATCTGAACTTGTAATCGTCAAATACAGAACTAAAAATTGATAGCTTACAATTATAATTGCAAATTATAACTTGAAGAACTGAATTTGTAATAGGTATATACAGAACTTCGAATTGTTAATTTCAAACTAAGATTGTAAATAATAGTTTGAAGATCTGAACTTGTAATAGTCAAATACAGAACTTCGAATTGTTAAATACAAATTATTAGTGCAAATTATAACTTGAAGATCTGAACTTGTAATTGTCAAATACAGAACTTAAAATTGATAGCTTATAATTATAATTGCAAATTATAAGTTGAAGATCTGAACTTGTAATAGGTAAATACAGAACTTCGAATTGTTAATTACAAACTAAGATTGTAATTAATAATTTGAAGATCTGAACTTGTAATAGTCAAATACAGAACTTCGAATTGTTAAATACAAATTATTAGGCAAATTATAACTTGAAGATCTGAACTTGTAATTGACAAATACAGAACTTAAAATTGATAGCTTATAATTATAATTGCAAATTATAAGTTGAAGATCTGAACTTGTAATAGGTAAATACAGAACTTCGAATTGTTAATTTCAAACTAAGATTGCAATTAATAATTTGAAGATCTGAACTTGTAATAGTCAAATACAAAACTTCGAATTGTTAAATACAAATTATTAGTGCAAAGTATAACTTGAAGATCTGAACTTGTAATTGTCAAATACAGCACTAAGAATTCATAACTTCAAATTATGATTGCAAATTATAACTTGAAGATCTGAACTTGTAATTGTCAAATACAGAACTTAGAATTCATAACTTCAAATTATGATTGTAAATAATAATTAGAAGAACTTGTAATAGTCAAATACAGAAATTAGAATTGTAAAATTCAAATTATGATTGTAAATTATAACTTGAAGATCTGAACTTGTAATAGTCAAATACAGAACTTCAAATTGTTAAATACAAATTATTAGTGCAAATTATAACTTGAAGATCTGAACTTGTAATTGTCAAATACAGAACTTAAAATTGATAGCTTATAATTATAATTGCAAATTATAAGTTGAAGATCTGAACTTGTAATAGGTAAATACAGAACTAAAAATTGATAGCTTATAATTATAATTGCATATTATAACTTGAAGATCTGAACTTGTAATAGTGAATTACAGAACTTCTAATTGTTAATTTCAAACTATGATTGTAAATAATAATTTGAAGATCTGAACTTGTAATAGTCAAATACAGAACTTTGAATTGTTAAATACAAATTATTAGTGCAAATTATAACTTGAAGATCTGAACTTGTAATTGTCAAATACAGAACTTAAAATTGATAGCTTATAATTATAATTGCAAATTAGAAGTTGAAGATCTGAACTTTAAATAGGTAAATACAGAACTTCTAATTGTTAATTTCAAACTAAGATTGTAATTAATAATTTGAAGATCTGAACTTGTAATAGTCAAATACAGATCTCCGAATTGTTAAATACAAATTATTAGTGCAAATTATAACTTAAAGATCTGATCTTGTAATTGTCAAATACAGCACTTAGAATTCATAACTTCAAATTATGATTGCAAATTATAACTGGAAGATCTGAACTTGTAATTGTCAAATGCAGAACTTAGACCTCATAACTTCAAATTATGATTGCTGATTATAACATGAAGATCTGAACTTGTAATCGTCAAATACAGAACTAAAAATTGATAGCTTATAATTATAATTGCAAATTATAACTTGAAGAACTGAATTTGTAATAGGTAAATACAGAACTTCGAATTGTTAATTTCAAACTAAGATTGTAAATAATAATTTGAAGATCTGAACTTGTAATAGTCAAATACCGAACTTCGAATTGTTAAATACAAATTATTAGTGCAAATTATAACTTGAAGATCTGAACTTGTAATTGTCAAATACAGCACTTAGAATTGATAACTTCTAATTATGATTGCAAATTATAACATGAAGATCTGAACTTGTAATCGTCAAATACAGAACTAAAAATTGATAGCTTATAATTATAATTGCTAATTATAACTTGAAGAACTGAATTTGTAATAGGTAAATACAGAACTTCGAATTGTTAATTTCAAACTAAGATTGTAAATAATAATTTGAAGATCTGAACTTGTAATTGTCAAATACAGCACTAAGAATTCATAACTTCAAATTATGATTGTAAATAATAATTAGAAGAACTTGTAATAGTCAAATACAGAAATTAGAATTGTAAAATTCAAATTATGATTGCAAATTATAACTTGAAGATCTGAACTTGTAATAGTCAAATACAGAACTTCAAATTGTTAAATACTAATTATTAGTGCAAATTATAACTTGAAGATCTGAACTTGTAATTGTCAATTACAGAACTTAAAATTGATAGCTTATAATTATAATTGCAAATTATAAGTTGAAGATCTGAACTTGTAATAGGTAAATACAGAACTTCGAATTGTTAATTTCAAACTAAGATTGTAAATAATAATTTGAAGTTCTGAACTTATAGTAGTCAAATACAGAACTTCGAATTGTTAAATACAAATTATTAGTGCAAATTATAACTTGAAGATCTGAACTTGTAATTGTCAAATACAGAACTTAGAATTGATAGCTTATAATTATAATTGCAAATTATAACTTGAAGATCTGAACTTGTAATACTGAATTACAGAACTTAGATTTGTTAAATACTAATTATTATATCAAATTATAACTTGACGATCTGAACATTAAATAGGTAAATACAGAACTACTAATTGTTAATTTCAAACTAAGATTGTAATTAATAATTTGAAGATCTGAACTTGTAATAGTCAAATACAGATCTCCGAATTGTTAAATACAAATTATTAGTACAAATTATAACTTGAAGATCTGAACTTGTAATTGTCAAATACAGAACTTAAAATTGAAAGCTTATAATTATAATTGCAAATTATAACTGGAAGATCTGAACTTGGAATTGTCAAATACAGAACTTAGAACTCATAACTTCAAATTATGATTGCTAATTATAACATGAAGATCTGAACTTGTAATCGTCAAATACAGAACTAAAAATTTATAGCTTATAATTATAATTGCAAATTATAACTTGAAGAACTGAATTTGTAATAGGTAAATACAGAACTTCGAATTGTTAATTTCAAACTAAGATTGTAAATAATAATTTGAAGATCTTAACTTGTAATAGTCAAATACAGAACTTCGAATTGTTAAATACAAATTATTAGTGCAAATTATAACTTGAAGATCTGAACTTGTAATTGTCAAATTCAGAACTTAAAATTGATAGCTTATAATTATAATTGCAAATTATAAGTTGTAGATCTGAACTTGTAATAGGTAAATACAGAACTTCTAATTGTTAATTTCAAACTAAGATTGTAATTAATAATTTGAAGATCTGAACTTGTAATAGTCAAATATAGAAACTTCGAATTGTTAAATACAAATTATTAGTGCAAATTGTAACTTAAAGATCTGATCTTGTAATTGTCAAATACAGCACTTAGAATTGATAACTTCAAATTATGATTGCAAATTATAACATGAAGATCTGAACTTGTAATCGTCAAATACAGAACTAAAAATTGATAGCTTATAATTATAATTGCAAATTATAACTTGAAGATCTGAACTTGTAATAGTCAAATATAGAAACTTCGAATTGTTAAATACAAATTATTAGTGCAAATTATAACTTGAAGATCTGAACGTGTAATTGTCAAAGACAGAACTAAGAATTCATAACTTCAAATTATGATTGCTAATTATAACTTGAAGATCTGAACTTGTAATAGTCAAATACAGAACTTAAAATTGATAGCTTATAATTATAATTGCAAATTATAACTTGAAGAACTGAATTTGTAATAGGTAAATACAGAACTTCGAATTGTTAATTTCAAACTAAGATTGTAAATAATAATTTGAAGATCTGAACTTGTAATTGTCAAATACAGAACTTAGAATTGATAGCTTATAATTATAATTGCAAATTATAACTTGAAGATCTGAACTTGTAATAGTGAATTGCAGAACTTCTAATTGTTAATTTCAAACTAAGATTGTAAATAATAATTTGAAGATCTGAACTTGTAATAGTCAAATACAGAACTTTGAATTGTTAAATACAAATTATTAGTGCAAATTATAACTTGAAGATCTGAACTTGTAATTGTCAAATACAGAACTTAAAATTGATAGCTTATAATTATAATTGCAAATTAGAAGTTGAAGATCTGAACTTTAAATAGGTAAATACAGAACTTCTAATTGTTAATTTCAAACTAAGATTGTAATTAATAATTTGAAGATCTGAACTTGTAATAGTCAAATACAGATCTCCGAATTGTTAAATACAAATTATTAGTGCAATTTATAACTTAAAGATCTGATCTTGTAATTATCAAATACAGCACTTAGAATTGATAACTTCAAATTATGATTGCAAATTATAACATGAAGATCTGAACTTGAAATACAGAACTTAAAATTGATAGCTTATAATTATAATTGCAAATTATAAGTTGAAGATCTGGACTTGAATTAGGTAAATACAGAACTTCGAATTGTTAATTTCAAACTAAGATTGTAATTAATAATTTGAAGATCTGAACTTGTAATAGTCAAATATAGAAACTTCGAATTGTTAAATACAAATTATTAGTGCAAATTATAACTTGAAGATCTGAACGTGTAATTGTCAAAGACAGAACTTAGATTTCATAACTTCAAATTATGATTGCTAAATTATAACTTGAAGATCTGAACTTGTAATAGTCAAATACAGAACTTAAAATTGATAGCTTATAATTATAATTGCAAATTATAACTTGAAGAACTGAATTTGTAATAGGTAAATACAGAACTTCGAATTGTTAATTTCAAACTAAGATTGTAAATAATAATTTGAAGATCTGAACTTGTAATTGTCAAATACAGAACTTAGAATTGATAGCTTATAATTATAATTGCAAATTATAACTTGAAGATCTGAACTTGTAATAGTGAATTGCAGAACTTCTAATTGTTAATTTCAAACTAAGATTGTAAATAATAATTTGAAGATCTGAACTTGTAATAGTCAAATACAGAACTTTGAATTGTTAAATACAAATTATTAGTGCAAATTATAACTTGAAGATCTGAACTTGTAATTGTCAAATACAGAACTTAAAATTGATAGCTTATAATTATAATTGCAAATTAGAAGTTGAAGATCTGAACTTTAAATAGGTAAATACAGAACTTCTAATTGTTAATTTCAAACTAAGATTGTAATTAATAATTTGAAGATCTGAACTTGTAATAGTCAAATACAGATCTCCGAATTGTTAAATACAAATTATTAGTGCAAATTATAACTTAAAGATCTGATCTTGTAATTGTCAAATACAGCACTTAGAATTGATAACTTCAAATTATGATTGCAAATTATAACTGGAAGATCTGAACTCGTAATTGTCAAATGCAGAACTTAGACCTCATAACTTCAAATTATGATTGCTAATTATAACATGAAGATCTGAACTTGTAATCGTCAAATACAGAACTAAAAATTGATAGCTTATAATTATAATTGCAAATTATAACTTGAAGAACTGAATTTGTAATAGGTAAATACAGAACTTCGAATTGTTAATTTCAAACTAAGATTGTAAATAATAATTTGAAGATCTGAACTTGTAATAATCATATACAGAACTTCGAATTGTTAAATACAAATTATTAGTGCAAATTATAACTTGAAGATCTGAACTTGTAATTGTCAAATACAGAACTTAAAATTGATAGCTTATAATTATAATTGCAAATTATAAGTTGAAGATCTGAACTTGTAATAGGTAAATACAGAACTTCGAATTGTTAATTTCACACTAAGATTGTTATTAATAATTTGAAGATCTGAACTTGTAATAGTCAAATACAGAACTTCGAATTGTTAAATACAAATTATTAGTGCAAATTATAACTTGAAGATCTGAACTTGTAATTGACAAATACAGAACTTAAAATTGATAGCTTATAATTATAATTGCAAATAATAAGTTGAAGATCTGGACTTGTATTAGGTAAATACAGAACTTCTAATTGTTAATTTCAAACTAAGATTGTAATTTATAATTTGAAGATCTGAACTTGTAATAGTCAAATATAGAAACTTCGAATTGTTAAATACAAATTATTAGTGCAAATTATAACTTGAAGATCTGAACGTGTAATTGTCAAAGACAGAACTTAAAATTCATAACTTCAAATTATGATTGCTAATTATAACTTGAAGATCTGAACTTGTAATAGTCAAATACAGAACTTAAAATTGATAGCTTATAATTATAATTGCAAATTATAACTTGAAGAACTGAATTTGTAATAGGTAAATACAGAACTTCGAATTGTTAATTTCAAACTAAGATTGTAAATAATAATTTGAAGATCTGAACTTGTAATTGCCAAATACAGAACTTAGAATTGATAGCTTATAATTATAATTGCAAATTATAACTTGAAGATCTGAACTTGTAATAGTGAATTGCAGAACTTCTAATTGTTAATTTCAAACTAAGATTGTAAATAATAATTTGAAGATCTGAACTTGTAATAGTCAAATACAGAATTTTGAATTGTTAAATACAAATTATTAGTGCAAATTATAACTTGAAGATCTGAACTTGTAATTGTCAAATACAGAACTTAAAATTGATAGCTTATAATTATAATTGCAAATTAGAAGTTGAAGATCTGAACTTTAAATAGGTAAATACAGAACTTCTAATTGTTAATTTCAAACTAAGATTGTAATTAATAATTTGAAGATCTGAACTTGTAATAGTCAAATACAGATCTCCGAATTGTTAAATACAAATTATTAGTGCAAATTATAACTTAAAGATCTGATCTTGTAATTGTCAAATACAGCACTTAGAATAGATAACTTCAAATTATGATTGCAAATTATAACATGAAGATCTGAACTTGTAATCGTCAAATACAGAACTAAAAATTGATAGCTTATAATTATAATTGCAAATTATAACTTGAAGAACTGAATTTGTAATAGGTAAATACAGAACTTCGAATTGTTAATTTCAAACTAAGATTGTAAATAATAATTTGAAGATCTGAACTTGTAATAGTCAAATACAGAACTTCGAATTGTTAAATACAAATTATTAGTGCAAATTATAACTTGAAGATCTGAACTTGTAATTGTCAAATACAGAACTTAAAATTGATAGCTTATAATTATAATTGCAAATTATAAGTTGAAGATCTGAACTTGTAATAGGTAAATACAGAACTTCGAATTGTTAATTTCAAACTAAGATTGTAATTAATAATTTGAAGATCTGAACTTGTAATAGTCAAATACAGAACTTCGAATTGTTAAATACAAATTATTAGTGCAAATTATAACTTGAAGATCTGAACTTGTAATTGACAAATACAGAGCTTAAAATTGATAGCTTATAATTATAATTGCAAATTATAAGTTGAAGATCTGGACTTGTATTAGGTAAATACAGAACTTCGAATTGTTAATTTCAAACTAAGATTGTAATTAATAATTTGAAGATCTGAACTTGTAATAGTCAAATATAGAAACTTCGAATTGTTAAATACTAATTATTAGTGCAAATTATAACTTGAAGATCTGAACCTGTAATTGTCAAAGACAGAACTTAGAATTCATAACTTCAAATTTGATTGCTAATTATAACTTGAAGATCTGAACTTGTAATAGTCAAATACAGAACTTAAAATTGATAGCTTATAATTATAATTGCAAATTATAACTTGAAGAACTGAATTTGTAATAGGTAAATACAGAACTTCGAATTGTTAATTTCAAACTAAGATTGTAAATAATAATTTGAAGATCTGAACTTGTAATAGGTAAATACAGAACTTCAAATTGTTAATTTCAAACTAAGATTGTAATTAATAATTTGAAGATCTGAACTTGTAATAGTCAAATACAAAACTTCGAATTGTTAAATACAAATTATTAGTGCAAAGTATAACTTGAAGATCTGAACTTGTAATTGTCAAATACAGCACTAAGAATTCATAACTTCAAATTATGATTGTAAATAATAATTAGAAGAACTTGTAATAGTCAAATACAGAAATTAGAATTGTAAAATTCAAATTATGATTGCAAATTATAACTTGAAGATCTGAACTTGTAATAGTCAAATACAGAACTTCAAATTGTTAAATACTAATTATTAGTGCAAATTATAACTTGAAGATCTGAACTTGTAATTGTCAATTACAGAACTTAAAATTGATAGCTTATAATTATAATTGCAAATTATAAGTTGAAGATCTGAACTTGTAATAGGTAAATACAGAACTTCGAATTGTTAATTTCAAACTAAGATTGTAAATAATAATTTCAAGTTCTGAACTTATAATAGTCAAATACAGAACTTCGAATTGTTAAATACAAATTATTAGTGCAAATTATAACTTGAAGATCTGAACTTGTAATTGTCAAATACAGAACTTAGAATTGATAGCTTATAATTATAATTGCAAATTATAACTTGAAGATCTGAACTTGTAATACTGAATTACAGAACTTAGATTTGTTAAATACTAATTATTATATCAAATTATAACTTGAAGATCTGAACTTGTAATAGGTAAATACAGAATTTGGAATTGTTAATTTCAAACTAAGATTGTAAATAATAATTTGAAGTTCTGAACTTGTAATAGTCAAATACAGAACTTCGAAATGTTAAATACAAATTATTAGTGCAAATTATAACTTGAAGATCTGAACTTGTAATTGTCAAATACAGAACTTAAAATTGAAAGCTTATAATTATAATTGCAAATTATAAGTTGACGATCTGAACATTAAATAGGTAAATACAGAACTACTAATTGTTAATTTCAAACTAAGATTGTAATTAATAATTTGAAGATCTGAACTTGTAATAGTCAAATACAGATCTCCGAATTGTTAAATACAAATTATTAGTACAAATTATAACTTAAAGATCTGATCTTGTATTTGTCAAATACAGCACTTAGAATTCATAACTTCAAATTATGATTGCAAATTATAACTGGAAGATCTGAACTTGGAATTGTCAAATACAGAACTTAGAACTCATAACTTCAAATTATGATTGCTAATTATTACATGAAGATCTGAACTTGTAATCGTCAAATACAGAACTAAAAATTGATAGCTTATAATTATAATTGCAAATTATAACTTGAAGAACTGAATTTGTAATAGGTAAATACAGAACTTCGAATTGTTAATTTCAAACTAAGATTGTAAATAATAATTTGAAGATCTTAACTTGTAATAGTCAAATACAGAACTTCGAATTGTTAAATACAAATTATTAGTGCAAATTATAACTTGAAGATCTGAACTTGTAATTGTCAAATTCAGAACTTAAAATTGATAGCTTATAATTATAATTGCAAATTATAAGTTGTAGATCTGAACTTGTAATAGGTAAATACAGAACTTCTAATTGTTAATTTCAAACTAAGATTGTAATTAATAATTTGAAGATCTGAACTTGTAATAGTCAAATATAGAAACTTCGAATTGTTAAATACAAATTATTAGTGCAAATTATAACTTAAAGATCTGATCTTGTAATTGTCAAATACAGCACTTAGAATTGATAACTTCAAATTATGATTGCAAGTTATAACATGAAGATCTGAACTTGTAATCGTCAAATACAGAACTAAAAATTGATAGCTTATAATTATAATTGCAAATTATAACTTGAAGAACTGAATTTGTAATAGGTAAATACAGAACTTCGAATTGTTAATTTCAAACTAAGATTGTAAATAATAATTTGAAGATCTGAACTTGTAATAGTCAAATACAGAACTTAAAATTGATAGCTTATAATTATAATTGCAAATTATAAGTTGAAGATCTGGACTTGTATTAGGTAAATACAGAACTTCGAATTGTTAATTTCAAACTAAGATTGTAATTAATAATTTGAAGATCTGAACTTGTAATAGTCAAATATAGAAACTACGAATTGTTAAATACAAATTATTAGTGCAAATTATAACTTGAAGATCTGAACCTGTAATTGTCAAAGACAGAACTTAGAATTCATAACTTCAAATTATGATTGCTAATTATAACTTGAAGATCTGAACTTGTAATAGTCAAATACAGAACTTAAAATTGATAGCTTATAATTATAATTGCAAATTATAACTTGAAGAACTGAATTTGTAATAGGTAAATACAGAACTTCGAATTGTTAATTTCAAACTAAGATTGTAAATAATAATTTGAAGATCTGAACTTGTAATAGGTAAATACAGAATTTCGAATTGTTAATTTCAAACTAAGATTGTAATTTATAATTTGAAGATCTGAACTTGTAATAGTCAAATACAGATCTCCGAATTGTTAAATACAAATTATTAGTACAAATTATAACTTAAAGATCTGATCTTGTATTTGTCAAATACAGCACTTAGAATTCATAACTTCAAATTATGATTGCAAATTATAACTGGAAGATCTGAACTTGGAATTGTCAAATACAGAACTTAGAACTCATAACTTCAAATTATGATTGCTAATTATAACATGAAGATCTGAACTTGTAATCGTCAAATACAGAACTAAAAATTGATAGCTTACAATTATAATTGCAAATTATAACTTGAAGAACTGAATTTGTAATAGGTATATACAGAACTTCGAATTGTTAATTTCAAACTAAGATTGTAAATAATAGTTTGAAGATCTGAACTTGTAATAGTCAAATACAGAACTTCGAATTGTTAAATACAAATTATTAGTGCAAATTATAACTTGAAGATCTGAACTTGTAATTGTCAAATACAGAACTTAAAATTGATAGCTTATAATTATAATTGCAAATTATAAGTTGAAGATCTGAACTTGTAATAGGTAAATACAGAACTTCGAATTGTTAATTACAAACTAAGATTGTAATTAATAATTTGAAGATCTGAACTTGTAATAGTCAAATACAGAACTTCGAATTGTTAAATACAAATTATTAGGCAAATTATAACTTGAAGATCTGAACTTGTAATTGACAAATACAGAACTTAAAATTGATAGCTTATAATTATAATTGCAAATTATAAGTTGAAGATCTGAACTTGTAATAGGTAAATACAGAACTTCGAATTGTTAATTTCAAACTAAGATTGCAATTAATAATTTGAAGATCTGAACTTGTAATAGTCAAATACAAAACTTCGAATTGTTAAATACAAATTATTAGTGCAAAGTATAACTTGAAGATCTGAACTTGTAATTGTCAAATACAGCACTAAGAATTCATAACTTCAAATTATGATTGCAAATTATAACTTGAAGATCTGAACTTGTAATTGTCAAATTCAGAACTTAGAATTTATAACTTCAAATTATGATTGTAAATAATAATTAGAAGAACTTGTAATAGTCAAATACAGAAATTAGAATTGTAAAATTCAAATTATGATTGTAAATTATAACTTGAAGATCTGAACTTGTAATAGTCAAATACAGAACTTCAAATTGTTAAATACAAATTATTAGTGCAAATTATAACTTGAAGATCTGAACTTGTAATTGTCAAATACAGAACTTAAAATTGATAGCTTATAATTATAATTGCAAATTATAAGTTGAAGATCTGAACTTGTAATAGGTAAATACAGAACTAAAAATTGATAGCTTATAATTATAATTGCAAATTATAACTTGAAGAACTGAATTTGTAATAGGTAAATACAGAACTTCGAATTGTTAATTTCAAACTATGATGGTAAATAATAATTTGAAGAGCTGAACTTGTAATAGTCAAATACAGATCTCCGAATTGTTAAATACAAATTATTAGTGCAAATTATAACTTAAAGATCTGAACTTGTAATTGTCAAATACAGCACTTAGAATTCATAACTTCAAATTATGATTGCAAATTATAACTGGAAGATCTGAACTTGTAATTGTCAAATACAGAACTTAGAACTCATAACTTCAAATTATGATTGTAAATAATAATTAGTACATCTGAACTTGTAATCCTCAAATACAGAACTTCGAATTGTTAAATACAAATTATTAGTGCAAATTATAACTTGAAGTTCTGAACTTGTAATTGTCAAATACAGAACTTAGAATTGATAGCTTATAATTATAATTGCAAATTATAACTTGTAGATCTGAACTTGTAATAGTGAATTACAGAACTTCTAATTGTTAATTTCAAACTAAGATTGTAAATAATAATTTGAAGATCTGAACTTGTAATAGTCAAATACAGAACTTTGAATTGTTAAATACAAATTATTAGTGCAAATTATAACTTGAAGATCTGAACTTGTAATTGTCAAATACAGAACTTAAAATTGATAGCTTATAATTATAATTGCAAATTAGAAGTTGAAGATCTGAACTTTAAATAGGTAAATACAGAACTTCTAATTGTTAATTTCAAACTAAGATTGTAATTAATAATTTGAAGATCTGAACTTGTAATAGTCAAATACAGATCTCCGAATTGTTAAATACAAATTATTAGTGCAAATTATAACTTAAAGATCTGATCTTGTAATTGTCAAATACAGCACTTAGAATTCATAACTTCAAATTATGATTGCAAATTATAACTGGAAGATCTGAACTCGTAATTGTCAAATGCAGAACTTAGACCTCATAACTTCAAATTATGATTGCTAATTATAACATGAAGATCTGAACTTGTAATCGTCAAATACAGAACTAAAAATTGATAGCTTATAATTATAATTGCAAATTATAACTTGAAGAACTGAATTTGTAATAGGTAAATACAGAACTTCGAATTGTTAATTTCAAACTAAGATTGTAAATAATAATTTGAAGATCTGAACTTGTAATAATCAAATACAGAACTTCGAATTGTTAAATACAAATTATTAGTGCAAATTATAACTTGAAGATCTGAACTTGTAATTGTCAAATACAGAACTTAAAATTGATAGCTTATAATTATAATTGCAAATTATAAGTTGAAGATCTGAACTTGTAATAGGTAAATACAGAACTTCGAATTGTTAATTTCACACTAAGATTGTTATTAATAATTTGAAGATCTGAACTTGTAATAGTCAAATACAGAACTTCGAATTGTTAAATACAAATTATTAGTGCAAATTATAACTTGAAGATCTGAACTTGTAATTGACAAATACAGAACTTAAAATTGATAGCTTATAATTATAATTGCAAATAATAAGTTGAAGATCTGGACTTGTATTAGGTAAATACAGAACTTCTAATTGTTAATTTCAAACTAAGATTGTAATTTATAATTTGAAGATCTGAACTTGTAATAGTCAAATATAGAAACTTCGAATTGTTAAATACAAATTATTAGTGCAAATTATAACTTGAAGATCTGAACGTGTAATTGTCAAAGACAGAACTTAAAATTCATAACTTCAAATTATGATTGCTAATTATAACTTGAAGATCTGAACTTGTAATAGTCAAATACAGAACTTAAAATTGATAGCTTATAATTATAATTGCAAATTATAACTTGAAGAACTGAATTTGTAATAGGTAAATACAGAACTTCGAATTGTTAATTTCAAACTAAGATTGTAAATAATAATTTGAAGATCTGAACTTGTAATTGCCAAATACAGAACTTAGAATTGATAGCTTATAATTATAATTGCAAATTATAACTTGAAGATCTGAACTTGTAATAGTGAATTGCAGAACTTCTAATTGTTAATGTCAAACTAAGATTGTAAATAATAATTTGAAGATCTGAACTTGTAATAGTCAAATACAGAATTTTGAATTGTTAAATACAAATTATTAGTGCAAATTATAACTTGAAGATCTGAACTTGTAATTGTCAAATACAGAACTTAAAATTGATAGCTTATAATTATAATTGCAAATTAGAAGTTGAAGATCTGAACTTTAAATAGGTAAATACAGAACTTCTAATTGTTAATTTCAAACTAAGATTGTAATTAATAATTTGAAGATCTGAACTTGTAATAGTCAAATACAGATCTCCGAATTGTTAAATACAAATTATTAGTGCAAATTATAACTTAAAGATCTGATCTTGTAATTGTCAAATACAGCACTTAGAATAGATAACTTCAAATTATGATTGCAAATTATAACATGAAGATCTGAACTTGTAATCGTCAAATACAGAACTAAAAATTGATAGCTTATAATTATAATTGCAAATTATAACTTGAAGAACTGAATTTGTAATAGGTAAATACAGAACTTCGAATTGTTAATTTCAAACTAAGATTGTAAATAATAATTTGAAGATCTGAACTTGTAATAGTCAAATACAGAACTTCGAATTGTTAAATACAAATTATTAGTGCAAATTATAACTTGAAGATCTGAACTTGTAATTGTCAAATACAGAACTTAAAATTGATAGCTTATAATTATAATTGCAAATTATAAGTTGAAGATCTGAACTTGTAATAGGTAAATACAGAACTTCGAATTGTTAATTTCAAACTAAGATTGTAATTAATAATTTGAAGATCTGAACTTGTAATAGTCAAATACAGAACTTCGAATTGTTAAATACAAATTATTAGTGCAAATTATAACTTGAAGATCTGAACTTGTAATTGACAAATACAGAACTTAAAATTGATAGCTTATAATTATAATTGCAAATTATAAGTTGAAGATCTGGACTTGTATTAGGTAAATACAGAACTTCGAATTGTTAATTTCAAACTAAGATTGTAATTAATAATTTGAAGATCTGAACTTGTAATAGTCAAATATAGAAACTTCGAATTGTTAAATACAAATTATTAGTGCAAATTATAACTTGAAGATCTGAACCTGTAATTGTCAAAGACAGAACTTAGAATTCATAACTTCAAATTTGATTGCTAATTATAACTTGAAGATCTGAACTTGTAATAGTCAAATACAGAACTTAAAATTGATAGCTTATAATTATAATTGCAAATTATAACTTGAAGAACTGAATTTGTAATAGGTAAATACAGAACTTCGAATTGTTAATTTCAAACTAAGATTGTAAATAATAATTTGAAGATCTGAACTTGTAATAGGTAAATACAGAACTTCAAATTGTTAATTTCAAACTAAGATTGTAATTAATAATTTGAAGATCTGAACTTGTAATAGTCAAATACAAAACTTCGAATTGTTAAATACAAATTATTAGTGCAAAGTATAACTTGAAGATCTGAACTTGTAATTGTCAAATACAGCACTAAGAATTCATAACTTCAAATTATGATTGTAAATAATAATTAGAAGAACTTGTAATAGTCAAATACAGAAATTAGAATTGTAAAATTCAAATTATGATTGCAAATTATAACTTGAAGATCTGAACTTGTAATAGTCAAATACAGAACTTCAAATTGTTAAATACTAATTATTAGTGCAAATTATAACTTGAAGATCTGAACTTGTAATTGTCAATTACAGAACTTAAAATTGATAGCTTATAATTATAATTGCAAATTATAAGTTGAAGATCTGAACTTGTAATAGGTAAATACAGAACTTCGAATTGTTAATTTCAAACTAAGATTGTAAATAATAATTTGAAGTTCTGAACTTATAATAGTCAAATACAGAACTTCGAATTGTTAAATACAAATTATTAGTGCAAATTATAACTTGAAGATCTGAACTTGTAATTGTCAAATACAGAACTTAGAATTGATAGCTTATAATTATAATTGCAAATTATAACTTGAAGATCTGAACTTGTAATACTGAATTACAGAACTTAGATTTGTTAAATACTAATTATTATATCAAATTATAACTTGAAGATCTGAACTTGTAATAGGTAAATACAGAATTTCGAATTGTTAATTTCAAACTAAGATTGTAAATAATAATTTGAAGTTCTGAACTTGTAATAGTCAAATACAGAACTTCGAAATGTTAAATACAAATTATTAGTGCAAATTATAACTTGAAGATCTGAACTTGTAATTGTCAAATACAGAACTTAAAATTGAAAGCTTATAATTATAATTGCAAATTATAAGTTGACGATCTGAACATTAAATAGGTAAATACAGAACTACTAATTGTTAATTTCAAACTAAGATTGTAATTAATAATTTGAAGATCTGAACTTGTAATAGTCAAATACAGATCTCCGAATTGTTAAATACAAATTATTAGTACAAATTATAACTTAAAGATCTGATCTAGTATTTTTCAAATACAGCACTTAGAATTCATAACTTCAAATTATGATTGCAAATTATAACTGGAAGATCTGAACTTGGAATTGTCAAATACAGAACTTAGAACTCATAACTTCAAATTATGATTGCTAATTATAACATGAAGATCTGAACTTGTAATCGTCAAATACAGAACTAAAAATTGATAGCTTATAATTATAATTGCAAATTATAACTTGAAGAACTGAATTTGTAATAGGTAAATACAGAACTTCGAATTGTTAATTTCAAACTAAGATTGTAAATAATAATTTGAAGATCTTAACTTGTAATAGTCAAATACAGAACTTCGAATTGTTAAATACAAATTATTAGTGCAAATTATAACTTGAAGATCTGAACTTGTAATTGTCAAATTCAGAACTTAAAATTGATAGCTTATAATTATAATTGCAAATTATAAGTTGTAGATCTGAACTTGTAATAGGTAAATACAGAACTTCTAATTGTTAATTTCAAACTAAGATTGTAATTAATAATTTGAAGATCTGAACTTGTAATAGTCAAATATAGAAACTTCGAATTGTTAAATACAAATTATTAGTGCAAATTATAACTTAAAGATCTGATCTTGTAATTGTCAAATACAGCACTTAGAATTGATAACTTCAAATTATGATTGCAAGTTATAACATGAAGATCTGAACTTGTAATCGTCAAATACAGAACTAAAAATTGATAGCTTATAATTATAATTGCAAATTACAACTTGAAGAACTGAATTTGCAATAGGTAAATACAGAACTTCGAATTGTTAATTTCAAACTAAGATTGTAAATAATAATTTGAAGATCTGAACTTGTAATAGTCAAATACAGAACTTAAAATTGATAGCTTATAATTATAATTGCAAATTATAAGTTGAAGATCTGGACTTGTATTAGGTAAATACAGAACTTCGAATTGTTAATTTCAAACTAAGATTGTAATTAATAATTGGAAGATCTGAACTTGTAATAGTCAAATATAGAAACTACGAATTGTTAAATACAAATTATTAGTGCAAATTATAACTTGAAGATCTGAACCTGTAATTGTCAAAGACAGAACTTAGAATTCATAACTTCAAATTATGATTGCTAATTATAACTTGAAGATCTGAACTTGTAATAGTCAAATACAGAACTTAAAATTGATAGCTTATAATTATAATTGCAAATTATAACTTGAAGAACTGAATTTGTAATAGGTAAATACAGAACTTCGAATTGTTAATTTCAAACTAAGATTGTAAATAATAATTTGAAGATCTGAACTTGTAATAGGTAAATACAGAATTTCGAATTGTTAATTTCAAACTAAGATTGTAATTAATAATTTGAAGATCTGAACTTGTAATAGTCAAATACAGATCTCCGAATTGTTAAATACAAATTATTAGTACAAATTATAACTTAAAGATCTGATCTTGTATTTGTCAAATACAGCACTTAGAATTCATAACTTCAAATTATGATTGCAAATTATAACTGGAAGATCTGAACTTGGAATTGTCAAATACAGAACTTAGAACTCATAACTTCAAATTATGATTGCTAATTATAACATGAAGATCTGAACTTGTAATCGTCAAATACAGAACTAAAAATTGATAGCTTACAATTATAATTGCAAATTATAACTTGAAGAACTGAATTTGTAATAGGTATATACAGAACTTCGAATTGTTAATTTCAAACTAAGATTGTAAATAATAGTTTGAAGATCTGAACTTGTAATAGTCAAATACAGAACTTCGAATTGTTAAATACAAATTATTAGTGCAAATTATAACTTGAAGATCTGAACTTGTAATTGTCAAATACAGAACTTAAAATTGATAGCTTATAATTATAATTGCAAATTATAAGTTGAAGATCTGAACTTGTAATAGGTAAATACAGAACTTCGAATTGTTAATTACAAACTAAGATTGTAATTAATAATTTGAAGATCTGAACTTGTAATAGTCAAATACAGAACTTCGAATTGTTAAATACAAATTATTAGGCAAATTATAACTTGAAGATCTGAACTTGTAATTGACAAATACAGAACTTAAAATTGATAGCTTATAATTATAATTGCAAATTATAAGTTGAAGATCTGAACTTGTAATAGGTAAATACAGAACTTCGAATTGTTAATTTCAAACTAAGATTGCAATTAATAATTTGAAGATCTGAACTTGTAATAGTCAAATACAAAACTTCGAATTGTTAAATACAAATTATTAGTGCAAAGTATAACTTGAAGATCTGAACTTGTAATTGTCAAATACAGCACTAAGAATTCATAACTTCAAATTATGATAGTAAATAATAATTAGAAGAACTTGTAATAGTCAAATACAGAAATTAGAATTGTAAAATTCAAATTATGATTGTAAATTATAACTTGAAGATCTGAACTTGTAATAGTCAAATACAGAACTTCAAATTGTTAAATACAAATTATTAGTGCAAATTATAACTTGAAGATCTGAACTTGTAATTGTCAAATACAGAACTTAAAATTGATAGCTTATAATTATAATTGCAAATTATAAGTTGAAGATCTGAACTTGTAATAGGTAAATACAGAACTAAAAATTGATAGCTTATAATTATAATTGCAAATTATAACTTGAAGAACTGAATTTGTAATAGGTAAATACAGAACTTCGAATTGTTAATTTCAAACTATGATGGTAAATAATAATTTGAAGAGCTGAACTTGTAATAGTCAAATACAGATCTCCGAATTGTTAAATACAAATTATTAGTGCAAATTATAACTTAAAGATCTGAACTTGTAATTGTCAAATACAGCACTTAGAATTCATAACTTCAAATTATGATTGCAAATTATAACTGGAAGATCTGAACTTGTAATTGTCAAATACAGAACTTAGAACTCATAACTTCAAATTATGATTGTAAATAATAATTAGTACATCTGAACTTGTAATCCTCAAATACAGAACTTCGAATTGTTAAATACAAATTATTAGTGCAAATTATAACTTGAAGTTCTGAACTTGTAATTGTCAAATACAGAACTTAGAATTGATAGCTTATAATTATAATTGCAAATTATAACTTGAAGATCTGAACTTGTAATAGTGAATTACAGAACTTCTAATTGTTAATTTCAAACTATGATTGTAAATAATAATTTGAAGATCTGAACTTGTAATAGTCAAATACAGAACTTTGAATTGTTAAATACAAATTATTAGTGCAAATTATAACTTGAAGATCTGAACTTGTAATTGTCAAATACAGAACTTAAAATTGATAGCTTATAATTATAATTGCAAATTAGAAGTTGAAGATCTGAACTTTAAATAGGTAAATACAGAACTTCTAATTGTTAATTTCAAACTAAGATTGTAATTAATAATTTGAAGATCTGAACTTGTAATAGTCAAATACAGATCTCCGAATTGTTAAATACAAATTATTAGTGCAAATTATAACTTAAAGATCTGATCTTGTAATTGTCAAATACAGCACTTAGAATTCATAACTTCAAATTATGATTGCAAATTATAACTGGAAGATCTGAACTTGTAATTGTCAAATGCAGAACTTAGACCTCATAACTTCAAATTATGATTGCTGATTATAACATGAAGATCTGAACTTGTAATCGTCAAATACAGAACTAAAAATTGATAGCTTATAATTATAATTGCAAATTATAACTTGAAGAACTGAATTTGTAATAGGTAAATACAGAACTTCGAATTGTTAATTTCAAACTAAGATTGTAAATAATAATTTGAAGATCTGAACTTGTAGTAGTCAAATACCGAACTTCGAATTGTTAAATACAAATTATTAGTGCAAATTATAACTTGAAGATCTGAACTTGTAATTGTCAAATACAGTACTTAGAATTGATAACTTCAAATTATGATTGCAAATTATAACATGAAGATCTGAACTTGTAATCGTCAAATACAGAACTAAAAATTGATAGCTTATAATTATAATTGCAAATTATAACTTGAAGAACTGAATTTGTAATAGGTAAATACAGAACTTCGAATTGTTAATTTCAAACTAAGATTGTAAATAATAATTTGAAGATCTGAACTTGTAATAGTCAAATACAGAACTTAAAATTGATAGCTTATAATTATAATTGCAAATTATAAGTTGAAGATCTGGACTTGTATTAGGTAAATACAGAACTTCGAATTGTTAATTTCAAACTAAGATTGTAATTAATAATTTGAAGATCTGAACTTGTAATAGTCAAATATAGAAACTACGAATTGTTAAATACAAATTATTAGTGCAAATTATAACTTGAAGATCTGAACCTGTAATTGTCAAAGACAGAACTTAGAATTCATAACTTCAAATTATGATTGCTAATTATAACTTGAAGATCTGAACTTGTAATAGTCAAATACAGAACTTAAAATTGATAGCTTATAATTATAATTGCAAATTATAACTTGAAGAACTGAATTTGTAATAGGTAAATACAGAACTTCGAATTGTTAATTTCAAACTAAGATTGTAAATAATAATTTGAAGATCTTAACTTGTAATAGTCAAATACAGAACTTCGAATTGTTAAATACAAATTATTAGTGCAAATTATAACTTGAAGATCTGAACTTGTAATTGTCAAATTCAGAACTTATAATTGATAGCTTATAATTATAATTGCAAATTATAAGTTGTAGATCTGAACTTGTAATAGGTAAATACAGAACTTCTAATTGTTAATTTCAAACTAAGATTGTAATTAATAATTTGAAGATCTGAACTTGTAATAGTCAAATATAGAAACTTCGAATTGTTAAATACAAATTATTAGTGCAAATTATAACTTAAAGATCTGATCTTGTAATTGTCAAATACAGCACTTAGAATTGATAACTTCAAATTATGATTGCAAGTTATAACATGAAGATCTGAACTTGTAATCGTCAAATACAGAACTAAAAATTGATAGCTTATAATTATAATTGCAAATTACAACTTGAAGAACTGAATTTGTAATAGGTAAATACAGAACTTCGAATTGTTAATTTCAAACTAAGATTGTAAATAATAATTTGAAGATCTGAACTTGTAATAGTCAAATACAGAACTTAAAATTGATAGCTTATAATTATAATTGCAAATTATAAGTTGAAGATCTGGACTTGTATTAGGTAAATACAGAACTTCGAATTGTTAATTTCAAACTAAGATTGTAATTAATAATTGGAAGATCTGAACTTGTAATAGTCAAATATAGAAACTACGAATTGTTAAATACAAATTATTAGTGCAAATTATAACTTGAAGATCTGAACCTGTAATTGTCAAAGACAGAACTTAGAATTCATAACTTCAAATTATGATTGCTAATTATAACTTGAAGATCTGAACTTGTAATAGTCAAATACAGAACTTAAAATTGATAGCTTATAATTATAATTGCAAATTATAACTTGAAGAACTGAATTTGTAATAGGTAAATACAGAACTTCGAATTGTTAATTTCAAACTAAGATTGTAAATAATAATTTGAAGATCTGAACTTGTAATAGGTAAATACAGAATTTCGAATTGTTAATTTCAAACTAAGATTGTAATTAATAATTTGAAGATCTGAACTTGTAATAGTCAAATACAGATCTCCGAATTGTTAAATACAAATTATTAGTACAAATTATAACTTAAAGATCTGATCTTGTATTTGTCAAATACAGCACTTAGAATTCATAACTTCAAATTATGATTGCAAATTATAACTGGAAGATCTGAACTTGGAATTGTCAAATACAGAACTTAGAACTCATAACTTCAAATTATGATTGCTAATTATAACATGAAGATCTGAACTTGTAATCGTCAAATACAGAACTAAAAATTGATAGCTTACAATTATAATTGCAAATTATAACTTGAAGAACTGAATTTGTAATAGGTATATACAGAACTTCGAATTGTTAATTTCAAACTAAGATTGTAAATAATAGTTTGAAGATCTGAACTTGTAATAGTCAAATACAGAACTTCGAATTGTTAAATACAAATTATTAGTGCAAATTATAACTTGAAGATCTGAACTTGTAATTGTCAAATACAGAACTTAAAATTGATAGCTTATAATTATAATTGCAAATTATAAGTTGAAGATCTGAACTTGTAATAGGTAAATACAGAACTTCGAATTGTTAATTTCAAACTAAGATTGTAATTAATAATTTGAAGATCTGAACTTGTAATAGTCAAATACAGATCTCCGAATTGTTAAATACAAATTATTAGTACAAATTATAACTTAAAGATCTGATCTAGTATTTTTCAAATACAGCACTTAGAATTCATAACTTCAAATTATGATTGCAAATTATAACTGGAAGATCTGAACTTGGAATTGTCAAATACAGAACTTAGAACTCATAACTTCAAATTATGATTGCTAATTATAACATGAAGATCTGAACTTGTAATCGTCAAATACAGAACTAAAAATTGATAGCTTATAATTATAATTGCAAATTATAACTTGAAGAACTGAATTTGTAATAGGTAAATACAGAACTTCGAATTGTTAATTTCAAACTAAGATTGTAAATAATAATTTGAAGATCTTAACTTGTAATAGTCAAATACAGAACTTCGAATTGTTAAATACAAATTATTAGTGCAAATTATAACTTGAAGATCTGAACTTGTAATTGTCAAATTCAGAACTTAAAATTGATAGCTTATAATTATAATTGCAAATTATAAGTTGTAGATCTGAACTTGTAATAGGTAAATACAGAACTTCTAATTGTTAATTTCAAACTAAGATTGTAATTAATAATTTGAAGATCTGAACTTGTAATAGTCAAATATAGAAACTTCGAATTGTTAAATACAAATTATTAGTGCAAATTATAACTTAAAGATCTGATCTTGTAATTGTCAAATACAGCACTTAGAATTGATAACTTCAAATTATGATTGCAAGTTATAACATGAAGATCTGAACTTGTAATCGTCAAATACAGAACTAAAAATTGATAGCTTATAATTATAATTGCAAATTACAACTTGAAGAACTGAATTTGTAATAGGTAAATACAGAACTTCGAATTGTTAATTTCAAACTAAGATTGTAAATAATAATTTGAAGATCTGAACTTGTAATAGTCAAATACAGAACTTAAAATTGATAGCTTATAATTATAATTGCAAATTATAAGTTGAAGATCTGGACTTGTATTAGGTAAATACAGAACTTCGAATTGTTAATTTCAAACTAAGATTGTAATTAATAATTGGAAGATCTGAACTTGTAATAGTCAAATATAGAAACTACGAATTGTTAAATACAAATTATTAGTGCAAATTATAACTTGAAGATCTGAACCTGTAATTGTCAAAGACAGAACTTAGAATTCATAACTTCAAATTATGATTGCTAATTATAACTTGAAGATCTGAACTTGTAATAGTCAAATACAGAACTTAAAATTGATAGCTTATAATTATAATTGCAAATTATAACTTGAAGAACTGAATTTGTAATAGGTAAATACAGAACTTCGAATTGTTAATTTCAAACTAAGATTGTAAATAATAATTTGAAGATCTGAACTTGTAATAGGTAAATACAGAATTTCGAATTGTTAATTTCAAACTAAGATTGTAATTAATAATTTGAAGATCTGAACTTGTAATAGTCAAATACAGATCTCCGAATTGTTAAATACAAATTATTAGTACAAATTATAACTTAAAGATCTGATCTTGTATTTGTCAAATACAGCACTTAGAATTCATAACTTCAAATTATGATTGCAAATTATAACTGGAAGATCTGAACTTGGAATTGTCAAATACAGAACTTAGAACTCATAACTTCAAATTATGATTGCTAATTATAACATGAAGATCTGAACTTGTAATCGTCAAATACAGAACTAAAAATTGATAGCTTACAATTATAATTGCAAATTATAACTTGAAGAACTGAATTTGTAATAGGTATATACAGAACTTCGAATTGTTAATTTCAAACTAAGATTGTAAATAATAGTTTGAAGATCTGAACTTGTAATAGTCAAATACAGAACTTCGAATTGTTAAATACAAATTATTAGTGCAAATTATAACTTGAAGATCTGAACTTGTAATTGTCAAATACAGAACTTAAAATTGATAGCTTATAATTATAATTGCAAATTATAAGTTGAAGATCTGAACTTGTAATAGGTAAATACAGAACTTCGAATTGTTAATTACAAACTAAGATTGTAATTAATAATTTGAAGATCTGAACTTGTAATAGTCAAATACAGAACTTCGAATTGTTAAATACAAATTATTAGGCAAATTATAACTTGAAGATCTGAACTTGTAATTGACAAATACAGAACTTAAAATTGATAGCTTATAATTATAATTGCAAATTATAAGTTGAAGATCTGAACTTGTAATAGGTAAATACAGAACTTCGAATTGTTAATTTCAAACTAAGATTGCAATTAATAATTTGAAGATCTGAACTTGTAATAGTCAAATACAAAACTTCGAATTGTTAAATACAAATTATTAGTGCACAGTATAACTTGAAGATCTGAACTTGTAATTGTCAAATACAGCACTAAGAATTCATAACTTCAAATTATGATTGCAAATTATAACTTGAAGATCTGAACTTGTAATTGTCAAATACAGAACTTAGAATTCATAACTTCAAATTATGATTGTAAATAATAATTAGAAGAACTTGTAATAGTCAAATACAGAAATTAGAATTGTAAAATTCAAATTATGATTGTAAATTATAACTTGAAGATCTGAACTTGTAATAGTCAAATACAGAACTTCAAATTGTTAAATACAAATTATTAGTGCAAATTATAACTTGAAGATCTGAACTTGTAATTGTCAAATACAGAACTTAAAATTGATAGCTTATAATTATAATTGCAAATTATAAGTTGAAGATCTGAACTTGTAATAGGTAAATACAGAACTAAAAATTGATAGCTTATAATTATAATTGCAAATTATAACTTGAAGAACTGAATTTGTAATAGGTAAATACAGAACTTCGAATTGTTAATTTCAAACTATGATGGTAAATAATAATTTGAAGAGCTGAACTTGTAATAGTCAAATACAGATCTCCGAATTGTTAAATACAAATTATTAGTGCAAATTATAACTTAAAGATCTGAACTTGTAATTGTCAAATACAGCACTTAGAATTCATAACTTCAAATTATGATTGCAAATTATAACTGGAAGATCTGAACTTGTAATTGTCAAATACAGAACTTAGAACTCATAACTTCAAATTATGATTGTAAATAATAATTAGTACATCTGAACTTGTAATCCTCAAATACAGAACTTCGAATTGTTAAATACAAATTATTAGTGCAAATTATAACTTGAAGTTCTGAACTTGTAATTGTCAAATACAGAACTTAGAATTGATAGCTTATAATTATAATTGCAAATTATAACTTGAAGATCTGAACTTGTAATAGTGAATTACAGAACTTCTAATTGTTAATTTCAAACTATGATTGTAAATAATAATTTGAAGATCTGAACTTGTAATAGTCAAATACAGAACTTTGAATTGTTAAATACAAATTATTAGTGCAAATTATAACTTGAAGATCTGAACTTGTAATTGTCAAATACAGAACTTAAAATTGATAGCTTATAATTATAATTGCAAATTAGAAGTTGAAGATCTGAACTTTAAATAGGTAAATACAGAACTTCTAATTGTTAATTTCAAACTAAGATTGTAATTAATAATTTGAAGATCTGAACTTGTAATAGTCAAATACAGATCTCCGAATTGTTAAATACAAATTATTAGTGCAAATTATAACTTAAAGATCTGATCTTGTAATTGTCAAATACAGCACTTAGAATTCATAACTTCAAATTATGATTGCAAATTATAACTGGAAGATCTGAACTTGTAATTGTCAAATGCAGAACTTAGACCTCATAACTTCAAATTATGATTGCTGATTATAACATGAAGATCTGAACTTGTAATCGTCAAATACAGAACTAAAAATTGATAGCTTATAATTATAATTGCAAATTATAACTTGAAGAACTGAATTTGTAATAGGTAAATACAGAACTTCGAATTGTTAATTTCAAACTAAGATTGTAAATAATAATTTGAAGATCTGAACTTGTAGTAGTCAAATACCGAACTTCGAATTGTTAAATACAAATTATTAGTGCAAATTATAACTTGAAGATCTGAACTTGTAATTGTCAAATACAGTACTTAGAATTGATAACTTCAAATTATGATTGCAAATTATAACATGAAGATCTGAACTTGTAATCGTCAAATACAGAACTAAAAATTGATAGCTTATAATTATAATTGCAAATTATAACTTGAAGAACTGAATTTGTAATAGGTAAATACAGAACTTCGAATTGTTAATTTCAAACTAAGATTGTAAATAATAATTTGAAGATCTGAACTTGTAATAGTCAAATACAGAACTTAAAATTGATAGCTTATAATTATAATTGCAAATTATAAGTTGAAGATCTGGACTTGTATTAGGTAAATACAGAACTTCGAATTGTTAATTTCAAACTAAGATTGTAATTAATAATTTGAAGATCTGAACTTGTAATAGTCAAATATAGAAACTACGAATTGTTAAATACAAATTATTAGTGCAAATTATAACTTGAAGATCTGAACCTGTAATTGTCAAATACAGAACTTAAAATTGATAGCTTATAATTATAATTGCAAATTATAACTTGAAGAACTGAATTTGTAATAGGTAAATACAGAACTTCGAATTGTTAATTTCAAACTAAGATTGTAAATAATAATTTGAAGATCTGAACTTGTAATAGGTAAATACAGAATTTCGAATTGTTAATTTCAAACTAAGATTGTAATTAATAATTTGAAGATCTGAACTTGTAATAGTCAAATACAGATCTCCGAATTGTTAAATACAAATTATTAGTACAAATTATAACTTAAAGATCTGATCTTGTATTTGTCAAATACAGCACTTAGAATTCATAACTTCAAATTATGATTGCAAATTATAACTGGAAGATCTGAACTTGGAATTGTCAAATACAGAACTTAGAACTCATAACTTCAAATTATGATTGCTAATTATAACATGAAGATCTGAACTTGTAATCGTCAAATACAGAACTAAAAATTGATAGCTTACAATTATAATTGCAAATTATAACTTGAAGAACTGAATTTGTAATAGGTATATACAGAACTTCGAATTGTTAATTTCAAACTAAGATTGTAAATAATAGTTTGAAGATCTGAACTTGAAATAGTCAAATACAGAACTTCGAATTGTTAAATACAAATTATTAGTGCAAATTATAACTTGAAGATCTGAACTTGTAATTGTCAAATACAGAACTTAAAATTGATAGCTTATAATTATAATTGCAAATTATAAGTTGAAGATCTGAACTTGTAATAGGTAAATACAGAACTTCGAATTGTTAATTACAAACTAAGATTGTAATGAATAATTTGAAGATCTGAACTTGTAATAGTCAAATACAGAACTTCGAATTGTTAAATACAAATTATTAGGCAAATTATAACTTGAAGATCTGAACTTGTAATTGACAAATACAGAACTTAAAATTGATAGCTTATAATTATAATTGCAAATTATAAGTTGAATATCTGAACTTGTAATAGGTAAATACAGAACTTCGAATTGTTAATTTCAAACTAAGATTGTAATTAATAATTTGAAGATCTGAACTTGTAATAGTCAAATACAAAACTTCGAATTGTTAAATACAAATTATTAGTGCAAAGTATAACTTGAAGATCTGAACTTGTAATTGTCAAATACAGCACTAAGAATTCATAACTTCAAATTATGATGGCAAATTATAACTTGAAGATCTGAACTTGTAATTGTCAAATACAGAACTTAGAATTCATAACTTCAAATTATGATTGTAAATAATAATTAGAAGAACTTGTAATAGTCAAATACAGAAATTAGAATTGTAAAATTCAAATTATGATTGTAAATTATAACTTGAAGATCTGAACTTGTAATAGTCAAATACAGAACTTCAAATTGTTAAATACAAATTATTAGTGCAAATTATAACTTGAAGATCTGAACTTGTAATTGTCAAATACAGAACTTAAAATTGATAGCTTATAATTATAATTGCAAATTATAAGTTGAAGATCTGAACTTGTAATAGGTAAATACAGAACTAAAAATTGATAGCTTATAATTATAATTGCAAATTATAACTTGAAGAACTGAATTTGTAATAGGTAAATACAGAACTTCGAATTGTTAATTTCAAACTATGATGGTAAATAATAATTTGAAGAGCTGAACTTGTAATAGTCAAATACAGATCTCCGAATTGTTAAATACAAATTATTAGTGCAAATTATAACTTAAAGATCTGAACTTGTAATTGTCAAATACAGCACTTAGAATTCATAACTTCAAATTATGATTGCAAATTATAACTGGAAGATCTGAACTTGTAATTGTCAAATACAGAACTTAGAACTCATAACTTCAAATTATGATTGTAAATAATAATTAGTACATCTGAACTTGTAATCCTCAAATACAGAACTTCGAATTGTTAAATACAAATTATTAGTGCAAATTATAACTTGAAGTTCTGAACTTGTAATTGTCAAATACAGAACTTAGAATTGATAGCTTATAATTATAATTGCAAATTATAACTTGAAGATCTGAACTTGTAATAGTGAATTACAGAACTTCTAATTGTTAATTTCAAACTATGATTGTAAATAATAATTTGAAGATCTGAACTTGTAATAGTCAAATACAGAACTTTGAATTGTTAAATACAAATTATTAGTGCAAATTATAACTTGAAGATCTGAACTTGTAATTGTCAAATACAGAACTTAAAATTGATAGCTTATAATTATAATTGCAAATTAGAAGTTGAAGATCTGAACTTTAAATAGGTAAATACAGAACTTCTAATTGTTAATTTCAAACTAAGATTGTAATTAATAATTTGAAGATCTGAACTTGTAATAGTCAAATACAGATCTCCGAATTGTTAAATACAAATTATTAGTGCAAATTATAACTTAAAGATCTGATCTTGTAATTGTCAAATACAGCACTTAGAATTCATAACTTCAAATTATGATTGCAAATTATAACTGGAAGATCTGAACTTGTAATTGTCAAATGCAGAACTTAGACCTCATAACTTCAAATTATGATTGCTGATTATAACATGAAGATCTGAACTTGTAATCGTCAAATACAGAACTAAAAATTGATAGCTTATAATTATAATTGCAAATTATAACTTGAAGAACTGAATTTGTAATAGGTAAATACAGAACTTCGAATTGTTAATTTCAAACTAAGATTGTAAATAATAATTTGAAGATCTGAACTTGTAATAGTCAAATACCGAACTTCGAATTGTTAAATACAAATTATTAGTGCAAATTATAACTTGAAGATCTGAACTTGTAATTGACAAATATAGAACTTAAAATTGATAGCTTATAATTATAATTGGAAATTATAAGTTGAAGATCTGAACTTGTAATAGGTAAATACAGGACTTCGAATTGTTAATTTCAAACTAAGATTGTAAATAATAATTAGAAGATCTGAACTTGTAATAGTCAAATACAGAACTTCGAATTGTTAAATACAAATTATTAGCGCAAATTATAACTTGAAGATCTGGACTTGTAATTGTCAAATACAGAACTTAGAATTGATAGCTTATAATTATAATTGCAAATTATATCTTGAAGATCTGAACTTGTAATAGTGAATTACAGAACTAATAATTGTTAATTTCAAACTAAGATTGTAATTAATAATTTGAAGATCTGAACTTGTAATAGTCAAATACAGAACTCCGAATTGTTAAATACCAATTATTAGTGCAAATTATAACTTGAAGATCTAAACTTGTAATTGTCAAATACAGCACTTAGAATTCATAACTTCAAATTATGATTGCAAATTATAACTGGAAGATCTGAACTTGTAATTGTCAAATACAGAACTTAGAACTCATAACTTCAAATTATGATTGCTAATTATAACTTGAAGATCTGAACTTATAATAGTCAAATACAGAACTTAGAATTGTAAAATTCAAATTAAGAATGCAAATTATAACTTGAAGATCTGAACTTGTAATAGTCAAATACAGAACTTCGAATTGTTAAATACAACTTATTAGTGCAAATTATAACTTGAAGATCTGAACTTGTAATTGTCAAATACAGAACTTAGAATTGATAACTTATAATTATAATTGCAAATTATAACTTGAAGATCTGAACTTGAAATAGTGAATTACAGAACTTAGATTTGTTAAATACTAATTATTATTTCAAATTATAACTTGAAGATCTGAACTTGTAATTGTCAAATACGGAACTTAAAATTGAAAGCTTATAATTATAATTGCAAATTATAACTTGAAGATCTGAACTTGTAATAGGTAAATACTGAACTTCTAATTGTTAATTTCAAACTAAGATTTCAAATAATAATTTGAAGTTCTGAACTTGTAATAGTCAAATACAGAACTTCGAATTGTTAAATACAAATTATTAGTGCAAATTATAACTTGAAGATCTGAACTTGTAATTGGCAAATACAGAACTTAAAATTGATAGCTTATAATTATAATTGCAAATTATAAGTTGAAGATCTGAACTTGTAATAGGTAAATACAGAACTTCTAATTGTTAATTTCAAACTAAGATTGTAATTAATAATTACAAGGTCTGAACTTGTAATAGGCAAATACAGATCTCCGAAATGTTAAATACAAATTATTAGTGCAAATTATAACTTAAAGATCTGAACTAGTAATTGTCAAATACAGCACTTAGAATTCATAACTTCAAATTATGATTGCAAATTATAACTGGAAGATCTGAACTTGTAATTGTCAAATACAGAACTTAGAACTCATAACTTCAAATTATGATTGTAAATAATAATTAGAAGATCTGAACTTGTAATACTCAAATACAGAACTTCGAATTGTTAAATACAAATTATTAGTGCAAATTATAACTTGAAGTTCTGAACTTGTAATTGTCAAATACAGAACTTAGAATTGATAGCTTATAATTATAATTGCAAATTATAACTTGAAGATCTGAACTTGTAATAGTGAATTACAGAACTTCTAATTGTTAATTTCAAACTAAGATTGTAAATAATAATTTGAAGATCTGAACTTGTAATAGTCAAATACAGAACTTGGAATTGTTAAATACAAATTATTAGTGCAAATTATAACTTGAAGATCTGAACTTGTAATTGTCAAATACAGAACTTAAAATTGATAGCTTATAATTATAATTGCAAATTAGAAGTTGAAGATCTGAACTTTAAATAGGTAAATACAGAACTACTAATTGTTAATTTCAAACTAAGATTGTAATTAATAATTTGAAGATCTGAACTTGTAATAGTCAAATACAAAACTTCGAATTGTTAAATACAAATTATTAGTGCAAATTATAACTTGAAGATCTGAACTTGTAATTGACAAATATAGAACTTAAAATTGATAGCTTATAATTATAATTGCAAATTATAAGTTGAAGATCTGAACTTGTAATAGGTCAATACAGGACTTCGAATTGTTAATTTCAAACTAAGATTGTAAATAATAATTAGAAGATCTGAACTTGTAATAGTCAAATACAGAACTTCGAATTGTTAAATACAAATTATTAGCGCAAATTATAACTTGAAGATCTGAACTTGTAATTGTCAAATACAGAACTTAGAATTGATAGCTTATAATTAAAATTGCAAATTATATCTTGAAGATCTGAACTTGTAATAGTGAATTACAGAACTAATAATTGTTAATTTCAAACTAAGATTGAAATTAATAATTTGAAGATCTGAACTTGTAATAGTCAAATACAGAACTCCGAATTGTTAAATACCAATTATTAGTGCAAATTATAACTTGAAGATCTGAACTTGAAATTGTCAAATACAGCAATTAGAATTCATAACTTCAAATTATGATTGCAAATTATAACTGGAAGATCTGAACTTGTAATTGTCAAATACAGAACTTAGAACTCATAACTTCAAATTATGATTGCTAATTATAACTTGAAGATCTGAACTTATAATAGTCAAATACAGAACTTAGAATTGTAAAATTCAAATTAAGAATGCAAATTATAACTTGAAGATCTGAACTTGTAATAGTCAAATACAGAACTTCGAATTGTTAAATACAAATTATTAGTGCAAATTATAACTTGAAGATCTGAACTTTAAATAGGTAAATACAGAACTTCTAATTGTTAATTTCAAACTAAGATTGTAATTAATAATTTGAAGATCTGAACTTGTAATAGTCAAATACAGATCTCCGAATTGTTAAATACAAATTATTAGTGCAAATTATAACTTAAAGATCTGATCTTGTAATTGTCAAATACAGCACTTAGAATTCATAACTTCAAATTATGATTGCAAATTATAACTGGAAGATCTGAACTTGTAATTGTCAATTGCAGAACTTAGACCTCATAACTTCAAATTATGATTGCTAATTATAACATGAAGATCCGAACTTGTAATCGTCAAATACAGAACTAAAAATTGATAGCTTATAATTATAATTGCAAATTATAACTTGAAGATCTGAACTTGAAGATCTGAACTTGTAATAGTGAATTACAGAACTTAGATTTGTTAATTACAAACTAAGATTGTAATTAATAATTTGAAGATCTGAACTTGTAATAGTCAAATACAGAACTTCGAATTGTTAAATACAAATTATTTGGCAAATTATAACTTGAAGATCTGAACTTGTAATTGACAAATACAGAACTTAAAATTGATAGCTTATAATTATAATTGCAAATTATAAGTTGAAGATCTGAACTTATAATAGGTAAATACAGAACTTCGAATTGTTAATTTCAAACTAAGATTGTAATTAATAATTTGAAGATCTGAACTTGTAATAGTCAAATACAAAACTTCGAATTGTTAAATACAAATTATTAGTGCAAAGTATAACTTGAAGATCTGAACTTGTAATTGTCAAATACAGCACTAAGAATTCATAACTTCAAATTATGATTGCAAATTATAACTTGAAGATCTGAACTTGTAATTGTCAAATACAGAACTTAGAATTCATAACTTCAAATTATGATTGTAAATAATAATTAGAAGAACTTGTAATAGTCAAATACAGAAATTAAAATTGTAAAATTCAAATTATGATTGCAAATTATAACTTGAAGATCTGAACTTGTAATTGTCAAATACAGAACTTAGAATTCATAACTTCAAATTATGATTGTAAATAATAATTGGAAGAACTTGTAATAGTCAAATACAGAAATTAGAATTGTAAAATTCAAATTATGATTGCAAATTATAACTTGAAGATCTGAACTTGTAATAGTCAAATACAGAACTTCAAATTGTTAAATACAAATTATTAGTGCAAATTATAACTTGAAGATCTGAACTTGTAATTGTCAAATACAGAACTTAAAATTGATAGCTTATAATTATAATTGCAAATTATAAGTTGAAGATCTGAACTTGTAATAGGTAAATACAGAACTTCGAATTGTTAATTTCAAACTAAGATTGTAAATAATAATTTGAAGTTCTAAACTTATAATAGTCAAATACAGAACTTCGAATTGTTAAATACAAATTATTAGTGCAAATTATAACTTGAAGATCTGAACTTGTAATTGTCAAATACAGAACTTAGAATTGATAGCTTATAATTATAATTGCAAATTATAACTTGAAGATCTGAACTTGTAATAGTGAATTACAGAACTTAGATTTGTTAAATTCAAATTATTATTTCTAATTATAACTTGAAGATCTGAAATAGTAATTGTTAAATACACAACTTAAAATTGATAGCTTCTAATTATTATTGCAAATTATAACTTGAAGATCTGAACTTGTAATTGTCAAATACAGAACTTCTAATTGTTAAATACAAATTATTAGTGCAAATTATAACTAGAAGATCTGAACTTGTACTTGTCAAATACAGAATTTAAAATTGATAGCTTCTAATTATTATTTCAAATTATAACTTGAAGATCTGAACTTGAAATTGTCAAATACAGAACTTCTAATTGTTAAATACAAATTATTAGTGCAAATTATAACTTGAAGATCTGAACATGTAATTGTCAAATACAGAACTTAAAATTGATAGCTTCTAATTATTATTGTAAATTATAACTTGAAGATCTGCACTTCTAATAGTGAATTACAGAACTTAGATTTGTTAAATTCAAATTATTATTTCTAATTATAACTTGAAGATCTGAACTAGTAATTGTTAAATACACAACTTAAAATTGATAGCTTCTAATTATTATTGCAAATTATAACTTGAAGATCTGAACTTGTAATTGTCAAATACAGAACTTAAAATTGATAGCTTCTAATTATTATTTCAAATTATAACTTGAAGATCTGCACTTGTAATTGTCAAATACAGAACTTCTAATTGTTAAATACAAATTATTAGTGCAAATTATAACTTGAAGATCTGAACTTGTAATTGTCAAATACAGAACTTAAAATTGATAGCTTCTAATTATTATTTCAAATTATAACTTGAAGATCTGCACTTGTAATTGTCAAATACAGAACTTCTAATTGTTAAATACAAATTATTATTGTAAATTTTAACTTGAAGATCTGAACTTGTAATAGTGAATTAAAGAACTTAGATTTGTTAAATTCAAATTATTATTTCTAATTATAACTTGAAGATCTGAACTAGTAATTGTTAAATACAGAACTTAAAATTGATAGCTTCTAATTATTATTGCAAATTATAACTTGAAGAACTGTACTTGTAATTGTTAAATACAGAACTTAAAATTGATAGCTTCAAATTATTATTTCTAATTATAACTTGAAAATCTGAACTTGTAATTGTCAAATACAGAACTTCTAATTTTTAAATACAAATTATTAGTGCAAATTATAACTAGAAGATCTGAACTTGTAATTGTCAAATACAGAATTTAAAATTGATAGCTTCTAATTATTATTTCAAATTATAACTTGAAGATCTGAACTTGAAATTGTCAAATACAGAACTTCTAATTATTAAATACAAATTATTAGTGCAAATTATAACTTGAAGATCTGAACTTGAAATTGTCAAATACAGAACTTCTAATTGTTAAATACACATTATTAGTGCAAATTATAACTTGAAGATCTGAACTAGTAATTGTCAAATATAGAACTTAAAATTGATAGCTTCCCATTATTATTGCAAATTATAACTTGAAGATCTGAACTTGTAATTATCAAATACAGAACTTAAAATTGATAGCTTCTAATTATTATTTCAAATTATAACTTGAAGATCTGAACTTGTAATTGTCAAATACAGAACTACTAATTGTTAAATACAAATTATTAGTGCAAATTATAACTTGAAGATCTGAACATGTAATTGTCAAATACAGAACTTAAAATTGATAGCTTCTAATTATTATTGTAAATTATAACTTGAAGATCTGCACTTCTAATAGTGAATTACAGAACTTAGATTTGTTAAATTCAAATTATTATTTCTAATTATAACTTGAAGATCTGAACTACTAATTGTTAAATACACAACTTAAAATTGATAGCTTCTAATTATTATTGCAAATTATAACTAGAAGATCTGAACTTGTAATTGTCAAATACAGAACTTAAAATTGATAGCTTCTAATTATTATTTCAAATTATAACTTGAAGATCTGCACTTGTAATTGTCAAATACAGAACTTCTAATTGTTAAATACAAATTATTAGTGCAAATTATAACTTGAAGATCTGAACTTGTAATTGTCAAATACAGAACATAAAATTGATAGCTTCTAATTATTATTGCAAATTATAACTTGAAGATCTGAACTTGTAATTGTCAAATACAGAACTTAGATTTGTTAAATTCAAATTATTATTTGAAATTATAACTTGAAGATCTGAACTAGTAATTGTCAAATACAGAACTTAAAATTGATAGCTTCTAATTATTATTGCAAATTATAACTTGAAGATCTGAACTTGTAATTGTCAAATACAGAACTTAAAATTGATAGCTTCTAATTATTATTTCAAATTATAACTTGAAGATTTGAACTTGTAATTGTCAAATCCAGAACTTAAAATTGATAGCTTCTAATTATTATTGCAAATAATAACTTGAAGATCTGAACTTGTAATTCTCAAATGCAGAACTTAAAATTGATAGCTTAAAATTATAATTCAATTTATAACTTGAAGATCTGAACTTGTAATAGTCAAATACAGAACTTCGAATTGTTAAATACACATTATTAGTGCAAATTATAACTTGAAGATCTGAACTTGTAATAGATAAATACAGAACTTCGAATTGTTAAACTCAAACTAAGATTGCAAATAATAATTTGAAGATCTGAACTTGTAATAGTCAAATACAGAACTTCTAATTGTTAAATACAAATTATTATTGCAAATTATAACTTGAAGATCTGAACTTGTAATTGTCAAATACAGAACTTCTAATTATTAAATACAAATTATTAGTGCAAATTATAACTTGAAGATCTGAACTTGTATTTGTCAAATACAGAACTTAAAATTGATAGCTTCTAACTATTATTGCAAATTATAACTTGAAGATCTGAACTTGTAATAGTGAATTACAGAACTTAGATTTGTTAAATTCAAATTATTATTTCAAATTATAACTTGAAGATCTGAACTAGTAATTGTCAAATACAGAACTTAAAATTGATAGCTTATAATTATTATTGTAAATTATAACTTGAAGATCTGAACTTGTAATAGTGAATTACAGAACTTAGATTTGTTAAATTCAAATTATTATTTCAAATTATAACTTGAAGATCTGAACTTGTAATTGTCAAATACAGAACTTAAAATTGATAGCTTCTAATTATTATTGCTAATTATAATTTGAAGATCTGAACTTGTAATAGTCAAATACAGAACTACTAATTGTTAAATACAAATTATTAGTGCAAATTATAATTTGAAGATCTGCACTTGTAATTGTCAAATACAGAACTTAAAATTGATAGCTTAAAATTATAATTCAATTTATAACTTGAAGATCTGAACTTGTAATAGTCAAATACAGAACTTCGAATTGTTAAATACAAATTATTAGTGCAAATTATAACTTGAAGAACTGTACTTGTAATAGGTAAATACAGAACTTCGAATTGTTAAATTCAAACTAAGATTGCAAATAATAATTTGAAGATCTGAACTTGTAATAGTCAAATACAGAACTTCTAATTGTAAAATACAAATTATTAGTGCAAATTATAACTTGAAGATCTGAACTTGAAATTGTCAAATACAGAACTTCGAATTGTTAAATACAAATTATTAGTGCAAATTATAACTTGTAGATCTGAACTTGTAATAGGTAAATACAGAACTTCGAATTGTTAAATTCAAACTATGACTGCAAATAATAATTTGTAGATCTGAACTTGTAATAGTCAAATACAGAACTTCTAATTGTTAAATACAAATTATTAGTGCAAATTATAACTTGAAGATCTGAACTTGAAATTGTCAAATACACAACTTCTAATTATTAAATACAAATTATTAGTGCTGTAGCGAATTTGACCTTTCTAAATGAAAGGTTCCGGCACAATACCCAGTGTCGGACTTTTCGGACTGGCCCAAGGTTTCTTTAGGACGTCTATGTTGTAACGATTTAATCATTTTTTTTTAGTTCAAATTTAAGAATTTAATTAATAAATTCAAATATTGAACACCTGATTGTGTGAGCTGGAATTACTCGGGAGATGAATGGGTTGCATAGGTTGAAATGCGGAAATATCAGTTGTTAGATAGCTTTAATCTTTTACAGAAAACTAAAATTAAATTCAAATAGTAACATTCATTAAAGGTGAATAAGATGTCAGTATCGAGATTTGCTCCTAGTAGAATTTCCAGCAGAATAAAAGTTAGATGCCAACATTTTATGTTTCTGGGAGAGCTTTTTGAGCTTGATCTTGAGAATCTTCCGAGCCGTCTTCGTTTACAAGATAGCTATTCCGAAAATACCTCTCGGCGTTGTTTACGTTTACTAGGCAACTACCGAATCCGTCCTTCTTAAACAACCATAAAAACCTCCGATCGCTTACGTTCTTCTAGGCGAGCTTCCGTTCCTACAAATTGTCTTTAGTTTTCGGTAACAAGACTAAACCGGCAGCTCCTGAAACATTTGATACATCCCGCCGTTATAATCAAAGAGATTACCTTCCAGATTTTCCAGTAGGAGTCAGGTAGCTGTTCCCACGATACACTGCAGGTTGACTCATAGGTAAAAATCAGTTGGTGATAAAAACGAGTAACGTTTTCCGAATCCCGTACCAGTTTAAATCCTATCCAAATTAGATACCAACAATTCCGTTCCGTAGAGAGATTAGCTTCCGTGTTGGTAGTCAGATTAGATAGTAATATATTGGTAGCCGTTGATTTTCAAAGTACAAATTTTCTTAAGTAAAGTCAGGTAGTTCCGAGAACAAAAACGATTAAGATTAGATTAGAATATAGTAATTAGGATCAACTCACCGTTAGTAACAGTTTCAGTAGGATTGGCATCTACCCGAATAAATTCAGCTCCGTTTGTTTACGAACATATAATTTATAACCTAAAAAGTAAAAAAAAGCCAGGAAGTTATTAGGAAATCATTCAGTTAGGGAAATTAAAATAGTAGGAGTAATTTCATAACTTACCAGTACACAATCACTCCTTAATGCAATTTAATAGGTAAAAATTTTCATACGCCACTAATTACCGTGTGTTACAAATAGTAAACACTACTACACCGACATTGCCGTATCAAAATTAGTTTATTCAGGGTTCACATTTTTATTTTCAGTTTTGCTAAAAAGAAATTCCGTTTAATTTAGTTTTAATTAATCATATTAATTACCGCCGAAATAATATTAGCTACATAATTAGTGGTTCGCTAATAATTAAGTTTTGGAAATCTATTTTATATTTTGTTTGAGTTTAATACAGTTTAGTTTTAAGTTTTGTAAATAAATTATTATAATAAAATTCTGTTTATATTTTAACGTGCATTTATTTTTATTTTCTTGTTTTAAAACTTTCATAAAAGTTTTTGGCGCCTGCGACCGAAGCAGTGAAACTCCGACGACATAGACGTCCTAAAGAAACCTTGGGCCAGTCCGAAAAGTCCGACACTGGGTATTGTGCCGGAACCTTTCATTTAGAAAGGTCAAATTCGCTACAATGTCGTCGGAGTTTCACTTCTTCGGTCGCAGGCGCCAAAAACTTTTATGAAAGTTTTAAAACAAGAAAATAAAAATAAATGTACGTTAAAATATAAACATAATTTTATTATAATAATTTATTTACAAAACTTAAAACTAAACTGTATTAAACTCAAACAAAATATAAAATAGATTTCCAAAACTTAATTATTAGCGAACCACTAATTATGTAGCTAATATTATTTCGGCGGTAATTAATATGATTAATTAAAACTAAATTAAACGGAATTTCTTTTTAGCAAAACTGAAAATAAAAATGTGAACCCTGAATAAACTAATTTTGATACGGCAATGTCGGTGTAGTGTTTACTATTTGTAACACACGGTAATTAGTGGCGTATGAAAATTTTTACCTATTAAATTGCATTAAGGAGTGATTGTGTACTGGTAAGTTATGAAATTACTCCTACTATTTTAATTCCCCTACCTGAATGATTTCCTAATAACTTCCTAATAACTTCCTGGCTTTTTTTTACTTTTTAGGTTATAAATTATATGTTCGTAAACAAACGGAGCTGAATTTATTCGGGTTGATGCCAATCCTACTGAAACTATTACTAACGGTGAGTTGATCCTAATTACTATATTCTAATCTAATCTTAATCGTTTTTGTTCTCGGAACTACCTGACTTTACTTAAGAAAATTTGTACTTTTGAAAATTAACGGCTACCAATAAATTACTATCTAATCTGACTACCAACACGGAAGCTAATCTCTCTACGGAACGGAATTGTTGGTATCTAATTTGGATAGGATTTAAACTGGTACGGGATTCGGAAAAAACGTTACTCGTTTTTATCACCAACTGATTTTTACCTATGAGTCAACCTGCAGTGTATCATGGGAACAGCTACCTGACTCCTACTGGAAAATCTGGAAGGTAATCTCTTTGATTATAACGGCGGGATGTATCAAATGTTTCAGGAGCTGCCGGTTTAGTCTTGTTACCGAAAACTAAAGACAATTTGTAGGAACGGAAGCTCGCCTAGAAAAACGTAAGCGATCGGAGGTTTTTATGGTTGTTTAAGAAGGACGGATTTGGTAGTTGCCTAGTAAACGTAAACAACGCCGAGAGGTATTTTCGGAATAGCTATCTTGTAAACGAAGACGGCTCGGAAGTATCTCAAAATCAAGCTCAAGAGCTCTCCCAGAAACATAAAATGTTGGCATCTAACTTTTATTCTGCTGGAAATTCTACTAGGAGCAAATCTCGATACTGACATCTTATTCACCTTTAATGAATGTTACTATTTGAATTTAATTTTAGTTTTCTGTAAAAGATTAAAGCTATCTAACAACTGATATTTCCGCATTTCAACCTATGCAACCCATTCATCTCCTGAGTAATTCCAGCTCACACAATCAGGTGTTCAATATTTGAATTTATTAATTAAATTCTTAAATTTGAACTAAAAAAACTGAAAATACGGTGGTGTTAAAATAAAACAAAAAAAAAGTGGTTCGCTACTACCAAAATAAACAAAAAAAAACGCGGCTACTGTGTTTACGGTTGGGTAAAGAAACTGGAACTTTTCACAAGCCGCTTCAACCTCTTTTGTAGAAATTCTGCGTCTCGTTGGGCTCGCTTCCACAACAATCCGGGACGGCGGCTGCGGTCGTTGACGTGGTGGAGCCACACTCCCTGGTCTGGCGGGTTTTCTTCTTGCTTCCATCTTCTGGTTGGCCTCAAATTTGTATCAAAAACTAACGTTCTTTGGTTGGCCTCAAACTTGCATCAAAAACTGAAAATATAAATCGATAAATTATATCACGGAGGTCAGGACAGGCTTTGCTCTATGTGTGGTGGGGCTCGTCCCTCCTTGGGTAAATCGAATTGCAGTCACAAAGTTTTCTTGCGGCGGCCTCTTCTCCTATCCACTCTTGGGTATCCTTAGCCTCTTCCGGAGCTGGTTGGTCGCCGCTGGTTGATACGCCAAGCCAATCTTTTTGGAAAAAAACAAACGGTATCGGAATGATGACTGGATGGCGAATCCGGACACAGCGGCATCGGCGGGTCAGCGACGGAATCAACCTCGGACCCCTCTCGGCAGCGGAACCTATCATCGCCCCAAGAAAATAATTCGCCCCGGGGGAGCACACAAAATTTAACACCTAGTGTCGACCCCACACACAGCTATGCTTCGGTCGGTTATTCTCGGCAACGGTGTACAGCTAAAAAATAAAAAAAAAATGGTTATCAAAAAAAACTCTACTACCTCGGGCGGCGGTCGGCTTCCTATCTTCGGCATCGGGGAAATCGTCGGTTTTTCGGACGGATCCTTTCTACGGAACGATGTTGACCTATTTAGTTTAACGTCGTTTTCGGACGGATTTAGTTTAACGTCGTTTTCGGACGGATTCGCTCTTCGAAATGATGTTGACCTATTTAGTTTAACGACTTTTCGGTCGGATTTAGTTTAACGTCGTTTTCGGACGGATTTATTTAGTCCGCTGGCGTCCTGGAGATCTCTCCCCATTTAAGATCCTTCACGTGCACTCTTGCCTCTTTTCCGCCCTCACATGGAACGACTTCCACCACTACTGGTGACAGTACTTTATGGATGAAGAAGGGGCCTTGATATTTAGGGGCTAGCTTACTCATCACCCCGGCTGCGGCATTGGAAAGAGTGTGGCATCTCTTATAGACAATATCTCCCACCCTAGGGACCTTATCTCTTCGCCGGCGATCGTAGTATCGGCTCTGGTTAGTGAAGGCAGTGGCTAGGTGGGTACGGGCGATCTCATGTAGGTGTTCCAATTGCACCAATTTTTCTCGCTGCTTGTCCGGGTCGAGTGCGTCCTGGAATGCAGTTGATTGGTCGGCCATGCAATATATTTCCCGGCCGTAGTTGAGGAGGCAGGGGGAGTATCCGGTGGAAGCGTGTTGAGCCGTATTTAGGGCGAATTGAACCTCTGGGAGGGTGGCGTCCCATTTTCTATGTTGATCCTTGCATGCTTGTGCAATCATGGTTCCAATGGTTTTGTTTGTACGTTCCACTGGATTACTCTGCGGTGTATATGGGGGGGTAAAGACGTGCTTAATGCCGGCGGCCTGGGTAATTCTCGCCATCTCCCGGCTAGTATATTGCGTCCCATTATCAGTCATGATCTGCTCGGGGGCCCCAAACCTCAAGATTATCTGGTTTTTGAAGGCTTTACATACTTCGGTTGCAGTAGCCTTGCGAAGGGGACTGAGTTCGACCCACTTCGTGAAGGTGTCCTGGAATACCAGCAGATACTGGTAGCCTTTAGTTGATCGTGGAAACGGACCAACCAAATCCGAACTCACCGTCTGCCAGGGTCGTTGCGGTATTCGAGGATACATGCGCCCCACTGGAAGTCCTACCGCTGGTTTGTACCTATTGCATGACTCACATGTTTTTACGTATTTCGCCACGTCTCGCAATAATCCTGGCCAATAGTAGCGACGGCTTATTCGAGCCGCGGTTTTTGCCACTCCCATATGGCCGGCGGTTGCCTCATCGTGGCATTCGCTAAGAATCTTGGGTCGATCTGGCGTGGGGACACACTGTTTCCATGGTGACTCAAATTCTCCGGTAATGGTACTTGTGGGGGTCGGGAATTTTTTAAAGATTTTCCCCTTCCTTACTTTGTAGTCGGCCAAGCGGGTAGGCTGTCGGCGTATGCTCCTCCACAATTGTCGATACCATTTACACTGGGGCTTGACGGGGGAATTTATGGCGGCTATCGGTACGACCTCTTCTTGATGACTTCTAGACAGGATGTCTGCCACACAATTGTTTTTCCCAGGTTGATATTCGATGGTGAAATCGTATTGTTGTAACTCGAGTATCCATCGTGTCAAACGTCAGGTGGGGTTCTTCTGTTGTCTGAGCCAACGGAGGCTTCGGTGATCGCTAATGACGGTAAATCTATATCCTTCCAGATAGCTGCGAAGCTTTTTTACCGCCCACACGACCGCCAAACATTCCAACTCGGTGATGGAGTAGTTTTTTTCTGCGGGGAGCAAACTATGCGGCTGATAAAAAGGATGGGTCGGTACCCTTCTGGGTCTTCTTGCTCTAGGACAGCTCCTAATCCCCGTGTACTGGCGTCTGTTCTTAAGATGAACAGTTTCGAAAAATCTGGGCATGCCAGGACCGGCGCATTAGTTAAAGCTTCTTTCAACTTGTGAAAGGACTCGGCCTGTTCCTCCGCCCATTGGAATTTATGTGCCTTTTTCAGTAGGGTGGTCAAAGGTCCCGCTATGACCGAGAAATTTGGTATAAATCTTCTATACCATGAGGCGGCTCCCAGGAAGCTTCGGACTTGTCGGACGGTGGTTGGATGATCGATATTTTTAATCGCTTCCACTTTCTCTGGGTCCGTCTTTATTCCAGAACCATTTACCACGTGCCCTAAATATTTCAGTTCGGTTTTGCCGAATTTGCATTTGTCGGGTTGCAGCCTAAGCCCGGCCTTCTTAAGTCGAGTAAATACTTCGGTTAACCGTATCAGGTGTTCTTCGAAGGTGGCACTCACCACTATAATGTCATCCAGATAACAAAAAGTAAGCGGTTCCAGTTCTGGTCCCAACGTATTGTCTAACAACCTTTGGAAGGTTGCAGGGGCAGAATGCAATCCGAACGGCATTACGGTAAATTGGAATAGGCCCCGTCCTGGCACGGTAAAAGCAGTGTACGGCTTACTTTCTTCTGCCAGTGGGATCTGCCAGTACCCATTTTTCAGGTCGATCGTACTAAAATACTTTGCTCCGCGAAGTTTATCCAGAATTGCCTGAATGTGGGGGATAGGATAGGCGTCCTTCATCGATGCTTCGTTAACACCTCTAAAATCTATACAAAAACGGTACTTGCCGTTTGTCTTCCTTACCAGTACGACGGGTGAGCTCCATGCACTCTGGGAGGGCTCGATTACTCCTTCCTGGAGCATCTGGTCAACTTCTTGATTTATGACTTCTTGCATCTTCGGGTTACGAGGATAATATCGTTGTTTAATGGGGTTGATGTCTGGCTTAAGGCGGATGTGGTGGCAGGTCGTTTTAATGGGGCCCGAATTCTTCTCTAACTCCGGTAAATGTTTTTGTAGAAATACTTGTAGTTGTTCGGCGTCGGTGTTTCGGACGGGTATCGCTGCCCCCAGTGGGGTGTTTGGAGATGGCGGGGGCACTAGTAGGCGGGGCGGGTTGAGCCTAATTATGGCTTCCAGATCGTGTAAAGCATCTACACCCAATATGGCCTCGGCGGTTAACTCTGGTACGTAGTTCCAGAGTATATTGATAGTTCGGGTGCCTATCTGTACCGGCATGCGTAATTTGGCTTTTATCTGGGTGGTACGGCCATCCGCCAATAATACTCTCTGCGGAGTATGACTGATGATGCAGCGGCGTTGGTTTTTTTCTCGGTGGTAGATTTTCTTGCCCATGAAACATTCCGCCGCGCCGGTATCCACTAGAGCCAAGTATTCATTTTTATTAATGCCGATTTTGACATACGGGCGTTTGTCGTCTTGCAAGAAGGGTTGTTTGTAATTCATGGTCGAGACTACGGCCGGACGGTGAAAGGAGCGTCTCTTTACTCTCTTCGGCCTCCTTCGTTTCCCGCCATACATCGGCAATTTCGGGTTTGTATATTGGCCTTCCCGCATCGCGAACAGCACAGCTTGGGGGGGTTTCGGCAATCATTTCGCCAGTGGCCTAAGGCTCCACACTGGAAGCATCGGTTACCTGGAGATACGGTCTCTGGGCGGTTTCTCCATGAGAGAGTCGGTCGAGGTGCTACACCTGTAACTGTCGCTTGCGAGACTGCGGGTTGGGTTTTGGAAGTGTCTTCTATGGTCAATAGCTGTATGCCCTTTTTTGTTTCTTTCAAAACCCGGTCGGTTTCTTGGACCAATGGGATTAATTCACGGACGGTAGTAAAATCCTTCTGTCGGATTGCCAATTTAAATTCGGGTCGTAAATTATTATGAATTATCTCTGCCTGTTCGGAGGCGGTATATTTCCCATAACGGCGCATCAGAGTCAACATGTCCGTGATGAACTCCATGACCGGCTCTATTCCCTGTCGTTTATTCAGGATTTCAGCTCCTAACTGTAACCGACCCTGATCGGGGCAATACTGTTGTTTGAATGCTTGCAAGAACTGGGTCCATTCAGTCCAACATATTCTATTGTTTCGGTACCATAATAATGGCCTATCTTTAAACAGCTCTGGTAGCGCTAACAGTAGCGTTTCCTCGGAGAGGCTGTAGCTATCTTTTAATTCTTCCAATCTTTCTAAGAATGATACCGGGTCTCCTTTTCCATCGAAACGAAGGTTCCACTTCCGCACGGTATTGCACACATCTGCGGGTGTTGGTGCAATTCTCGGTTCTGGGTCCGCTCTGGAGTGGTCTGTTATAATGACTCTTGGTCTCTGTTTCTCTCCTGTCAAAAAATATTTCTTAATTCGATCTCGTAATTCCACTATCGTGCCATACGGAATTAATCCAAAATCTTCGGCTAAAGTAATTAATGCCGGTTTCTTCAATGAATTTAGCTATGCAAATGAATTACTTTTCGGTGGTGGTGTTGGTACTTTTTCCGGGGCTTCTTCAATTGGTGAGCCATTCGGTACTGGCCCTTGCGGAGGTATTTCAGGAGTGTTGATTTCTATCAAGTTATCCGGATTTCCTATTGCTATTGTGTTCATCCTGAAATCAAATTTGGTTAATTTAGGTAGGAGAGGATCAGGGATAATGATTTTTCCCTAATTCTAATCTTTACGGTGAGTGAAACGTAAAAAGGTCCCTGCGCGGGCGCCAAATTTGTAGCGAATTTGACCTTTCTAAATGAAAGGTTCCGGCACAATACCCAGTGTCGGACTTTTCGGACTGGCCCAAGGTTTCTTTAGGACGTGTATGTCGTCGGAGTTTCACTTCTTCGGTCGCAGGCGCCAAAAACTTTTATGAAAGTTTTAAAACAAGAAAATAAAAATAAATGTACGTTAAAATATAAACATAATTTTATTATAATAATTTATTTACAAAACTTAAAACTAAACTGTATTAAACTCAAACAAAATATAAAATAGATTTCCAAAACTTAATTATTAGCGAACCACTAATTATGTAGCTAATATTATTTCGGCGGTAATTAATATGATTAATTAAAACTAAATTAAACGGAATTTCTTTTTAGCAAAACTGAAAATAAAAATGTGAACCCTGAATAAACTAATTTTGATACGGCAATGTCGGTGTAGTGTTTACTATTTGTAACACACGGTAATTAGTGGCGTATGAAAATTTTTACCTATTAAATTGCATTAAGGAGTGATTGTGTACTGGTAAGTTATGAAATTACTCCTACTATTTTAATTCCCCTACCTGAATGATTTCCTAATAACTTCCTAATAACTTCCTGGCTTTTTTTTACTTTTTAGGTTATAAATTATATGTTCGTAAACAAACGGAGCTGAATTTATTCGGGTTGATGCCAATCCTACTGAAACTATTACTAACGGTGAGTTGATCCTAATTACTATATTCTAATCTAATCTTAATCGTTTTTGTTCTCGGAACTACCTGACTTTACTTAAGAAAATTTGTACTTTTGAAAATTAACGGCTACCAATAAATTACTATCTAATCTGACTACCAACACGGAAGCTAATCTCTCTACGGAACGGAATTGTTGGTATCTAATTTGGATAGGATTTAAACTGGTACGGGATTCGGAAAAAACGTTACTCGTTTTTATCACCAACTGATTTTTACCTATGAGTCAACCTGCAGTGTATCATGGGAACAGCTACCTGACTCCTACTGGAAAATCTGGAAGGTAATCTCTTTGATTATAACGGCGGGATGTATCAAATGTTTCAGGAGCTGCCGGTTTAGTCTTGTTACCGAAAACTAAAGACAATTTGTAGGAACGGAAGCTCGCCTAGAAGAACGTAAGCGATCGGAGGTTTTTATGGTTGTTTAAGAAGGACGGATTCGGTAGTTGCCTAGTAAACGTAAACAACGCCGAGAGGTATTTTCGGAATAGCTATCTTGTAAACGAAGACGGCTCGGAAGTATCTCAAAATCAAGCTCAAGAGCTCTCCCAGAAACATAAAATGTTGGCATCTAACTTTTATTCTGCTGGAAATTCTACTAGGAGCAAATCTCGATACTGACATCTTATTCACCTTTAATGAATGTTACTATTTGAATTTAATTTTAGTTTTCTGTAAAAGATTAAAGCTATCTAACAACTGATATTTCCGCATTTCAACCTATGCAACCCATTCATCTCCCGAGTAATTCCAGCTCACACAATCAGGTGTTCAATATTTGAATTTATTAATTAAATTCTTAAATTTGAACTAAAAAAATGATTAAATCGTTACAGTGCAAATTATAACTTGAAGATCTGAACTTGTAATTGTCAAATACAGAACTCAAAATTGATAGCTTCTAATTATTATTGCAAATTATAACTTGAAGATCTGAACTTGTAATAGTGAATTACAGAACTTAGATTTGTTAAATTAAAATAATTATTTCAAATTATAACTTGAAGATCTGAACTAGTAATTGTCAAATACAGAACTTAAAATTGATAGCTTATAATTGTTATTGTAAATTATAACTTGAAGATCTGAACTTGTAATAGTGAATTACAGAACTTAGATTTGTTAAATTCAAATTATTATTTCAAATTATAACTTAAAGATCTGAAATTGTAATAGTGAATTACAGAACTTAGATTTGTTAAATTCAAATTATTATTTCAAATTATAACTTGAAAATCTGAACTAGTCATGGTCAAATACAGAACTTAAAATTGATAGCTTCTAATTATTATTGCAAATTATAACTTGAAGATCTGAACTTGTAATTGTCAAATACAGAACTTAAAATTGATAGCTTCTAATTATTATTTCAAATTATAACTTGAAGATCTGAACTTGTAATTGTCAAATACAGAACTTCTAATTGTTAAATACAAATTATTGGTGCAAATTATAACTTGAAGATCTGAACTTGTAATTGTCAAATACAAAACTTAAAATTGATAGCTTCTAATTATTATTGTAAATTATAACTTGAAGATCTGAACTTGTAATAGTGAATTACAGAACTTGTGACGGGCAACTCGTTGTGTTTTGAACGAAAACTAAGGAAAACGCAACGAATTGTATTAAAAAAAGCCGAAATAGAAATAAAGAAAAAAGGGGAGGGGGGACAGGCTATTTGCCCTGCAGAAACAGTGTGCCAGCAGCTCAATGGAGATGGGAGTGGGTGGAATTGTAGACGAATCTATCACGGGCACTGTAACGCAGGGGGGGGGGAATTCTTAATCCCGAACAAACTTCGAGATTGGAGAGGGCGCCACCTAGGTCGGAAAATACTTCTTCGTAGCGTGCAGCTTTCAGAACGAAACGGACCTGGACGTTCACTGAAAAAAAATAATATATGCACGACGGAATGCGGGGTGAAGGGCTTACAATGTCTTTTTTCTAAATTAAACCTAAACAAATGGTTAGAGCAATGTTTATTAAAATTAAAAGGTAACAGATTAATACTAACAATTAAAAATATAAAACATAAATTCGATAAACAATATTATCGTGCACAAAAAAAAACAAACAGGGGACGCCCCTAAATAATCCTAAATGCGATCTTAAATTACCGTTGAGAAAAATAAGGTGGCTCCGCCACTGGACAATAAATTCTAATCGTCAAATTTATACAAAAAAACACATGTCAAAATTACATCTAGATATTCTGTTGCTGATTACTGGTACACACAATACAATCAAAAGGTATAATGAAAGTGAACTCTTTCTCAACGATACAACGATAACAATTCCGTGACGAGCACTAAAGTATTTGGTGCGCACAATATTAACAATGACAAAACTCACTTACTTTTAATAATTTGTCCTCCAGCCAGCAAACAGCGTGCATATACCTGCATTGATGGAATAAAAGTTGTCCAGGGCACGTTTCGTTCTAAAGGACTGGAAGCAAGGACTTGAAGGGGGTTCTGGCAAAATTTGGCGGAGAACAACGGATAGAAACGGGGAATATTTTTGGGAACGGATTCCGGACTTAATTTGGTTTATTTTTGTCTTCTTTGGGGCAATAGAAATCGGCAACCTGAAGTTAATAGGCCGAGCGTATCTTCCAAAAATGCGCTAATTATGTTCGGATTAAAATTTCCAAATAAATTCGCTACAGCGAGTAGTAATTTTCTTCGACACTCCACGACACAACAGAAAAACACCGCGGAAATTTAATGAACGTACTGCACCCTCAATTCAAGAAAAATAACACACACCACAACCCTTCGCCGATCAACCAAAAACCGAATTTTTTAATCACCTCTTTTTTTTTCTATATCCCCGCCGTCCTGATACAACAAAATATTGACCTACCGCCGTAAATTTGAAATAAAAAGAAACTAAACAAAATTTATTTCATAAACAGAAACCCGAAATATACGAAGTATATTACAAACTTAGATTTGTTAAATTCAAATTATTATTTCAAATTATAACTTGAAGATCTGAACTAGTAATTGTCAAATACAGAACTTAAAATTGATAGCTTCTAATTATTATTGCAAATTATAACTTGAAGATCTGAACTTGTAATAGTCAAATACAGAACTTCGAATTGTTAAATACAAATTATTAGTGCAAATTATAACTTGAAGATCTGAACTTGTAATAGGTAAATACAGAACTTCGAATTGTTAAATACAAACTAAGATTGCAAATAATAATTTGAAGATCTGAACTTGTAATAGTCAAATACAGAACTTCTAATTGTTAAATACAAATTATTAGTGCAAATTATAACTTGAAGATCTGAACTTGAAATTGTCAAATACGCAACTTCTAATTATTAAATACAAATTATTAGTGAAAATTATAACTTGAAGATCTGAACTTGTAATTGTCAAATACAGAACTAAAAATTGATATCTTCTAATTACTATTGCAAATTATAACTTGAAGATCTGAACTTGTAATAGTGAATTACAGAACTTAGATTTGTTAAATTCAAATTATTATTTCAAATTATAACTTGAAGATCTGAACTAGTAATTGTCAAATACAGAACTTAAAATTGATAGCTTATAATTATTTATGTAAATTATAACTTGAAGATCTGAACTTGTAATAGTGAATTACAGAACTTAGATTTGTTAAATTCAAATTATTATTTCAAATTATAACTTGAAGATATGAACTAGTAATTGTCAAATACAGAACTTAAAATTGATAGCTTCTAATTATTATTGCAAATTATAACTTGAAGATCTGAACTTGTAATTGTCAAATACAGAACTTAAAATTGATAGCTTCTAATTATTATTTCAAATTATAACTTGAATATCTGAACTTGTAATTGTCAAATACAGAACTTCTAATTGTTAAATACTAATTATTAGTGCAAATTATAACTTGAAGATCTGAACTTGTAATTGTAAAATACAGAACTTAGAATTGATAGCTTCTAATTATTATGGCAAATTATAACTTGAAGATCTGAACTTGTAATAGTGAATCACAGAACTTAGATTTGTTAAATTCAAATTAGTATTTCAAATTATAACTTGAAGTTCTGAACTAGTAATTGTCAAATACAGAACTTAAAATTGATAGCTTATAATTATTATTGTAAATTATAACTAGAAGATCTGAACTTGTAATAGTGAATTATAGAACTTAGATTTGTTAAATTCAAATTATTATTTCAAATTATAACTTGAAGATCTGAACTAGTAATTGTCAAATACAGAACTTAAAATTGATAGCTTCTAATTATTATTGCAAATTATAACTTGAAGATCTGAACTTGTAATTGTCAAATACAGAACTTAAAATTGATAGCTTCTAATTTTTATTTCAAATTATAACTTGAAGATTTGAACTTGTAATTGTCAAATACAGAACTTCTAATTGTTAAATACAAATTATTATTTCAAATTATACCTTGAAGATCTGAACTTGTAATAAAATGTCAAATACAGAACTTAAAATTGATAGCTTATAATTATTATTGTAAATTATAACTTGAAGATCTGAACTTGTAATAGTGAATTACAGAACTTAGATTTGTTAAATTCAAATTATTATTTCAAATTATAACTTGAAGATCTGAACTTGTAATTGTCAAATGCACAACTTCTAATTGTTAAATACTAATTATTAGTGCAAATTATAACTTGAAGATCTGAACTTGAAATTGTCAAATACACAACTTCTAATTATTAAATACAAATTATTAGTGCAAATTATAACTTGAAGATCTGAACTTGTAATTGTCAAATACAGAACTTAAAATTGATAGCTTCTAATTATTATTGCAAATTATAACTTGTAGAACTGAACTTGTAATAGTGAATTACAGAACTTAGATTTGTTAAATACAAATTATTATTTCAAATTATAACTTGAAGATCTGAACTTGTAATTGTCACATACAGATCTTCTAATTATTAAATACAAGTTATTATTTCAAATTATAACTTGAAGATCTGAACTTGTAATTGTTAAATACAGAACTTAAAATTGATAGCTTCTAATTATTATTGCAAATTATAATTTGAAGATCTGAACTTGTATTAGACAAATACGCAACTTGGCATTGTTAAATACAAATTGTGATTGCAAATTTTAACTTGAAGATCTGAACCTGTAATAGGTAAATACTGAACTTCGAATTGTTAAATTCAAACTAAGATTGCAAATAATAATTTGAAGATCTGAACTTGTAATAGTCAAATACAGAACTTCTAATTGTTAAATACAAATTATTAGTGCAAATTATAACTTGAAGATCTGAACTTGTAATTGTCAAATACAGAACTTAAAAGTGATAGCCTCTAAGTATTATTGCAAATTATAACTTGAAGATCTGAACATATAATAGTGAATTACAGAACTTAGATTTGTTAAATTCAAATTATTATTTCAAATTATAACTTGAAGATCTGAACTAGTAATTGTCAAATACCGAACTTAAAATTGTTAAATACAAATTATTAGTGCAAATTATAACTTGAAGATCTGAACTTGTAATTGTCAAATACAGAACTTAAAATTGATAGCTTCTAATTATTATTGCAAATTATAACTTGAAGATCTGAACTTGTAATAGTGAATTACAGAACTTAGATTTGTTAAATTCAAATTATTATTTCAAATTATAACTTGCAGAACTGAACTAGTAATTGTCAAAAACAGAACTTAAAATTGATAGCTTATAATTATAATTCAAATTATAACTTGAAGATCTGAGCTAGTAATAGTCAAATACAGAACTTCGAATTGTTAAATACAAATTATTAGTGCAAATTATAACTTGTAGATCTGAACTTGTAATAGGTAAATACAGAACTTCAAATTGTTAAATTCAAACTAAGATTGCAAATAATAATTTGAAGATCTGAACTTGTAATAGTCAAATACAGAACTTCTAATTGTAAATACAAATTATTAGTGCAAATTATAACTTGTAGATCTGAACTTGTAATTGTCAAATACAGAACTTAAAATTGATAGCTTCTAATTATTATTGCAAATTATAATTAGAAGATGTGAACTTGTAATAGACAAATACGCATCTTAGCATTGTTAAATACAAATTATGATTGCAAATTATAACTTGAAGATCTGAACTTGTAAAAGATAAATACAGAATTTCGAATTGTTAAATTAAAACTAAGATTGCAAATAATAATTTGAAGATCTGAACTTGTAATAGTGAATTACAGAACTTAGATTTGTTAAATTCAAATTATTATTTCAAATTATAACTTGAAGATCTGAACTAGTAATTGTCAAATACAGAACTTAAAATTGATAGCTTCTAATTATTATTGCAAATTATTACTTGAAGATCTGAACTTGTAATTGTCTAATACAGAACTTAAAATTGATAGCTTCTAATTCTTATTTCAAATTAAAACTTGATGATCTGAACTTGTAATTGTCAAATACAGAACTTCTAATTGTTAAATACAATTTATTAGTGCAAATTATAACTTGAAGATCTGAACTTGTAATTGTCAAATACAGAACTAAAATTGATAGCTTCTACTTATTATTGTAAATTATAACTTGAAGATCTGAACTTGTAATACTGAATTACAGAACTTAGATTTGTTAAATTCAAATTATTATTTCCAATTATAACTTGAAGATCTGAACTAGTAATTGTCAAATACAGAACTTAAAATTGATAGCTTCTAAGTATTATTGCAAATTATAACTTGAAGATCTGAACTTGTAATTGTCAAATACAGAACTTAAAATTGATAGCTTCTAATTATTATTTCAAATTATAACGTGAAGATCTGAACTTGTAATTGTCAAATACAGAACTTAAAATTGATAGCTTCTAATTATTATTGCAAATAATAACTTGAAGATCTGAACTTGTAATTGTCAAATGCAGAACTTAAAATTGATAGCTTCTAATTATTATTGCAAATAATAATTTGAAGATCTGTACTTGTAATTTTCAAATACAGAACATATAATTGATAGCTTATAATTATATTTCAAATTATAACTTGAAGATCTGAACTTGTAATAGTCAAATACAGAACTTCGAATTGTTAAAAACAAATTATTAGTGCAAATTATAACTTGAAGATCTGAACTTGTAATTGTCAAATACAGAACTTAAAATTGATAGCATCTAATTATTATTGTAAATTATAACTTGAAGATCTGAACTTGTAATAGTGAATTACAGAACTTAGATTTGTTAAATTCAAATTATTATTTCAAATAATAACTTGAAGATCTGAACTAGTAATTGTCAAATACAGAACTTAAAATTGATAGCTTCTAATTATTATTGCAAATTATAACTTGAAGATCTGAACTTGTAATTGTCAAATACAGAACTTAAAATTGATAGCTTCTAATTATTATTGCAAATTATAACTTGAAGATCTGAACTTGTAATAGTGAATTACAGAACTTAGATTTGTTAAATTCAAATTATTATTTCAAATTATAACTTGAAGATCTGAACTAGTAATTGTCAAATACAGAATTTAAAATTGATAGCTTATAATTATTATTGTAAATTATAACTTGAAGATCTGAACTTGTAATAGACAAATACGCAACTTAGCATTGTTAAATACAAATTATTATTTCAAATTATAACTAGAAGATCTGAACTAGTAATTGTCAAATACAGAACTTGAAATTGATAGCTTCTAATTATTATTGCAAATTATAACTTGAAGATCTGAACTTGTAATTGTCAAATACAGAACTTAAAATTGATAGCTTCTAATTATTATTTCAAATTATAACTTGAAGATCTGAACTTGAAATACTGAATTTAAAATTGATAGCATCTAATTATTATTGTAAATTATAACTTGAAGATCTGAACTTGTAATAGTGAATTACAGAACTTAAAATTGATAGCATCTAATTATTATTGTAAATTATAACTTGAAGATCTGAACTTGTAATAGTGAATTACAGAACTTAGATTTGTTAAATTCAAATTATTATTTCAAATTATAACTTGAAGATCTGAACTAGTAATTGTCAAATACAGAACTTAAAATTGTAAGCTTCTAATTATTATTGCAAATTATAACTTGAAGATCTGAACTTGTAATTGTCAAATACAGAACTTATAATTGATAGCTTCTAATTATTATTTCAAATTATAACTTGTAGATCTGAACTTGTAATTGTCTAATACAGAACTTCTAATTATTAAATACAAATTATTAGTGCAAATTATAACTTGAAGATCTGAACTTGTAATTGTAAAATACAGAACTTAAAATTGATAGCTTCTAATTATTATTGCAAATTATAACTTGAAGATCTGAATTTGTAATAGTGAATTACAGAACTTAGATTTGTTAAATTCAAATTATTATTTCAAATTACAACTTGAAGATCTGAACTAGTAATTGTCAAATACAGAACTTAAAATTGATAGCTTATAATTATTATTTCAAATTATAACTTGTAGATCTGAACTTGTAATTGTCTAATACAGAACTTCTAATTATTAAATACAAATTATTAGTGCAAGTTATAACTTGAAGATCTGAACTTGTAATTGTAAAATACAGAACTTAAAATTGATAGCTTCTAATTATTATTGCAAATTATAACTTGAAGATCTGAACTAGTAATAGTGAATTACACAACTTAGATTTGTTAAATTCAAATTATTATTTCAAATTATAACTTGAAGATCTGAACTAGTAATTGTCAAATACAGAACTTAAAATTGATAGCTTATAATTATTATTGTAAATTATAACTTGAAGATCTGAACTTGTAATAGTGAATTACAGAACTTAGATTTGTTAAATTCAAATTATTATTTCAAATTATAACTTGAAGATCTGAACTAGTAATTGTCAAATACAGAACTTAAAATTGATAGCTTCTAATTATTATTGCAAATTATTACTTGAAGATCTGAACTTGTAATTGTCTAATACAGAACTTAAAATTGATAGCTTCTAATTCTTATTTCAAATTAAAACTTGATGATCTGAACTTGTAATTGTCAAATACAGAACTTTTAATTGTTAAATACAATTTATTAGTGCAAATTATAACTTGAAGATCTGAACTTGTAATTGTCAAATACAGAACTTAAAATTGATAGCTTCTACTTATTATTGTAAATTTTAACTTGAAGATCTGAACTTGTAATAGTGAATTAAAGAACTTAGATTTGTTAAATTCAAATTATTATTTCTAATTATAACTTGAAGATCTGAACTAGTAATTGTTAAATACAGAACTTAAAATTGATAGCTTCTAATTATTATTGCAAATTATAACTTGAAGAACTGTACTTGTAATTGTTAAATACAGAACTTAAAATTGATAGCTTCAAATTATTATTTCTAATTATAACTTGAAGATCTGAACTTGAAATTGTCAAATACAGAACTTCTAATTATTAAATACAAATTATTAGTGCAAATTATAACTTGAAGATCTGAACTTGAAATTGTCAAATACAGAACTTCTAATTGTTAAATACACATTATTAGTGCAAATTATAACTTGAAGATCTGAACTAGTAATTGTCAAATATAGAACTTAAAATTGATAGCTTCCCATTATTATTGCAAATTATAACTTGAAGATCTGAACTTGTAATTATCAAATACAGAACTTAAAATTGATAGCTTCTAATTATTATTTCAAATTATAACTTGAAGATCTGAACTTGTAATTGTCAAATACAGAACTACTAATTGTTAAATACAAATTATTAGTGCAAATTATAACTTGAAGATCTGAACATGTAATTGTCAAATACAGAACTTAAAATTGATAGCTTCTAATTATTATTGTAAATTATAACTTGAAGATCTGCACTTCTAATAGTGAATTACAGAACTTAGATTTGTTAAATTCAAATTATTATTTCTAATTATAACTTGAAGATCTGAACTACTAATTGTTAAATACACAACTTAAAATTGATAGCTTCTAATTATTATTGCAAATTATAACTAGAAGATCTGAACTTGTAATTGTCAAATACAGAACTTAAAATTGATAGCTTCTAATTATTATTTCAAATTATAACTTGAAGATCTGAACTTGAAATTGTCAAATACAGAACTTCTAATTATTAAATACAAATTATTAGTGCAAATTATAACTTGAAGATCTGAACTTGAAATTGTCAAATACAGAACTTCTAATTGTTAAATACACATTATTAGTGCAAATTATAACTTGAAGATCTGAACTAGTAATTGTCAAATATAGAACTTAAAATTGATAGCTTCCCATTATTATTGCAAATTATAACTTGAAGATCTGAACTTGTAATTATCAAATACAGAACTTAAAATTGATAGCTTCTAATTATTATTTCAAATTATAACTTGATGATCTGAACTTGTAATTGTCAAATACAGAACTACTAATTGTTAAATACAAATTATTAGTGCAAATTATAACTTGAAGATCTGAACATGTAATTGTCAAATACAGAACTTAAAATTGATAGCTTCTAATTATTATTGTAAATTATAACTTGAAGATCTGCACTTCTAATAGTGAATTACAGAACTTAGATTTGTTAAATTCAAATTATTATTTCTAATTATAACTTGAAGATCTGAACTACTAATTGTTAAATACACAACTTAAAATTGATAGCTTCTAATTATTATTGCAAATTATAACTAGAAGATCTGAACTTGTAATTGTCAAATACAGAACTTAAAATTGATAGCTTCTAATTATTATTTCAAATTATAACTTGAAGATCTGCACTTGTAATTGTCAAATACAGAACTTCTAATTGTTAAATACAAATTATTAGTGCAAATTATAACTTGAAGATCTGAACTTGTAATTGTCAAATACAGAACTTCTAATTGTTAAATACAAATTATTAGTGCAAATTATAACTTGAAGATCTGAACTTGTAATTGTCAAATACAGAACTTAAAATTGATAGCATCTACTTATTATTTCAAATTATAACTTGAAGATCTGAACTTGTAAATGTCAAATACAGAACTTAAAATTAATAACTTCTAATTATTATTGCAAATAATAACTTGAAGATCTGAACTTGTAATTGTCAAATGCAGAACTTAAAATTGATAGCTTCTAATTATTATTGCAAATAATAACTTGAAGATCTGAACTTGTAATTGTCAAATGCGGAACTTAAAATTGATAGCTTCTAATTATTATTGCAAATAATAATTTGAAGATCTGTACTTGTAATTGTCAAATACAGAACATATAATTGATAGCTTATAATTATATTTCAAGTTATAACTTGAAGATCTGAACTTGTAATAGTCAAATACAGAACTTCGAATTGTTAAACACAAATTATTATTTCAAATTATAACTTGAAGATCTGAACTAGTAATTGTCAAATACAGAACTTAAAATTGATAGCTTATAATTATTATTGTAAATTATAACTTGAAGATCTGAACTTGTAATAGTGAATTACAGAACTTAGTTTTCTTAAATTCAAATCATTATTTCAAATTATAACTAGAAGATCTGAACTAGTAATTGTCAAATGCACAACTTCTAATTGTTAAATACAAATTATTAGTGCAAATTATAACTTGAAGATCTGAACTTGAAATTGTCAAATACACAACTTCTAATTATTAAATACAAATTATTAGTGCAAATTATAACTTGAAGATCTGAACTTGTAATTGTCAAATACAGAACTTAAAATTGATAGCTTCTAATTATTATTGCAAATTATAACTTGTAGAACTGAACTTGTAATAGTGAATTACAGAACTTAGATTTGTTAAATACAAATTATTATTTCAAATTATAACTTGAAGATCTGAACTTGTAATTGTCACATACAGATCTTCTAATTATTAAATACAAGTTATTATTTCAAATTATAACTTGAAGATCTGAACTGGTAATTGTTAAATACAGAACTTAAAATTGATAGCTTCTAATTATTATTGCAAATTATAATTTGAAGATCTGAACTTGTATTAGACAAATACGCAACTTGGCATTGTTAAATACAAATTGTGATTGCAAATTTTAACTTGAAGATCTGAACCTGTAATAGGTAAATACTGAACTTCGAATTGTTAAATTCAAACTAAGATTGCAAATAATAATTGAAGATCTGAACTTGTAATAGTCAAATACAGAACTTCTAATTGTTAAATACAAATTATTAGTGCAAATTATAACTTGAAGATCTGAACTTGTAATTGTCAAATACAGAACTTAAAAGTGATAGCCTCTAAGTATTATTGCAAATTATAACTTGAAGATCTGAACATATAATAGTGAATTACAGAACTTAGATTTGTTAAATTCAAATTATTATTTCAAATTATAACTTGAAGATCTGAACTAGTAATTGTCAAATACCGAATTTAAAATTGTTAAATACAAATTATTAGTGCAAATTATAACTTGAAGATCTGAACTTGTAATTGTCAAATACAGAACTTAAAATTGATAGCTTCTAATTATTATTTCAAATTAAAACTTGATGATCTGAACTTGTAATTGTCAAATACAGAACTTCTAATTGTTAAATACAATTTATTAGTGCAAATTATAACTTGAAGATCTGAACTTGTAATTGTCAAATACAGAACTTAAAATTGATAGCTTCTACTTATTATTGTAAATTATAACTTGAAGATCTGAACTTGTAATACTGAATTACAGAACTTAGATTTGTTAAATTCAAATTATTATTTCCAATTATAACTTGAAGATCTGAACTAGTAATTGTCAAATACAGAACTTAAAATTGATAGCTTCTAATTATTATTGCAAATTATAACTTGAAGATCTGAACTTGTAATTGTCAAATACAGAACTTAAAATTGATAGCTTCTAATTATTATTTCAAATTATAACGTGAAGATCTGAACTTGTAATTGTCAAATACAGAACTTAAAATTGATAGCTTCTAATTATTATTGCAAATAATAACTTGAAGATCTGAACTTGTAATTGTCAAATGCAGAACTTAAAATTGATAGCTTCTAATTATTATTGCAAATAATAATTTGAAGATCTGTACTTGTAATTGTCAAATACAGAACATATAATTGATAGCTTATAATTATATTTCAAATTATAACTTGAAGATCTGAACTTGTAATAGTCAAATACAGAACTTCGAATTGTTAAATACAAATTATTAGTGCAAATTATAACTTGAAGATCTGAACTTGTAATTGTCAAATACAGAACTTAAAATTGATAGCATCTAATTATTATTGTAAATTATAACTTGAAGATCTGAACTTGTAATAGTGAATTACAGAACTTAGATTTGTTAAATTCAAATTATTATTTCAAATAATAACTTGAAGATCTGAACTAGTAATTGTCAAATACAGAACTTAAAATTGATAGCTTCTAATTATTATTGCAAATTATAACTTGAAGATCTGAACTTGTAATTGTCAAATACAGAACTTAAAATTGATAGCTTCTAATTATTATTGCAAATTATAACTTGAAGATCAGAACTTGTAATAGTGAATTACAGAACTTAGATTTGTTAAATTCAAATTATTATTTCAAATTATAACTTGAAGATCTGAACTAGTAATTGTCAAATACAGAATTTAAAATTGATAGCTTATAATTATTATTGTAAATTATAACTTGTAGATCTGAACTTGTAATAGTGAATTACAGAACTTAGATTTGTTAAATTCAAATTATTATTTCAAATTATAACTTGAAGATCTGAACTTGTAATAGACAAATACGCAACTTAGCATTGTTAAATACAAATTATGAATGCAAATTAAAACTTGAAGATCTGAACTTGTAATTGTCAAATACAGAACTTAAAATTGATAGCTTCTAATTATTATTGTAAATTATAACTTGAAGATCTGAACTTGTAATAGTGAATTACAGAACTTTGATTTGTTAAATTCAAATTATTATTTCAAATTATAACTAGAAGATCTGAACTAGTAATTGTCAAATACAGAACTTGAAATTGATAGCTTCTAATTATTATTGCAAATTATAACTTGAAGATCTGAACTTGTAATTGTCAAATACAGAACTTAAAATTGATAGCTTCTAATTATTATTTCAAATTATAACTTGAAGATCTGAACTTGTAATTGTCAAATACAGAATTTAAAATTGATAGCATCTAATTATTATTGTAAATTATAACTTGAAGATCTGAACTTGTAATAGTGAATTACAGAACTTAGATTTGTTAAATTCAAATTATTATTTCAAATTATAACTTGAAGATCTGAACTTGTAATAGTGAATTACAGAACTTAGATTTGTTAAATTCAAATTATTATTTCAAATTATAACTTGAAGATCTGAACTAGTAATTGTCAAATACAGTACTTAAAATTGATAGCTTCTAATTATTATTGCAAATTATAACTTGAAGATCTGAACTTGTAATTGTCAAATACAGAACTTAAAATTGATAGCTTCTAATTATTATTTCAAATGTTTAACTTGAAGATCTGAACTTGTAATTGTCTAATACAGAACTTCTAATTATTAAATACAAATTATTAGTGCAAATTATAACTTGAAGATCTGAACTTGTAATTGTAAAATACAGAACTTAAAATTGATAGCTTCTAATTATTATTGCAAATTATAACTTGAAGATCTGAACTTGTAATAGTGAATTACAGAACTTAGATTTGTTAAATTCAAATTATTATTTCAAATTATAACTTGAAGATCTGAACTAGTAATTGTCAAATACAGAACTTAAAATTGATAGCTTATAATTATTATTGTAAATTATAACTTGAAGATCTGAACTTGTAATAGTGCATTACAGAACTTAGATTTGTTAAATTCAAATTATTATTTCAAATTATAACTTGAAGATCTGAACTTGTAATAGACAAATACGCAACTTAGCATTGTTAAATACAAATTATGAATGCAATTTAAAACTTGAAGATCTGAACTTGTAATTGTTAAATACAGAACTTAAAATTGATAGCTTCTAATTATTATTGTAAATTATAACTTGAAGATCTGAACTTGTAATAGTGAATTACAGAACTTAGATTTGTCAAATTCAAATTATTATTTTAATTATAACTTGAAGATCTGAACTAGTAATTGTCAAATACAGAACTTAAAATTGATAGCTTCTAATTATTATAGCAAATTATAACTTGAAGATCTGAACTTGTAATTGTCAAATACAGAACTTAAAATTGATAGCTTCTACTTATTATTTCAAATTTTAACTTGAAGATCTGAACTTGTAAATGTCAAATACAGAACTTAAAATTAATAACTTCTAATTATTATTGCAAATAATAACTTGAAGATCTGAACTTGTAATTGTCAAATGCAGAACTTAAAATTGATAGCTTCTAATTATTATTGCAAATAATAACTTGAAGATCTGAACTTGTAATTGTCAAATGCGGAACTTAAAATTGATAGCTTCTAATTATTATTGCAAATAATAATTTGAAGATCTGTACTTGTAATTGTCAAATACAGAACATATAATTGATAGCTTATAATTATATTTCAAGTTATAACTTGAAGATCTGAACTTGTAATAGTCAAATACAGAACTTCGAATTGTTAAACACAAATTATTATTTCAAATTATAACTTGAAGATCTGAACTAGTAATTGTCAAATACAGAACTTAAAATTGATAGCTTATAATTATTATTGTAAATTATAACTTGAAGATCTGAACTTGTAATAGTGAATTACAGAACTTAGTTTTCTTAAATTCAAATCATTATTTCAAATTATAACTAGAAGATCTGAACTAGTAATTGTCAAATGCACAACTTCTAATTGTTAAATACAAATTATTAGTGCAAATTATAACTTGAAGATCTGAACTTGAAATTGTCAAATACACAACTTCTAATTATTAAATACAAATTATTAGTGCAAATTATAACTTGAAGATCTGAACTTGTAATTGTCAAATACAGAACTTAAAATTGATAGCTTCTAATTATTATTGCAAATTATAACTGGAAGATCTGAACTTGTAATTGTCAAATACAGAACTTAGAACTCATAACTTCAAATTATGATTGTAAATAATAATTAGTACATCTGAACTTGTAATCCTCAAATACAGAACTTCGAATTGTTAAATACAAATTATTAGTGCAAATTATAACTTGAAGTTCTGAACTTGTAATTGTCAAATACAGAACTTAGAATTGATAGCTTATAATTATAATTGCAAATTATAACTTGAAGATCTGAACTTGTAATAGTGAATTACAGAACTTCTAATTGTTAATTTCAAACTATGATTGTAAATAATAATTTGAAGATCTGAACTTGTAATAGTCAAATACAGAACTTTGAATTGTTAAATACAAATTATTAGTGCAAATTATAACTTGAAGATCTGAACTTGTAATTGTCAAATACAGAACTTAAAATTGATAGCTTATAATTATAATTGCAAATTAGAAGTTGAAGATCTGAACTTTAAATAGGTAAATACAGAACTTCTAATTGTTAATTTCAAACTAAGATTGTAATTAATAATTTGAAGATCTGAACTTGTAATAGTCAAATACAGATCTCCGAATTGTTAAATACAAATTATTAGTGCAAATTATAACTTAAAGATCTGATCTTGTAATTGTCAAATACAGCACTTAGAATTCATAACTTCAAATTATGATTGCAAATTATAACTGGAAGATCTGAACTTGTAATTGTCAAATGCAGAACTTAGACCTCATAACTTCAAATTATGATTGCTGATTATAACATGAAGATCTGAACTTGTAATCGTCAAATACAGAACTAAAAATTGATAGCTTATAATTATAATTGCAAATTATAACTTGAAGAACTGAATTTGTAATAGGTAAATACAGAACTTCGAATTGTTAATTTCAAACTAAGATTGTAAATAATAATTTGAAGATCTGAACTTGTAATAGTCAAATACCGAACTTCGAATTGTTAAATACAAATTATTAGTGCAAATTATAACTTGAAGATCTGAACTTGTAATTGACAAATATAGAACTTAAAATTGATAGCTTATAATTATAATTGGAAATTATAAGTTGAAGATCTGAACTTGTAATAGGTAAATACAGGACTTCGAATTGTTAATTTCAAACTAAGATTGTAAATAATAATTAGAAGATCTGAACTTGTAATAGTCAAATACAGAACTTCGAATTGTTAAATACAAATTATTAGCGCAAATTATAACTTGAAGATCTGGACTTGTAATTGTCAAATACAGAACTTAGAATTGATAGCTTATAATTATAATTGCAAATTATATCTTGAAGATCTGAACTTGTAATAGTGAATTACAGAACTAATAATTGTTAATTTCAAACTAAGATTGTAATTAATAATTTGAAGATCTGAACTTGTAATAGTCAAATACAGAACTCCGAATTGTTAAATACCAATTATTAGTGCAAATTATAACTTGAAGATCTAAACTTGTAATTGTCAAATACAGCACTTAGAATTCATAACTTCAAATTATGATTGCAAATTATAACTGGAAGATCTGAACTTGTAATTGTCAAATACAGAACTTAGAACTCATAACTTCAAATTATGATTGCTAATTATAACTTGAAGATCTGAACTTATAATAGTCAAATACAGAACTTAGAATTGTAAAATTCAAATTAAGAATGCAAATTATAACTTGAAGATCTGAACTTGTAATAGTCAAATACAGAACTTCGAATTGTTAAATACAACTTATTAGTGCAAATTATAACTTGAAGATCTGAACTTGTAATTGTCAAATACAGAACTTAGAATTGATAACTTATAATTATAATTGCAAATTATAACTTGAAGATCTGAACTTGAAATAGTGAATTACAGAACTTAGATTTGTTAAATACTAATTATTATTTCAAATTATAACTTGAAGATCTGAACTTGTAATTGTCAAATACGGAACTTAAAATTGAAAGCTTATAATTATAATTGCAAATTATAACTTGAAGATCTGAACTTGTAATAGGTAAATACTGAACTTCTAATTGTTAATTTCAAACTAAGATTTCAAATAATAATTTGAAGTTCTGAACTTGTAATAGTCAAATACAGAACTTCGAATTGTTAAATACAAATTATTAGTGCAAATTATAACTTGAAGATCTGAACTTGTAATTGGCAAATACAGAACTTAAAATTGATAGCTTATAATTATAATTGCAAATTATAAGTTGAAGATCTGAACTTGTAATAGGTAAATACAGAACTTCTAATTGTTAATTTCAAACTAAGATTGTAATTAATAATTACAAGGTCTGAACTTGTAATAGGCAAATACAGATCTCCGAATTGTTAAATACAAATTATTAGTGCAAATTATAACTTAAAGATCTGAACTAGTAATTGTCAAATACAGCACTTAGAATTCATAACTTCAAATTATGATTGCAAATTATAACTGGAAGATCTGAACTTGTAATTGTCAAATACAGAACTTAGAACTCATAACTTCAAATTATGATTGTAAATAATAATTAGAAGATCTGAACTTGTAATACTCAAATACAGAACTTCGAATTGTTAAATACAAATTATTAGTGCAAATTATAACTTGAAGTTCTGAACTTGTAATTGTCAAATACAGAACTTAGAATTGATAGCTTATAATTATAATTGCAAATTATAACTTGAAGATCTGAACTTGTAATAGTGAATTACAGAACTTCTAATTGTTAATTTCAAACTAAGATTGTAAATAATAATTTGAAGATCTGAACTTGTAATAGTCAAATACAGAACTTGGAATTGTTAAATACAAATTATTAGTGCAAATTATAACTTGAAGATCTGAACTTGTAATTGTCAAATACAGAACTTAAAATTGATAGCTTATAATTATAATTGCAAATTAGAAGTTGAAGATCTGAACTTTAAATAGGTAAATACAGAACTACTAATTGTTAATTTCAAACTAAGATTGTAATTAATAATTTGAAGATCTGAACTTGTAATAGTCAAATACAAAACTTCGAATTGTTAAATACAAATTATTAGTGCAAATTATAACTTGAAGATCTGAACTTGTAATTGACAAATATAGAACTTAAAATTGATAGCTTATAATTATAATTGCAAATTATAAGTTGAAGATCTGAACTTGTAATAGGTAAATACAGGACTTCGAATTGTTAATTTCAAACTAAGATTGTAAATAATAATTAGAAGATCTGAACTTGTAATAGTCAAATACAGAACTTCGAATTGTTAAATACAAATTATTAGCGCAAATTATAACTTGAAGATCTGAACTTGTAATTGTCAAATACAGAACTTAGAATTGATAGCTTATAATTAAAATTGCAAATTATATCTTGAAGATCTGAACTTGTAATAGTGAATTACAGAACTAATAATTGTTAATTTCAAACTAAGATTGTAATTAATAATTTGAAGATCTGAACTTGTAATAGTCAAATACAGAACTCCGAATTGTTAAATACCAATTATTAGTGCAAATTATAACTTGAAGATCTGAACTTGAAATTGTCAAATACAGCAATTAGAATTCATAACTTCAAATTATGATTGCAAATTATAACTGGAAGATCTGAACTTGTAATTGTCAAATACAGAACTTAGAACTCATAACTTCAAATTATGATTGCTAATTATAACTTGAAGATCTGAACTTATAATAGTCAAATACAGAACTTAGAATTGTAAAATTCAAATTAAGAATGCAAATTATAACTTGAAGATCTGAACTTGTAATAGTCAAATACAGAACTTCGAATTGTTAAATACAAATTATTAGTGCAAATTATAACTTGAAGATCTGAACTTTAAATAGGTAAATACAGAACTTCTAATTGTTAATTTCAAACTAAGATTGTAATTAATAATTTGAAGATCTGAACTTGTAATAGTCAAATACAGATCTCCGAATTGTTAAATACAAATTATTAGTGCAAATTATAACTTAAAGATCTGATCTTGTAATTGTCAAATACAGCACTTAGAATTCATAACTTCAAATTATGATTGCAAATTATAACTGGAAGATCTGAACTTGTAATTGTCAATTGCAGAACTTAGACCTCATAACTTCAAATTATGATTGCTAATTATAACATGAAGATCTGAACTTGTAATCGTCAAATACAGAACTAAAAATTGATAGCTTATAATTATAATTGCAAATTATAACTTGAAGATCTGAACTTGAAGATCTGAACTTGTAATAGTGAATTACAGAACTTAGATTTGTTAATTACAAACTAAGATTGTAATTAATAATTTGAAGATCTGAACTTGTAATAGTCAAATACAGAACTTCGAATTGTTAAATACAAATTATTTGGCAAATTATAACTTGAAGATCTGAACTTGTAATTGACAAATACAGAACTTAAAATTGATAGCTTATAATTATAATTGCAAATTATAAGTTGAAGATCTGAACTTATAATAGGTAAATACAGAACTTCGAATTGTTAATTTCAAACTAAGATTGTAATTAATAATTTGAAGATCTGAACTTGTAATAGTCAAATACAAAACTTCGAATTGTTAAATACAAATTATTAGTGCAAAGTATAACTTGAAGATCTGAACTTGTAATTGTCAAATACAGCACTAAGAATTCATAACTTCAAATTATGATTGCAAATTATAACTTGAAGATCTGAACTTGTAATTGTCAAATACAGAACTTAGAATTCATAACTTCAAATTATGATTGTAAATAATAATTAGAAGAACTTGTAATAGTCAAATACAGAAATTAAAATTGTAAAATTCAAATTATGATTGCAAATTATAACTTGAAGATCTGAACTTGTAATTGTCAAATACAGAACTTAGAATTCATAACTTCAAATTATGATTGTAAATAATAATTGGAAGAACTTGTAATAGTCAAATACAGAAATTAGAATTGTAAAATTCAAATTATGATTGCAAATTATAACTTGAAGATCTGAACTTGTAATAGTCAAATACAGAACTTCAAATTGTTAAATACAAATTATTAGTGCAAATTATAACTTGAAGATCTGAACTTGTAATTGTCAAATACAGAACTTAAAATTGATAGCTTATAATTATAATTGCAAATTATAAGTTGAAGATCTGAACTTGTAATAGGTAAATACAGAACTTCGAATTGTTAATTTCAAACTAAGATTGTAAATAATAATTTGAAGTTCTAAACTTATAATAGTCAAATACAGAACTTCGAATTGTTAAATACAAATTATTAGTGCAAATTATAACTTGAAGATCTGAACTTGTAATTGTCAAATACAGAACTTAGAATTGATAGCTTATAATTATAATTGCAAATTATAACTTGAAGATCTGAACTTGTAATAGTGAATTACAGAACTTAGATTTGTTAAATTCAAATTATTATTTCTAATTATAACTTGAAGATCTGAAATAGTAATTGTTAAATACACAACTTAAAATTGATAGCTTCTAATTATTATTGCAAATTATAACTTGAAGATCTGAACTTGTAATTGTCAAATACAGAACTTAAAATTGATAGCTTCTAATTATTATTTCAAATTATAACTTGAAGATCTGCACTTGTAATTGTCAAATACAGAACTTCTAATTGTTAAATACAAATTATTAGTGCAAATTATAACTTGAAGATCTGAACTTGTAATTGTCAAATACAGAACTTAAAATTGATAGCTTCTAATTATTATTTCAAATTATAACTTGAAGATCTGCACTTGTAATTGTCAAATACAGAACTTCTAATTGTTAAATACAAATTATTATTGTAAATTTTAACTTGAAGATCTGAACTTGTAATAGTGAATTAAAGAACTTAGATTTGTTAAATTCAAATTATTATTTCTAATTATAACTTGAAGATCTGAACTAGTAATTGTTAAATACAGAACTTAAAATTGATAGCTTCTAATTATTATTGCAAATTATAACTTGAAGAACTGTACTTGTAATTGTTAAATACAGAACTTAAAATTGATAGCTTCAAATTATTATTTCTAATTATAACTTGAAAATCTGAACTTGTAATTGTCAAATACAGAACTTCTAATTGTTAAATACAAATTATTAGTGCAAATTATAACTAGAAGATCTGAACTTGTACTTGTCAAATACAGAATTTAAAATTGATAGCTTCTAATTATTATTTCAAATTATAACTTGAAGATCTGAACTTGAAATTGTCAAATACAGAACTTCGAATTGTTAAATACAAATTATTAGTGCAAATTATAACTTGAAGATCTGAACATGTAATTGTCAAATACAGAACTTAAAATTGATAGCTTCTAATTATTATTGTAAATTATAACTTGAAGATCTGCACTTCTAATAGTGAATTACAGAACTTAGATTTGTTAAATTCAAATTATTATTTCTAATTATAACTTGAAGATCTGAACTAGTAATTGTTAAATACACAACTTAAAATTGATAGCTTCTAATTATTATTGCAAATTATAACTTGAAGATCTGAACTTGTAATTGTCAAATACAGAACTTAAAATTGATAGCTTCTAATTATTATTTCAAATTATAACTTGAAGATCTGCACTTGTAATTGTCAAATACAGAACTTCTAATTGTTAAATACAAATTATTAGTGCAAATTATAACTTGAAGATCTGAACTTGTAATTGTCAAATACAGAACTTAAAATTGATAGCTTCTAATTATTATTTCAAATTATAACTTGAAGATCTGCACTTGTAATTGTCAAATACAGAACTTCTAATTGTTAAATACAAATTATTATTGTAAATTTTAACTTGAAGATCTGAACTTGTAATAGTGAATTAAAGAACTTAGATTTGTTAAATTCAAATTATTATTTCTAATTATAACTTGAAGATCTGAACTAGTAATTGTTAAATACAGAACTTAAAATTGATAGCTTCTAATTATTATTGCAAATTATAACTTGAAGAACTGTACTTGTAATTGTTAAATACAGAACTTAAAATTGATAGCTTCAAATTATTATTTCTAATTATAACTTGAAAATCTGAACTTGTAATTGTCAAATACAGAACTTCTAATTGTTAAATACAAATTATTAGTGCAAATTATAACTAGAAGATCTGAACTTGTACTTGTCAAATACAGAATTTAAAATTGATAGCTTCTAATTATTATTTCAAATTATAACTTGAAGATCTGAACTTGAAATTGTCAAATACAGAACTTCGAATTGTTAAATACAAATTATTAGTGCAAATTATAACTTGAAGATCTGAACATGTAATTGTCAAATACAGAACTTAAAATTGATAGCTTCTAATTATTATTGTAAATTATAACTTGAAGATCTGCACTTCTAATAGTGAATTACAGAACTTAGATTTGTTAAATTCAAATTATTATTTCTAATTATAACTTGAAGATCTGAACTAGTAATTGTTAAATACACAACTTAAAATTGATAGCTTCTAATTATTATTGCAAATTATAACTTGAAGATCTGAACTTGTAATTGTCAAATACAGAACTTAAAATTGATAGCTTCTAATTATTATTTCAAATTATAACTTGAAGATCTGCCCTTGTAATTGTCAAATACAGAACTTCTAATTGTTAAATACAAATTATTAGTGCAAATTATAACTTGAAGATCTGAACTTGTAATTGTCAAATACAGAACTTAAAATTGATAGCTTCTAATTATTATTTCAAATTATAACTTGAAGATCTGCACTTGTAATTGTCAAATACAGAACTTCTAATTGTTAAATACAAATTATTATTGTAAATTTTAACTTGAAGATCTGAACTTGTAATAGTGAATTAAAGAACTTAGATTTGTTAAATTCAAATTATTATTTCTAATTATAACTTGAAGATCTGAACTAGTAATTGTTAAATACAGAACTTAAAATTGATAGCTTCTAATTATTATTGCAAATTATAACTTGAAGAACTGTACTTGTAATTGTTAAATACAGAACTTAAAATTGATAGCTTCAAATTATTATTTCTAATTATAACTTGAAAATCTGAACTTGTAATTGTCAAATACAGAACTTCTAATTTTTAAATACAAATTATTAGTGCAAATTATAACTAGAAGATCTGAACTTGTAATTGTCAAATACAGAATTTAAAATTGATAGCTTCTAATTATTATTTCAAATTATAACTTGAAGATCTGAACTTGAAATTGTCAAATACAGAACTTCTAATTATTAAATACAAATTATTAGTGCAAATTATAACTTGAAGATCTGAACTTGAAATTGTCAAATACAGAACTTCTAATTGTTAAATACACATTATTAGTGCAAATTATTACTTGAAGATCTGAACTAGTAATTGTCAAATATAGAACTTAAAATTGATAGCTTCCCATTATTATTGCAAATTATAACTTGAAGATCTGAACTTGTAATTATCAAATACAGAACTTAAAATTGATAGCTTCTAATTATTATTTCAAATTATAACTTGAAGATCTGAACTTGTAATTGTCAAATACAGAACTACTAATTGTTAAATACAAATTATTAGTGCAAATTATAACTTGAAGATCTGAACATGTAATTGTCAAATACAGAACTTAAAATTGATAGCTTCTAATTATTATTGTAAATTATAACTTGAAGATCTGCACTTCTAATAGTGAATTACAGAACTTAGATTTGTTAAATTCAAATTATTATTTCTAATTATAACTTGAAGATCTGAACTACTAATTGTTAAATACACAACTTAAAATTGATAGCTTCTAATTATTATTGCAAATTATAACTAGAAGATCTGAACTTGTAATTGTCAAATACAGAACTTAAAATTGATAGCTTCTAATTATTATTTCAAATTATAACTTGAAGATCTGCACTTGTAATTGTCAAATACAGAACTTCTAATTGTTAAATACAAATTATTAGTGCAAATTATAACTTGAAGATCTGAACTTGTAGTTGTCAAATACAGAACATAAAATTGATAGCTTCTAATTATTATTGCAAATTATAACTTGAAGATCTGAACTTGTAATTGTCAAATACAGAACTTAGATTTGTTAAATTCAAATTATTATTTGAAATTATAACTTGAAGATCTGAACTAGTAATTGTCAAATACAGAACTTAAAATTGATAGCTTCTAATTATTATTGCAAATTATAACTTGAAGATCTGAACTTGTAATTGTCAAATACAGAACTTAAAATTGATAGCTTCTAATTATTATTTCAAATTATAACTTGAAGATTTGAACTTGTAATTGTCAAATCCAGAACTTAAAATTGATAGCTTCTAATTATTATTGCAAATAATAACTTGAAGATCTGAACTTGTAATTCTCAAATGCAGAACTTAAAATTGATAGCTTAAAATTATAATTCAATTTATAACTTGAAGATCTGAACTTGTAATAGTGAATTACAGAACTTCTAATTGTTAATTTCAAACTAAGATTGTAAATAATAATTTGAAGATCTGAACTTGTAATAGTCAAATACAGAACTTGGAATTGTTAAATACAAATTATTAGTGCAAATTATAACTTGAAGATCTGAACTTGTAATTGTCAAATACAGAACTTAAAATTGATAGCTTATAATTATAATTGCAAATTAGAAGTTGAAGATCTGAACTTTAAATAGGTAAATACAGAACTACTAATTGTTAATTTCAAACTAAGATTGTAATTAATAATTTGAAGATCTGAACTTGTAATAGTCAAATACAAAACTTCGAATTGTTAAATACAAATTATTAGTGCAAATTATAACTTGAAGATCTGAACTTGTAATTGACAAATATAGAACTTAAAATTGATAGCTTATAATTATAATTGCAAATTATAAGTTGAAGATCTGAACTTGTAATAGGTAAATACAGGACTTCGAATTGTTAATTTCAAACTAAGATTGTAAATAATAATTAGAAGATCTGAACTTGTAATAGTCAAATACAGAACTTCGAATTGTTAAATACAAATTATTAGCGCAAATTATAACTTGAAGATCTGAACTTGTAATTGTCAAATACAGAACTTAGAATTGATAGCTTATAATTAAAATTGCAAATTATATCTTGAAGATCTGAACTTGTAATAGTGAATTACAGAACTAATAATTGTTAATTTCAAACTAAGATTGTAATTAATAATTTGAAGATCTGAACTTGTAATAGTCAAATACAGAACTCCGAATTGTTAAATACCAATTATTAGTGCAAATTATAACTTGAAGATCTGAACTTGAAATTGTCAAATACAGCAATTAGAATTCATAACTTCAAATTATGATTGCAAATTATAACTGGAAGATCTGAACTTGTAATTGTCAAATACAGAACTTAGAACTCATAACTTCAAATTATGATTGCTAATTATAACTTGAAGATCTGAACTTATAATAGTCAAATACAGAACTTAGAATTGTAAAATTCAAATTAAGAATGCAAATTATAACTTGAAGATCTGAACTTGTAATAGTCAAATACAGAACTTCGAATTGTTAAATACAAATTATTAGTGCAAATTATAACTTGAAGATCTGAACTTTAAATAGGTAAATACAGAACTTCTAATTGTTAATTTCAAACTAAGATTGTAATTAATAATTTGAAGATCTGAACTTGTAATAGTCAAATACAGATCTCCGAATTGTTAAATACAAATTATTAGTGCAAATTATAACTTAAAGATCTGATCTTGTAATTGTCAAATACAGCACTTAGAATTCATAACTTCAAATTATGATTGCAAATTATAACTGGAAGATCTGAACTTGTAATTGTCAATTGCAGAACTTAGACCTCATAACTTCAAATTATGATTGCTAATTATAACATGAAGATCTGAACTTGTAATCGTCAAATACAGAACTAAAAATTGATAGCTTATAATTATAATTGCAAATTATAACTTGAAGATCTGAACTTGAAGATCTGAACTTGTAATAGTGAATTACAGAACTTAGATTTGTTAATTACAAACTAAGATTGTAATTAATAATTTGAAGATCTGAACTTGTAATAGTCAAATACAGAACTTCGAATTGTTAAATACAAATTATTTGGCAAATTATAACTTGAAGATCTGAACTTGTAATTGACAAATACAGAACTTAAAATTGATAGCTTATAATTATAATTGCAAATTATAAGTTGAAGATCTGAACTTATAATAGGTAAATACAGAACTTCGAATTGTTAATTTCAAACTAAGATTGTAATTAATAATTTGAAGATCTGAACTTGTAATAGTCAAATACAAAACTTCGAATTGTTAAATACAAATTATTAGTGCAAAGTATAACTTGAAGATCTGAACTTGTAATTGTCAAATACAGCACTAAGAATTCATAACTACAAATTATGATTGCAAATTATAACTTGAAGATCTGAACTTGTAATTGTCAAATACAGAACTTAGAATTCATAACTTCAAATTATGATTGTAAATAATAATTAGAAGAACTTGTAATAGTCAAATACAGAAATTAAAATTGTAAAATTCAAATTATGATTGCAAATTATAACTTGAAGATCTGAACTTGTAATTGTCAAATACAGAACTTAGAATTCATAACTTCAAATTATGATTGTAAATAATAATTGGAAGAACTTGTAATAGTCAAATACAGAAATTAGAATTGTAAAATTCAAATTATGATTGCAAATTATAACTTGAAGATCTGAACTTGTAATAGTCAAATACAGAACTTCAAATTGTTAAATACAAATTATTAGTGCAAATTATAACTTGAAGATCTGAACTTGTAATTTTCAAATACAGAACTTAAAATTGATAGCTTATAATTATAATTGCAAATTATAAGTTGAAGATCTGAACTTGTAATAGGTAAATACAGAACTTCGAATTGTTAATTTCAAACTAAGATTGTAAATAATAATTTGAAGTTCTAAACTTATAATAGTCAAATACAGAACTTCGAATTGTTAAATACAAATTATTAGTGCAAATTATAACTTGAAGATCTGAACTTGTAATTGTCAAATACAGAACTTAGAATTGATAGCTTATAATTATAATTGCAAATTATAACTTGAAGATCTGAACTTGTAATAGTGAATTACAGAACTTAGATTTGTTAAATTCAAATTATTATTTCTAATTATAACTTGAAGATCTGAAATAGTAATTGTTAAATACACAACTTAAAATTGATAGCTTCTAATTATTATTGCAAATTATAACTTGAAGATCTGAACTTGTAATTGTCAAATACAGAACTTAAAATTGATAGCTTCTAATTATTATTTCAAATTATAACTTGAAGATCTGCACTTGTAATTGTCAAATACAGAACTTCTAATTGTTAAATACAAATTATTAGTGCAAATTATAACTTGAAGATCTGAACTTGTAATTGTCAAATACAGAACTTAAAATTGATAGCTTCTAATTATTATTTCAAATTATAACTTGAAGATCTGCACTTGTAATTGTCAAATGCAGAACTTCTAATTGTTAAATACAAATTATTATTGTAAATTTTAACTTGAAGATCTGAACTTGTAATAGTGAATTAAAGAACTTAGATTTGTTAAATTCAAATTATTATTTCTAATTATAACTTGAAGATCTGAACTAGTAATTGTTAAATACAGAACTTAAAATTGATAGCTTCTAATTATTATTGCAAATTATAACTTGAAGAACTGTACTTGTAATTGTTAAATACAGAACTTAAAATTGATAGCTTCAAATTATTATTTCTAATTATAACTTGAAAATCTGAACTTGTAATTGTCAAATACAGAACTTCTAATTGTTAAATACAAATTATTAGTGCAAATTATAACTAGAAGATCTGAACTTGTACTTGTCAAATACAGAATTTAAAATTGATAGCTTCTAATTATTATTTCAAATTATAACTTGAAGATCTGAACTTGAAATTGTCAAATACAGAACTTCGAATTGTTAAATACAAATTATTAGTGCAAATTATAACTTGAAGATCTGAACATGTAATTGTCAAATACAGAACTTAAAATTGATAGCTTCTAATTATTATTGTAAATTATAACTTGAAGATCTGCACTTCTAATAGTGAATTACAGAACTTAGATTTGTTAAATTCAAATTATTATTTCTAATTATAACTTGAAGATCTGAACTAGTAATTGTTAAATACACAACTTAAAATTGATAGCTTCTAATTATTATTGCAAATTATAACTTGAAGATCTGAACTTGTAATTGTCAAATACAGAACTTAAAATTGATAGCTTCTAATTATTATTTCAAATTATAACTTGAAGATCTGCACTTGTAATTGTCAAATACAGAACTTCTAATTGTTAAATACAAATTATTAGTGCAAATTATAACTTGAAGATCTGAACTTGTAATTGTCAAATACAGAACTTAAAATTGATAGCTTCTAATTATTATTTCAAATTATAACTTGAAGATCTGCACTTGTAATTGTCAAATACAGAACTTCTAATTGTTAAATACAAATTATTATTGTAAATTTTAACTTGAAGATCTGAACTTGTAATAGTGAATTAAAGAACTTAGATTTGTTAAATTCAAATTATTATTTCTAATTATAACTTGAAGATCTGAACTAGTAATTGTTAAATACAGAACTTAAAATTGATAGCTTCTAATTATTATTGCAAATTATAACTTGAAGAACTGTACTTGTAATTGTTAAATACAGAACTTAAAATTGATAGCTTCAAATTATTATTTCTAATTATAACTTGAAAATCTGAACTTGTAATTGTCAAATACAGAACTTCTAATTTTTAAATACAAATTATTAGTGCAAATTATAACTAGAAGATCTGAACTTGTAATTGTCAAATACAGAATTTAAAATTGATAGCTTCTAATTATTATTTCAAATTATAACTTGAAGATCTGAACTTGAAATTGTCAAATACAGAACTTCTAATTATTAAATACAAATTATTAGTGCAAATTATAACTTGAAGATCTGAACTTGAAATTGTCAAATACAGAACTTCTAATTGTTAAATACACATTATTAGTGCAAATTATAACTTGAAGATCTGAACTAGTAATTGTCAAATATAGAACTTAAAATTGATAGCTTCCCATTATTATTGCAAATTATAACTTGAAGATCTGAACTTGGAATTATCAAATACAGAACTTAAAATTGATAGCTTCTAATTATTATTTCAAATTATAACTTGAAGATCTGAACTTGTAATTGTCAAATACAGAACTACTAATTGTTAAATACAAATTATTAGTGCAAATTATAACTTGAAGATCTGAACATGTAATTGTCAAATACAGAACTTAAAATTGATAGCTTCTAATTATTATTGTAAATTATAACTTGAAGATCTGCACTTCTAATAGTGAATTACAGAACTTAGATTTGTTAAATTCAAATTATTATTTCTAATTATAACTTGAAGATCTGAACTACTAATTGTTAAATACACAACTTAAAATTGATAGCTTCTAATTATTATTGCAAATTATAACTAGAAGATCTGAACTTGTAATTGTCAAATACAGAACTTAAAATTGATAGCTTCTAATTATTATTTCAAATTATAACTTGAAGATCTGCACTTGTAATTGTCAAATACAGAACTTCTAATTGTTAAATACAAATTATTAGTGCAAATTATAACTTGAAGATCTGAACTTGTAATTGTCAAATACAGAACATAAAATTGATAGCTTCTAATTATTATTGCAAATTATAACTTGAAGATCTGAACTTGTAATTGTCAAATACAGAACTTAGATTTGTTAAATTCAAATTATTATTTGAAATTATAACTTGAAGATCTGAACTAGTAATTGTCAAATACAGAACTTAAAATTGATAGCTTCTAATTATTATTGCAAATTATAACTTGAAGATCTGAACTTGTAATTGTCAAATACAGAACTTAAAATTGATAGCTTCTAATTATTATTTCAAATTATAACTTGAAGATTTGAACTTGTAATTGTCAAATCCAGAACTTAAAATTGATAGCTTCTAATTATTATTGCAAATAATAACTTGAAGATCTGAACTTGTAATTCTCAAATGCAGAACTTAAAATTGATAGCTTAAAATTATAATTCAATTTATAACTTGAAGATCTGAACTTGTAATAGTCAAATACAGAACTTCGAATTGTTAAATACACATTATTAGTGCAAATTATAACTTGAAGATCTGAACTTGTAATAGATAAATACAGAACTTCGAATTGTTAAACTCAAACTAAGATTGCAAATAATAATTTGAAGATCTGAACTTGTAATAGTCAAATACAGAACTTCTAATTGTTAAATACAAATTATTATTGCAAATTATAACTTGAAGATCTGAACTTGTAATTGTCAAATACAGAACTTCTAATTATTAAATACAAATTATTAGTGCAAATTATAACTTGAAGATCTGAACTTGTAATTGTCAAATACAGAACTTAAAATTGATAGCTTCTAACTATTATTGCAAATTATAACTTGAAGATCTGAACTTGTAATAGTGAATTACAGAACTTAGATTTGTTAAATTCAAATTATTATTTCAAATTATAACTTGAAGATCTGAACTAGTAATTGTCAAATACAGAACTTAAAATTGATAGCTTATAATTATTATTGTAAATTATAACTTGAAGATCTGAACTTGTAATAGTGAATTACAGAACTTAGATTTGTTAAATTCAAATTATTATTTCAAATTATAACTTGAAGATCTGAACTTGTAATTGTCAAATACAGAACTTAAAATTGATAGCTTCTAATTATTATTGCTAATTATAATTTGAAGATCTGAACTTGTAATAGTCAAATACAGAACTACTAATTGTTAAATACAAATTATTAGTGCAAATTATAATTTGAAGATCTGCACTTGTAATTGTCAAATACAGAACTTAAAATTGATAGCTTAAAATTATAATTCAATTTATAACTTGAAGATCTGAACTTGTAATAGTCAAATACAGAACTTCGAATTGTTAAATACAAATTATTAGTGCAAATTATAACTTGAAGAACTGTACTTGTAATAGGTAAATACAGAACTTCGAATTGTTAAATTCAAACTAAGATTGCAAATAATAATTTGAAGATCTGAACTTGTAATAGTCAAATACAGAACTTCTAATTGTAAAATACAAATTATTAGTGCAAATTATAACTTGAAGATCTGAACTTGAAATTGTCAAATACAGAACTTCGAATTGTTAAATACCAATTATTAGTGCAAATTATAACTTGTAGATCTGAACTTGTAATAGGTAAATACAGAACTTCGAATTGTTAAATTCAAACTATGACTGCAAATAATAATTTGTAGATCTGAACTTGTAATAGTCAAATACAGAACTTCTAATTGTTAAATACAAATTATTAGTGCAAATTATAACTTGAAGATCTGAACTTGAAATTGTCAAATACACAACTTCTAATTATTAAATACAAATTATTAGTGCTGTAGCGAATTTGACCTTTCTAAATGAAAGGTTCCGGCACAATACCCAGTGTCGGACTTTTCGGACTGGCCCAAGGTTTCTTTAGGACGTCTATGTTGTAACGATTTAATCATTTTTTTTTAGTTCAAATTTAAGAATTTAATTAATAAATTCAAATATTGAACACCTGATTGTGTGAGCTGGAATTACTCGGGAGATGAATGGGTTGCATAGGTTGAAATGCGGAAATATCAGTTGTTAGATAGCTTTAATCTTTTACAGAAAACTAAAATTAAATTCAAATAGTAACATTCATTAAAGGTGAATAAGATGTCAGTATCGAGATTTGCTCCTAGTAGAATTTCCAGCAGAATAAAAGTTAGATGCCAACATTTTATGTTTCTGGGAGAGCTTTTTGAGCTTGATCTTGAGAATCTTCCGAGCCGTCTTCGTTTACAAGATAGCTATTCCGAAAATACCTCTCGGCGTTGTTTACGTTTACTAGGCAACTACCGAATCCGTCCTTCTTAAACAACCATAAAAACCTCCGATCGCTTACGTTCTTCTAGGCGAGCTTCCGTTCCTACAAATTGTCTTTAGTTTTCGGTAACAAGACTAAACCGGCAGCTCCTGAAACATTTGATACATCCCGCCGTTATAATCAAAGAGATTACCTTCCAGATTTTCCAGTAGGAGTCAGGTAGCTGTTCCCACGATACACTGCAGGTTGACTCATAGGTAAAAATCAGTTGGTGATAAAAACGAGTAACGTTTTCCGAATCCCGTACCAGTTTAAATCCTATCCAAATTAGATACCAACAATTCCGTTCCGTAGAGAGATTAGCTTCCGTGTTGGTAGTCAGATTAGATAGTAATATATTGGTAGCCGTTGATTTTCAAAGTACAAATTTTCTTAAGTAAAGTCAGGTAGTTCCGAGAACAAAAACGATTAAGATTAGATTAGAATATAGTAATTAGGATCAACTCACCGTTAGTAACAGTTTCAGTAGGATTGGCATCTACCCGAATAAATTCAGCTCCGTTTGTTTACGAACATATAATTTATAACCTAAAAAGTAAAAAAAAGCCAGGAAGTTATTAGGAAATCATTCAGTTAGGGAAATTAAAATAGTAGGAGTAATTTCATAACTTACCAGTACACAATCACTCCTTAATGCAATTTAATAGGTAAAAATTTTCATACGCCACTAATTACCGTGTGTTACAAATAGTAAACACTACTACACCGACATTGCCGTATCAAAATTAGTTTATTCAGGGTTCACATTTTTATTTTCAGTTTTGCTAAAAAGAAATTCCGTTTAATTTAGTTTTAATTAATCATATTAATTACCGCCGAAATAATATTAGCTACATAATTAGTGGTTCGCTAATAATTAAGTTTTGGAAATCTATTTTATATTTTGTTTGAGTTTAATACAGTTTAGTTTTAAGTTTTGTAAATAAATTATTATAATAAAATTCTGTTTATATTTTAACGTGCATTTATTTTTATTTTCTTGTTTTAAAACTTTCATAAAAGTTTTTGGCGCCTGCGACCGAAGCAGTGAAACTCCGACGACATAGACGTCCTAAAGAAACCTTGGGCCAGTCCGAAAAGTCCGACACTGGGTATTGTGCCGGAACCTTTCATTTAGAAAGGTCAAATTCGCTACAATGTCGTCGGAGTTTCACTTCTTCGGTCGCAGGCGCCAAAAACTTTTATGAAAGTTTTAAAACAAGAAAATAAAAATAAATGTACGTTAAAATATAAACATAATTTTATTATAATAATTTATTTACAAAACTTAAAACTAAACTGTATTAAACTCAAACAAAATATAAAATAGATTTCCAAAACTTAATTATTAGCGAACCACTAATTATGTAGCTAATATTATTTCGGCGGTAATTAATATGATTAATTAAAACTAAATTAAACGGAATTTCTTTTTAGCAAAACTGAAAATAAAAATGTGAACCCTGAATAAACTAATTTTGATACGGCAATGTCGGTGTAGTGTTTACTATTTGTAACACACGGTAATTAGTGGCGTATGAAAATTTTTACCTATTAAATTGCATTAAGGAGTGATTGTGTACTGGTAAGTTATGAAATTACTCCTACTATTTTAATTCCCCTACCTGAATGATTTCCTAATAACTTCCTAATAACTTCCTGGCTTTTTTTTACTTTTTAGGTTATAAATTATATGTTCGTAAACAAACGGAGCTGAATTTATTCGGGTTGATGCCAATCCTACTGAAACTATTACTAACGGTGAGTTGATCCTAATTACTATATTCTAATCTAATCTTAATCGTTTTTGTTCTCGGAACTACCTGACTTTACTTAAGAAAATTTGTACTTTTGAAAATTAACGGCTACCAATAAATTACTATCTAATCTGACTACCAACACGGAAGCTAATCTCTCTACGGAACGGAATTGTTGGTATCTAATTTGGATAGGATTTAAACTGGTACGGGATTCGGAAAAAACGTTACTCGTTTTTATCACCAACTGATTTTTACCTATGAGTCAACCTGCAGTGTATCATGGGAACAGCTACCTGACTCCTACTGGAAAATCTGGAAGGTAATCTCTTTGATTATAACGGCGGGATGTATCAAATGTTTCAGGAGCTGCCGGTTTAGTCTTGTTACCGAAAACTAAAGACAATTTGTAGGAACGGAAGCTCGCCTAGAAAAACGTAAGCGATCGGAGGTTTTTATGGTTGTTTAAGAAGGACGGATTTGGTAGTTGCCTAGTAAACGTAAACAACGCCGAGAGGTATTTTCGGAATAGCTATCTTGTAAACGAAGACGGCTCGGAAGTATCTCAAAATCAAGCTCAAGAGCTCTCCCAGAAACATAAAATGTTGGCATCTAACTTTTATTCTGCTGGAAATTCTACTAGGAGCAAATCTCGATACTGACATCTTATTCACCTTTAATGAATGTTACTATTTGAATTTAATTTTAGTTTTCTGTAAAAGATTAAAGCTATCTAACAACTGATATTTCCGCATTTCAACCTATGCAACCCATTCATCTCCTGAGTAATTCCAGCTCACACAATCAGGTGTTCAATATTTGAATTTATTAATTAAATTCTTAAATTTGAACTAAAAAAACTGAAAATACGGTGGTGTTAAAATAAAACAAAAAAAAAGTGGTTCGCTACTACCAAAATAAACAAAAAAAAACGCGGCTACTGTGTTTACGGTTGGGTAAAGAAACTGGAACTTTTCACAAGCCGCTTCAACCTCTTTTGTAGAAATTCTGCGTCTCGTTGGGCTCGCTTCCACAACAATCCGGGACGGCGGCTGCGGTCGTTGACGTGGTGGAGCCACACTCCCTGGTCTGGCGGGTTTTCTTCTTGCTTCCATCTTCTGGTTGGCCTCAAATTTGTATCAAAAACTAACGTTCTTTGGTTGGCCTCAAACTTGCATCAAAAACTGAAAATATAAATCGATAAATTATATCACGGAGGTCAGGACAGGCTTTGCTCTATGTGTGGTGGGGCTCGTCCCTCCTTGGGTAAATCGAATTGCAGTCACAAAGTTTTCTTGCGGCGGCCTCTTCTCCTATCCACTCTTGGGTATCCTTAGCCTCTTCCGGAGCTGGTTGGTCGCCGCTGGTTGATACGCCAAGCCAATCTTTTTGGAAAAAAACAAACGGTATCGGAATGATGACTGGATGGCGAATCCGGACACAGCGGCATCGGCGGGTCAGCGACGGAATCAACCTCGGACCCCTCTCGGCAGCGGAACCTATCATCGCCCCAAGAAAATAATTCGCCCCGGGGGAGCACACAAAATTTAACACCTAGTGTCGACCCCACACACAGCTATGCTTCGGTCGGTTATTCTCGGCAACGGTGTACAGCTAAAAAATAAAAAAAAAATGGTTATCAAAAAAAACTCTACTACCTCGGGCGGCGGTCGGCTTCCTATCTTCGGCATCGGGGAAATCGTCGGTTTTTCGGACGGATCCTTTCTACGGAACGATGTTGACCTATTTAGTTTAACGTCGTTTTCGGACGGATTTAGTTTAACGTCGTTTTCGGACGGATTCGCTCTTCGAAATGATGTTGACCTATTTAGTTTAACGACTTTTCGGTCGGATTTAGTTTAACGTCGTTTTCGGACGGATTTATTTAGTCCGCTGGCGTCCTGGAGATCTCTCCCCATTTAAGATCCTTCACGTGCACTCTTGCCTCTTTTCCGCCCTCACATGGAACGACTTCCACCACTACTGGTGACAGTACTTTATGGATGAAGAAGGGGCCTTGATATTTAGGGGCTAGCTTACTCATCACCCCGGCTGCGGCATTGGAAAGAGTGTGGCATCTCTTATAGACAATATCTCCCACCCTAGGGACCTTATCTCTTCGCCGGCGATCGTAGTATCGGCTCTGGTTAGTGAAGGCAGTGGCTAGGTGGGTACGGGCGATCTCATGTAGGTGTTCCAATTGCACCAATTTTTCTCGCTGCTTGTCCGGGTCGAGTGCGTCCTGGAATGCAGTTGATTGGTCGGCCATGCAATATATTTCCCGGCCGTAGTTGAGGAGGCAGGGGGAGTATCCGGTGGAAGCGTGTTGAGCCGTATTTAGGGCGAATTGAACCTCTGGGAGGGTGGCGTCCCATTTTCTATGTTGATCCTTGCATGCTTGTGCAATCATGGTTCCAATGGTTTTGTTTGTACGTTCCACTGGATTACTCTGCGGTGTATATGGGGGGGTAAAGACGTGCTTAATGCCGGCGGCCTGGGTAATTCTCGCCATCTCCCGGCTAGTATATTGCGTCCCATTATCAGTCATGATCTGCTCGGGGGCCCCAAACCTCAAGATTATCTGGTTTTTGAAGGCTTTACATACTTCGGTTGCAGTAGCCTTGCGAAGGGGACTGAGTTCGACCCACTTCGTGAAGGTGTCCTGGAATACCAGCAGATACTGGTAGCCTTTAGTTGATCGTGGAAACGGACCAACCAAATCCGAACTCACCGTCTGCCAGGGTCGTTGCGGTATTCGAGGATACATGCGCCCCACTGGAAGTCCTACCGCTGGTTTGTACCTATTGCATGACTCACATGTTTTTACGTATTTCGCCACGTCTCGCAATAATCCTGGCCAATAGTAGCGACGGCTTATTCGAGCCGCGGTTTTTGCCACTCCCATATGGCCGGCGGTTGCCTCATCGTGGCATTCGCTAAGAATCTTGGGTCGATCTGGCGTGGGGACACACTGTTTCCATGGTGACTCAAATTCTCCGGTAATGGTACTTGTGGGGGTCGGGAATTTTTTAAAGATTTTCCCCTTCCTTACTTTGTAGTCGGCCAAGCGGGTAGGCTGTCGGCGTATGCTCCTCCACAATTGTCGATACCATTTACACTGGGGCTTGACGGGGGAATTTATGGCGGCTATCGGTACGACCTCTTCTTGATGACTTCTAGACAGGATGTCTGCCACACAATTGTTTTTCCCAGGTTGATATTCGATGGTGAAATCGTATTGTTGTAACTCGAGTATCCATCGTGTCAAACGTCAGGTGGGGTTCTTCTGTTGTCTGAGCCAACGGAGGCTTCGGTGATCGCTAATGACGGTAAATCTATATCCTTCCAGATAGCTGCGAAGCTTTTTTACCGCCCACACGACCGCCAAACATTCCAACTCGGTGATGGAGTAGTTTTTTTCTGCGGGGAGCAAACTATGCGGCTGATAAAAAGGATGGGTCGGTACCCTTCTGGGTCTTCTTGCTCTAGGACAGCTCCTAATCCCCGTGTACTGGCGTCTGTTCTTAAGATGAACAGTTTCGAAAAATCTGGGCATGCCAGGACCGGCGCATTAGTTAAAGCTTCTTTCAACTTGTGAAAGGACTCGGCCTGTTCCTCCGCCCATTGGAATTTATGTGCCTTTTTCAGTAGGGTGGTCAAAGGTCCCGCTATGACCGAGAAATTTGGTATAAATCTTCTATACCATGAGGCGGCTCCCAGGAAGCTTCGGACTTGTCGGACGGTGGTTGGATGATCGATATTTTTAATCGCTTCCACTTTCTCTGGGTCCGTCTTTATTCCAGAACCATTTACCACGTGCCCTAAATATTTCAGTTCGGTTTTGCCGAATTTGCATTTGTCGGGTTGCAGCCTAAGCCCGGCCTTCTTAAGTCGAGTAAATACTTCGGTTAACCGTATCAGGTGTTCTTCGAAGGTGGCACTCACCACTATAATGTCATCCAGATAACAAAAAGTATGCGGTTCCAGTTCTGGTCCCAACGTATTGTCTAACAACCTTTGGAAGGTTGCAGGGGCAGAATGCAATCCGAACGGCATTACGGTAAATTGGAATAGGCCCCGTCCTGGCACGGTAAAAGCAGTGTACGGCTTACTTTCTTCTGCCAGTGGGATCTGCCAGTACCCATTTTTCAGGTCGATCGTACTAAAAACTTTGCTCCGCGAAGTTTATCCAGAATTGCCTGAATGTGGGGGATAGGATAGGCGTCCTTCATCGATGCTTCGTTAACACCTCTAAAATCTATACAAAAACGGTACTTGCCGTTTGTCTTCCTTACCAGTACGACGGGTGAGCTCCATGCACTCTGGGAGGGCTCGATTACTCCTTCCTGGAGCATCTGGTCAACTTCTTGATTTATGACTTCTTGCATCTTCGGGTTACGAGGATAATATCGTTGTTTAATGGGGTTGATGTCTGGCTTAAGGCGGATGTGGTGGCAGGTCGTTTTAATGGGGCCCGAATTCTTCTCTAACTCCGGTAAATGTTTTTGTAGAAATACTTGTAGTTGTTCGGCGTCGGTGTTTCGGACGGGTATCGCTGCCCCCAGTGGGGTGTTTGGAGATGGCGGGGGCACTAGTAGGCGGGGCGGGTTGAGCCTAATTATGGCTTCCAGATCGTGTAAAGCATCTACACCCAATATGGCCTCGGCGGTTAACTCTGGTACGTAGTTCCAGAGTATATTGATAGTTCGGGTGCCTATCTGTACCGGCATGCGTAATTTGGCTTTTATCTGGGTGGTACGGCCATCCGCCAATAATACTCTCTGCGGAGTATGACTGATGATGCAGCGGCGTTGGTTTTTTTCTCGGTGGTAGATTTTCTTGCCCATGAAACATTCCGCCGCGCCGGTATCCACTAGAGCCAAGTATTCATTTTTATTAATGCCGATTTTGACATACGGGCGTTTGTCGTCTTGCAAGAAGGGTTGTTTGTAATTCATGGTCGAGACTACGGCCGGACGGTGAAAGGAGCGTCTCTTTACTCTCTTCGGCCTCCTTCGTTTCCCGCCATACATCGGCAATTTCGGGTTTGTATATTGGCCTTCCCGCATCGCGAACAGCACAGCTTGGGGGGGTTTCGGCAATCATTTCGCCAGTGGCCTAAGGCTCCACACTGGAAGCATCGGTTACCTGGAGATACGGTCTCTGGGCGGTTTCTCCATGAGAGAGTCGGTCGAGGTGCTACACCTGTAACTGTCGCTTGCGAGACTGCGGGTTGGGTTTTGGAAGTGTCTTCTATGGTCAATAGCTGTATGCCCTTTTTTGTTTCTTTCAAAACCCGGTCGGTTTCTTGGACCAATGGGATTAATTCACGGACGGTAGTAAAATCCTTCTGTCGGATTGCCAATTTAAATTCGGGTCGTAAATTATTATGAATTATCTCTGCCTGTTCGGAGGCGGTATATTTCCCATAACGGCGCATCAGAGTCAACATGTCCGTGATGAACTCCATGACCGGCTCTATTCCCTGTCGTTTATTCAGGATTTCAGCTCCTAACTGTAACCGACCCTGATCGGGGCAATACTGTTGTTTGAATGCTTGCAAGAACTGGGTCCATTCAGTCCAACATATTCTATTGTTTCGGTACCATAATAATGGCCTATCTTTAAACAGCTCTGGTAGCGCTAACAGTAGCGTTTCCTCGGAGAGGCTGTAGCTATCTTTTAATTCTTCCAATCTTTCTAAGAATGATACCGGGTCTCCTTTTCCATCGAAACGAAGGTTCCACTTCCGCACGGTATTGCACACATCTGCGGGTGTTGGTGCAATTCTCGGTTCTGGGTCCGCTCTGGAGTGGTCTGTTATAATGACTCTTGGTCTCTGTTTCTCTCCTGTCAAAAAATATTTCTTAATTCGATCTCGTAATTCCACTATCGTGCCATACGGAATTAATCCAAAATCTTCGGCTAAAGTAATTAATGCCGGTTTCTTCAATGAATTTAGCTATGCAAATGAATTACTTTTCGGTGGTGGTGTTGGTACTTTTTCCGGGGCTTCTTCAATTGGTGAGCCATTCGGTACTGGCCCTTGCGGAGGTATTTCAGGAGTGTTGATTTCTATCAAGTTATCCGGATTTCCTATTGCTATTGTGTTCATCCTGAAATCAAATTTGGTTAATTTAGGTAGGAGAGGATCAGGGATAATGATTTTTCCCTAATTCTAATCTTTACGGTGAGTGAAACGTAAAAAGGTCCCTGCGCGGGCGCCAAATTTGTAGCGAATTTGACCTTTCTAAATGAAAGGTTCCGGCACAATACCCAGTGTCGGACTTTTCGGACTGGCCCAAGGTTTCTTTAGGACGTGTATGTCGTCGGAGTTTCACTTCTTCGGTCGCAGGCGCCAAAAACTTTTATGAAAGTTTTAAAACAAGAAAATAAAAATAAATGTACGTTAAAATATAAACATAATTTTATTATAATAATTTATTTACAAAACTTAAAACTAAACTGTATTTAACTCAAACAAAATATAAAATAGATTTCCAAAACTTAATTATTAGCGAACCACTGTAGCTAATATTATTTCGGCGGTAATTAATATGATTAATTAAAACTAAATTAAACGGAATTTCTTTTTAGCAAAACTGAAAATAAAAATGTGAACCCTGAATAAACTAATTTTGATACGGCAATGTCGGTGTAGTGTTTACTATTTGTAACACACGGTAATTAGTGGCGTATGAAAATTTTTACCTATTAAATTGCATTAAGGAGTGATTGTGTACTGGTAAGTTATGAAATTACTCCTACTATTTTAATTCCCCTACCTGAATGATTTCCTAATAACTTCCTAATAACTTCCTGGCTTTTTTTTACTTTTTAGGTTATAAATTATATGTTCGTAAACAAACGGAGCTGAATTTATTCGGGTTGATGCCAATCCTACTGAAACTATTACTAACGGTGAGTTGATCCTAATTACTATATTCTAATCTAATCTTAATCGTTTTTGTTCTCGGAACTACCTGACTTTACTTAAGAAAATTTGTACTTTTGAAAATTAACGGCTACCAATAAATTACTATCTAATCTGACTACCAACACGGAAGCTAATCTCTCTACGGAACGGAATTGTTGGTATCTAATTTGGATAGGATTTAAACTGGTACGGGATTCGGAAAAAACGTTACTCGTTTTTATCACCAACTGATTTTTACCTATGAGTCAACCTGCAGTGTATCATGGGAACAGCTACCTGACTCCTACTGGAAAATCTGGAAGGTAATCTCTTTGATTATAACGGCGGGATGTATCAAATGTTTCAGGAGCTGCCGGTTTAGTCTTGTTACCGAAAACTAAAGACAATTTGTAGGAACGGAAGCTCGCCTAGAAGAACGTAAGCGATCGGAGGTTTTTATGGTTGTTTAAGAAGGACGGATTCGGTAGTTGCCTAGTAAACGTAAACAACGCCGAGAGGTATTTTCGGAATAGCTATCTTGTAAACGAAGACGGCTCGGAAGTATCTCAAAATCAAGCTCAAGAGCTCTCCCAGAAACATAAAATGTTGGCATCTAACTTTTATTCTGCTGGAAATTCTACTAGGAGCAAATCTCGATACTGACATCTTATTCACCTTTAATGAATGTTACTATTTGAATTTAATTTTAGTTTTCTGTAAAAGATTAAAGCTATCTAACAACTGATATTTCCGCATTTCAACCTATGCAACCCATTCATCTCCCGAGTAATTCCAGCTCACACAATCAGGTGTTCAATATTTGAATTTATTAATTAAATTCTTAAATTTGAACTAAAAAAATGATTAAATCGTTACAGTGCAAATTATAACTTGAAGATCTGAACTTGTAATTGTCAAATACAGAACTCAAAATTGATAGCTTCTAATTATTATTGCAAATTATAACTTGAAGATCTGAACTTGTAATAGTGAATTACAGAACTTAGATTTGTTAAATTAAAATAATTATTTCAAATTATAACTTGAAGATCTGAACTAGTAATTGTCAAATACAGAACTTAAAATTGATAGCTTATAATTGTTATTGTAAATTATAACTTGAAGATCTGAACTTGTAATAGTGAATTACAGAACTTAGATTTGTTAAATTCAAATTATTATTTCAAATTATAACTTAAAGATCTGAAATTGTAATAGTGAATTACAGAACTTAGATTTGTTAAATTCAAATTATTATTTCAAATTATAACTTGAAAATCTGAACTAGTCATGGTCAAATACAGAACTTAAAATTGATAGCTTCTAATTATTATTGCAAATTATAACTTGAAGATCTGAACTTGTAATTGTCAAATACAGAACTTAAAATTGATAGCTTCTAATTATTATTTCAAATTATAACTTGAAGATCTGAACTTGTAATTGTCAAATACAGAACTTCTAATTGTTAAATACAAATTATTGGTGCAAATTATAACTTGAAGATCTGAACTTGTAATTGTCAAATACAAAACTTAAAATTGATAGCTTCTAATTATTATTGTAAATTATAACTTGAAGATCTGAACTTGTAATAGTGAATTACAGAACTTGTGACGGGCAACTCGTTGTGTTTTGAACGAAAACTAAGGAAAACGCAACGAATTGTATTAAAAAAAGCCGAAATAGAAATAAAGAAAAAAGGGGAGGGGGGACAGGCTATTTGCCCTGCAGAAACAGTGTGCCAGCAGCTCAATGGAGATGGGAGTGGGTGGAATTGTAGACGAATCTATCACGGGCACTGTAACGCAGGGGGGGGGGGAATTCTTAATCCCGAACAAACTTCGAGATTGGAGAGGGCGCCACCTAGGTCGGAAAATACTTCTTCGTAGCGTGCAGCTTTCAGAACGAAACGGACCTGGACGTTCACTGAAAAAAAATAATATATGCACGACGGAATGCGGGGTGAAGGGCTTACAATGTCTTTTTTCTAAATTAAACCTAAACAAATGGTTAGAGCAATGTTTATTAAAATTAAAAGGTAACAGATTAATACTAACAATTAAAAATATAAAACATAAATTCGATAAACAATATTATCGTGCACAAAAAAAAACAAACAGGGGACGCCCCTAAATAATCCTAAATGCGATCTTAAATTACCGTTGAGAAAAATAAGGTGGCTCCGCCACTGGACAATAAATTCTAATCGTCAAATTTATACAAAAAAACACATGTCAAAATTACATCTAGATATTCTGTTGCTGATTACTGGTACACACAATACAATCAAAAGGTATAATGAAAGTGAACTCTTTCTCAACGATACAACGATAACAATTCCGTGACGAGCACTAAAGTATTTGGTGCGCACAATATTAACAATGACAAAACTCACTTACTTTTAATAATTTGTCCTCCAGCCAGCAAACAGCGTGCATATACCTGCATTGATGGAATAAAAGTTGTCCAGGGCACGTTTCGTTCTAAAGGACTGGAAGCAAGGACTTGAAGGGGGTTCTGGCAAAATTTGGCGGAGAACAACGGATAGAAACGGGGAATATTTTTGGGAACGGATTCCGGACTTAATTTGGTTTATTTTTGTCTTCTTTGGGGCAATAGAAATCGGCAACCTGAAGTTAATAGGCCGAGCGTATCTTCCAAAAATGCGCTAATTATGTTCGGATTAAAATTTCCAAATAAATTCGCTACAGCGAGTAGTAATTTTCTTCGACACTCCACGACACAACAGAAAAACACCGCGGAAATTTAATGAACGTACTGCACCCTCAATTCAAGAAAAATAACACACACCACAACCCTTCGCCGATCAACCAAAAACCGAATTTTTTAATCACCTCTTTTTTTTTCTATATCCCCGCCGTCCTGATACAACAAAATATTGACCTACCGCCGTAAATTTGAAATAAAAAGAAACTAAACAAAATTTATTTCATAAACAGAAACCCGAAATATACGAAGTATATTACAAACTTAGATTTGTTAAATTCAAATTATTATTTCAAATTATAACTTGAAGATCTGAACTAGTAATTGTCAAATACAGAACTTAAAATTGATAGCTTCTAATTATTATTGCAAATTATAACTTGAAGATCTGAACTTGTAATAGTCAAATACAGAACTTCGAATTGTTAAATACAAATTATTAGTGCAAATTATAACTTGAAGATCTGAACTTGTAATAGGTAAATACAGAACTTCGAATTGTTAAATACAAACTAAGATTGCAAATAATAATTTGAAGATCTGAACTTGTAATAGTCAAATACAGAACTTCTAATTGTTAAATACAAATTATTAGTGCAAATTATAACTTGAAGATCTGAACTTGAAATTGTCAAATACGCAACTTCTAATTATTAAATACAAATTATTAGTGAAAATTATAACTTGAAGATCTGAACTTGTAATTGTCAAATACAGAACTAAAAATTGATAGCTTCTAATTACTATTGCAAATTATAACTTGAAGATCTGAACTTGTAATAGTGAATTACAGAACTTAGATTTGTTAAATTCAAATTATTATTTCAAATTATAACTTGAAGATCTGAACTAGTAATTGTCAAATACAGAACTTAAAATTGATAGCTTATAATTATTTATGTAAATTATAACTTGAAGATCTGAACTTGTAATAGTGAATTACAGAACTTAGATTTGTTAAATTCAAATTATTATTTCAAATTATAACTTGAAGATATGAACTAGTAATTGTCAAATACAGAACTTAAAATTGATAGCTTCTAATTATTATTGCAAATTATAACTTGAAGATCTGAACTTGTAATTGTCAAATACAGAACTTAAAATTGATAGCTTCTAATTATTATTTCAAATTATAACTTGAATATCTGAACTTGTAATTGTCAAATACAGAACTTCTAATTGTTAAATACAAATTATTAGTGCAAATTATAACTTGAAGATCTGAACTTGTAATTGTAAAATACAGAACTTAGAATTGATAGCTTCTAATTATTATGGCAAATTATAACTTGAAGATCTGAACTTGTAATAGTGAATCACAGAACTTAGATTTGTTAAATTCAAATTAGTATTTCAAATTATAACTTGAAGTTCTGAACTAGTAATTGTCAAATACAGAACTTAAAATTGATAGCTTATAATTATTATTGTAAATTATAACTAGAAGATCTGAACTTGTAATAGTGAATTATAGAACTTAGATTTGTTAAATTCAAATTATTATTTCAAATTATAACTTGAAGATCTGAACTAGTAATTGTCAAATACAGAACTTAAAATTGATAGCTTCTAATTATTATTGCAAATTATAACTTGAAGATCTGAACTTGTAATTGTCAAATACAGAACTTAAAATTGATAGCTTCTAATTTTTATTTCAAATTATAACTTGAAGATTTGAACTTGTAATTGTCAAATACAGAACTTCTAATTGTTAAATACAAATTATTATTTCAAATTATACCTTGAAGATCTGAACTTGTAATAAAATGTCAAATACAGAACTTAAAATTGATAGCTTATAATTATTATTGTAAATTATAACTTGAAGATCTGAACTTGTAATAGTGAATTACAGAACTTAGATTTGTTAAATTCAAATTATTATTTCAAATTATAACTTGAAGATCTGAACTTGTAATTGTCAAATGCACAACTTCTAATTGTTAAATACTAATTATTAGTGCAAATTATAACTTGAAGATCTGAACTTGAAATTGTCAAATACACAACTTCTAATTATTAAATACAAATTATTAGTGCAAATTATAACTTGAAGATCTGAACTTGTAATTGTCAAATACAGAACTTAAAATTGATAGCTTCTAATTATTATTGCAAATTATAACTTGTAGAACTGAACTTGTAATAGTGAATTACAGAACTTAGATTTGTTAAATACAAATTATTATTTCAAATTATAACTTGAAGATCTGAACTTGTAATTGTCACATACAGATCTTCTAATTATTAAATACAAGTTATTATTTCAAATTATAACTTGAAGATCTGAACTTGTAATTGTTAAATACAGAACTTAAAATTGATAGCTTCTAATTATTATTGCAAATTATAATTTGAAGATCTGAACTTGTATTAGACAAATACGCAACTTGGCATTGTTAAATACAAATTGTGATTGCAAATTTTAACTTGAAGATCTGAACCTGTAATAGGTAAATACTGAACTTCGAATTGTTAAATTCAAACTAAGATTGCAAATAATAATTTGAAGATCTGAACTTGTAATAGTCAAATACAGAACTTCTAATTGTTAAATACAAATTATTAGTGCAAATTATAACTTGAAGATCTGAACTTGTAATTGTCAAATACAGAACTTAAAAGTGATAGCCTCTAAGTATTATTGCAAATTATAACTTGAAGATCTGAACATATAATAGTGAATTACAGAACTTAGATTTGTTAAATTCAAATTATTATTTCAAATTATAACTTGAAGATCTGAACTAGTAATTGTCAAATACCGAACTTAAAATTGTTAAATACAAATTATTAGTGCAAATTATAACTTGAAGATCTGAACTTGTAATTGTCAAATACAGAACTTAAAATTGATAGCTTCTAATTATTATTGCAAATTATAACTTGAAGATCTGAACTTGTAATAGTGAATTACAGAACTTAGATTTGTTAAATTCAAATTATTATTTCAAATTATAACTTGCAGAACTGAACTAGTAATTGTCAAAAACAGAACTTAAAATTGATAGCTTATAATTATAATTCAAATTATAACTTGAAGATCTGAGCTAGTAATAGTCAAATACAGAACTTCGAATTGTTAAATACAAATTATTAGTGCAAATTATAACTTGTAGATCTGAACTTGTAATAGGTAAATACAGAACTTCAAATTGTTAAATTCAAACTAAGATTGCAAATAATAATTTGAAGATCTGAACTTGTAATAGTCAAATACAGAACTTCTAATTGTAAATACAAATTATTAGTGCAAATTATAACTTGTAGATCTGAACTTGTAATTGTCAAATACAGAACTTAAAATTGATAGCTTCTAATTATTATTGCAAATTATAATTTGAAGATGTGAACTTGTAATAGACAAATACGCATCTTAGCATTGTTAAATACAAATTATGATTGCAAATTATAACTTGAAGATCTGAACTTGTAAAAGATAAATACAGAATTTCGAATTGTTAAATTCAAACTAAGATTGCAAATAATAATTTGAAGATCTGAACTTGTAATAGTGAATTACAGAACTTAGATTTGTTAAATTCAAATTATTATTTCAAATTATAACTTGAAGATCTGAACTAGTAATTGTCAAATACAGAACTTAAAATTGATAGCTTCTAATTATTATTGCAAATTATTACTTGAAGATCTGAACTTGTAATTGTCTAATACAGAACTTAAAATTGATAGCTTCTAATTCTTATTTCAAATTAAAACTTGATGATCTGAACTTGTAATTGTCAAATACAGAACTTCTAATTGTTAAATACAATTTATTAGTGCAAATTATAACTTGAAGATCTGAACTTGTAATTGTCAAATACAGAACTAAAATTGATAGCTTCTACTTATTATTGTAAATTATAACTTGAAGATCTGAACTTGTAATACTGAATTACAGAACTTAGATTTGTTAAATTCAAATTATTATTTCCAATTATAACTTGAAGATCTGAACTAGTAATTGTCAAATACAGAACTTAAAATTGATAGCTTCTAAGTATTATTGCAAATTATAACTTGAAGATCTGAACTTGTAATTGTCAAATACAGAACTTAAAATTGATAGCTTCTAATTATTATTTCAAATTATAACGTGAAGATCTGAACTTGTAATTGTCAAATACAGAACTTAAAATTGATAGCTTCTAATTATTATTGCAAATAATAACTTGAAGATCTGAACTTGTAATTGTCAAATGCAGAACTTAAAATTGATAGCTTCTAATTATTATTGCAAATAATAATTTGAAGATCTGTACTTGTAATTTTCAAATACAGAACATATAATTGATAGCTTATAATTATATTTCAAATTATAACTTGAAGATCTGAACTTGTAATAGTCAAATACAGAACTTCGAATTGTTAAAAACAAATTATTAGTGCAAATTATAACTTGAAGATCTGAACTTGTAATTGTCAAATACAGAACTTAAAATTGATAGCATCTAATTATTATTGTAAATTATAACTTGAAGATCTGAACTTGTAATAGTGAATTACAGAACTTAGATTTGTTAAATTCAAATTATTATTTCAAATAATAACTTGAAGATCTGAACTAGTAATTGTCAAATACAGAACTTAAAATTGATAGCTTCTAATTATTATTGCAAATTATAACTTGAAGATCTGAACTTGTAATTGTCAAATACAGAACTTAAAATTGATAGCTTCTAATTATTATTGCAAATTATAACTTGAAGATCTGAACTTGTAATAGTGAATTACAGAACTTAGATTTGTTAAATTCAAATTATTATTTCAAATTATAACTTGAAGATCTGAACTAGTAATTGTCAAATACAGAATTTAAAATTGATAGCTTATAATTATTATTGTAAATTATAACTTGAAGATCTGAACTTGTAATAGTGAATTACAGAACTTAGATTTGTTAAATTCAAATTATTATTTCAAATTATAACTTGAAGATCTGAACTTGTAATAGACAAATACGCAACTTAGCATTGTTAAATACAAATTATGAATGCAAATTAAAACTTGAAGATCTGAACTTGTAATTGTCAAATACAGAACTTAAAATTGATAGCTTCTAATTATTATTGTAAATTATAACTTGAAGATCTGAACTTGTAATAGTGAATTACAGAACTTTGATTTGTTAAATTCAAATTATTATTTCAAATTATAACTAGAAGATCTGAACTAGTAATTGTCAAATACAGAACTTGAAATTGATAGCTTCTAATTATTATTGCAAATTATAACTTGAAGATCTGAACTTGTAATTGTCAAATACAGAACTTAAAATTGATAGCTTCTAATTATTATTTCAAATTATAACTTGAAGATCTGAACTTGAAATACTGAATTTAAAATTGATAGCATCTAATTATTATTGTAAATTATAACTTGAAGATCTGAACTTGTAATAGTGAATTACAGAACTTAAAATTGATAGCATCTAATTATTATTGTAAATTATAACTTGAAGATCTGAACTTGTAATAGTGAATTACAGAACTTAGATTTGTTAAATTCAAATTATTATTTCAAATTATAACTTGAAGATCTGAACTAGTAATTGTCAAATACAGAACTTAAAATTGTAAGCTTCTAATTATTATTGCAAATTATAACTTGAAGATCTGAACTTGTAATTGTCAAATACAGAACTTATAATTGATAGCTTCTAATTATTATTTCAAATTATAACTTGTAGATCTGAACTTGTAATTGTCTAATACAGAACTTCTAATTATTAAATACAAATTATTAGTGCAAATTATAACTTGAAGATCTGAACTTGTAATTGTAAAATACAGAACTTAAAATTGATAGCTTCTAATTATTATTGCAAATTATAACTTGAAGATCTGAATTTGTAATAGTGAATTACAGAACTTAGATTTGTTAAATTCAAATTATTATTTCAAATTATAACTTGAAGATCTGAACTAGTAATTGTCAAATACAGAACTTAAAATTGATAGCTTATAATTATTATTTCAAATTATAACTTGTAGATCTGAACTTGTAATTGTCTAATACAGAACTTCTAATTATTAAATACAAATTATTAGTGCAAGTTATAACTTGAAGATCTGAACTTGTAATTGTAAAATACAGAACTTAAAATTGATAGCTTCTAATTATTATTGCAAATTATAACTTGAAGATCTGAACTAGTAATAGTGAATTACACAACTTAGATTTGTTAAATTCAAATTATTATTTCAAATTATAACTTGAAGATCTGAACTAGTAATTGTCAAATACAGAACTTAAAATTGATAGCTTATAATTATTATTGTAAATTATAACTTGAAGATCTGAACTTGTAATAGTGAATTACAGAACTTAGATTTGTTAAATTCAAATTATTATTTCAAATTATAACTTGAAGATCTGAACTAGTAATTGTCAAATACAGAACTTAAAATTGATAGCTTCTAATTATTATTGCAAATTATTACTTGAAGATCTGAACTTGTAATTGTCTAATACAGAACTTAAAATTGATAGCTTCTAATTCTTATTTCAAATTAAAACTTGATGATCTGAACTTGTAATTGTCAAATACAGAACTTTTAATTGTTAAATACAATTTATTAGTGCAAATTATAACTTGAAGATCTGAACTTGTAATTGTCAAATACAGAACTTAAAATTGATAGCTTCTACTTATTATTGTAAATTTTAACTTGAAGATCTGAACTTGTAATAGTGAATTAAAGAACTTAGATTTGTTAAATTCAAATTATTATTTCTAATTATAACTTGAAGATCTGAACTAGTAATTGTTAAATACAGAACTTAAAATTGATAGCTTCTAATTATTATTTCAAATTATAACTTGAAGATCTGAACTTGAAATTGTCAAATACAGAACTTCTAATTATTAAATACAAATTATTAGTGCAAATTATAACTTGAAGATCTGAACTTGAAATTGTCAAATACAGAACTTCTAATTGTTAAATACACATTATTAGTGCAAATTATAACTTGAAGATCTGAACTAGTAATTGTCAAATATAGAACTTAAAATTGATAGCTTCCCATTATTATTGCAAATTATAACTTGAAGATCTGAACTTGTAATTATCAAATACAGAACTTAAAATTGATAGCTTCTAATTATTATTTCAAATTATAACTTGAAGATCTGAACTTGTAATTGTCAAATACAGAACTACTAATTGTTAAATACAAATTATTAGTGCAAATTATAACTTGAAGATCTGAACATGTAATTGTCAAATACAGAACTTAAAATTGATAGCTTCTAATTATTATTGTAAATTATAACTTGAAGATCTGCACTTCTAATAGTGAATTACAGAACTTAGATTTGTTAAATTCAAATTATTATTTCTAATTATAACTTGAAGATCTGAACTACTAATTGTTAAATACACAACTTAAAATTGATAGCTTCTAATTATTATTGCAAATTATAACTAGAAGATCTGAACTTGTAATTGTCAAATACAGAACTTAAAATTGATAGCTTCTAATTATTATTTCAAATTATAACTTGAAGATCTGCACTTGTAATTGTCAAATACAGAACTTCTAATTGTTAAATACAAATTATTAGTGCAAATTATAACTTGAAGATCTGAACTTGTAATTGTCAAATACAGAACTTCTAATTGTTAAATACAAATTATTAGTGCAAATTATAACTTGAAGATCTGAACTTGTAATTGTCAAATACAGAACTTAAAATTGATAGCATCTACTTATTATTTCAAATTATAACTTGAAGATCTGAACTTGTAAATGTCAAATACAGAACTTAAAATTAATAACTTCTAATTATTATTGCAAATAATAACTTGAAGATCTGAACTTGTAATTGTCAAATGCAGAACTTAAAATTGATAGCTTCTAATTATTATTGCAAATAATAACTTGAAGATCTGAACTTGTAATTGTCAAATGCGGAACTTAAAATTGATAGCTTCTAATTATTATTGCAAATAATAATTTGAAGATCTGTACTTGTAATTGTCAAATACAGAACATATAATTGATAGCTTATAATTATATTTCAAGTTATAACTTGAAGATCTGAACTTGTAATAGTCAAATACAGAACTTCGAATTGTTAAACACAAATTATTATTTCAAATTATAACTTGAAGATCTGAACTAGTAATTGTCAAATACAGAACTTAAAATTGATAGCTTATAATTATTATTGTAAATTATAACTTGAAGATCTGAACTTGTAATAGTGAATTACAGAACTTAGTTTTCTTAAATTCAAATCATTATTTCAAATTATAACTAGAAGATCTGAACTAGTAATTGTCAAATGCACAACTTCTAATTGTTAAATACAAATTATTAGTGCAAATTATAACTTGAAGATCTGAACTTGAAATTGTCAAATACACAACTTCTAATTATTAAATACAAATTATTAGTGCAAATTATAACTTGAAGATCTGAACTTGTAATTGTCAAATACAGAACTTAAAATTGATAGCTTCTAATTATTATTGCAAATTATAACTTGTAGAACTGAACTTGTAATAGTGAATTACAGAACTTAGATTTGTTAAATCAAATTATTATTTCAAATTATAACTTGAAGATCTGAACTTGTAATTGTCACATACAGATCTTCTAATTATTAAATACAAGTTATTATTTCAAATTATAACTTGAAGATCTGAACTGGTAATTGTTAAATACAGAACTTAAAATTGATAGCTTCTAATTATTATTGCAAATTATAATTTGAAGATCTGAACTTGTATTAGACAAATACGCAACTTGGCATTGTTAAATACAAATTGTGATTGCAAATTTTAACTTGAAGATCTGAACCTGTAATAGGTAAATACTGAACTTCGAATTGTTAAATTCAAACTAAGATTGCAAATAATAATTGAAGATCTGAACTTGTAATAGTCAAATACAGAACTTCTAATTGTTAAATACAAATTATTAGTGCAAATTATAACTTGAAGATCTGAACTTGTAATTGTCAAATACAGAACTTAAAAGTGATAGCCTCTAAGTATTATTGCAAATTATAACTTGAAGATCTGAACATATAATAGTGAATTACAGAACTTAGATTTGTTAAATTCAAATTATTATTTCAAATTATAACTTGAAGATCTGAACTAGTAATTGTCAAATACCGAACTTAAAATTGTTAAATACAAATTATTAGTGCAAATTATAACTTGAAGATCTGAACTTGTAATTGTCAAATACAGAACTTAAAATTGATAGCTTCTAATTATTATTTCAAATTAAAACTTGATGATCTGAACTTGTAATTGTCAAATACAGAACTTCTAATTGTTAAATACAATTTATTAGTGCAAATTATAACTTGAAGATCTGAACTTGTAATTGTCAAATACAGAACTTAAAATTGATAGCTACTACTTATTATTGTAAATTATAACTTGAAGATCTGAACTTGTAATACTGAATTACAGAACTTAGATTTGTTAAATTCAAATTATTATTTCCAATTATAACTTGAAGATCTGAACTAGTAATTGTCAAATACAGAACTTAAAATTGATAGCTTCTAATTATTATTGCAAATTATAACTTGAAGATCTGAACTTGTAATTGTCAAATACAGAACTTAAAATTGATAGCTTCTAATTATTATTTCAAATTATAACGTGAAGATCTGAACTTGTAATTGTCAAATACAGAACTTAAAATTGATAGCTTCTAATTATTATTGCAAATAATAACTTGAAGATCTGAACTTGTAATTGTCAAATGCAGAACTTAAAATTGATAGCTTCTAATTATTATTGCAAATAATAATTTGAAGATCTGTACTTGTAATTGTCAAATACAGAACATATAATTGATAGCTTATAATTATATTTCAAATTATAACTTGAAGATCTGAACTTGTAATAGTCAAATACAGAACTTCGAATTGTTAAATACAAATTATTAGTGCAAATTATAACTTGAAGATCTGAACTTGTAATTGTCAAATACAGAACTTAAAATTGATAGCATCTAATTATTATTGTAAATTATAACTTGAAGATCTGAACTTGTAATAGTGAATTACAGAACTTAGATTTGTTAAATTCAAATTATTATTTCAAATAATAACTTGAAGATCTGAACTAGTAATTGTCAAATACAGAACTTAAAATTGATAGCTTCTAATTATTATTGCAAATTATAACTTGAAGATCTGAACTTGTAATTGTCAAATACAGAACTTAAAATTGATAGCTTCTAATTATTATTGCAAATTATAACTTGAAGATCAGAACTTGTAATAGTGAATTACAGAACTTAGATTTGTTAAATTCAAATTATTATTTCAAATTATAACTTGAAGATCTGAACTAGTAATTGTCAAATACAGAATTTAAAATTGATAGCTTATAATTATTATTGTAAATTATAACTTGTAGATCTGAACTTGTAATAGTGAATTACAGAACTTAGATTTGTTAAATTCAAATTATTATTTCAAATTATAACTTGAAGATCTGAACTTGTAATAGACAAATACGCAACTTAGCATTGTTAAATACAAATTATGAATGCAAATTAAAACTTGAAGATCTGAACTTGTAATTGTCAAATACAGAACTTAAAATTGATAGCTTCTAATTATTATTGTAAATTATAACTTGAAGATCTGAACTTGTAATAGTGAATTACAGAACTTTGATTTGTTAAATTCAAATTATTATTTCAAATTATAACTAGAAGATCTGAACTAGTAATTGTCAAATACAGAACTTGAAATTGATAGCTTCTAATTATTATTGCAAATTATAACTTGAAGATCTGAACTTGTAATTGTCAAATACAGAACTTAAAATTGATAGCTTCTAATTATTATTTCAAATTATAACTTGAAGATCTGAACTTGTAATTGTCAAATACAGAATTTAAAATTGATAGCATCTAATTATTATTGTAAATTATAACTTGAAGATCTGAACTTGTAATAGTGAATTACAGAACTTAGATTTGTTAAATTCAAATTATTATTTCAAATTATAACTTGAAGATCTGAACTTGTAATAGTGAATTACAGAACTTAGATTTGTTAAATTCAAATTATTATTTCAAATTATAACTGGAAGATCTGAACTAGTAATTGTCAAATACAGAACTTAAAATTGATAGCTTCTAATTATTATTTCAAATGTTTAACTTGAAGATCTGAACTTGTAATTGTCTAATACAGAACTTCTAATTATTAAATACAAATTATTAGTGCAAATTATAACTTGAAGATCTGAACTTGTAATTGTAAAATACAGTACTTAAAATTGATAGCTTCTAATTATTATTGCAAATTATAACTTGAAGATCTGAACTTGTAATTGTCAAATACAGAACTTAAAATTGATAGCTTCTAATTATTATTTCAAATGTTTAACTTGAAGATCTGAACTTGTAATTGTCTAATACAGAACTTCTAATTATTAAATACAAATTATTAGTGCAAATTATAACTTGAAGATCTGAACTTGTAATTGTAAAATACAGAACTTAAAATTGATAGCTTCTAATTATTATTGCAAATTATAACTTGAAGATCTGAACTTGTAATAGTGAATTACAGAACTTAGATTTGTTAAATTCAAATTATTATTTCAAATTATAACTTGAAGATCTGAACTAGTAATTGTCAAATACAGAACTTAAAATTGATAGCTTATAATTATTATTGTAAATTATAACTTGAAGATCTGAACTTGTAATAGTGCATTACAGAACTTAGATTTGTTAAATTCAAATTATTATTTCAAATTATAACTTGAAGATCTGAACTTGTAATAGACAAATACGCAACTTAGCATTGTTAAATACAAATTATGAATGCAATTTAAAACTTGAAGATCTGAACTTGTAATTGTTAAATACAGAACTTAAAATTGATAGCTTCTAATTATTATTGTAAATTATAACTTGAAGATCTGAACTTGTAATAGTGAATTACAGAACTTAGATTTGTCAAATTCAAATTATTATTTTAATTATAACTTGAAGATCTGAACTAGTAATTGTCAAATACAGAACTTAAAATTGATAGCTTCTAATTATTATAGCAAATTATAACTTGAAGATCTGAACTTGTAATTGTCAAATACAGAACTTAAAATTGATAGCTTCTACTTATTATTTCAAATTATAACTTGAAGATCTGAACTTGTAAATGTCAAATACAGAACTTAAAATTAATAACTTCTAATTATTATTGCAAATAATAACTTGAAGATCTGAACTTGTAATTGTCAAATGCAGAACTTAAAATTGATAGCTTCTAATTATTATTGCAAATAATAACTTGAAGATCTGAACTTGTAATTGTCAAATGCGGAACTTAAAATTGATAGCTTCTAATTATTATTGCAAATAATAATTTGAAGATCTGTACTTGTAATTGTCAAATACAGAACATATAATTGATAGCTTATAATTATATTTCAAGTTATAACTTGAAGATCTGAACTTGTAATAGTCAAATACAGAACTTCGAATTGTTAAACACAAATTATTATTTCAAATTATAACTTGAAGATCTGAACTAGTAATTGTCAAATACAGAACTTAAAATTGATAGCTTATAATTATTATTGTAAATTATAACTTGAAGATCTGAACTTGTAATAGTGAATTACAGAACTTAGTTTTCTTAAATTCAAATCATTATTTCAAATTATAACTAGAAGATCTGAACTAGTAATTGTCAAATGCACAACTTCTAATTGTTAAATACAAATTATTAGTGCAAATTATAACTTGAAGATCTGAACTTGAAATTGTCAAATACACAACTTCTAATTATTAAATACAAATTATTAGTGCAAATTATAACTTGAAGATCTGAACTTGTAATTGTCAAATACAGAACTTAAAATTGATAGCTTCTAATTATTATTGCAAATTATAACTTGTAGAACTGAACTTGTAATAGTGAATTACAGAACTTAGATTTGTTAAATACAAATTATTATTTCAAATTATAACTTGAAGATCTGAACTTGTAATTGTCACATACAGTTCTTCTAATTATTAAATACAAGTTATTATTTCAAATTATAACTTGAAGATCTGAACTGGTAATTGTTAAATACAGAACTTAAAATTGATAGCTTCTAATTATTATTGCAAATTATAATTTGAAGATCTGAACTTGTATTAGACAAATACGCAACTTGGCATTGTTAAATACAAATTGTGATTGCAAATTTTAACTTGAAGATCTGAACCTGTAATAGGTAAATACTGAACTTCGAATTGTTAAATTCAAACTAAGATTGCAAATAATAATTTGAAGATCTGAACTTGTAATAGTCAAATACAGAACTTCTAATTGTTAAATACAAATTATTAGTGCAAATTATAACTTGAAGATCTGAACTTGTAATTGTCAAATACAGAACTTAAAAGTGATAGCCTCTAAGTATTATTGCAAATTATAACTTGAAGATCTGAACATATAATAGTGAATTACAGAACTTAGATTTGTTAAATTCAAATTATTATTTCAAATTATAACTTGAAGATCTGAACTAGTAATTGTCAAATACCGAACTTAAAATTGTTAAATACAAATTATTAGTGCAAATTATAACTTGAAGATCTGAACTTGTAATTGTCAAATACAGAACTTAAAATTGATAGCTTCTAATTATTATTGCAAATTATAACTTGAAGATCTGAACTTGTAATAGTGAATTACAGAACTTAGATTTGTTAAATTCAAATTATTATTTCAAATTATAACTTGCAGAACTGAACTAGTAATTGTCAAAAACAGAACTTAAAATTGATAGCTTATAATTATAATTCAAATTATAACTTGAAGATCTGAGCTAGTAATAGTCAAATACAGAACTTCGAATTGTTAAATACAAATTATTAGTGCAAATTATAACTTGTAGATCTGAACTTGTAATAGGTAAATACAGAACTTCAAATTGTTAAATTCAAACTAAGATTGCAAATAATAATTTGAAGATCTGAACTTGTAATAGTCAAATACAGAACTTCTAATTGTAAATACAAATTATTAGTGCAAATTATAACTTGTAGATCTGAACTTGTAATTGTCAAATACAGAACTTAAAATTGATAGCTTCTAATTATTATTGCAAATTATAATTTGAAGATGTGAACTTGTAATAGACAAATACGCATCTTAGCATTGTTAAATACAAATTATGATTGCAAATTATAACTTGAAGATCTGAACTTGTAAAAGATAAATACAGAATTTCGAATTGTTAAATTCAAACTAAGATTGCAAATAATAATTTGAAGATCTGAACTTGTAATAGTGAATTACAGAACTTAGATTTGTTAAATTCAAATTATTATTTCAAATTATAACTTGAAGATCTGAACTAGTAATTGTCAAATACAGAACTTAAAATTGATAGCTTCTAATTATTATTGCAAATTATTACTTGAAGATCTGAACTTGTAATTGTCTAATACAGAACTTAAAATTGATAGCTCCTAATTCTTATTTCAAATTAAAACTTGATGATCTGAACTTGTAATTGTCAAATACAGAACTTCTAATTGTTAAATACAATTTATTAGTGCAAATTATAACTTGAAGATCTGAACTTGTAATTGTCAAATACAGAACTAAAATTGATAGCTTCTACTTATTATTGTAAATTATAACTTGAAGATCTGAACTTGTAATACTGAATTACAGAACTTAGATTTGTTAAATTCAAATTATTATTTCCAATTATAACTTGAAGATCTGAACTAGTAATTGTCAAATACAGAACTTAAAATTGATAGCTTCTAATTATTATTGCAAATTATAACTTGAAGATCTGAACTTGTAATTGTCAAATACAGAACTTAAAATTGATAGCTTCTAATTATTATTTCAAATTATAACGTGAAGATCTGAACTTGTAATTGTCAAATACAGAACTTAAAATTGATAGCTTCTAATTATTATTGCAAATAATAACTTGAAGATCTGAACTTGTAATTGTCAAATGCAGAACTTAAAATTGATTGCTTCTAATTATTATTGCAAATAATAATTTGAAGATCTGTACTTGTAATTGTCAAATACAGAACATATAATTGATAGCTTATAATTATATTTCAAATTATAACTTGAAGATCTGAACTTGTAATAGTCAAATACAGAACTTCGAATTGTTAAAAACAAATTATTAGTGCAAATTATAACTTGAAGATCTGAACTTGTAATTGTCAAATACAGAACTTAAAATTGATAGCATCTAATTATTATTGTAAATTATAACTTGAAGATCTGAACTTGTAATAGTGAATTACAGAACTTAGATTTGTTAAATTCAAATTATTATTTCAAATAATAACTTGAAGATCTGAACTAGTAATTGTCAAATACAGAACTTAAAATTGATAGCTTCTAATTATTATTGCAAATTATAACTTGAAGATCTGAACTTGTAATTGTCAAATACAGAACTTAAAATTGATAGCTTCTAATTATTATTGCAAATTATAACTTGAAGATCTGAACTTGTAATAGTGAATTACAGAACTTAGATTTGTTAAATTCAAATTATTATTTCAAATTATAACTTGAAGATCTGAACTAGTAATTGTCAAATACAGAATTTAAAATTGATAGCTTATAATTATTATTGTAAATTATAACTTGAAGATCTGAACTTGAAATAGTGAATTACAGAACTTAGATTTGTTAAATTCAAATTATTATTTCAAATTATAACTTGAAGATCTGAACTTGTAATAGACAAATACGCAACTTAGCATTGTTAAATACAAATTATGAATGCAAATTAAAACTTGAAGATCTGAACTTGTAATTGTCAAATACAGAACTTAAAATTGATAGCTTCTAATTATTATTGTAAATTATAACTTGAAGATCTGAACTTGTAATAGTGAATTACAGAACTTTGATTTGTTAAATTCAAATTATTATTTCAAATTATAACTAGAAGATCTGAACTAGTAATTGTCAAATACAGAACTTGAAATTGATAGCTTCTAATTATTATTGCAAATTATAACTTGAAGATCTGAACTTGTAATTGTCAAATACAGAACTTAAAATTGATAGCTTCTAATTATTATTTCAAATTATAACTTGAAGATCTGAACTTGTAATAGTCAAATACAGAATTTAAAATTGATAGCATCTAATTATTATTGTAAATTATAACTTGAAGATCTGAACTTGTAATAGTGAATTACAGAACTTAAAATTGATAGCATCTAATTATTATTGTAAATTATAACTTGAAGATCTGAACTTGTAATAGTGAATTACAGAACTTAGATTTGTTAAATTCAAATTATTATTTCAAATTATAACTTGAAGATCTGAACTAGTAATTGTCAAATACAGAACTTAAAATTGTAAGCTTCTAATTATTATTGCAAATTATAACTTGAAGATCTGAACTTGTAATTGTCAAATACAGAACTTATAATTGATAGCTTCTAATTATTATTTCAAATTATAACTTGTAGATCTGAACTTGTAATTGTCTAATACAGAACTTCTAATTATTAAATACAAATTATTAGTGCAAATTATAACTTGAAGATCTGAACTTGTAATTGTAAAATACAGAACTTAAAATTGATAGCTTCTAATTATTATTGCAAATTATAACTTGAAGATCTGAATTTGTAATAGTGAATTACAGAACTTAGATTTGTTAAATTCAAATTATTATTTCAAATTATAACTTGAAGATCTGAACTAGTAATTGTCAAATACAGAACTTAAAATTGATAGCTTATAATTATTATTTCAAATTATAACTTGTAGATCTGAACTTGTAATTGTCTAATACAGAACTTCTAATTATTAAATACAAATTATTAGTGCAAGTTATAACTTGAAGATCTGAACTTGTAATTGTAAAATACAGAACTTAAAATTGATAGCTTCTAATTATTATTGCAAATTATAACTTGAAGATCTGAACTAGTAATAGTGAATTACACAACTTAGATTTGTTAAATTCAAATTATTATTTCAAATTATAACTTGAAGATCTGAACTAGTAATTGTCAAATACAGAACTTAAAATTGATAGCTTATAATTATTATTGTAAATTATAACTTGAAGATCTGAACTTGTAATAGTGAATTACAGAACTTAGATTTGTTAAATTCAAATTATTATTTCAAATTATAACTTGAAGATCTGAACTAGTAATTGTCAAATACAGAACTTAAAATTGATAGCTTCTAATTATTATTGCAAATTATTACTTGAAGATCTGAACTTGTAATTGTCTAATACAGAACTTAAAATTGATAGCTTCTAATTCTTATTTCAAATTAAAACTTGATGATCTGAACTTGTAATTGTCAAATACAGAACTTCTAATTGTTAAATACAATTTATTAGTGCAAATTATAACTTGAAGATCTGAACTTGTAATTGTCAAATACAGAACTTAAAATTGATAGCTTCTACTTATTATTGTAAATTATAACTTGAAGATCTGAACTTGTAATACTGAATTACAGAACTTAGATTTGTTAAATTCAAATTATTATTTCCAATTATAACTTGAAGATCTGAACTAGTAATTGTCAAATACAGAACTTAAAATTGATAGCTTCTAATTATTATTGCAAATTATAACTTGAAGATCTGAACTTGTAATTGTCAAATACAGAACTTAAAATTGATAGCTTCTAATTATTATTTCAAATTATAACGTGAAGATCTGAACTTGTAATTGTCAAATACAGAACTTAAAATTGATAGCTTCTAATTATTATTGCAAATAATAACTTGAAGATCTGAACTTGTAATTGTCAAATGCAGAACTTAAAATTGATAGCTTCTAATTATTATTGCAAATAATAATTTGAAGATCTGTACTTGTAATTGTCAAATACAGAACATATAATTGATAGCTTATAATTATATTTCAAATTATAACTTGAAGATCTGAACTTGTAATAGTCAAATACAGAACTTCGAATTGTTAAATACAAATTATTAGTGCAAATTATAACTTGAAGATCTGAACTTGTAATTGTCAAATACAGAACTTAAAATTGATAGCATCTAATTATTATTGTAAATTATAACTTGAAGATCTGAACTTGTAATAGTGAATTACAGAACTTAGATTTGTTAAATTCAAATTATTATTTCAAATAATAACTTGAAGATCTGAACTAGTAATTGTCAAATACAGAACTTAAAATTGATAGCTTCTAATTATTATTGCAAATTATAACTTGAAGATCTGAACTTGTAATTGTCAAATACAGAACTTAAAATTGATAGCTTCTAATTATTATTGCAAATTATAACTTGAAGATCAGAACTTGTAATAGTGAATTACAGAACTTAGATTTGTTAAATTCAAATTATTATTTCAAATTATAACTTGAAGATCTGAACTAGTAATTGTCAAATACAGAATTTAAAATTGATAGCTTATAATTATTATTGTAAATTATAACTTGTAGATCTGAACTTGTAATAGTGAATTACAGAACTTAGATTTGTTAAATTCAAATTATTATTTCAAATTATAACTTGAAGATCTGAACTTGTAATAGACAAATACGCAACTTAGCATTGTTAAATACAAATTATGAATGCAAATTAAAACATGAAGATCTGAACTTGTAATTGTCAAATACAGAACTTAAAATTGATAGCTTCTAATTATTATTGTAAATTATAACTTGAAGATCTGAACTTGTAATAGTGAATTACAGAACTTTGATTTGTTAAATTCAAATTATTATTTCAAATTATAACTAGAAGATCTGAACTAGTAATTGTCAAATACAGAACTTGAAATTGATAGCTTCTAATTATTATTGCAAATTATAACTTGAAGATCTGAACTTGTAATTGTCAAATACAGAACTTAAAATTGATAGCTTCTAATTATTATTTCAAATTATAACTTGAAGATCTGAACTTGTAATTGTCAAATACGGAATTTAAAATTGATAGCATCTAATTATTATTGTAAATTATAACTTGAAGATCTGAACTTGTAATAGTGAATTACAGAACTTAGATTTGTTAAATTCAAATTATTATTTCAAATTATAACTTGAAGATCTGAACTTGTAATAGTGAATTACAGAACTTAGATTTGTTAAATTCAAATTATTATTTCAAATTATAACTTGAAGATCTGAACTAGTAATTGTCAAATACAGTACTTAAAAGTGATAGCTTCTAATTATTATTGCAAATTATAACTTGAAGATCTGAACTTGTAATTGTCAAATACAGAACTTAAAATTGATAGCTTCTAATTATTATTTCAAATGTTTAACTTGAAGATCTGAACTTGTAATTGTCTAATACAGAACTTCTAATTATTAAATACAAATTATTAGTGCAAATTATAACTTGAAGATCTGAACTTGTAATTGTAAAATACAGAACTTAAAATTGATAGCTTCTAATTATTATTGCAAATTATAACTTGAAGATCTGAACTTGTAATAGTGAATTACAGAACTTAGATTTGTTAAATTCAAATTATTATTTCAAATTATACTTGAAGATCTGAACTAGTAATTGTCAAATACAGAACTGAAAATTGATAGCTTATAATTATTATTGTAAATTATAACTTGAAGATCTGAACTTGTAATAGTGAATTACAAAACTTAGATTTGTTAAATTCAAATTATTATTTCAAATTATAACTTGAAGATCTGAACTAGTAATTGTCAAATACAGAACTTAAAATTGATAGCTTCTAATTATTATAGCAAATTATAACTTGAAGATCTGAACTTGTAATTGTCAAATACAGAACTTAACATTGATAGCTTCTACTTATTATTTCAAATTATAACTTGAAGATCTGAACTTGTAATTGTCAAATACAGAACTTAAAATTAATAGCTTCTAATTATTATTGCAAATAATAACTTGAAGATCTGAACTTGTAATTGTCAAATGCAGAACTTAAAATTGATAGCTTCTAATTATTATTGCAAATAATAACTTGAAGATCTGAACTTGTAATTGTCAAATGCAGAACTTAAAATTGATAGCTTCTAATTATTATTGCAAATAATAATTTGAAGATCTGTACTTGTAATTGTCACATACAGAACATATAATTGATAGCTTATAATTATATTTCAAATTATAACTTGAAGATCTGAACTTGTAATAGTCAAATATAGAACTTCGAATTGTTAAACACAAATTATTATTTCAAATTATAACTTGAAGATCTGAACTAGTAATTGTCAAATACAGAACTTAAAATTGATAGCTTATAATTATTATTGTAAATTATAACTTGAAGATCTGAACTTGTAATAGTGAATTACAGAACTTAGATTTGTTAAATTCAAATCATTATTTCAAATTATAACTAGAAGATCTGAACTAGTAATTGTCAAATACAGAACTTAAAATTGATAGCTTCTAATTATTATAGCAAATTATAAGTTCAAGATCTGAACTTGTAATTGTCAAATACAGAACTTAAAATTGATAGCTTCTAATTGTTATTGCAAATAATAATTTGAAGATCTGTACTTGTAATTGTCAAATACAGAACATATAATTGATAGCTTATAATTATATTTCAAATTATAACTTGAAGATCTGAACTTGTAATTGTCAAATACAGAACTTCTAATTGTAAAATACAAATTATTAGTGCAAATTATAACTTGAAGATCTGAACTTGTAATTGTCAAATACAGAATTTAAAATTGATAGCATCTAATTATTATTGTAAATTATAACTTGAAGATCTGAACTTGTAATAGTGAATTACAGAACTTAGATTTGTTAAATTCTACTTATTATTTCAAATTATAACTTGAAGATCTGAACTTGTAATTGTCAAATACAGAACTTAAAATTAATAGCTTCTAATTATTATTGCAAATAATAACTTGAAGATCTGAACTTGTAATTGTCAAATGCAGAACTTAAAATTGATTGCTTCTAATTATTATTGCAAATAATAACTTGAAGATTTGAACTTGTAATTGTCAAATGCAGAACTTAAAATTGATAGCTCCTAATTATTATTGTAAATTATAACTTGAAGATCTGAACTTGTAATAGTGAATTACAGAACTTAGATTTGTTAAATTCAAATTATTATTTCAAATTATAACTTGAAGATCTGAACTAGTAATTGTCAAATACAGAACATAAAATTGATAGCTTCTAATTATTATTGCAAATTATAACTTGAAAATCTGAACTTGTAATTGTCAAATACAGAACTTATAATTGATAGCTTCTAATTATTATTGTAAATTATAACTTGAAGATCTGAACTTGTAATAGTGTATTACAGAACTTAGATTTGTTAAATTCAAATTATTATTTCAGATTATAACTTGAAGATTTGAACTTGTAATTGTCAAATGCGGAACTTAAAATTGATAGCTCCTAATTATTATTGTAAATTATAACTTGAAGATCTGAACTTGTAATAGTGAATTACAGAACTTAGATTTGTTAAATTCAAATTATTATTTCAAATTATAACTTGAAGATCTGAACTAGTAATTGTCAAATACAGAACATAAAATTGATAGCTTCTAATTATTATTGCAAATTATAACTTGAAAATCTGAACTTGTAATTGTCAAATACAGAACTTATAATTGATAGCTTCTAATTATTATTGTAAATTATAACTTGAAGATCTGAACTTGTAATAGTGTATTACAGAACTTAGATTTGTTAAATTCAAATTATTATTTCAGATTATAACTTGAAGATCTGAACTAGTAATTGTCAAATACAGAACATAAAATTGATAGCTTCTAATTATTATTGCAAATTATAACTTGAATATCTGAACTTGTAATTGTCAAATACAGAACTTAAAATTGATAGCTTCTAATTATTATTTCAAATTATAACTTGAAGATCTGAACTTGTAATTGTCAAATACAGAACTTAAAATTGATAGCTTCTAATTATTATTGCAAATAATAACTTGAAGATCTGAACTTGTAATTGTCAAATGCAGAACTTAAAATTGATAGCTTCTAATTATTATTGCTAATTATAATTTGAAGATCTGTACTTGTAATTGTCAAATACAGAACATATAATTGATAGCTTATAATTATATTTCAAATTATAACTTGAAGATCTGAACTTGTAATAGTCAAATACAGAACTTCGAATTGTTAAATACAAATTATTAGTGCAAATTATAACTATAAGATCTGAACTTGTAATTGTCAAATACAGAACTTAAAATTGATAGCTTCTAATTATTTTTGCATATTATAACTTGAAGATCTGAACTTGTAATAGTGAATTACAGAACTTGGATTTGTTAAATTCAAATTATTATTTCAAATTATAACTTGAAGATCTGAACTAGTAATTGTCAAATATAGAACTTAAAATTGATAGCTTATAATTATTAGTGTAAATTATAACTTGAAGATCTGAACTTGTAATAGTGAATTACAGAACTTTGATTTGTTAAATTCAAATTATTATTTCAAATTATAACTAGAGATCTAAACTAGTAATTGTCAAATACAGAACTTAAAATTGATAGCTTCTAATTATTATTGCAAATTATAACTTGAAGATCTGAACTTGTAATTGTCAAATACAGAACTTAAAATTGATAGCTTCTAATTATTATTTCAAATTATAACTTGAAGATCTGAACTTGTAATTGTCAAATACAGAATTTAAAATTGATAGCATCTAATTATTATTGTAAATTATAACTTGAAGATCTGAACTTGTAATAGTGAATTACAGAACTTAGATTTGTTAAATTCAAATTATTATTTCAAATTATAACTTGAAGATCTGAACTAGTAATTGTCAAATACAGAACATAAAATTGATAGCTTCTAATTATTATTGCAAATTATAACTTGAAAATCTGAACTTGTAATTGTCAAATACAGAACTTATAATTGATAGCTTCTAATTATTATTGTAAATTATAACTTGAAGATCTGAACTTGTAATAGTGAATTACAGAACTTAGATTTGTTAAATTCAAATTATTATTTCAGATTATAACTTGAAGATCTGAACTAGTAATTGTCAAATACAGAACATAAAATTGATAGCTTCTAATTATTATTTCAAATTATAACTTGAAGATCTGAACTTGGAATTGTCTAATACAGAACTTCTAATTATTAAATACAAATTATTAGTGCAAATTATAACTTGAAGATCTGAACTTGTAATTGTAAAATACAGAACTTAAAATTGATAGCTTCTAATTATTATTGCAAATTATAACTTGAAGATCTGAACTTGTAATAGTGAATTACAGAACTTAGATTTGTTAAATACAAATTATTATTTCAAATTATACTTGAAGATCTGAACTTGTAATTGTCAAATACAGAACTTAAAATTGATAGCTTATAATTATTATTGTAAATTATAACTTGAAGATCTGAACTTGTAATAGTGAATTACAGAACTTAGATTTGTTAAATTCAAATTATTATTTCAAATTATAACTTGAAGATCTGAACTAGTAATTGTCAAATGCAGAACTTAAAATTGATAGCTTCTAATTATTATTGCAAATTATAACTTGAAGATCTGAACTTGTAATTGTCAAATACAGAACTTAAAATTGATAGCTTCTAATTATTATTGCATATAATAACTTGAAGATCTGAACTTGTAATTGTCAAATGCAGAACTAAAAATTGATAGCTACTAATTATTATTGCAAATAATAATTTGAAGATCTGTACTTGTAATTGTCAAATACAGAACATATAATTGATAGCTTATAATTATATTTCAAATTATAACTTGAAGATCTGAACTTGTAATAGTCAAATACAGAACTTCGAATTGTTAAATACAAATTATTAGTGCAAATTATAACTATAAGATCTGAACTTGTAATTGTCAAATACAGAAATTAAAATTGATAGCTTCTAATTATTATTGCAAATTATAACTTGAAGATCTGAACTTGTAATAGTGAATTACAGAACTTAGATATGTTAAATTCAAATTATTATTTCAAATTATAACTTGAAGATCTGAACTAGTAATTGTCAAATATGGAACTTAAAATTGATAGCTTATAATTATTATTGTAAATTATAACTTGAAGATCTGAACTTGTAATAGTGAATTACAGAACTTAGAATTGTTAAATTCAAATTATTATTTCAAATTAATAACTTGAAGATCTGAACTTGTAATAGTGAATTACAGAACTTAGATTTGTTAAATTCAAATTATTATTTCAAATTATAACTTGAAGATCTGAACTAGTAATTGTCAAATACAGTACTTAAAATTGATAGCTTCTAATTATTATTGCAAATTATAACTTGAAGATCTGAACTTGTAATTGTCAAATACAGAACTTAAAATTGATAGCTTCTAATTATTATTTCAAATGTTTAACTTGAAGATCTGAACTTGTAATTGTCAAATACAGAACTTCTAATTGTTAAATACAAATTATTAGTGCAAATTATAACTTGAAGATTTGAACTTGTAATTGTCAAATACAGAACTTAAAATTGATAGCATCTAATTATTATTGTAAATTATAACTTGAAGATCTGAACTTGTAATAGTGAATTACAGAACTTAGATTTGTTAAATTCAAATTATTATTTCAAATTATAACTTGAAGATCTGAACTAGTAATTGTCAAATACAGAACTTAAAATTGATAGCTTCTAATTATTATTGCAAATTATAACTTGAAGATCTGAACTTGTAATTGTCAAATACAGAACTTATAATTGATAGCTTCTAATTATTATTTCAAATTATAACTTGAAGATCTGAACTTGTAATAGTCAAATACAGAACTTCGAATTGTTAAATACAAATTATTAGTGCAAATTATAACTATAAGATCTGAACTTGTAATTGTCAAATACAGAACTTAAAATTGATAGCTTCTAATTATTTTTGCATATTATAACTTGAAGATCTGAACTTGTAATAGTGAATTACAGAACTTGGATTTGTTAAATTCAAATTATTATTTCAAATTATAACTTGAAGATCTGAACTAGTAATTGTCAAATATAGAACTTAAAATTGATAGCTTATTATTATTAGTGTAAATTATAACTTGAAGATCTGAACTTGTAATAGTGAATTACAGAACTTTGATTTGTTAAATTCAAATTATTATTTCAAATTATAACTAGAGATCTAAACTAGTAATTGTCAAATACAGAACTTAAAATTGATAGCTTCTAATTATTATTGCAAATTATAACTTGAAGATCTGAACTTGTAATTGTCAAATACAGAACTTAAAATTGATAGCTTCTAATTATTATTTCAAATTATAACTTGAAGATCTGAACTTGTAATTGTCAAATACAGAATTTAAAATTGATAGCATCTAATTATTATTGTAAATTATAACTTGAAGATCTGAACTTGTAATAGTGAATTACAGAACTTAGATTTGTTAAATTCAAATTATTATTTCAAATTATAACTTGAAGATCTGAACTAGTAATTGTCAAATACAGAACTTAAAATTGATAGCTTCTAATTATTATTGCAAATTATAACTTGAAGATCTGAACTTGTAATTGTCAAATACAGAACTTATAATTGATAGCTTCTAATTATTATTTCAAATTATAACTTGAAGATCTGAACTTGTAATAGTCAAATACAGAACTTCGAATTGTTAAATACAAATTATTAGTGCAAATTATAACTATAAGATCTGAACTTGTAATTGTCAAATACAGAACTTAAAATTGATAGCTTCTAATTATTTTTGCATATTATAACTTGAAGATCTGAACTTGTAATAGTGAATTACAGAACTTGGATTTGTTAAATTCAAATTATTATTTCAAATTATAACTTGAAGATCTGAACTAGTAATTGTCAAATATAGAACTTAAAATTGATAGCTTATTATTATTAGTGTAAATTATAACTTGAAGATCTGAACTTGTAATAGTGAATTACAGAACTTTGATTTGTTAAATTCAAATTATTATTTCAAATTATAACTAGAGATCTAAACTAGTAATTGTCAAATACAGAACTTAAAATTGATAGCTTCTAATTATTATTGCAAATTATAACTTGAAGATCTGAACTTGTAATTGTCAAATACAGAACTTAAAATTGATAGCTTCTAATTATTATTTCAAATTATAACTTGAAGATCTGAACTTGTAATTGTCAAATACAGAATTTAAAATTGATAGCATCTAATTATTATTGTAAATTATAACTTGAAGATCTGAACTTGTAATAGTGAATTACAGAACTTAGATTTGTTAAATTCAAATTATTATTTCAAATTATAACTTGAAGATCTGAACTTGTAATAGTCAAATACAGAACTTCGAATTGTTAAATACAAATTATTAGAGCAAATTATAACTATAAGATCTGAACTTGTAATTGTAAAATACAGAACTTAAAATTGATAGCTTCTAATTATTATTGCAAATTATAACTTGAAGATCTGAACTTGTAATAGTGAATTACAGAACTTAGATTTGTTAAATTCAAATTATTATTTCAAATTATAACTTGAAGATCTGAACTAGTAATTGTCAAATACAGAACTTAAAATTGATAGCTTATAATTATTATTGTAAATTATAACTTGAAGATCTGAACTTGTAATAGTGAATTACAGAACTTAGATTTGTTAAATTCAAATTATTATTTCAAATTATAACTTGAAGATCTGAACTTGTAATAGACAAATACGCAACTTAGCATTGTTAAATACAAAATATGAATGCAAATTAAAACTTGAAGATCTGAACTTGTAATTGTCAAATACAGAACTTAAAATTGATAGCTACTAATTATTATTGCAAATAATAATTTGAAGATCTGTACTTGTAATTGTCAAATACAGAACTTAGAATTATTAAATACAAATTATTAGTGCAAATTATTACTTGAAGATCTGAACTTGTAATAGGTAAATACAGAACTTCGAATTGTTAAATTCAAACTAAGATTGCAAATAATAATTTGAAGATCTAAACTTGTAATAGTCAAATACAGAACTTCTAATTGTTAAATACAAATTATTAGTGCAAAATATAACTTGAAGATCTGAACTTGTAATAGTCAAATACAGAACTTCTAATTGTTAAATACAAATTATTAGTGCAAATTATAACTTGAAGATCTGAACTTGTAATTGTAAAATACAGAACTTAAAATTGATAGCTTCTAATTATTATTGCAAATTATAACTTGAAGATCTGAACTTGTAATAGTGAATTACAGAACTTAGATTTGTTAAATTCAAATTATTATTTCAAATTATAACTTGAAGATCTGAACTAGTAATTGTCAAATACAGAACTTAAAATTGATAGCTTATAATTATTATTGTAAATTATAACTTGAAGATCTGAACTTGTAATAGTGAATTACACAACTTAGAATTGTTAAATTCGAATTATTATTTCAAATTATAACTTGAAGATCTGAACTAGTAATTGTCAAATACAGAACTTAAAATTGATAGCTTCTAATTATTATTGCAAATTATTACTTGAAGATCTGAACTTGTAATTGTCTAATACAGAACTTAAAATTGATAGCTTCTAATTCTTATTTCAAATTAAAACTTGATGATCTGAACTTGTAATTGTCAAATACAGAACTTAAAATTGATAGCTTCTACTTATTATTGTAAATTATAACTTGAAGATCTGAACTTGTAATACTGAATTACAGAACTTAGATTTGTTAAATTCAAATTATTATTTCCAATTATAACTTGAAGATCTGAACTAGTAATTGTCAAATACAGAACTTAAAATTGAAAGCTTCTAATTATTATTGCAAATTATAACTTGAAGATCTGAACTTGTAATTGTCAAATACTGAACTTAAAATTGATAGCTTCTAATTATTATTTCAAATTATAACTTGAAGATCTGAACTTGTAATAGTCAAATACAGAACTTCGAATTGTTAAATACAAATTATTAGTGCAAATTATAACTATAAGATCTGAACTTGTAATTATCAAATACATAACTAAAAATTGATAGCTTCTAATTATTTTTGCATATTATAACTTGAAGATCTGAACTTGTAATAGTGAATTACAGAACTTAGATTTGTTAAATTCAAATTATTATTTCAAATTATAACTTGAAGATCTGAACTAGTAATTGTCAAATACATAACTTAAAATTGATAGCTTATAATTATTATTGTAAATTATAACTTGAAGATCTGAACTTGTAATTGTCAAATACAGAACTTAAAAGTGATAGCCTCTAAGTATTATTGCAAATTATAACTTGAAGATCTGAACATATAATAGTGAATTACAGAACTTAGATTTGTTAAATTCAAATTATTATTTCAAATTATAACTTGAAGATCTGAACTAGTAATTGTCAAATACCGAACTTAAAATTGTTAAATACAAATTATTAGTGCAAATTATAACTTGAAGATCTGAACTTGTAATTGTCAAATACAGAACTTAAAATTGATAGCTTCTAATTATTATTGCAAATTATAACTTGAAGATCTGAACTTGTAATAGTGAATTACAGAACTTAGATTTGTTAAATTCAAATTATTATTTCAAATTATAACTTGCAGAACTGAACTAGTAATTGTCAAAAACAGAACTTAAAATTGATAGCTTATAATTATAATTCAAATTATAACTTGAAGATCTGAGCTAGTAATAGTCAAATACAGAACTTCGAATTGTTAAATACAAATTATTAGTGCAAATTATAACTTGTAGATCTGAACTTGTAATAGGTAAATACAGAACTTCAAATTGTTAAATTCAAACTAAGATTGCAAATAATAATTTGAAGATCTGAACTTGTAATAGTCAAATACAGAACTTCTAATTGTAAATACAAATTATTAGTGCAAATTATAACTTGTAGATCTGAACTTGTAATTGTCAAATACAGAACTTAAAATTGATAGCTTCTAATTATTATTGCAAATTATAATTTGAAGATGTGAACTTGTAATTGTCTAATACAGAACTTAAAATTGATAGCTTCTAATTCTTATTTCAAATTAAAACTTGATGATCTGAACTTGTAATTGTCAAATACAGAACTTCTAATTGTTAAATACAATTTATTAGTGCAAATTATAACTTGAAGATCTGAACTTGTAATTGTCAAATACAGAACTTAAAATTGATAGCTTCTACTTATTATTGTAAATTATAACTTGAAGATCTGAACTTGTAATACTGAATTACAGAACTTAGATTTGTTAAATTCAAATTATTATTTCCAATTATAACTTGAAGATCTGAACTAGTAATTGTCAAATACAGAACTTAAAATTGATAGCTTCAAATTATTATTGCAAATTATAACTTGAAGATCTGAACTTGTAATTGTCAAATACAGAACTTAAAATTGATAGCTTCTAATTATTATTTCAAATTATAACGTGAAGATCTGAACTTGTAATTGTCAAATACAGAACTTAAAATTGATAGCTTCTAATTATTATTGCAAATAATAACTTGAAGATCTGAACTTGTAATTGTCAAATGCAGAACTTAAAATTGATAGCTTCTAATTATTATTGCAAATAATAATTTGAAGATCTGTACTTGTAATTGTCAAATACAGAACATATAATTGATAGCTTATAATTATATTTCAAATTATAACTTGAAGATCTGAACTTGTAATAGTCAAATACAGAACTTCGAATTGTTAAATACAAATTATTAGTGCAAATTATAACTTGAAGATCTGAACTTGTAATTGTCAAATACAGAACTTAAAATTGATAGCATCTAATTATTATTGTAAATTATAACTTGAAGATCTGAACTTGTAATAGTGAATTACAGAACTTAGATTTGTTAAATTCAAATTATTATTTCAAATAATAACTTGAAGATCTGAACTAGTAATTGTCAAATACAGAACTTAAAATTGATAGCTACTAATTATTATTGCAAATTATAACTTGAAGATCTGAACTTGTAATTGTCAAATACAGAACTTAAAATTGATAGCTTCTAATTATTATTGCAAATTATAACTTGAAGATCTGAACTTGTAATAGTGAATTACAGAACTTAGATTTGTTAAATTCAAATTATTATTTCAAATTATAACTTGAAGATCTGAACTAGTAATTGTCAAATACAGAATTTAAAATTGATAGCTTATAATTATTATTGTAAATTATAACTTGAAGATCTGAACTTGTAATAGTGAATTACAGAACTTAGATTTGTTAAATTCATATTATTATTTCAAATTATAACTTGAAGATCTGAACTTGTAATAGACAAATACGCAACTTAGCATTGTTAAATACAAATTATGAATGCAAATTAAAACTTGAAGATCTGAACTTGTAATTGTCAAATACAGAACTTAAAATTGATAGCTTCTAATTATTATTGTAAATTATAACTTGAAGATCTGAACTTGTAATAGTGAATTACAGAACTTTGATTTGTTAAATTCAAATTATTATTTCAAATTATAACTAGAAGATCTGAACTAGTAATTGTCAAATACAGAACTTGAAATTGATAGCTTCTAATTATTATTGCAAATTATAACTTGAAGATCTGAACTTGTAATTGTCAAATACAGAACTTAAAATTGATAGCTTCTAATTATTATTTCAAATTATAACTTGAAGATCTGAACTTGTAATTGTCAAATACAGAATTTAAAATTGATAGCATCTAATTATTATTGTAAATTATAACTTGAAGATCTGAACTTGTAATAGTGAATTACAGAACTTAGATTTGTTAAATTCAAATTATTATTTCAAATTATAACTTGAAGATCTGAACTAGTAATTGTCAAATACAGAACTTAAAATTGATAGCTTCTAATTATTATTGCAAATTATAACTTGAAGATCTGAACTTGTAATTGTCAAATACAGAACTTATAATTAATAGCTTCTAATTATTATTTCAAATTATAACTTGTAGATCTGAACTTGTAATTGTCTAATACAGAACTTCTAATTATTAAATACAAATTATTAGTGCAAATTATAACTTGAAGATCTGAACTTGTAATTGTAAAATACAGAACTTAAAATTGATAGCTTCCAATTATTATTGCAAATTATAACTTGAAGATCTGAATTTGTAATAGTGAATTACAGAACTTAGATTTGTTAAATTCAAATTATTATTTCAAATTATAACTTGAAGATCTGAACTAGTAATTGTCAAATACAGAACTTAAAATTGATAGCTTATAATTATTATTTCAAATTATAACTTGTAGATCTGAACTTGTAATTGTCTAATACAGAACTTCTAATTATTAAATACAAATTATTAGTGCAAGTTATAACTTGAAGATCTGAACTTGTAATTGTAAAATACAGAACTTAAAATTGATAGCTTCTAATTATTATTGCAAATTATAACTTGAAGATCTGAACTAGTAATAGTGAATTACACAACTTAGATTTGTTAAATTCAAATTATTATTTCAAATTATAACTTGAAGATCTGAACTAGTAATTGTCAAATACAGAACTTAAAATTGATAGCTTATAATTATTATTGTAAATTATAACTTGAAGATCTGAACTTGTAATAGTGAATTACAGAACTTAGATTTGTTAAATTCAAATTATTATTTCAAATTATAACTTGAAGATCTGAACTAGTAATTGTCAAATACAGAACTTAAAATTGATAGCTTCTAATTATTATTGCAAATTATTACTTGAAGATCTGAACTTGTAATTGTCTAATACAGAACTTAAAATTGATAGCTTCTAATTCTTATTTCAAATTAAAACTTGATGATCTGAACTTGTAATTTTCAAATACAGAACTTCTAATTGTTAAATACAATTTATTAGTGCAAATTATAACTTGAAGATCTGAACTTGTAATTGTCAAATACAGAACTTAAAATTGATAGCTTCTACTTATTATTGTAAATTATAACTTGAAGATCTGAACTTGTAATACTGAATTACAGAACTTAGATTTGTTAAATTCAAATTATTATTTCCAATTATAACTTGAAGATCTGAACTAGTAATTGTCAAATACAGAACTTAAAATTGATAGCTTCTAATTATTATTGCAAATTATAACTTGAAGATCTGAACTTGTAATTGTTAAATACAGAACTTAAAATTGATAGCTTCTAATTATTATTTCAAATTATAACGTGAAGATCTGAACTTGTAATTGTCAAATACAGAACTTAAAATTGATAGCTTCTAATTATTATTGCAAATAATAACTTGAAGATCTGAACTTGTAATTGTCAAATGCAGAACTTAAAATTGATAGCTTCTAATTATTATTGCAAATAATAATTTGAAGATCTGTACTTGTAATTGTCAAATACAGAACATATAATTGACAGCTTATAATTATATTTCAAATTATAACTTGAAGATCTGAACTTGTAATAGTCAAATACAGAACTTCGAATTGTTAAATACAAATTATTAGTGCAAATTATAACTTGAAGATCTGAACTTGTAATTGTCAAATACAGAACTTAAAATTGATAGCATCTAATTATTATTGTAAATTATAACTTGAAGATCTGAACTTGTAATAGTGAATTACAGAACTTAGATTTGTTAAATTCAAATTATTATTTCAAATAATAACTTGAAGATCTGAACTAGTAATTGTCAAATACAGAACTTAAAATTGATAGCTTCTAATTATTATTGCAAATTATAACTTGAAGATCTGAACTTGTAATTGTCAAATACAGAACTTAAAATTGATAGCTTCTAATTATTATTGCAAATTATAACTTGAAGATCTGAACTTGTAATAGTGAATTACAGAACTTAGATTTGTTAAATTCAAATTATTATTTCAAATTATAACTTGAAGATCTGAACTAGTAATTGTCAAATACTGAATTTAAAATTGATAGCTTATAATTATTATTGTAAATTATAACTTGAAGATCTGAACTTGTAATAGTGAATTACAGAACTTAGATTTGTTAAATTCAAATTATTATTTCAAATTATAACTTGAAGATCTGAACTTGTAATAGACAAATACGCAACTTAGCATTGTTAAATACAAATTATGAATGCAAATTAAAACTTGAAGATCTGAACTTGTAATTGTCAAATACAGAACTTAAAATTGATAGCTTCTAATTATTATTGTAAATTATAACTTGAAGATCTGAACTTGTAATAGTGAATTACAGAACTTTGATTTGTTAAATTCAAATTATTATTTCAAATTATAACTAGAAGATCTGAACTAGTAATTGTCAAATACAGAACTTGAAATTGATAGCTTCTAATTATTATTGCAAATTATAACTTGAAGATCTGAACTTGTAATTGTCAAATACAAAACTTAAAATTGATAGCTTCTAATTATTATTTCAAATTATAACTTGAAGATCTGAACTTGTAATTGTCAAATACAGAATTTAAAATTGATAGCATCTAATTATTATTGTAAATTATAACTTGAAGATCTGAACTTGTAATAGTGAATTACAGAACTTAGATTTGTTAAATTCAAATTATTATTTCAAATTATAACTTGAAGATCTGAACTAGTAATTGTCAAATACAGAACATAAAATTGATAGCTTCTAATTATTATTGCAAATTATAACTTGAAAATCTGAACTTGTAATTGTCAAATACAGAACTTATAATTGATAGCTTCTAATTATTATTGTAAATTATAACTTGAAGATCTGAACTTGTAATAGTGTATTACAGAACTTAGATTTGTTAAATTCAAATTATTATTTCAGATTATAACTTGAAGATCTGAACTAGTAATTGTCAAATACAGAACATAAAATTGATAGCTTCTAATTATTATTGCAAATTATAACTTGAATATCTGAACTTGTAATTGTCAAATACAGAACTTATAATTGATAGCTTCTAATTATTATTTCACATTATAACTTGAAGATCTGAACTTGTAATTGTCTAATACAGAACTTCTAATTATTAAATACAAATTATTAGTGCAAATTATAACTTGAAGATGTGAACTTGTAATTGTAAAATACAGAACTTAAAATTGATAGCTTCTAATTATTATTGCAAATTATAACTTGAAGATCTGAACTTGTAATAGTGAATTACAGAACTTAGATTTGTTAAATACAAATTATTATTTCAAATTATACTTGAAGATCTGAACTTGTAATTGTCAAATACAGAACTTAAAATTGATAGCTTATAATTATTATTGTAAATTATAACTTGTAGATCTGAACTTGTAATAGTGAATTACAGAACTTAGATTTGTTAAATTCAAATTATTATTTCAAATTATAACTTGAAGATCTGAACTAGTAATTGTCAAATACAGAACTTAAAATTGATAGCTTCTAATTATTATTGCAAATTATAACTTGAAGATCTGAACTTGTAATTGTCAAATACAGAACTTAAAATTGATAGCTTCTAATTATTATTGCAAATAATAACTTGAAGATCTGAACTTGTAATTGTCAAATGCAGAACTTAAAATTGATAGCTACTAATTATTATTGCAAATAATAATTTGAAGATCTGTACTTGTAATTGTCAAATACAGAACATATAATTGATAGCTTATAATTATATTTCAAATTATAACTTGAAGATCTGAACATGTAATAGTCAAATACAGAACTTCGAATTGTTAAATACAAATTATTAGTGCAAATTATAACTATAAGATCTGAACTTGTAATTGTCAAATACAGAACTTAAAATTGATAGCTTCTAATTATTATTGCAAATTATAACTTGAAGATCTGAACTTGTAATAGTGAATTACAGAACTTAGATATGTTAAATTCAAATTATTATTTCAAATTATAACTTGAAGATCTGAACTAGTAATTGTCAAATATGGAACTTAAAATTGATAGCTTATAATTATTATTGTAAATTATAACTTGAAGATCTGAACTTGTAATAGTGAATTACAGAACTTAGATTTGTTAAATTCAAATTATTATTTCAAATTATAACTTGAAGATCTGAACTTGTAATAGTGAATTACAGAACTTAGATTTGTTAAATTCAAATTATTATTTCAAATTATAACTTGAAGATCTGAACTAGTAATTGTCAAATACAGTACTTAAAATTGATAGCTTCTAATTATTATTGCAAATTATAACTTGAAGATCTGAACTTGTAATTGTCAAATACAGAACTTAAAATTGATAGCTTCTAATTATTATTTCAAATGTTTAACTTGAAGATCTGAACTTGTAATTGTCTAATACAGAACTTAAAATTGATAGCTTCTAATTATTATAGCAAATTATAACTTGAAGATCTGAACTTGTAATTGTCAAATACAGAACTTAAAATTGATAGCTTCTAATTATTATTTCAAATTATAACTTGAAGATCTGAACTTGTAATTGTCAAATACAGAACTTAAAATTGATAGCTTCTAATTATTATTGCAAATAATAACTTGAAGATCTGAACTTGTAATTGTCAAATGCAGAACTTAAAATTGATAGCTTATAATTATTATTGTAAATTATAACTTGAAGATCTGAACTTGTAATAGTGAATTACAGAACTTAGATTTGTTAAATTCAAATCATTATTTCAAATTATAACTAGAAGATCTGAACTAGTAATTGTCAAATACAGAACTTAAAATTGATAGCTTCTAATTATTATAGCAAATTATAACTTGAAGATCTGAACTTGTAATTGTCAAATACAGAACTTAAAATTGATAGCTTCTAATTATTATTTCAAATTATAACTTGAAGATCTGAACTTGTAATTGTCAAATACAGAACTTCTAATTGTAAAATACAAATTATTAGTGCAAATTATAACTTGAAGATCTGAACTTGTAATTGTCAAATACAGAATTTAAAATTGATAGCATCTAATTATTATTGTAAATTATAACTTGAAGATCTGAACTTGTAATAGTGAATTACAGAACTTAGATTTGTTAAATTCAAATTATTATTTCAAATTATAACTTGAAGATCTGAACTAGTAATTGTCAAATACAGAACATAAAATTGTTAGCTTCTAATTATTATTGCAAATTATAACTTGAATATCTGAACTTGTAATTGTCAAATACAGAACTTATAATTGATAGCTTCTAATTATTATTTCAAATTATAACGTGAAGATCTGAACTTGTAATTGTCTAATACCGAACTTCTAATTATTAAATACAAATTATTAGTGCAAATTATAACTTGAAGATCTGAACTTGTAATTGTAAAATACAGAACTTCGAATTGTTAAATACAAATTATTAGTGCAAATTATAACTATAAGATCTGAACTTGTAATTGTCAAATACAGAACTTAAAATTGATAGCTTCTAATTATTATTGCAAATTATAACTTGAAGATCTGAACTTGTAATAGTGAATTACAGAACTTAGATTTGTTAAATTCAAATTATTATTTCAAATTATACTTGAAGATCTGAACTAGTAATTGTCAAATACAGAACTTAATATTGATAGCTTATAATTATTATTGTAAATTATAACTTGAAGATCTGAACTTGTAATAGTGAATTACAAAACTTAGATTTGTTAAATTCAAATTATTATTTCAAATTATAACTTGAAGATCTGAACTAGTAATTGTCAAATACAGAACTTAAAATTGATAGCTTCTAATTATTATTGCAAATTATAACTTGAAGATCTGAACTTGTAATTGTCAAATACAGAACTTAAAATTGATAGCTTCTAATTATTATTGCAAATAATAACTTGAAGATCTGAACTTGTAATTGTCAAATGCAGAACTTAAAATTGATAGCTTCCAATTATTATTGCAAATAATAATTTGAAGATCTGTATTTGTAATTGTCAAATACAGAACATATAATTGATAGCTTATAATTATATTTCAAATTATAACTTGAAGATCTGAACTTGTAATAGTCAAATACAGAACTTCGAATTGTTAAATACAAATTATTAGTGCAAATTATAACTATAAGATCTGAACTTGTAATTGTCAAATACAGAACTTAAAATTGATAGCTTCTAATTATTATTGCAAATTATAACTTGAAGATCTGAACTTGTAATAGTGAATTACAGAACTTAGATTTGTTAAATACAAATTATTATTTCAAATTATAACTTGAAGATCTGAACTAGTAATTGTCAAATACAGAACTTAAAATTGATAGCAACTAATTATTATTGTAAATTATAACTTGAAGATCTGAACTTGTAATAGTGAATTACAGAACTTAGATTTGTTAAATTCAAATTATTATTTCAAATTATAACTTGAAGATCTGAACTTGTAATTGTCAAATACAGAACTTAAAATTGATAGCTTCTAATTATTATTTCAAATTATAACTTGAAGATCTGAACTTGTAATAGTGAATTACAGAACTTAGATTTGTTAAATTCAAATTATTATTTCAAATTATAACTTGAAGATCTGTCCTTGAAATAGTAAAATACAGAACTTAAAATTGATAGCTTCTAATTATTATTGCAAATTATAACTTGAAAATCTGAACTTGTAATAGTGAATTACAGAACTTAGATTTGTTAAATTCAAATTATTATTTCAAATTATAACTTGAAGATTTGAACTAGTAATTGTCAAATACAGAACTTAAAATTGATAGCTTATAATTATTATTGTAAATTATAACTTGAAGATCTGAACTTGTAATAGTGAATTACAGAACTTAGATTTGTTAAATTCAAATTATTATTTCAAATTATAACTTGAAGATCTGAACTTGTAATTGTCAAATACAGAACTTAAAATTGATAGCTTCTAATTATTATTTCAAATTATAACTTGAAGATCTGAACTAGTAATTGTCAAATAAAGAACTTCTAATTGTTAAATACTAATTATTAGTGCAAATTATAACTTGAAGATCTGAACTTGTAATTGTCAAATACAGAACTTAAAATTGATAGCTTCTAATTATTATTGTAAATTATAACTTGTAGATCTGAACTTTTAATAGTGAATTACAGAACTTAGATTTGTTAAATTCGAATTATTATTTCAAATTATAACTTGAAGATCTGAACTAGTAATTGTCAAATACAGAACTTAAAATTGATAGCTTCTAATTATTATTACAAATTATAACTTAAAGATCTGAACTTGTAATTGTCAAATACAGAACTTCTAATTATTAAATACAAATTATTAGTGCAAATTATAACTTGAAGATCTGAACTTGTAATAGTGAATTACAGAACTTCGATTTGTTAAATTCAAATTATTATTTCAAATTATAACTTGAAGATCTGAACTTGTAATTGTCAAATACATAACTTAAAATTGATAGCTTCTAATTATTATTTCAAATTATAACTTGAAGATCTGAACTTGTAATTGTCAAATACAGAACTTCTAATTGTTAAATACAAATTATTAGTGCAAATTATAACTTGAAGATCTGAACCTGTAATTGTCAAATACAGAACTTAAAATTGATAGCATCTAATTATTATTGTAAATTATAACTTGAAGATCTGAACTTGTAATAGTGAATTACACAACTTAGATTTGTTAAATTCAAATTATTATTTCAAATTATAACTTGAAGATCTGAACTAGTAATTGTCAAATAGCGAACTTAAAATTGATAGCTTCTAATTATTATTGCAAATTATAACTTGAAGATCTGAACTTGTAATTGTCAAATACAGAACTTAAAATTGATAGCTTCTAATTATTATTTCAAATTATAACTTGAAGATCTGAACTTGTAATAGTGAATTACAAAACTTAGATTTGTTAAATTCAAATTATTATTTCAAATTATAACTTGAAGATCTGTCCTTGAAATAGTAAAATACAGAACTTAAAATTGATAGCTTCTAATTATTATTGCAAATTATAACTTGATGATCTGAACTTGTAATAGTGAATTACAGAACTTAGATTTGTTAAATTCAAATTATTATTTCAAATTATAACTTGAAGATCTGAACTAGTAATTGTCAAATACAGAACTTAAAATTGATAGCTTATAATTATAATTGCAAATTATAACTTGAAGAACTGAATTTGTAATAGGTAAATACAGAACTTCGAATTGTTAATTTCAAACTAAGATTGTAAATAATAATTTGAAGATCTGAACTTGTAATAGGTAAATACAGAATTTCGAATTGTTAATTTCAAACTAAGATTGTAATTAATAATTTGAAGATCTGAACTTGTAATAGTCAAATACAGATCTCCGAATTGTTAAATACAAATTATTAGTACAAATTATAACTTAAAGATCTGATCTTGTATTTGTCAAATACAGCACTTAGAATTCATAACTTCAAATTATGATTGCAAATTATAACTGGAAGATCTGAACTTGGAATTGTCAAATACAGAACTTAGAACTCATAACTTCAAATTATGATTGCTAATTATAACATGAAGATCTGAACTTGTAATCGTCAAATACAGAACTAAAAATTGATAGCTTACAATTATAATTGCAAATTATAACTTGAAGAACTGAATTTGTAATAGGTATATACAGAACTTCGAATTGTTAATTTCAAACTAAGATTGTAAATAATAGTTTGAAGATCTGAACTTGTAATAGTCAAATACAGAACTTCGAATTGTTAAATACAAATTATTAGTGCAAATTATAACTTGAAGATCTGAACTTGTAATTGTCAAATACAGAACTTAAAATTGATAGCTTATAATTATAATTGCAAATTATAAGTTGAAGATCTGAACTTGTAATAGGTAAATACAGAACTTCGAATTGTTAATTACAAACTAAGATTGTAATTAATAATTTGAAGATCTGAACTTGTAATAGTCAAATACAGAACTTCGAATTGTTAAATACAAATTATTAGGCAAATTATAACTTGAAGATCTGAACTTGTAATTGACAAATACAGAACTTAAAATTGATAGCTTATAATTATAATTGCAAATTATAAGTTGAAGATCTGAACTTGTAATAGGTAAATACAGAACTTCGAATTGTTAATTTCAAACTAAGATTGCAATTAATAATTTGAAGATCTGAACTTGTAATAGTCAAATACAAAACTTCGAATTGTTAAATACAAATTATTAGTGCAAAGTATAACTTGAAGATCTGAACTTGTAATTGTCAAATACAGCACTAAGAATTCATAACTTCAAATTATGATTGCAAATTATAACTTGAAGATCTGAACTTGTAATTGTCAAATACAGAACTTAGAATTCATAACTTCAAATTATGATAGTAAATAATAATTAGAAGAACTTGTAATAGTCAAATACAGAAATTAGAATTGTAAAATTCAAATTATGATTGTAAATTATAACTTGAAGATCTGAACTTGTAATAGTCAAATACAGAACTTCAAATTGTTAAATACAAATTATTAGTGCAAATTATAACTTGAAGATCTGAACTTGTAATTGTCAAATACAGAACTTAAAATTGATAGCTTATAATTATAATTGCAAATTATAAGTTGAAGATCTGAACTTGTAATAGGTAAATACAGAACTAAAAATTGATAGCTTATAATTATAATTGCAAATTATAACTTGAAGAACTGAATTTGTAATAGGTAAATACAGAACTTCGAATTGTTAATTTCAAACTATGATGGTAAATAATAATTTGAAGAGCTGAACTTGTAATAGTCAAATACAGATCTCCGAATTGTTAAATACAAATTATTAGTGCAAATTATAACTTAAAGATCTGAACTTGTAATTGTCAAATACAGCACTTAGAATTCATAACTTCAAATTATGATTGCAAATTATAACTGGAAGATCTGAACTTGTAATTGTCAAATACAGAACTTAGAACTCATAACTTCAAATTATGATTGTAAATAATAATTAGTACATCTGAACTTGTAATCCTCAAATACAGAACTTCGAATTGTTAAATACAAATTATTAGTGCAAATTATAACTTGAAGTTCTGAACTTGTAATTGTCAAATACAGAACTTAGAATTGATAGCTTATAATTATAATTGCAAATTATAACTTGAAGATCTGAACTTGTAATAGTGAATTACAGAACTTCTAATTGTTAATTTCAAACTATGATTGTAAATAATAATTTGAAGATGTGAACTTGTAATAGTCAAATACAGAACTTTGAATTGTTAAATACAAATTATTAGTGCAAATTTTAACTTGAAGATCTGAACTTGTAATTGTCAAATACAGAACTTAAAATTGATAGCTTATAATTATAATTGCAAATTAGAAGTTGAAGATCTGAACTTTAAATAGGTAAATACAGAACTTCTAATTGTTAATTTCAAACTAAGATTGTAATTAATAATTTGAAGATCTGAACTTGTAATAGTCAAATACAGATCTCCGAATTGTTAAATACAAATTATTAGTGCAAATTATAACTTAAAGATCTGATCTTGTAATTGTCAAATACAGCACTTAGAATTCATAACTTCAAATTATGATTGCAAATTATAACTGGAAGATCTGAACTTGTAATTGTCAAATGCAGAACTTAGACCTCATAACTTCAAATTATGATTGCTGATTATAACATGAAGATCTGAACTTGTAATCGTCAAATACAGAACTAAAAATTGATAGCTTATAATTATAATTGCAAATTATAACTTGAAGAACTGAATTTGTAATAGGTAAATACAGAACTTCGAATTGTTAATTTCAAACTAAGATTGTAAATAATAATTTGAAGATCTGAACTTGTAGTAGTCAAATACCGAACTTCGAATTGTTAAATACAAATTATTAGTGCAAATTATAACTTGAAGATCTGAACTTGTAATTGTCAAATACAGTACTTAGAATTGATAACTTCAAATTATGATTGCAAATTATAACATGAAGATCTGAACTTGTAATCGTCAAATACAGAACTAAAAATTGATAGCTTATAATTATAATTGCAAATTATAACTTGAAGAACTGAATTTGTAATAGGTAAATACAGAACTTCGAATTGTTAATTTCAAACTAAGATTGTAAATAATAATTTGAAGATCTGAACTTGTAATAGTCAAATACAGAACTTAAAATTGATAGCTTATAATTATAATTGCAAATTATAAGTTGAAGATCTGGACTTGTATTAGGTAAATACAGAACTTCGAATTGTTAATTTCAAACTAAGATTGTAATTAATAATTTGAAGATCTGAACTTGTAATAGTCAAATATAGAAACTACGAATTGTTAAATACAAATTATTAGTGCAAATTATAACTTGAAGATCTGAACCTGTAATTGTCAAAGACAGAACTTAGAATTCATAACTTCAAATTATGATTGCTAATTATAACTTGAAGATCTGAACTTGTAATAGTCAAATACAGAACTTAAAATTGATAGCTTATAATTATAATTGCAAATTATAACTTGAAGAACTGAATTTGTAATAGGTAAATACAGAACTTCGAATTGTTAATTTCAAACTAAGATTGTAAATAATAATTTGAAGATCTTAACTTGTAATAGTCAAATACAGAACTTCGAATTGTTAAATACAAATTATTAGTGCAAATTATAACTTGAAGATCTGAACTTGTAATTGTCAAATTCAGAACTTATAATTGATAGCTTATAATTATAATTGCAAATTATAAGTTGTAGATCTGAACTTGTAATAGGTAAATACAGAACTTCTAATTGTTAATTTCAAACTAAGATTGTAATTAATAATTTGAAGATCTGAACTTGTAATAGTCAAATATAGAAACTTCGAATTGTTAAATACAAATTATTAGTGCAAATTATAACTTAAAGATCTGATCTTGTAATTGTCAAATACAGCACTTAGAATTGATAACTTCAAATTATGATTGCAAGTTATAACATGAAGATCTGAACTTGTAATCGTCAAATACAGAACTAAAAATTGATAGCTTATAATTATAATTGCAAATTACAACTTGAAGAACTGAATTTGTAATAGGTAAATACAGAACTTCGAATTGTTAATTTCAAACTAAGATTGTAAATAATAATTTGAAGATCTGAACTTGTAATAGTCAAATACAGAACTTAAAATTGATAGCTTATAATTATAATTGCAAATTATAAGTTGAAGATCTGGACTTGTATTAGGTAAATACAGAACTTCGAATTGTTAATTTCAAACTAAGATTGTAATTAATAATTGGAAGATCTGAACTTGTAATAGTCAAATATAGAAACTACGAATTGTTAAATACAAATTATTAGTGCAAATTATAACTTGAAGATCTGAACCTGTAATTGTCAAAGACAGAACTTAGAATTCATAACTTCAAATTATGATTGCTAATTATAACTTGAAGATCTGAACTTGTAATAGTCAAATACAGAACTTAAAATTGATAGCTTATAATTATAATTGCAAATTATAACTTGAAGAACTGAATTTGTAATAGGTAAATACAGAACTTCGAATTGTTAATTTCAAACTAAGATTGTAAATAATAATTTGAAGATCTGAACTTGTAATAGGTAAATACAGAATTTCGAATTGTTAATTTCAAACTAAGATTGTAATTAATAATTTGAAGATCTGAACTTGTAATAGTCAAATACAGATCTCCGAATTGTTAAATACAAATTATTAGTACAAATTATAACTTAAAGATCTGATCTTGTATTTGTCAAATACAGCACTTAGAATTCATAACTTCAAATTATGATTGCAAATTATAACTGGAAGATCTGAACTTGGAATTGTCAAATACAGAACTTAGAACTCATAACTTCAAATTATGATTGCTAATTATAACATGAAGATCTGAACTTGTAATCGTCAAATACAGAACTAAAAATTGATAGCTTACAATTATAATTGCAAATTATAACTTGAAGAACTGAATTTGTAATAGGTATATACAGAACTTCGAATTGTTAATTTCAAACTAAGATTGTAAATAATAGTTTGAAGATCTGAACTTGTAATAGTCAAATACAGAACTTCGAATTGTTAAATACAAATTATTAGTGCAAATTATAACTTGAAGATCTGAACTTGTAATTGTCAAATACAGAACTTAAAATTGATAGCTTATAATTATAATTGCAAATTATAAGTTGAAGATCTGAACTTGTAATAGGTAAATACAGAACTTCGAATTGTTAATTACAAACTAAGATTGTAATTAATAATTTGAAGATCTGAACTTGTAATAGTCAAATACAGAACTTCGAATTGTTAAATACAAATTATTAGGCAAATTATAACTTGAAGATCTGAACTTGTAATTGACAAATACAGAACTTAAAATTGATAGCTTATAATTATAATTGCAAATTATAAGTTGAAGATCTGAACTTGTAATAGGTAAATACAGAACTTCGAATTGTTAATTTCAAACTAAGATTGCAATTAATAATTTGAAGATCTGAACTTGTAATAGTCAAATACAAAACTTCGAATTGTTAAATACAAATTATTAGTGCAAAGTATAACTTGAAGATCTGAACTTGTAATTGTCAAATACAGCACTAAGAATTCATAACTTCAAATTATGATTGCAAATTATAACTTGAAGATCTGAACTTGTAATTGTCAAATACAGAACTTAGAATTCATAACTTCAAATTATGATTGTAAATAATAATTAGAAGAACTTGTAATAGTCAAATACAGAAATTAGAATTGTAAAATTCAAATTATGATTGTAAATTATAACTTGAAGATCTGAACTTGTAATAGTCAAATACAGAACTTCAAATTGTTAAATACAAATTATTAGTGCAAATTATAACTTGAAGATCTGAACTTGTAATTGTCAAATACAGAACTTAAAATTGATAGCTTATAATTATAATTGCAAATTATAAGTTGAAGATCTGAACTTGTAATAGGTAAATACAGAACTAAAAATTGATAGCTTATAATTATAATTGCAAATTATAACTTGAAGAACTGAATTTGTAATAGGTAAATACAGAACTTCGAATTGTTAATTTCAAACTATGATGGTAAATAATAATTTGAAGAGCTGAACTTGTAATAGTCAAATACAGATCTCCGAATTGTTAAATACAAATTATTAGTGCAAATTATAACTTAAAGATCTGAACTTGTAATTGTCAAATACAGCACTTAGAATTCATAACTTCAAATTATGATTGCAAATTATAACTGGAAGATCTGAACTTGTAATTGTCAAATACAGAACTTAGAACTCATAACTTCAAATTATGATTGTAAATAATAATTAGTACATCTGAACTTGTAATCCTCAAATACAGAACTTCGAATTGTTAAATACAAATTATTAGTGCAAATTATAACTTGAAGTTCTGAACTTGTAATTGTCAAATACAGAACTAAGAATTGATAGCTTATAATTATAATTGCAAATTATAACTTGAAGATCTGAACTTGTAATAGTGAATTACAGAACTTCTAATTGTTAATTTCAAACTATGATTGTAAATAATAATTTGAAGATCTGAACTTGTAATAGTCAAATACAGAACTTTGAATTGTTAAATACAAATTATTAGTGCAAATTATAACTTGAAGATCTGAACTTGTAATTGTCAAATACAGAACTTAAAATTGATAGCTTATAATTATAATTGCAAATTAGAAGTTGAAGATCTGAACTTTAAATAGGTAAATACAGAACTTCTAATTGTTAATTTCAAACTAAGATTGTAATTAATAATTTGAAGATCTGAACTTGTAATAGTCAAATACAGATCTCCGAATTGTTAAATACAAATTATTAGTGCAAATTATAACTTAAAGATCTGATCTTGTAATTGTCAAATACAGCACTTAGAATTCATAACTTCAAATTATGATTGCAAATTATAACTGGAAGATCTGAACTTGTAATTGTCAAATGCAGAACTTAGACCTCATAACTTCAAATTATGATTGCTGATTATAACATGAAGATCTGAACTTGTAATCGTCAAATACAGAACTAAAAATTGATAGCTTATAATTATAATTGCAAATTATAACTTGAAGAACTGAATTTGTAATAGGTAAATACAGAACTTCGAATTGTTAATTTCAAACTAAGATTGTAAATAATAATTTGAAGATCTGAACTTGTAGTAGTCAAATACCGAACTTCGAATTGTTAAATACAAATTATTAGTGCAAATTATAACTTGAAGATCTGAACTTGTAATTGTCAAATACAGTACTTAGAATTGATAACTTCAAATTATGATTGCAAATTATAACATGAAGATCTGAACTTGTAATCGTCAAATACAGAACTAAAAATTGATAGCTTATAATTATAATTGCAAATTATAACTTGAAGAACTGAATTTGTAATAGGTAAATACAGAACTTCGAATTGTTAATTTCAAACTAAGATTGTAAATAATAATTTGAAGATCTGAACTTGTAATAGTCAAATACAGAACTTAAAATTGATAGCTTATAATTATAATTGCAAATTATAAGTTGAAGATCTGGACTTGTATTAGGTAAATACAGAACTTCGAATTGTTAATTTCAAACTAAGATTGTAATTAATAATTTGAAGATCTGAACTTGTAATAGTCAAATATAGAAACTACGAATTGTTAAATACAAATTATTAGTGCAAATTATAACTTGAAGATCTGAACCTGTAATTGTCAAAGACAGAACTTAGAATTCATAACTTCAAATTATGATTGCTAATTATAACTTGAAGATCTGAACTTGTAATAGTCAAATACAGAACTTAAAATTGATAGCTTATAATTATAATTGCAAATTATAACTTGAAGAACTGAATTTGTAATAGGTAAATACAGAACTTCGAATTGTTAATTTCAAACTAAGATTGTAAATAATAATTTGAAGATCTGAACTTGTAATAGGTAAATACAGAATTTCGAATTGTTAATTTCAAACTAAGATTGTAATTAATAATTTGAAGATCTGAACTTGTAATAGTCAAATACAGATCTCCGAATTGTTAAATACAAATTATTAGTACAAATTATAACTTAAAGATCTGATCTTGTATTTGTCAAATACAGCACTTAGAATTCATAACTTCAAATTATGATTGCAAATTATAACTGGAAGATCTGAACTTGGAATTGTCAAATACAGAACTTAGAACTCATAACTTCAAATTATGATTGCTAATTATAACATGAAGATCTGAACTTGTAATCGTCAAATACAGAACTAAAAATTGATAGCTTACAATTATAATTGCAAATTATAACTTGAAGAACTGAATTTGTAATAGGTATATACAGAACTTCGAATTGTTAATTTCAAACTAAGATTGTAAATAATAGTTTGAAGATCTGAACTTGAAATAGTCAAATACAGAACTTCGAATTGTTAAATACAAATTATTAGTGCAAATTATAACTTGAAGATCTGAACTTGTAATTGTCAAATACAGAACTTAAAATTGATAGCTTATAATTATAATTGCAAATTATAAGTTGAAGATCTGAACTTGTAATAGGTAAATACAGAACTTCGAATTGTTAATTACAAACTAAGATTGTAATGAATAATTTGAAGATCTGAACTTGTAATAGTCAAATACAGAACTTCGAATTGTTAAATACAAATTATTAGGCAAATTATAACTTGAAGATCTGAACTTGTAATTGACAAATACAGAACTTAAAATTGATAGCTTATAATTATAATTGCAAATTATAAGTTGAAGATCTGAACTTGTAATAGGTAAATACAGAACTTCGAATTGTTAATTTCAAACTAAGATTGTAATTAATAATTTGAAGATCTGAACTTGTAATAGTCAAATACAAAACTTCGAATTGTTAAATACAAATTATTAGTGCAAAGTATAACTTGAAGATCTGAACTTGTAATTGTCAAATACAGCACTAAGAATTCATAACTTCAAATTATGATGGCAAATTATAACTTGAAGATCTGAACTTGTAATTGTCAAATACAGAACTTAGAATTCATAACTTCAAATTATGATTGTAAATAATAATTAGAAGAACTTGTAATAGTCAAATACAGAAATTAGAATTGTAAAATTCAAATTATGATTGTAAATTATAACTTGAAGATCTGAACTTGTAATAGTCAAATACAGAACTTCAAATTGTTAAATACAAATTATTAGTGCAAATTATAACTTGAAGATCTGAACTTGTAATTGTCAAATACAGAACTTAAAATTGATAGCTTATAATTATAATTGCAAATTATAAGTTGAAGATCTGAACTTGTAATAGGTAAATACAGAACTAAAAATTGATAGCTTATAATTATAATTGCAAATTATAACTTGAAGAACTGAATTTGTAATAGGTAAATACAGAACTTCGAATTGTTAATTTCAAACTATGATGGTAAATAATAATTTGAAGAGCTGAACTTGTAATAGTCAAATACAGATCTCCGAATTGTTAAATACAAATTATTAGTGCAAATTATAACTTAAAGATCTGAACTTGTAATTGTCAAATACAGCACTTAGAATTCATAACTTCAAATTATGATTGCAAATTATAACTGGAAGATCTGAACTTGTAATTGTCAAATACAGAACTTAGAACTCATAACTTCAAATTATGATTGTAAATAATAATTAGTACATCTGAACTTGTAATCCTCAAATACAGAACTTCGAATTGTTAAATACAAATTATTAGTGCAAATTATAACTTGAAGTTCTGAACTTGTAATTGTCAAATACAGAACTTAGAATTGATAGCTTATAATTATAATTGCAAATTATAACTTGAAGATCTGAACTTGTAATAGTGAATTACAGAACTTCTAATTGTTAATTTCAAACTATGATTGTAAATAATAATTTGAAGATCTGAACTTGTAATAGTCAAATACAGAACTTTGAATTGTTAAATACAAATTATTAGTGCAAATTATAACTTGAAGATCTGAACTTGTAATTGTCAAATACAGAACTTAAAATTGATAGCTTATAATTATAATTGCAAATTAGAAGTTGAAGATCTGAACTTTAAATAGGTAAATACAGAACTTCTAATTGTTAATTTCAAACTAAGATTGTAATTAATAATTTGAAGATCTGAACTTGTAATAGTCAAATACAGATCTCCGAATTGTTAAATACAAATTATTAGTGCAAATTATAACTTAAAGATCTGATCTTGTAATTGTCAAATACAGCACTTAGAATTCATAACTTCAAATTATGATTGCAAATTATAACTGGAAGATCTGAACTTGTAATTGTCAAATGCAGAACTTAGACCTCATAACTTCAAATTATGATTGCTGATTATAACATGAAGATCTGAACTTGTAATCGTCAAATACAGAACTAAAAATTGATAGCTTATAATTATAATTGCAAATTATAACTTGAAGAACTGAATTTGTAATAGGTAAATACAGAACTTCGAATTGTTAATTTCAAACTAAGATTGTAAATAATAATTTGAAGATCTGAACTTGTAATAGTCAAATACCGAACTTCGAATTGTTAAATACAAATTATTAGTGCAAATTATAACTTGAAGATCTGAACTTGTAATTGACAAATATAGAACTTAAAATTGATAGCTTATAATTATAATTGGAAATTATAAGTTGAAGATCTGAACTTGTAATAGGTAAATACAGGACTTCGAATTGTTAATTTCAAACTAAGATTGTAAATAATAATTAGAAGATCTGAACTTGTAATAGTCAAATACAGAACTTCGAATTGTTAAATACAAATTATTAGCGCAAATTATAACTTGAAGATCTGGACTTGTAATTGTCAAATACAGAACTTAGAATTGATAGCTTATAATTATAATTGCAAATTATATCTTGAAGATCTGAACTTGTAATAGTGAATTACAGAACTAATAATTGTTAATTTCAAACTAAGATTGTAATTAATAATTTGAAGATCTGAACTTGTAATAGTCAAATACAGAACTCCGAATTGTTAAATACCAATTATTAGTGCAAATTATAACTTGAAGATCTAAACTTGTAATTGTCAAATACAGCACTTAGAATTCATAACTTCAAATTATGATTGCAAATTATAACTGGAAGATCTGAACTTGTAATTGTCAAATACAGAACTTAGAACTCATAACTTCAAATTATGATTGCTAATTATAACTTGAAGATCTGAACTTATAATAGTCAAATACAGAACTTAGAATTGTAAAATTCAAATTAAGAATGCAAATTATAACTTGAAGATCTGAACTTGTAATAGTCAAATACAGAACTTCGAATTGTTAAATACAACTTATTAGTGCAAATTATAACTTGAAGATCTGAACTTGTAATTGTCAAATACAGAACTTAGAATTGATAACTTATAATTATAATTGCAAATTATAACTTGAAGATCTGAACTTGAAATAGTGAATTACAGAACTTAGATTTGTTAAATACTAATTATTATTTCAAATTATAACTTGAAGATCTGAACTTGTAATTGTCAAATACGGAACTTAAAATTGAAAGCTTATAATTATAATTGCAAATTATAACTTGAAGATCTGAACTTGTAATAGGTAAATACTGAACTTCTAATTGTTAATTTCAAACTAAGATTTCAAATAATAATTTGAAGTTCTGAACTTGTAATAGTCAAATACAGAACTTCGAATTGTTAAATACAAATTATTAGTGCAAATTATAACTTGAAGATCTGAACTTGTAATTGGCAAATACAGAACTTAAAATTGATAGCTTATAATTATAATTGCAAATTATAAGTTGAAGATCTGAACTTGTAATAGGTAAATACAGAACTTCTAATTGTTAATTTCAAACTAAGATTGTAATTAATAATTACAAGGTCTGAACTTGTAATAGGCAAATACAGATCTCCGAAATGTTAAATACAAATTATTAGTGCAAATTATAACTTAAAGATCTGAACTAGTAATTGTCAAATACAGCACTTAGAATTCATAACTTCAAATTATGATTGCAAATTATAACTGGAAGATCTGAACTTGTAATTGTCAAATACAGAACTTAGAACTCATAACTTCAAATTATGATTGCAAATAATAATTAGAAGATCTGAACTTGTAATACTCAAATACAGAACTTCGAATTGTTAAATACAAATTATTAGTGCAAATTATAACTTGAAGTTCTGAACTTGTAATTGTCAAATACAGAACTTAGAATTGATAGCTTATAATTATAATTGCAAATTATAACTTGAAGATCTGAACTTGTAATAGTGAATTACAGAACTTCTAATTGTTAATTTCAAACTAAGATTGTAAATAATAATTTGAAGATCTGAACTTGTAATAGTCAAATACAGAACTTGGAATTGTTAAATACAAATTATTAGTGCAAATTATAACTTGAAGATCTGAACTTGTAATTGTCAAATACAGAACTTAAAATTGATAGCTTATAATTATAATTGCAAATTAGAAGTTGAAGATCTGAACTTTAAATAGGTAAATACAGAACTACTAATTGTTAATTTCAAACTAAGATTGTAATTAATAATTTGAAGATCTGAACTTGTAATAGTCAAATACAAAACTTCGAATTGTTAAATACAAATTATTAGTGCAAATTATAACTTGAAGATCTGAACTTGTAATTGACAAATATAGAACTTAAAATTGATAGCTTATAATTATAATTGCAAATTATAAGTTGAAGATCTGAACTTGTAATAGGTCAATACAGGACTTCGAATTGTTAATTTCAAACTAAGATTGTAAATAATAATTAGAAGATCTGAACTTGTAATAGTCAAATACAGAACTTCGAATTGTTAAATACAAATTATTAGCGCAAATTATAACTTGAAGATCTGAACTTGTAATTGTCAAATACAGAACTTAGAATTGATAGCTTATAATTAAAATTGCAAATTATATCTTGAAGATCTGAACTTGTAATAGTGAATTACAGAACTAATAATTGTTAATTTCAAACTAAGATTGAAATTAATAATTTGAAGATCTGAACTTGTAATAGTCAAATACAGAACTCCGAATTGTTAAATACCAATTATTAGTGCAAATTATAACTTGAAGATCTGAACTTGAAATTGTCAAATACAGCAATTAGAATTCATAACTTCAAATTATGATTGCAAATTATAACTGGAAGATCTGAACTTGTAATTGTCAAATACAGAACTTAGAACTCATAACTTCAAATTATGATTGCTAATTATAACTTGAAGATCTGAACTTATAATAGTCAAATACAGAACTTAGAATTGTAAAATTCAAATTAAGAATGCAAATTATAACTTGAAGATCTGAACTTGTAATAGTCAAATACAGAACTTCGAATTGTTAAATACAAATTATTAGTGCAAATTATAACTTGAAGATCTGAACTTTAAATAGGTAAATACAGAACTTCTAATTGTTAATTTCAAACTAAGATTGTAATTAATAATTTGAAGATCTGAACTTGTAATAGTCAAATACAGATCTCCGAATTGTTAAATACAAATTATTAGTGCAAATTATAACTTAAAGATCTGATCTTGTAATTGTCAAATACAGCACTTAGAATTCATAACTTCAAATTATGATTGCAAATTATAACTGGAAGATCTGAACTTGTAATTGTCAATTGCAGAACTTAGACCTCATAACTTCAAATTATGATTGCTAATTATAACATGAAGATCCGAACTTGTAATCGTCAAATACAGAACTAAAAATTGATAGCTTATAATTATAATTGCAAATTATAACTTGAAGATCTGAACTTGAAGATCTGAACTTGTAATAGTGAATTACAGAACTTAGATTTGTTAATTACAAACTAAGATTGTAATTAATAATTTGAAGATCTGAACTTGTAATAGTCAAATACAGAACTTCGAATTGTTAAATACAAATTATTTGGCAAATTATAACTTGAAGATCTGAACTTGTAATTGACAAATACAGAACTTAAAATTGATAGCTTATAATTATAATTGCAAATTATAAGTTGAAGATCTGAACTTATAATAGGTAAATACAGAACTTCGAATTGTTAATTTCAAACTAAGATTGTAATTAATAATTTGAAGATCTGAACTTGTAATAGTCAAATACAAAACTTCGAATTGTTAAATACAAATTATTAGTGCAAAGTATAACTTGAAGATCTGAACTTGTAATTGTCAAATACAGCACTAAGAATTCATAACTTCAAATTATGATTGCAAATTATAACTTGAAGATCTGAACTTGTAATTGTCAAATACAGAACTTAGAATTCATAACTTCAAATTATGATTGTAAATAATAATTAGAAGAACTTGTAATAGTCAAATACAGAAATTAAAATTGTAAAATTCAAATTATGATTGCAAATTATAACTTGAAGATCTGAACTTGTAATTGTCAAATACAGAACTTAGAATTCATAACTTCAAATTATGATTGTAAATAATAATTGGAAGAACTTGTAATAGTCAAATACAGAAATTAGAATTGTAAAATTCAAATTATGATTGCAAATTATAACTTGAAGATCTGAACTTGTAATAGTCAAATACAGAACTTCAAATTGTTAAATACAAATTATTAGTGCAAATTATAACTTGAAGATCTGAACTTGTAATTGTCAAATACAGAACTTAAAATTGATAGCTTATAATTATAATTGCAAATTATAAGTTGAAGATCTGAACTTGTAATAGGTAAATACAGAACTTCGAATTGTTAATTTCAAACTAAGATTGTAAATAATAATTTGAAGTTCTAAACTTATAATAGTCAAATACAGAACTTCGAATTGTTAAATACAAATTATTAGTGCAAATTATAACTTGAAGATCTGAACTTGTAATTGTCAAATACAGAACTTAGAATTGATAGCTTATAATTATAATTGCAAATTATAACTTGAAGATCTGAACTTGTAATAGTGAATTACAGAACTTAGATTTGTTAAATTCAAATTATTATTTCTAATTATAACTTGAAGATCTGAAATAGTAATTGTTAAATACACAACTTAAAATTGATAGCTTCTAATTATTATTGCAAATTATAACTTGAAGATCTGAACTTGTAATTGTCAAATACAGAACTTAAAATTGATAGCTTCTAATTATTATTTCAAATTATAACTTGAAGATCTGCACTTGTAATTGTCAAATACAGAACTTCTAATTGTTAAATACAAATTATTAGTGCAAATTATAACTTGAAGATCTGAACTTGTAATTGTCAAATACAGAACTTAAAATTGATAGCTTCTAATTATTATTTCAAATTATAACTTGAAGATCTGCACTTGTAATTGTCAAATACAGAACTTCTAATTGTTAAATACAAATTATTATTGTAAATTTTAACTTGAAGATCTGAACTTGTAATAGTGAATTAAAGAACTTAGATTTGTTAAATTCAAATTATTATTTCTAATTATAACTTGAAGATCTGAACTAGTAATTGTTAAATACAGAACTTAAAATTGATAGCTTCTAATTATTATTGCAAATTATAACTTGAAGAACTGTACTTGTAATTGTTAAATACAGAACTTAAAATTGATAGCTTCAAATTATTATTTCTAATTATAACTTGAAAATCTGAACTTGTAATTGTCAAATACAGAACTTCTAATTGTTAAATACAAATTATTAGTGCAAATTATAACTAGAAGATCTGAACTTGTACTTGTCAAATACAGAATTTAAAATTGATAGCTTCTAATTATTATTTCAAATTATAACTTGAAGATCTGAACTTGAAATTGTCAAATACAGAACTTCTAATTGTTAAATACAAATTATTAGTGCAAATTATAACTTGAAGATCTGAACATGTAATTGTCAAATACAGAACTTAAAATTGATAGCTTCTAATTATTATTGTAAATTATAACTTGAAGATCTGCACTTCTAATAGTGAATTACAGAACTTAGATTTGTTAAATTCAAATTATTATTTCTAATTATAACTTGAAGATCTGAACTAGTAATTGTTAAATACACAACTTAAAATTGATAGCTTCTAATTATTATTGCAAATTATAACTTGAAGATCTGAACTTGTAATTGTCAAATACAGAACTTAAAATTGATAGCTTCTAATTATTATTTCAAATTATAACTTGAAGATCTGCACTTGTAATTGTCAAATACAGAACTTCTAATTGTTAAATACAAATTATTAGTGCAAATTATAACTTGAAGATCTGAACTTGTAATTGTCAAATACAGAACTTAAAATTGATAGCTTCTAATTATTATTTCAAATTATAACTTGAAGATCTGCACTTGTAATTGTCAAATACAGAACTTCTAATTGTTAAATACAAATTATTATTGTAAATTTTAACTTGAAGATCTGAACTTGTAATAGTGAATTAAAGAACTTAGATTTGTTAAATTCAAATTATTATTTCTAATTATAACTTGAAGATCTGAACTAGTAATTGTTAAATACAGAACTTAAAATTGATAGCTTCTAATTATTATTGCAAATTATAACTTGAAGAACTGTACTTGTAATTGTTAAATACAGAACTTAAAATTGATAGCTTCAAATTATTATTTCTAATTATAACTTGAAAATCTGAACTTGTAATTGTCAAATACAGAACTTCTAATTTTTAAATACAAATTATTAGTGCAAATTATAACTAGAAGATCTGAACTTGTAATTGTCAAATACAGAATTTAAAATTGATAGCTTCTAATTATTATTTCAAATTATAACTTGAAGATCTGAACTTGAAATTGTCAAATACAGAACTTCTAATTATTAAATACAAATTATTAGTGCAAATTATAACTTGAAGATCTGAACTTGAAATTGTCAAATACAGAACTTCTAATTGTTAAATACACATTATTAGTGCAAATTATAACTTGAAGATCTGAACTAGTAATTGTCAAATATAGAACTTAAAATTGATAGCTTCCCATTATTATTGCAAATTATAACTTGAAGATCTGAACTTGTAATTATCAAATACAGAACTTAAAATTGATAGCTTCTAATTATTATTTCAAATTATAACTTGAAGATCTGAACTTGTAATTGTCAAATACAGAACTACTAATTGTTAAATACAAATTATTAGTGCAAATTATAACTTGAAGATCTGAACATGTAATTGTCAAATACAGAACTTAAAATTGATAGCTTCTAATTATTATTGTAAATTATAACTTGAAGATCTGCACTTCTAATAGTGAATTACAGAACTTAGATTTGTTAAATTCAAATTATTATTTCTAATTATAACTTGAAGATCTGAACTACTAATTGTTAAATACACAACTTAAAATTGATAGCTTCTAATTATTATTGCAAATTATAACTAGAAGATCTGAACTTGTAATTGTCAAATACAGAACTTAAAATTGATAGCTTCTAATTATTATTTCAAATTATAACTTGAAGATCTGCACTTGTAATTGTCAAATACAGAACTTCTAATTGTTAAATACAAATTATTAGTGCAAATTATAACTTGAAGATCTGAACTTGTAATTGTCAAATACAGAACATAAAATTGATAGCTTCTAATTATTATTGCAAATTATAACTTGAAGATCTGAACTTGTAATTGTCAAATACAGAACTTAGATTTGTTAAATTCAAATTATTATTTGAAATTATAACTTGAAGATCTGAACTAGTAATTGTCAAATACAGAACTTAAAATTGATAGCTTCTAATTATTATTGCAAATTATAACTTGAAGATCTGAACTTGTAATTGTCAAATACAGAACTTAAAATTGATAGCTTCTAATTATTATTTCAAATTATAACTTGAAGATTTGAACTTGTAATTGTCAAATCCAGAACTTAAAATTGATAGCTTCTAATTATTATTGCAAATAATAACTTGAAGATCTGAACTTGTAATTCTCAAATGCAGAACTTAAAATTGATAGCTTAAAATTATAATTCAATTTATAACTTGAAGATCTGAACTTGTAATAGTCAAATACAGAACTTCGAATTGTTAAATACACATTATTAGTGCAAATTATAACTTGAAGATCTGAACTTGTAATAGATAAATACAGAACTTCGAATTGTTAAACTCAAACTAAGATTGCAAATAATAATTTGAAGATCTGAACTTGTAATAGTCAAATACAGAACTTCTAATTGTTAAATACAAATTATTATTGCAAATTATAACTTGAAGATCTGAACTTGTAATTGTCAAATACAGAACTTCTAATTATTAAATACAAATTATTAGTGCAAATTATAACTTGAAGATCTGAACTTGTAATTGTCAAATACAGAACTTAAAATTGATAGCTTCTAACTATTATTGCAAATTATAACTTGAAGATCTGAACTTGTAATAGTGAATTACAGAACTTAGATTTGTTAAATTCAAATTATTATTTCAAATTATAACTTGAAGATCTGAACTAGTAATTGTCAAATACAGAACTTAAAATTGATAGCTTATAATTATTATTGTAAATTATAACTTGAAGATCTGAACTTGTAATAGTGAATTACAGAACTTAGATTTGTTAAATTCAAATTATTATTTCAAATTATAACTTGAAGATCTGAACTTGTAATTGTCAAATACAGAACTTAAAATTGATAGCTTCTAATTATTATTGCTAATTATAATTTGAAGATCTGAACTTGTAATAGTCAAATACAGAACTACTAATTGTTAAATACAAATTATTAGTGCAAATTATAATTTGAAGATCTGCACTTGTAATTGTCAAATACAGAACTTAAAATTGATAGCTTAAAATTATAATTCAATTTATAACTTGAAGATCTGAACTTGTAATAGTCAAATACAGAACTTCGAATTGTTAAATACAAATTATTAGTGCAAATTATAACTTGAAGAACTGTACTTGTAATAGGTAAATACAGAACTTCGAATTGTTAAATTCAAACTAAGATTGCAAATAATAATTTGAAGATCTGAACTTGTAATAGTCAAATACAGAACTTCTAATTGTAAAATACAAATTATTAGTGCAAATTATAACTTGAAGATCTGAACTTGAAATTGTCAAATACAGAACTTCGAATTGTTAAATACAAATTATTAGTGCAAATTATAACTTGTAGATCTGAACTTGTAATAGGTAAATACAGAACTTCGAATTGTTAAATTCAAACTATGACTGCAAATAATAATTTGTAGATCTGAACTTGTAATAGTCAAATACAGAACTTCTAATTGTTAAATACAAATTATTAGTGCAAATTATAACTTGAAGATCTGAACTTGAAATTGTCAAATACACAACTTCTAATTATTAAATACAAATTATTAGTGCTGTAGCGAATTTGACCTTTCTAAATGAAAGGTTCCGGCACAATACCCAGTGTCGGACTTTTCGGACTGGCCCAAGGTTTCTTTAGGACGTCTATGTTGTAACGATTTAATCATTTTTTTTTAGTTCAAATTTAAGAATTTAATTAATAAATTCAAATATTGAACACCTGATTGTGTGAGCTGGAATTACTCGGGAGATGAATGGGTTGCATAGGTTGAAATGCGGAAATATCAGTTGTTAGATAGCTTTAATCTTTTACAGAAAACTAAAATTAAATTCAAATAGTAACATTCATTAAAGGTGAATAAGATGTCAGTATCGAGATTTGCTCCTAGTAGAATTTCCAGCAGAATAAAAGTTAGATGCCAACATTTTATGTTTCTGGGAGAGCTTTTTGAGCTTGATCTTGAGAATCTTCCGAGCCGTCTTCGTTTACAAGATAGCTATTCCGAAAATACCTCTCGGCGTTGTTTACGTTTACTAGGCAACTACCGAATCCGTCCTTCTTAAACAACCATAAAAACCTCCGATCGCTTACGTTCTTCTAGGCGAGCTTCCGTTCCTACAAATTGTCTTTAGTTTTCGGTAACAAGACTAAACCGGCAGCTCCTGAAACATTTGATACATCCCGCCGTTATAATCAAAGAGATTACCTTCCAGATTTTCCAGTAGGAGTCAGGTAGCTGTTCCCACGATACACTGCAGGTTGACTCATAGGTAAAAATCAGTTGGTGATAAAAACGAGTAACGTTTTCCGAATCCCGTACCAGTTTAAATCCTATCCAAATTAGATACCAACAATTCCGTTCCGTAGAGAGATTAGCTTCCGTGTTGGTAGTCAGATTAGATAGTAATATATTGGTAGCCGTTGATTTTCAAAGTACAAATTTTCTTAAGTAAAGTCAGGTAGTTCCGAGAACAAAAACGATTAAGATTAGATTAGAATATAGTAATTAGGATCAACTCACCGTTAGTAACAGTTTCAGTAGGATTGGCATCTACCCGAATAAATTCAGCTCCGTTTGTTTACGAACATATAATTTATAACCTAAAAAGTAAAAAAAAGCCAGGAAGTTATTAGGAAATCATTCAGTTAGGGAAATTAAAATAGTAGGAGTAATTTCATAACTTACCAGTACACAATCACTCCTTAATGCAATTTAATAGGTAAAAATTTTCATACGCCACTAATTACCGTGTGTTACAAATAGTAAACACTACTACACCGACATTGCCGTATCAAAATTAGTTTATTCAGGGTTCACATTTTTATTTTCAGTTTTGCTAAAAAGAAATTCCGTTTAATTTAGTTTTAATTAATCATATTAATTACCGCCGAAATAATATTAGCTACATAATTAGTGGTTCGCTAATAATTAAGTTTTGGAAATCTATTTTATATTTTGTTTGAGTTTAATACAGTTTAGTTTTAAGTTTTGTAAATAAATTATTATAATAAAATTCTGTTTATATTTTAACGTGCATTTATTTTTATTTTCTTGTTTTAAAACTTTCATAAAAGTTTTTGGCGCCTGCGACCGAAGCAGTGAAACTCCGACGACATAGACGTCCTAAAGAAACCTTGGGCCAGTCCGAAAAGTCCGACACTGGGTATTGTGCCGGAACCTTTCATTTAGAAAGGTCAAATTCGCTACAATGTCGTCGGAGTTTCACTTCTTCGGTCGCAGGCGCCAAAAACTTTTATGAAAGTTTTAAAACAAGAAAATAAAAATAAATGTACGTTAAAATATAAACATAATTTTATTATAATAATTTATTTACAAAACTTAAAACTAAACTGTATTAAACTCAAACAAAATATAAAATAGATTTCCAAAACTTAATTATTAGCGAACCACTAATTATGTAGCTAATATTATTTCGGCGGTAATTAATATGATTAATTAAAACTAAATTAAACGGAATTTCTTTTTAGCAAAACTGAAAATAAAAATGTGAACCCTGAATAAACTAATTTTGATACGGCAATGTCGGTGTAGTGTTTACTATTTGTAACACACGGTAATTAGTGGCGTATGAAAATTTTTACCTATTAAATTGCATTAAGGAGTGATTGTGTACTGGTAAGTTATGAAATTACTCCTACTATTTTAATTCCCCTACCTGAATGATTTCCTAATAACTTCCTAATAACTTCCTGGCTTTTTTTTACTTTTTAGGTTATAAATTATATGTTCGTAAACAAACGGAGCTGAATTTATTCGGGTTGATGCCAATCCTACTGAAACTATTACTAACGGTGAGTTGATCCTAATTACTATATTCTAATCTAATCTTAATCGTTTTTGTTCTCGGAACTACCTGACTTTACTTAAGAAAATTTGTACTTTTGAAAATTAACGGCTACCAATAAATTACTATCTAATCTGACTACCAACACGGAAGCTAATCTCTCTACGGAACGGAATTGTTGGTATCTAATTTGGATAGGATTTAAACTGGTACGGGATTCGGAAAAAACGTTACTCGTTTTTATCACCAACTGATTTTTACCTATGAGTCAACCTGCAGTGTATCATGGGAACAGCTACCTGACTCCTACTGGAAAATCTGGAAGGTAATCTCTTTGATTATAACGGCGGGATGTATCAAATGTTTCAGGAGCTGCCGGTTTAGTCTTGTTACCGAAAACTAAAGACAATTTGTAGGAACGGAAGCTCGCCTAGAAAAACGTAAGCGATCGGAGGTTTTTATGGTTGTTTAAGAAGGACGGATTTGGTAGTTGCCTAGTAAACGTAAACAACGCCGAGAGGTATTTTCGGAATAGCTATCTTGTAAACGAAGACGGCTCGGAAGTATCTCAAAATCAAGCTCAAGAGCTCTCCCAGAAACATAAAATGTTGGCATCTAACTTTTATTCTGCTGGAAATTCTACTAGGAGCAAATCTCGATACTGACATCTTATTCACCTTTAATGAATGTTACTATTTGAATTTAATTTTAGTTTTCTGTAAAAGATTAAAGCTATCTAACAACTGATATTTCCGCATTTCAACCTATGCAACCCATTCATCTCCTGAGTAATTCCAGCTCACACAATCAGGTGTTCAATATTTGAATTTATTAATTAAATTCTTAAATTTGAACTAAAAAAACTGAAAATACGGTGGTGTTAAAATAAAACAAAAAAAAAGTGGTTCGCTACTACCAAAATAAACAAAAAAAAACGCGGCTACTGTGTTTACGGTTGGGTAAAGAAACTGGAACTTTTCACAAGCCGCTTCAACCTCTTTTGTAGAAATTCTGCGTCTCGTTGGGCTCGCTTCCACAACAATCCGGGACGGCGGCTGCGGTCGTTGACGTGGTGGAGCCACACTCCCTGGTCTGGCGGGTTTTCTTCTTGCTTCCATCTTCTGGTTGGCCTCAAATTTGTATCAAAAACTAACGTTCTTTGGTTGGCCTCAAACTTGCATCAAAAACTGAAAATATAAATCGATAAATTATATCACGGAGGTCAGGACAGGCTTTGCTCTATGTGTGGTGGGGCTCGTCCCTCCTTGGGTAAATCGAATTGCAGTCACAAAGTTTTCTTGCGGCGGCCTCTTCTCCTATCCACTCTTGGGTATCCTTAGCCTCTTCCGGAGCTGGTTGGTCGCCGCTGGTTGATACGCCAAGCCAATCTTTTTGGAAAAAAACAAACGGTATCGGAATGATGACTGGATGGCGAATCCGGACACAGCGGCATCGGCGGGTCAGCGACGGAATCAACCTCGGACCCCTCTCGGCAGCGGAACCTATCATCGCCCCAAGAAAATAATTCGCCCCGGGGGAGCACACAAAATTTAACACCTAGTGTCGACCCCACACACAGCTATGCTTCGGTCGGTTATTCTCGGCAACGGTGTACAGCTAAAAAATAAAAAAAAAATGGTTATCAAAAAAAACTCTACTACCTCGGGCGGCGGTCGGCTTCCTATCTTCGGCATCGGGGAAATCGTCGGTTTTTCGGACGGATCCTTTCTACGGAACGATGTTGACCTATTTAGTTTAACGTCGTTTTCGGACGGATTTAGTTTAACGTCGTTTTCGGACGGATTCGCTCTTCGAAATGATGTTGACCTATTTAGTTTAACGACTTTTCGGTCGGATTTAGTTTAACGTCGTTTTCGGACGGATTTATTTAGTCCGCTGGCGTCCTGGAGATCTCTCCCCATTTAAGATCCTTCACGTGCACTCTTGCCTCTTTTCCGCCCTCACATGGAACGACTTCCACCACTACTGGTGACAGTACTTTATGGATGAAGAAGGGGCCTTGATATTTAGGGGCTAGCTTACTCATCACCCCGGCTGCGGCATTGGAAAGAGTGTGGCATCTCTTATAGACAATATCTCCCACCCTAGGGACCTTATCTCTTCGCCGGCGATCGTAGTATCGGCTCTGGTTAGTGAAGGCAGTGGCTAGGTGGGTACGGGCGATCTCATGTAGGTGTTCCAATTGCACCAATTTTTCTCGCTGCTTGTCCGGGTCGAGTGCGTCCTGGAATGCAGTTGATTGGTCGGCCATGCAATATATTTCCCGGCCGTAGTTGAGGAGGCAGGGGGAGTATCCGGTGGAAGCGTGTTGAGCCGTATTTAGGGCGAATTGAACCTCTGGGAGGGTGGCGTCCCATTTTCTATGTTGATCCTTGCATGCTTGTGCAATCATGGTTCCAATGGTTTTGTTTGTACGTTCCACTGGATTACTCTGCGGTGTATATGGGGGGGTAAAGACGTGCTTAATGCCGGCGGCCTGGGTAATTCTCGCCATCTCCCGGCTAGTATATTGCGTCCCATTATCAGTCATGATCTGCTCGGGGGCCCCAAACCTCAAGATTATCTGGTTTTTGAAGGCTTTACATACTTCGGTTGCAGTAGCCTTGCGAAGGGGACTGAGTTCGACCCACTTCGTGAAGGTGTCCTGGAATACCAGCAGATACTGGTAGCCTTTAGTTGATCGTGGAAACGGACCAACCAAATCCGAACTCACCGTCTGCCAGGGTCGTTGCGGTATTCGAGGATACATGCGCCCCACTGGAAGTCCTACCGCTGGTTTGTACCTATTGCATGACTCACATGTTTTTACGTATTTCGCCACGTCTCGCAATAATCCTGGCCAATAGTAGCGACGGCTTATTCGAGCCGCGGTTTTTGCCACTCCCATATGGCCGGCGGTTGCCTCATCGTGGCATTCGCTAAGAATCTTGGGTCGATCTGGCGTGGGGACACACTGTTTCCATGGTGACTCAAATTCTCCGGTAATGGTACTTGTGGGGGTCGGGAATTTTTTAAAGATTTTCCCCTTCCTTACTTTGTAGTCGGCCAAGCGGGTAGGCTGTCGGCGTATGCTCCTCCACAATTGTCGATACCATTTACACTGGGGCTTGACGGGGGAATTTATGGCGGCTATCGGTACGACCTCTTCTTGATGACTTCTAGACAGGATGTCTGCCACACAATTGTTTTTCCCAGGTTGATATTCGATGGTGAAATCGTATTGTTGTAACTCGAGTATCCATCGTGTCAAACGTCAGGTGGGGTTCTTCTGTTGTCTGAGCCAACGGAGGCTTCGGTGATCGCTAATGACGGTAAATCTATATCCTTCCAGATAGCTGCGAAGCTTTTTTACCGCCCACACGACCGCCAAACATTCCAACTCGGTGATGGAGTAGTTTTTTTCTGCGGGGAGCAAACTATGCGGCTGATAAAAAGGATGGGTCGGTACCCTTCTGGGTCTTCTTGCTCTAGGACAGCTCCTAATCCCCGTGTACTGGCGTCTGTTCTTAAGATGAACAGTTTCGAAAAATCTGGGCATGCCAGGACCGGCGCATTAGTTAAAGCTTCTTTCAACTTGTGAAAGGACTCGGCCTGTTCCTCCGCCCATTGGAATTTATGTGCCTTTTTCAGTAGGGTGGTCAAAGGTCCCGCTATGACCGAGAAATTTGGTATAAATCTTCTATACCATGAGGCGGCTCCCAGGAAGCTTCGGACTTGTCGGACGGTGGTTGGATGATCGATATTTTTAATCGCTTCCACTTTCTCTGGGTCCGTCTTTATTCCAGAACCATTTACCACGTGCCCTAAATATTTCAGTTCGGTTTTGCCGAATTTGCATTTGTCGGGTTGCAGCCTAAGCCCGGCCTTCTTAAGTCGAGTAAATACTTCGGTTAACCGTATCAGGTGTTCTTCGAAGGTGGCACTCACCACTATAATGTCATCCAGATAACAAAAAGTAAGCGGTTCCAGTTCTGGTCCCAACGTATTGTCTAACAACCTTTGGAAGGTTGCAGGGGCAGAATGCAATCCGAACGGCATTACGGTAAATTGGAATAGGCCCCGTCCTGGCACGGTAAAAGCAGTGTACGGCTTACTTTCTTCTGCCAGTGGGATCTGCCAGTACCCATTTTTCAGGTCGATCGTACTAAAATACTTTGCTCCGCGAAGTTTATCCAGAATTGCCTGAATGTGGGGGATAGGATAGGCGTCCTTCATCGATGCTTCGTTAACACCTCTAAAATCTATACAAAAACGGTACTTGCCGTTTGTCTTCCTTACCAGTACGACGGGTGAGCTCCATGCACTCTGGGAGGGCTCGATTACTCCTTCCTGGAGCATCTGGTCAACTTCTTGATTTATGACTTCTTGCATCTTCGGGTTACGAGGATAATATCGTTGTTTAATGGGGTTGATGTCTGGCTTAAGGCGGATGTGGTGGCAGGTCGTTTTAATGGGGCCCGAATTCTTCTCTAACTCCGGTAAATGTTTTTGTAGAAATACTTGTAGTTGTTCGGCGTCGGTGTTTCGGACGGGTATCGCTGCCCCCAGTGGGGTGTTTGGAGATGGCGGGGGCACTAGTAGGCGGGGCGGGTTGAGCCTAATTATGGCTTCCAGATCGTGTAAAGCATCTACACCCAATATGGCCTCGGCGGTTAACTCTGGTACGTAGTTCCAGAGTATATTGATAGTTCGGGTGCCTATCTGTACCGGCATGCGTAATTTGGCTTTTATCTGGGTGGTACGGCCATCCGCCAATAATACTCTCTGCGGAGTATGACTGATGATGCAGCGGCGTTGGTTTTTTTCTCGGTGGTAGATTTTCTTGCCCATGAAACATTCCGCCGCGCCGGTATCCACTAGAGCCAAGTATTCATTTTTATTAATGCCGATTTTGACATACGGGCGTTTGTCGTCTTGCAAGAAGGGTTGTTTGTAATTCATGGTCGAGACTACGGCCGGACGGTGAAAGGAGCGTCTCTTTACTCTCTTCGGCCTCCTTCGTTTCCCGCCATACATCGGCAATTTCGGGTTTGTATATTGGCCTTCCCGCATCGCGAACAGCACAGCTTGGGGGGGTTTCGGCAATCATTTCGCCAGTGGCCTAAGGCTCCACACTGGAAGCATCGGTTACCTGGAGATACGGTCTCTGGGCGGTTTCTCCATGAGAGAGTCGGTCGAGGTGCTACACCTGTAACTGTCGCTTGCGAGACTGCGGGTTGGGTTTTGGAAGTGTCTTCTATGGTCAATAGCTGTATGCCCTTTTTTGTTTCTTTCAAAACCCGGTCGGTTTCTTGGACCAATGGGATTAATTCACGGACGGTAGTAAAATCCTTCTGTCGGATTGCCAATTTAAATTCGGGTCGTAAATTATTATGAATTATCTCTGCCTGTTCGGAGGCGGTATATTTCCCATAACGGCGCATCAGAGTCAACATGTCCGTGATGAACTCCATGACCGGCTCTATTCCCTGTCGTTTATTCAGGATTTCAGCTCCTAACTGTAACCGACCCTGATCGGGGCAATACTGTTGTTTGAATGCTTGCAAGAACTGGGTCCATTCAGTCCAACATATTCTATTGTTTCGGTACCATAATAATGGCCTATCTTTAAACAGCTCTGGTAGCGCTAACAGTAGCGTTTCCTCGGAGAGGCTGTAGCTATCTTTTAATTCTTCCAATCTTTCTAAGAATGATACCGGGTCTCCTTTTCCATCGAAACGAAGGTTCCACTTCCGCACGGTATTGCACACATCTGCGGGTGTTGGTGCAATTCTCGGTTCTGGGTCCGCTCTGGAGTGGTCTGTTATAATGACTCTTGGTCTCTGTTTCTCTCCTGTCAAAAAATATTTCTTAATTCGATCTCGTAATTCCACTATCGTGCCATACGGAATTAATCCAAAATCTTCGGCTAAAGTAATTAATGCCGGTTTCTTCAATGAATTTAGCTATGCAAATGAATTACTTTTCGGTGGTGGTGTTGGTACTTTTTCCGGGGCTTCTTCAATTGGTGAGCCATTCGGTACTGGCCCTTGCGGAGGTATTTCAGGAGTGTTGATTTCTATCAAGTTATCCGGATTTCCTATTGCTATTGTGTTCATCCTGAAATCAAATTTGGTTAATTTAGGTAGGAGAGGATCAGGGATAATGATTTTTCCCTAATTCTAATCTTTACGGTGAGTGAAACGTAAAAAGGTCCCTGCGCGGGCGCCAAATTTGTAGCGAATTTGACCTTTCTAAATGAAAGGTTCCGGCACAATACCCAGTGTCGGACTTTTCGGACTGGCCCAAGGTTTCTTTAGGACGTGTATGTCGTCGGAGTTTCACTTCTTCGGTCGCAGGCGCCAAAAACTTTTATGAAAGTTTTAAAACAAGAAAATAAAAATAAATGTACGTTAAAATATAAACATAATTTTATTATAATAATTTATTTACAAAACTTAAAACTAAACTGTATTTAACTCAAACAAAATATAAAATAGATTTCCAAAACTTAATTATTAGCGAACCACTGTAGCTAATATTATTTCGGCGGTAATTAATATGATTAATTAAAACTAAATTAAACGGAATTTCTTTTTAGCAAAACTGAAAATAAAAATGTGAACCCTGAATAAACTAATTTTGATACGGCAATGTCGGTGTAGTGTTTACTATTTGTAACACACGGTAATTAGTGGCGTATGAAAATTTTTACCTATTAAATTGCATTAAGGAGTGATTGTGTACTGGTAAGTTATGAAATTACTCCTACTATTTTAATTCCCCTACCTGAATGATTTCCTAATAACTTCCTAATAACTTCCTGGCTTTTTTTTACTTTTTAGGTTATAAATTATATGTTCGTAAACAAACGGAGCTGAATTTATTCGGGTTGATGCCAATCCTACTGAAACTATTACTAACGGTGAGTTGATCCTAATTACTATATTCTAATCTAATCTTAATCGTTTTTGTTCTCGGAACTACCTGACTTTACTTAAGAAAATTTGTACTTTTGAAAATTAACGGCTACCAATAAATTACTATCTAATCTGACTACCAACACGGAAGCTAATCTCTCTACGGAACGGAATTGTTGGTATCTAATTTGGATAGGATTTAAACTGGTACGGGATTCGGAAAAAACGTTACTCGTTTTTATCACCAACTGATTTTTACCTATGAGTCAACCTGCAGTGTATCATGGGAACAGCTACCTGACTCCTACTGGAAAATCTGGAAGGTAATCTCTTTGATTATAACGGCGGGATGTATCAAATGTTTCAGGAGCTGCCGGTTTAGTCTTGTTACCGAAAACTAAAGACAATTTGTAGGAACGGAAGCTCGCCTAGAAGAACGTAAGCGATCGGAGGTTTTTATGGTTGTTTAAGAAGGACGGATTCGGTAGTTGCCTAGTAAACGTAAACAACGCCGAGAGGTATTTTCGGAATAGCTATCTTGTAAACGAAGACGGCTCGGAAGTATCTCAAAATCAAGCTCAAGAGCTCTCCCAGAAACATAAAATGTTGGCATCTAACTTTTATTCTGCTGGAAATTCTACTAGGAGCAAATCTCGATACTGACATCTTATTCACCTTTAATGAATGTTACTATTTGAATTTAATTTTAGTTTTCTGTAAAAGATTAAAGCTATCTAACAACTGATATTTCCGCATTTCAACCTATGCAACCCATTCATCTCCCGAGTAATTCCAGCTCACACAATCAGGTGTTCAATATTTGAATTTATTAATTAAATTCTTAAATTTGAACTAAAAAAATGATTAAATCGTTACAGTGCAAATTATAACTTGAAGATCTGAACTTGTAATTGTCAAATACAGAACTCAAAATTGATAGCTTCTAATTATTATTGCAAATTATAACTTGAAGATCTGAACTTGTAATAGTGAATTACAGAACTTAGATTTGTTAAATTAAAATAATTATTTCAAATTATAACTTGAAGATCTGAACTAGTAATTGTCAAATACAGAACTTAAAATTGATAGCTTATAATTGTTATTGTAAATTATAACTTGAAGATCTGAACTTGTAATAGTGAATTACAGAACTTAGATTTGTTAAATTCAAATTATTATTTCAAATTATAACTTAAAGATCTGAAATTGTAATAGTGAATTACAGAACTTAGATTTGTTAAATTCAAATTATTATTTCAAATTATAACTTGAAAATCTGAACTAGTCATGGTCAAATACAGAACTTAAAATTGATAGCTTCTAATTATTATTGCAAATTATAACTTGAAGATCTGAACTTGTAATTGTCAAATACAGAACTTAAAATTGATAGCTTCTAATTATTATTTCAAATTATAACTTGAAGATCTGAACTTGTAATTGTCAAATACAGAACTTCTAATTGTTAAATACAAATTATTGGTGCAAATTATAACTTGAAGATCTGAACTTGTAATTGTCAAATACAAAACTTAAAATTGATAGCTTCTAATTATTATTGTAAATTATAACTTGAAGATCTGAACTTGTAATAGTGAATTACAGAACTTGTGACGGGCAACTCGTTGTGTTTTGAACGAAAACTAAGGAAAACGCAACGAATTGTATTAAAAAAAGCCGAAATAGAAATAAAGAAAAAAGGGGAGGGGGGACAGGCTATTTGCCCTGCAGAAACAGTGTGCCAGCAGCTCAATGGAGATGGGAGTGGGTGGAATTGTAGACGAATCTATCACGGGCACTGTAACGCAGGGGGGGGGGAATTCTTAATCCCGAACAAACTTCGAGATTGGAGAGGGCGCCACCTAGGTCGGAAAATACTTCTTCGTAGCGTGCAGCTTTCAGAACGAAACGGACCTGGACGTTCACTGAAAAAAAATAATATATGCACGACGGAATGCGGGGTGAAGGGCTTACAATGTCTTTTTTCTAAATTAAACCTAAACAAATGGTTAGAGCAATGTTTATTAAAATTAAAAGGTAACAGATTAATACTAACAATTAAAAATATAAAACATAAATTCGATAAACAATATTATCGTGCACAAAAAAAAACAAACAGGGGACGCCCCTAAATAATCCTAAATGCGATCTTAAATTACCGTTGAGAAAAATAAGGTGGCTCCGCCACTGGACAATAAATTCTAATCGTCAAATTTATACAAAAAAACACATGTCAAAATTACATCTAGATATTCTGTTGCTGATTACTGGTACACACAATACAATCAAAAGGTATAATGAAAGTGAACTCTTTCTCAACGATACAACGATAACAATTCCGTGACGAGCACTAAAGTATTTGGTGCGCACAATATTAACAATGACAAAACTCACTTACTTTTAATAATTTGTCCTCCAGCCAGCAAACAGCGTGCATATACCTGCATTGATGGAATAAAAGTTGTCCAGGGCACGTTTCGTTCTAAAGGACTGGAAGCAAGGACTTGAAGGGGGTTCTGGCAAAATTTGGCGGAGAACAACGGATAGAAACGGGGAATATTTTTGGGAACGGATTCCGGACTTAATTTGGTTTATTTTTGTCTTCTTTGGGGCAATAGAAATCGGCAACCTGAAGTTAATAGGCCGAGCGTATCTTCCAAAAATGCGCTAATTATGTTCGGATTAAAATTTCCAAATAAATTCGCTACAGCGAGTAGTAATTTTCTTCGACACTCCACGACACAACAGAAAAACACCGCGGAAATTTAATGAACGTACTGCACCCTCAATTCAAGAAAAATAACACACACCACAACCCTTCGCCGATCAACCAAAAACCGAATTTTTTAATCACCTCTTTTTTTTTCTATATCCCCGCCGTCCTGATACAACAAAATATTGACCTACCGCCGTAAATTTGAAATAAAAAGAAACTAAACAAAATTTATTTCATAAACAGAAACCCGAAATATACGAAGTATATTACAAACTTAGATTTGTTAAATTCAAATTATTATTTCAAATTATAACTTGAAGATCTGAACTAGTAATTGTCAAATACAGAACTTAAAATTGATAGCTTCTAATTATTATTGCAAATTATAACTTGAAGATCTGAACTTGTAATAGTCAAATACAGAACTTCGAATTGTTAAATACAAATTATTAGTGCAAATTATAACTTGAAGATCTGAACTTGTAATAGGTAAATACAGAACTTCGAATTGTTAAATACAAACTAAGATTGCAAATAATAATTTGAAGATCTGAACTTGTAATAGTCAAATACAGAACTTCTAATTGTTAAATACAAATTATTAGTGCAAATTATAACTTGAAGATCTGAACTTGAAATTGTCAAATACGCAACTTCTAATTATTAAATACAAATTATTAGTGAAAATTATAACTTGAAGATCTGAACTTGTAATTGTCAAATACAGAACTAAAAATTGATATCTTCTAATTACTATTGCAAATTATAACTTGAAGATCTGAACTTGTAATAGTGAATTACAGAACTTAGATTTGTTAAATTCAAATTATTATTTCAAATTATAACTTGAAGATCTGAACTAGTAATTGTCAAATACAGAACTTAAAATTGATAGCTTATAATTATTTAGTATGTAAATTATAACTTGAAGATCTGAACTTGTAATAGTGAATTACAGAACTTAGATTTGTTAAATTCAAATTATTATTTCAAATTATAACTTGAAGATATGAACTAGTAATTGTCAAATACAGAACTTAAAAATGATAGCTTCTAATTATTATTGCAAATTATAACTTGAAGATCTGAACTTGTAATTGTCAAATACAGAACTTAAAATTGATAGCTTCTAATTATTATTTCAAATTATAACTTGAATATCTGAACTTGTAATTGTCAAATACAGAACTTCTAATTGTTAAATACAAATTATTAGTGCAAATTATAACTTGAAGATCTGAACTTGTAATTGTAAAATACAGAACTTAGAATTGATAGCTTCTAATTATTATGGCAAATTATAACTTGAAGATCTGAACTTGTAATAGTGAATCACAGAACTTAGATTTGTTAAATTCAAATTAGTATTTCAAATTATAACTTGAAGTTCTGAACTAGTAATTGTCAAATACAGAACTTAAAATTGATAGCTTATAATTATTATTGTAAATTATAACTAGAAGATCTGAACTTGTAATAGTGAATTATAGAACTTAGATTTGTTAAATTCAAATTATTATTTCAAATTATAACTTGAAGATCTGAACTAGTAATTGTCAAATACAGAACTTAAAATTGATAGCTTCTAATTATTATTGCAAATTATAACTTGAAGATCTGAACTTGTAATTGTCAAATACAGAACTTAAAATTGATAGCTTCTAATTTTTATTTCAAATTATAACTTGAAGATTTGAACTTGTAATTGTCAAATACAGAACTTCTAATTGTTAAATACAAATTATTATTTCAAATTATACCTTGAAGATCTGAACTTGTAATAAAATGTCAAATACAGAACTTAAAATTGATAGCTTATAATTATTATTGTAAATTATAACTTGAAGATCTGAACTTGTAATAGTGAATTACAGAACTTAGATTTGTTAAATTCAAATTATTATTTCAAATTATAACTTGAAGATCTGAACTTGTAATTGTCAAATGCACAACTTCTAATTGTTAAATACTAATTATTAGTGCAAATTATAACTTGAAGATCTGAACTTGAAATTGTCAAATACACAACTTCTAATTATTAAATACAAATTATTAGTGCAAATTATAACTTGAAGATCTGAACTTGTAATTGTCAAATACAGAACTTAAAATTGATAGCTTCTAATTATTATTGCAAATTATAACTTGTAGAACTGAACTTGTAATAGTGAATTACAGAACTTAGATTTGTTAAATACAAATTATTATTTCAAATTATAACTTGAAGATCTGAACTTGTAATTGTCACATACAGATCTTCTAATTATTAAATACAAGTTATTATTTCAAATTATAACTTGAAGATCTGAACTTGTAATTGTTAAATACAGAACTTAAAATTGATAGCTTCTAATTATTATTGCAAATTATAATTTGAAGATCTGAACTTGTATTAGACAAATACGCAACTTGGCATTGTTAAATACAAATTGTGATTGCAAATTTTAACTTGAAGATCTGAACCTGTAATAGGTAAATACTGAACTTCGAATTGTTAAATTCAAACTAAGATTGCAAATAATAATTTGAAGATCTGAACTTGTAATAGTCAAATACAGAACTTCTAATTGTTAAATACAAATTATTAGTGCAAATTATAACTTGAAGATCTGAACTTGTAATTGTCAAATACAGAACTTAAAAGTGATAGCCTCTAAGTATTATTGCAAATTATAACTTGAAGATCTGAACATATAATAGTGAATTACAGAACTTAGATTTGTTAAATTCAAATTATTATTTCAAATTATAACTTGAAGATCTGAACTAGTAATTGTCAAATACCGAACTTAAAATTGTTAAATACAAATTATTAGTGCAAATTATAACTTGAAGATCTGAACTTGTAATTGTCAAATACAGAACTTAAAATTGATAGCTTCTAATTATTATTGCAAATTATAACTTGAAGATCTGAACTTGTAATAGTGAATTACAGAACTTAGATTTGTTAAATTCAAATTATTATTTCAAATTATAACTTGCAGAACTGAACTAGTAATTGTCAAAAACAGAACTTAAAATTGATAGCTTATAATTATAATTCAAATTATAACTTGAAGATCTGAGCTAGTAATAGTCAAATACAGAACTTCGAATTGTTAAATACAAATTATTAGTGCAAATTATAACTTGTAGATCTGAACTTGTAATAGGTAAATACAGAACTTCAAATTGTTAAATTCAAACTAAGATTGCAAATAATAATTTGAAGATCTGAACTTGTAATAGTCAAATACAGAACTTCTAATTGTAAATACAAATTATTAGTGCAAATTATAACTTGTAGATCTGAACTTGTAATTGTCAAATACAGAACTTAAAATTGATAGCTTCTAATTATTATTGCAAATTATAATTTGAAGATGTGAACTTGTAATAGACAAATACGCATCTTAGCATTGTTAAATACAAATTATGATTGCAAATTATAACTTGAAGATCTGAACTTGTAAAAGATAAATACAGAATTTCGAATTGTTAAATTCAAACTAAGATTGCAAATAATAATTTGAAGATCTGAACTTGTAATAGTGAATTACAGAACTTAGATTTGTTAAATTCAAATTATTATTTCAAATTATAACTTGAAGATCTGAACTAGTAATTGTCAAATACAGAACTTAAAATTGATAGCTTCTAATTATTATTGCAAATTATTACTTGAAGATCTGAACTTGTAATTGTCTAATACAGAACTTAAAATTGATAGCTTCTAATTCTTATTTCAAATTAAAACTTGATGATCTGAACTTGTAATTGTCAAATACAGAACTTCTAATTGTTAAATACAATTTATTAGTGCAAATTATAACTTGAAGATCTGAACTTGTAATTGTCAAATACAGAACTAAAATTGATAGCTTCTACTTATTATTGTAAATTATAACTTGAAGATCTGAACTTGTAATACTGAATTACAGAACTTAGATTTGTTAAATTCAAATTATTATTTCCAATTATAACTTGAAGATCTGAACTAGTAATTGTCAAATACAGAACTTAAAATTGATAGCTTCTAAGTATTATTGCAAATTATAACTTGAAGATCTGAACTTGTAATTGTCAAATACAGAACTTAAAATTGATAGCTTCTAATTATTATTTCAAATTATAACGTGAAGATCTGAACTTGTAATTGTCAAATACAGAACTTAAAATTGATAGCTTCTAATTATTATTGCAAATAATAACTTGAAGATCTGAACTTGTAATTGTCAAATGCAGAACTTAAAATTGATAGCTTCTAATTATTATTGCAAATAATAATTTGAAGATCTGTACTTGTAATTTTCAAATACAGAACATATAATTGATAGCTTATAATTATATTTCAAATTATAACTTGAAGATCTGAACTTGTAATAGTCAAATACAGAACTTCGAATTGTTAAAAACAAATTATTAGTGCAAATTATAACTTGAAGATCTGAACTTGTAATTGTCAAATACAGAACTTAAAATTGATAGCATCTAATTATTATTGTAAATTATAACTTGAAGATCTGAACTTGTAATAGTGAATTACAGAACTTAGATTTGTTAAATTCAAATTATTATTTCAAATAATAACTTGAAGATCTGAACTAGTAATTGTCAAATACAGAACTTAAAATTGATAGCTTCTAATTATTATTGCAAATTATAACTTGAAGATCTGAACTTGTAATTGTCAAATACAGAACTTAAAATTGATAGCTTCTAATTATTATTGCAAATTATAACTTGAAGATCTGAACTTGTAATAGTGAATTACAGAACTTAGATTTGTTAAATTCAAATTATTATTTCAAATTATAACTTGAAGATCTGAACTAGTAATTGTCAAATACAGAATTTAAAATTGATAGCTTATAATTATTATTGTAAATTATAACTTGAAGATCTGAACTTGTAATAGTGAATTACAGAACTTAGATTTGTTAAATTCAAATTATTATTTCAAATTATAACTTGAAGATCTGAACTTGTAATAGACAAATACGCAACTTAGCATTGTTAAATACAAATTATGAATGCAAATTAAAACTTGAAGATCTGAACTTGTAATTGTCAAATACAGAACTTAAAATTGATAGCTTCTAATTATTATTGTAAATTATAACTTGAAGATCTGAACTTGTAATAGTGAATTACAGAACTTTGATTTGTTAAATTCAAATTATTATTTCAAATTATAACTAGAAGATCTGAACTAGTAATTGTCAAATACAGAACTTGAAATTGATAGCTTCTAATTATTATTGCAAATTATAACTTGAAGATCTGAACTTGTAATTGTCAAATACAGAACTTAAAATTGATAGCTTCTAATTATTATTTCAAATTATAACTTGAAGATCTGAACTTGAAATACTGAATTTAAAATTGATAGCATCTAATTATTATTGTAAATTATAACTTGAAGATCTGAACTTGTAATAGTGAATTACAGAACTTAAAATTGATAGCATCTAATTATTATTGTAAATTATAACTTGAAGATCTGAACTTGTAATAGTGAATTACAGAACTTAGATTTGTTAAATTCAAATTATTATTTCAAATTATAACTTGAAGATCTGAACTAGTAATTGTCAAATACAGAACTTAAAATTGTAAGCTTCTAATTATTATTGCAAATTATAACTTGAAGATCTGAACTTGTAATTGTCAAATACAGAACTTATAATTGATAGCTTCTAATTATTATTTCAAATTATAACTTGTAGATCTGAACTTGTAATTGTCTAATACAGAACTTCTAATTATTAAATACAAATTATTAGTGCAAATTATAACTTGAAGATCTGAACTTGTAATTGTAAAATACAGAACTTAAAATTGATAGCTTCTAATTATTATTGCAAATTATAACTTGAAGATCTGAATTTGTAATAGTGAATTACAGAACTTAGATTTGTTAAATTCAAATTATTATTTCAAATTATAACTTGAAGATCTGAACTAGTAATTGTCAAATACAGAACTTAAAATTGATAGCTTATAATTATTATTTCAAATTATAACTTGTAGATCTGAACTTGTAATTGTCTAATACAGAACTTCTAATTATTAAATACAAATTATTAGTGCAAGTTATAACTTGAAGATCTGAACTTGTAATTGTAAAATACAGAACTTAAAATTGATAGCTTCTAATTATTATTGCAAATTATAACTTGAAGATCTGAACTAGTAATAGTGAATTACACAACTTAGATTTGTTAAATTCAAATTATTATTTCAAATTATAACTTGAAGATCTGAACTAGTAATTGTCAAATACAGAACTTAAAATTGATAGCTTATAATTATTATTGTAAATTATAACTTGAAGATCTGAACTTGTAATAGTGAATTACAGAACTTAGATTTGTTAAATTCAAATTATTATTTCAAATTATAACTTGAAGATCTGAACTAGTAATTGTCAAATACAGAACTTAAAATTGATAGCTTCTAATTATTATTGCAAATTATTACTTGAAGATCTGAACTTGTAATTGTCTAATACAGAACTTAAAATTGATAGCTTCTAATTCTTATTTCAAATTAAAACTTGATGATCTGAACTTGTAATTGTCAAATACAGAACTTTTAATTGTTAAATACAATTTATTAGTGCAAATTATAACTTGAAGATCTGAACTTGTAATTGTCAAATACAGAACTTAAAATTGATAGCTTCTACTTATTATTGTAAATTTTAACTTGAAGATCTGAACTTGTAATAGTGAATTAAAGAACTTAGATTTGTTAAATTCAAATTATTATTTCTAATTATAACTTGAAGATCTGAACTAGTAATTGTTAAATACAGAACTTAAAATTGATAGCTTCTAATTATTATTGCAAATTATAACTTGAAGAACTGTACTTGTAATTGTTAAATACAGAACTTAAAATTGATAGCTTCAAATTATTATTTCAAATTATAACTTGAAGATCTGAACTTGTAATTGTCAAATACAGAACTACTAATTGTTAAATACAAATTATTAGTGCAAATTATAACTTGAAGATCTGAACATGTAATTGTCAAATACAGAACTTAAAATTGATAGCTTCTAATTATTATTGTAAATTATAACTTGAAGATCTGCACTTCTAATAGTGAATTACAGAACTTAGATTTGTTAAATTCAAATTATTATTTCTAATTATAACTTGAAGATCTGAACTACTAATTGTTAAATACACAACTTAAAATTGATAGCTTCTAATTATTATTGCAAATTATAACTAGAAGATCTGAACTTGTAATTGTCAAATACAGAACTTAAAATTGATAGCTTCTAATTATTATTTCAAATTATAACTTGAAGATCTGCACTTGTAATTGTCAAATACAGAACTTCTAATTGTTAAATACAAATTATTAGTGCAAATTATAACTTGAAGATCTGAACTTGTAATTGTCAAATACAGAACTTAAAATTGATAGCTTATAATTATAATTCAAATTATAACTTGAAGATCTGAGCTAGTAATAGTCAAATACAGAACTTCGAATTGTTAAATACAAATTATTAGTGCAAATTATAACTTGTAGATCTGAACTTGTAATAGCTAAATACAGAACTTCAAATTGTTAAATTCAAACTAAGATTGCAAACAATAATTTGAAGATCTGAACTTGTAATAGTCAAATACAGAACTTCTAATTGTAAATACAAATTATTAGTGCAAATTATAACTTGTAGATCTGAACTTGTAATTGTCAAATACAGAACTTAAAATTGATAGCTTCTAATTATTATTGCAAATTATAATTTGAAGATGTGAACTTGTAATAGACAAATACGCATCTTAGCATTGTTAAATACAAATTATGATTGCAAATTATAACTTGAAGATCTGAACTTGTAAAAGATAAATACAGAATTTCGAATTGTTAAATTCAAACTAAGATTGCAAATAATAATTTGAAGATCTGAACTTGTAATAGTGAATTACAGAACTTAGATTTGTTAAATTCAAATTATTATTTCAAATTATAACTTGAAGATCTGAACTAGTAATTGTCAAATACAGAACTTAAAATTGATAGCTTCTAATTATTATTGCAAATTATTACTTGAAGATCTGAACTTGTAATTGTCTAATACAGAACTTAAAATTGATAGCTTCTAATTCTTATTTCAAATTAAAACTTGATGATCTGAACTTGTAATTGTCAAATACAGAACTTCTAATTGTTAAATACAATTTATTAGTGCAAATTATAACTTGAAGATCTGAACTTGTAATTGTCAAATACAGAACTAAAATTGATAGCTTCTACTTATTATTGTAAATTATAACTTGAAGATCTGAACTTGTAATACTGAATTACAGAACTTAGATTTGTTAAATTCAAATTATTATTTCCAATTATAACTTGAAGATCTGAACTAGTAATTGTCAAATACAGAACTTAAAATTGATAGCTTCTAAGTATTATTGCAAATTATAACTTGAAGATCTGAACTTGTAATTGTCAAATACAGAACTTAAAATTGATAGCTTCTAATTATTATTTCAAATTATAACGTGAAGATCTGAACTTGTAATTGTCAAATACAGAACTTAAAATTGATAGCTTCTAATTATTATTGCAAATAATAACTTGAAGATCTGAACTTGTAATTGTCAAATGCAGAACTTAAAATTGATAGCTTCTAATTATTATTGCAAATAATAATTTGAAGATCTGTACTTGTAATTTTCAAATACAGAACATATAATTGATAGCTTATAATTATATTTCAAATTATAACTTGAAGATCTGAACTTGTAATAGTCAAATACAGAACTTCGAATTGTTAAAAACAAATTATTAGTGCAAATTATAACTTGAAGATCTGAACTTGTAATTGTCAAATACAGAACTTAAAATTGATAGCATCTAATTATTATTGTAAATTATAACTTGAAGATCTGAACTTGTAATAGTGAATTACAGAACTTAGATTTGTTAAATTCAAATTATTATTTCAAATAATAACTTGAAGATCTGAACTAGTAATTGTCAAATACAGAACTTAAAATTGATAGCTTCTAATTATTATTGCAAATTATAACTTGAAGATCTGAACTTGTAATTGTCAAATACAGAACTTAAAATTGATAGCTTCTAATTATTATTGCAAATTATAACTTGAAGATCTGAACTTGTAATAGTGAATTACAGAACTTAGATTTGTTAAATTCAAATTATTATTTCAAATTATAACTTGAAGATCTGAACTAGTAATAGTCAAATACAGAATTTAAAATTGATAGCTTATAATTATTATTGTAAATTATAACTTGAAGATCTGAACTTGTAATAGTGAATTACAGAACTTAGATTTGTTAAATTCAAATTATTATTTCAAATTATAACTTGAAGATCTGAACTTGTAATAGACAAATACGCAACTTAGCATTGTTAAATACAAATTATGAATGCAAATTAAAACTTGAAGATCTGAACTTGTAATTGTCAAATACAGAACTTAAAATTGATAGCTTCTAATTATTATTGTAAATTATAACTTGAAGATCTGAACTTGTAATAGTGAATTACAGAACTTTGATTTGTTAAATTCAAATTATTATTTCAAATTATAACTAGAAGTTCTGAACTAGTAATTGTCAAATACAGAACTTGAAATTGATAGCTTCTAATTATTATTGCAAATTATAACTTGAAGATCTGAACTTGTAATTGTCAAATACAGAACTTAAAATTGATAGCTTCTAATTATTATTTCAAATTATAACTTGAAGATCTGAACTTGAAATACTGAATTTAAAATTGATAGCATCTAATTATTATTGTAAATTATAACTTGAAGATCTGAACTTGTAATAGTGAATTACAGAACTTAAAATTGATAGCATCTAATTATTATTGTAAATTATAACTTGAAGATCTGAACTTGTAATAGTGAATTACAGAACTTAGATTTGTTAAATTCAAATTATTATTTCAAATTATAACTTGAAGATCTGAACTAGTAATTGTCAAATACAGAACTTAAAATTGTAAGCTTCTAATTATTATTGCAAATTATAACTTGAAGATCTGAACTTGTAATTGTCAAATACAGAACTTATAATTGATAGCTTCTAATTATTATTTCAAATTATAACTTGTAGATCTGAACTTGTAATTGTCTAATACAGAACTTCTAATTATTAAATACAAATTATTAGTGCAAATTATAACTTGAAGATCTGAACTTGTAATTGTAAAATACAGAACTTAAAATTGATAGCTTCTAATTATTATTGCAAATTATAACTTGAAGATCTGAATTTGTAATAGTGAATTACAGAACTTAGATTTGTTAAATTCAAATTATTATTTCAAATTATAACTTGAAGATCTGAACTAGTAATTGTCAAATACAGAACTTAAAATTGATAGCTTATAATTATTATTTCAAATTATAACTTGTAGATCTGAACTTGTAATTGTCTAATACAGAACTTCTAATTATTAAATACAAATTATTAGTGCAAGTTATAACTTGAAGATCTGAACTTGTAATTGTAAAATACAGAACTTAAAATTGATAGCTTCTAATTATTATTGCAAATTATAACTTGAAGATCTGAACTAGTAATAGTGAATTACACAACTTAGATTTGTTAAATTCAAATTATTATTTCAAATTATAACTTGAAGATCTGAACTAGTAATTGTCAAATACAGAACTTAAAATTGATAGCTTATAATTATTATTGTAAATTATAACTTGAAGATCTGAACTTGTAATAGTGAATTACAGAACTTAGATTTGTTAAATTCAAATTATTATTTCAAATTATAACTTGAAGATCTGAACTAGTAATTGTCAAATACAGAACTTAAAATTGATAGCTTCTAATTATTATTGCAAATTATTACTTGAAGATCTGAACTTGTAATTGTCTAATACAGAACTTAAAATTGATAGCTTCTAATTCTTATTTCAAATTAAAACTTGATGATCTGAACTTGTAATTGTCAAATACAGAACTTTTAATTGTTAAATACAATTTATTAGTGCAAATTATAACTTGAAGATCTGAACTTGTAATTGTCAAATACAGAACTTAAAATTGATAGCTTCTACTTATTATTGTAAATTTTAACTTGAAGATCTGAACTTGTAATAGTGAATTAAAGAACTTAGATTTGTTAAATTCAAATTATTATTTCTAATTATAACTTGAAGATCTGAACTAGTAATTGTTAAATACAGAACTTAAAATTGATAGCTTCTAATTATTATTGCAAATTATAACTTGAAGAACTGTACTTGTAATTGTTAAATACAGAACTTAAAATTGATAGCTTCAAATTATTATTTCTAATTATAACTTGAAAATCTGAACTTGTAATTGTCAAATACAGAACTTCTAATTGTTAAATACAAATTATTAGTGCAAATTATAACTAGAAGATCTGAACTTGTAATTGTCAAATACAGAATTTAAAATTGATAGCTTCTAATTATTATTTCAAATTATAACTTGAAGATCTGAACTTGAAATTGTCAAATACAGAACTTCTAATTATTAAATACAAATTATTAGTGCAAATTATAACTTGAAGATCTGAACTTGAAATTGTCAAATACAGAACTTCTAATTGTTAAATACACATTATTAGTGCAAATTATAACTTGAAGATCTGAACTAGTAATTGTCAAATATAGAACTTAAAATTGATAGCTTCCCATTATTATTGCAAATTATAACTTGAAGATCTGAACTTGTAATTATCAAATACAGAACTTAAAATTGATAGCTTCTAATTATTATTTCAAATTATAACTTGAAGATCTGAACTTGTAATTGTCAAATACAGAACTACTAATTGTTAAATACAAATTATTAGTGCAAATTATAACTTGAAGATCTGAACATGTAATTGTCAAATACAGAACTTAAAATTGATAGCTTCTAATTATTATTGTAAATTATAACTTGAAGATCTGCACTTCTAATAGTGAATTACAGAACTTAGATTTGTTAAATTCAAATTATTATTTCTAATTATAACTTGAAGATCTGAACTACTAATTGTTAAATACACAACTTAAAATTGATAGCTTCTAATTATTATTGCAAATTATAACTAGAAGATCTGAACTAGTAATTGTCAAATACAGAACTTAAAATTGATAGCTTCTAATTATTATTTCAAATTATAACTTGAAGATCTGCACTTGTAATTGTCAAATACAGAACTTCTAATTGTTAAATACAAATTATTAGTGCAAATTATAACTTGAAGATCTGAACTTGTAATTGTCAAATACAGAACTTCTAATTGTTAAATACAAATTATTAGTGCAAATTATAACTTGAAGATCTGAACTTGTAATTGTCAAATACAGAACTTAAAATTGATAGCATCTACTTATTATTTCAAATTATAACTTGAAGATCTGAACTTGTAAATGTCAAATACAGAACTTAAAATTAATAACTTCTAATTATTATTGCAAATAATAACTTGAAGATCTGAACTTGTAATTGTCAAATGCAGAACTTAAAATTGATAGCTTCTAATTATTATTGCAAATAATAACTTGAAGATCTGAACTTGTAATTGTCAAATGCGGAACTTAAAATTGATAGCTTCTAATTATTATTGCAAATAATAATTTGAAGATCTGTACTTGTAATTGTCAAATACAGAACATATAATTGATAGCTTATAATTATATTTCAAGTTATAACTTGAAGATCTGAACTTGTAATAGTCAAATACAGAACTTCGAATTGTTAAACACAAATTATTATTTCAAATTATAACTTGAAGATCTGAACTAGTAATTGTCAAATACAGAACTTAAAATTGATAGCTTATAATTATTATTGTAAATTATAACTTGAAGATCTGAACTTGTAATAGTGAATTACAGAACTTAGTTTTCTTAAATTCAAATCATTATTTCAAATTATAACTAGAAGATCTGAACTAGTAATTGTCAAATGCACAACTTCTAATTGTTAAATACAAATTATTAGTGCAAATTATAACTTGAAGATCTGAACTTGAAATTGTCAAATACACAACTTCTAATTATTAAATACAAATTATTAGTGCAAATTATAACTTGAAGATCTGAACTTGTAATTGTCAAATACAGAACTTAAAATTGATAGCTTCTAATTATTATTGCAAATTATAACTTGTAGAACTGAACTTGTAATAGTGAATTACAGAACTTAGATTTGTTAAATACAAATTATTATTTCAAATTATAACTTGAAGATCTGAACTTGTAATTGTCACATACAGATCTTCTAATTATTAAATACAAGTTATTATTTCAAATTATAACTTGAAGATCTGAACTGGTAATTGTTAAATACAGAACTTAAAATTGATAGCTTCTAATTATTATTGCAAATTATAATTTGAAGATCTGAACTTGTATTAGACAAATACGCAACTTGGCATTGTTAAATACAAATTGTGATTGCAAATTTTAACTTGAAGATCTGAACCTGTAATAGGTAAATACTGAACTTCGAATTGTTAAATTCAAACTAAGATTGCAAATAATAATTGAAGATCTGAACTTGTAATAGTCAAATACAGAACTTCTAATTGTTAAATACAAATTATTAGTGCAAATTATAACTTGAAGATCTGAACTTGTAATTGTCAAATACAGAACTTAAAAGTGATAGCCTCTAAGTATTATTGCAAATTATAACTTGAAGATCTGAACATATAATAGTGAATTACAGAACTTAGATTTGTTAAATTCAAATTATTATTTCAAATTATAACTTGAAGATCTGAACTAGTAATTGTCAAATACCGAATTTAAAATTGTTAAATACAAATTATTAGTGCAAATTATAACTTGAAGATCTGAACTTGTAATTGTCAAATACAGAACTTAAAATTGATAGCTTCTAATTATTATTTCAAATTAAAACTTGATGATCTGAACTTGTAATTGTCAAATACAGAACTTCTAATTGTTAAATACAATTTATTAGTGCAAATTATAACTTGAAGATCTGAACTTGTAATTGTCAAATACAGAACTTAAAATTGATAGCTTCTACTTATTATTGTAAATTATAACTTGAAGATCTGAACTTGTAATACTGAATTACAGAACTTAGATTTGTTAAATTCAAATTATTATTTCCAATTATAACTTGAAGATCTGAACTAGTAATTGTCAAATACAGAACTTAAAATTGATAGCTTCTAATTATTATTGCAAATTATAACTTGAAGATCTGAACTTGTAATTGTCAAATACAGAACTTAAAATTGATAGCTTCTAATTATTATTTCAAATTATAACGTGAAGATCTGAACTTGTAATTGTCAAATACAGAACTTAAAATTGATAGCTTCTAATTATTATTGCAAATAATAACTTGAAGATCTGAACTTGTAATTGTCAAATGCAGAACTTAAAATTGATAGCTTCTAATTATTATTGCAAATAATAATTTGAAGATCTGTACTTGTAATTGTCAAATACAGAACATATAATTGATAGCTTATAATTATATTTCAAATTATAACTTGAAGATCTGAACTTGTAATAGTCAAATACAGAACTTCGAATTGTTAAATACAAATTATTAGTGCAAATTATAACTTGAAGATCTGAACTTGTAATTGTCAAATACAGAACTTAAAATTGATAGCATCTAATTATTATTGTAAATTATAACTTGAAGATCTGAACTTGTAATAGTGAATTACAGAACTTAGATTTGTTAAATTCAAATTATTATTTCAAATAATAACTTGAAGATCTGAACTAGTAATTGTCAAATACAGAACTTAAAATTGATAGCTTCTAATTATTATTGCAAATTATAACTTGAAGATCTGAACTTGTAATTGTCAAATACAGAACTTAAAATTGATAGCTTCTAATTATTATTGCAAATTATAACTTGAAGATCAGAACTTGTAATAGTGAATTACAGAACTTAGATTTGTTAAATTCAAATTATTATTTCAAATTATAACTTGAAGATCTGAACTAGTAATTGTCAAATACAGAATTTAAAATTGATAGCTTATAATTATTATTGTAAATTATAACTTGTAGATCTGAACTTGTAATAGTGAATTACAGAACTTAGATTTGTTAAATTCAAATTATTATTTCAAATTATAACTTGAAGATCTGAACTTGTAATAGACAAATACGCAACTTAGCATTGTTAAATACAAATTATGAATGCAAATTAAAACTTGAAGATCTGAACTTGTAATTGTCAAATACAGAACTTAAAATTGATAGCTTCTAATTATTATTGTAAATTATAACTTGAAGATCTGAACTTGTAATTGTCAAATACAGAACTTAAAATTGATAGCTTCTAATTATTATTTCAAATTATAACTTGAAGATCTGAACTTGTAATTGTCAAATACAGAATTTAAAATTGATAGCATCTAATTATTATTGTAAATTATAACTTGAAGATCTGAACTTGTAATAGTGAATTACAGAACTTAGATTTGTTAAATTCAAATTATTATTTCAAATTATAACTTGAAGATCTGAACTTGTAATAGTGAATTACAGAACTTAGATTTGTTAAATTCAAATTATTATTTCAAATTATAACTTGAAGATCTGAACTAGTAATTGTCAAATACAGTACTTAAAATTGATAGCTTCTAATTATTATTGCAAATTATAACTTGAAGATCTGAACTTGTAATTGTCAAATACAGAACTTAAAATTGATAGCTTCTAATTATTATTTCAAATGTTTAACTTGAAGATCTGAACTTGTAATTGTCTAATACAGAACTTCTAATTATTAAATACAAATTATTAGTGCAAATTATAACTTGAAGATCTGAACTTGTAATTGTAAAATACAGAACTTAAAATTGATAGCTTCTAATTATTATTGCAAATTATAACTTGAAGATCTGAACTTGTAATAGTGAATTACAGAACTTAGATTTGTTAAATTCAAATTATTATTTCAAATTATAACTTGAAGATCTGAACTAGTAATTGTCAAATACAGAACTTAAAATTGATAGCTTATAATTATTATTGTAAATTATAACTTGAAGATCTGAACTTGTAATAGTGCATTACAGAACTTAGATTTGTTAAATTCAAATTATTATTTCAAATTATAACTTGAAGATCTGAACTTGTAATAGACAAATACGCAACTTAGCATTGTTAAATACAAATTATGAATGCAATTTAAAACTTGAAGATCTGAACTTGTAATTGTTAAATACAGAACTTAAAATTGATAGCTTCTAATTATTATTGTAAATTATAACTTGAAGATCTGAACTTGTAATAGTGAATTACAGAACTTAGATTTGTCAAATTCAAATTATTATTTTAATTATAACTTGAAGATCTGAACTAGTAATTGTCAAATACAGAACTTAAAATTGATAGCTTCTAATTATTATAGCAAATTATAACTTGAAGATCTGAACTTGTAATTGTCAAATACAGAACTTAAAATTGATAGCTTCTACTTATTATTTCAAATTTTAACTTGAAGATCTGAACTTGTAAATGTCAAATACAGAACTTAAAATTAATAACTTCTAATTATTATTGCAAATAATAACTTGAAGATCTGAACTTGTAATTGTCAAATGCAGAACTTAAAATTGATAGCTTCTAATTATTATTGCAAATAATAACTTGAAGATCTGAACTTGTAATTGTCAAATGCGGAACTTAAAATTGATAGCTTCTAATTATTATTGCAAATAATAATTTGAAGATCTGTACTTGTAATTGTCAAATACAGAACATATAATTGATAGCTTATAATTATATTTCAAGTTATAACTTGAAGATCTGAACTTGTAATAGTCAAATACAGAACTTCGAATTGTTAAACACAAATTATTATTTCAAATTATAACTTGAAGATCTGAACTAGTAATTGTCAAATACAGAACTTAAAATTGATAGCTTATAATTATTATTGTAAATTATAACTTGAAGATCTGAACTTGTAATAGTGAATTACAGAACTTAGTTTTCTTAAATTCAAATCATTATTTCAAATTATAACTAGAAGATCTGAACTAGTAATTGTCAAATGCACAACTTCTAATTGTTAAATACAAATTATTAGTGCAAATTATAACTTGAAGATCTGAACTTGAAATTGTCAAATACACAACTTCTAATTATTAAATACAAATTATTAGTGCAAATTATAACTTGAAGATCTGAACTTGTAATTGTCAAATACAGAACTTAAAATTGATAGCTTCTAATTATTATTGCAAATTATAACTGGAAGATCTGAACTTGTAATTGTCAAATACAGAACTTAGAACTCATAACTTCAAATTATGATTGTAAATAATAATTAGTACATCTGAACTTGTAATCCTCAAATACAGAACTTCGAATTGTTAAATACAAATTATTAGTGCAAATTATAACTTGAAGTTCTGAACTTGTAATTGTCAAATACAGAACTTAGAATTGATAGCTTATAATTATAATTGCAAATTATAACTTGAAGATCTGAACTTGTAATAGTGAATTACAGAACTTCTAATTGTTAATTTCAAACTATGATTGTAAATAATAATTTGAAGATCTGAACTTGTAATAGTCAAATACAGAACTTTGAATTGTTAAATACAAATTATTAGTGCAAATTATAACTTGAAGATCTGAACTTGTAATTGTCAAATACAGAACTTAAAATTGATAGCTTATAATTATAATTGCAAATTAGAAGTTGAAGATCTGAACTTTAAATAGGTAAATACAGAACTTCTAATTGTTAATTTCAAACTAAGATTGTAATTAATAATTTGAAGATCTGAACTTGTAATAGTCAAATACAGATCTCCGAATTGTTAAATACAAATTATTAGTGCAAATTATAACTTAAAGATCTGATCTTGTAATTGTCAAATACAGCACTTAGAATTCATAACTTCAAATTATGATTGCAAATTATAACTGGAAGATCTGAACTTGTAATTGTCAAATGCAGAACTTAGACCTCATAACTTCAAATTATGATTGCTGATTATAACATGAAGATCTGAACTTGTAATCGTCAAATACAGAACTAAAAATTGATAGCTTATAATTATAATTGCAAATTATAACTTGAAGAACTGAATTTGTAATAGGTAAATACAGAACTTCGAATTGTTAATTTCAAACTAAGATTGTAAATAATAATTTGAAGATCTGAACTTGTAATAGTCAAATACCGAACTTCGAATTGTTAAATACAAATTATTAGTGCAAATTATAACTTGAAGATCTGAACTTGCAATTGACAAATATAGAACTTAAAATTGATAGCTTATAATTATAATTGGAAATTATAAGTTGAAGATCTGAACTTGTAATAGGTAAATACAGGACTTCGAATTGTTAATTTCAAACTAAGATTGTAAATAATAATTAGAAGATCTGAACTTGTAATAGTCAAATACAGAACTTCGAATTGTTAAATACAAATTATTAGCGCAAATTATAACTTGAAGATCTGGACTTGTAATTGTCAAATACAGAACTTAGAATTGATAGCTTATAATTATAATTGCAAATTATATCTTGAAGATCTGAACTTGTAATAGTGAATTACAGAACTAATAATTGTTAATTTCAAACTAAGATTGTAATTAATAATTTGAAGATCTGAACTTGTAATAGTCAAATACAGAACTCCGAATTGTTAAATACCAATTATTAGTGCAAATTATAACTTGAAGATCTAAACTTGTAATTGTCAAATACAGCACTTAGAATTCATAACTTCAAATTATGATTGCAAATTATAACTGGAAGATCTGAACTTGTAATTGTCAAATACAGAACTTAGAACTCATAACTTCAAATTATGATTGCTAATTATAACTTGAAGATCTGAACTTATAATAGTCAAATACAGAACTTAGAATTGTAAAATTCAAATTAAGAATGCAAATTATAACTTGAAGATCTGAACTTGTAATAGTCAAATACAGAACTTCGAATTGTTAAATACAACTTATTAGTGCAAATTATAACTTGAAGATCTGAACTTGTAATTGTCAAATACAGAACTTAGAATTGATAACTTATAATTATAATTGCAAATTATAACTTGAAGATCTGAACTTGAAATAGTGAATTACAGAACTTAGATTTGTTAAATACTAATTATTATTTCAAATTATAACTTGAAGATCTGAACTTGTAATTGTCAAATACGGAACTTAAAATTGAAAGCTTATAATTATAATTGCAAATTATAACTTGAAGATCTGAACTTGTAATAGGTAAATACTGAACTTCTAATTGTTAATTTCAAACTAAGATTTCAAATAATAATTTGAAGTTCTGAACTTGTAATAGTCAAATACAGAACTTCGAATTGTTAAATACAAATTATTAGTGCAAATTATAACTTGAAGATCTGAACTTGTAATTGGCAAATACAGAACTTAAAATTGATAGCTTATAATTATAATTGCAAATTATAAGTTGAAGATCTGAACTTGTAATAGTACAGAACTTCTAATTGTTAATTTCAAACTAAGATTGTAATTAATAATTACAAGGTCTGAACTTGTAATAGGCAAATACAGATCTCCGAATTGTTAAATACAAATTATTAGTGCAAATTATAACTTAAAGATCTGAACTAGTAATTGTCAAATACAGCACTTAGAATTCATAACTTCAAATTATGATTGCAAATTATAACTGGAAGATCTGAACTTGTAATTGTCAAATACAGAACTTAGAACTCATAACTTCAAATTATGATTGTAAATAATAATTAGAAGATCTGAACTTGTAATACTCAAATACAGAACTTCGAATTGTTAAATACAAATTATTAGTGCAAATTATAACTTGAAGTTCTGAACTTGTAATTGTCAAATACAGAACTTAGAATTGATAGCTTATAATTATAATTGCAAATTATAACTTGAAGATCTGAACTTGTAATAGTGAATTACAGAACTTCTAATTGTTAATTTCAAACTAAGATTGTAAATAATAATTTGAAGATCTGAACTTGTAATAGTCAAATACAGAACTTGGAATTGTTAAATACAAATTATTAGTGCAAATTATAACTTGAAGATCTGAACTTGTAATTGTCAAATACAGAACTTAAAATTGATAGCTTATAATTATAATTGCAAATTAGAAGTTGAAGATCTGAACTTTAAATAGGTAAATACAGAACTACTAATTGTTAATTTCAAACTAAGATTGTAATTAATAATTTGAAGATCTGAACTTGTAATAGTCAAATACAAAACTTCGAATTGTTAAATACAAATTATTAGTGCAAATTATAACTTGAAGATCTGAACTTGTAATTGACAAATATAGAACTTAAAATTGATAGCTTATAATTATAATTGCAAATTATAAGTTGAAGATCTGAACTTGTAATAGGTAAATACAGGACTTCGAATTGTTAATTTCAAACTAAGATTGTAAATAATAATTAGAAGATCTGAACTTGTAATAGTCAAATACAGAACTTCGAATTGTTAAATACAAATTATTAGCGCAAATTATAACTTGAAGATCTGAACTTGTAATTGTCAAATACAGAACTTAGAATTGATAGCTTATAATTAAAATTGCAAATTATATCTTGAAGATCTGAACTTGTAATAGTGAATTACAGAACTAATAATTGTTAATTTCAAACTAAGATTGTAATTAATAATTTGAAGATCTGAACTTGTAATAGTCAAATACAGAACTCCGAATTGTTAAATACCAATTATTAGTGCAAATTATAACTTGAAGATCTGAACTTGAAATTGTCAAATACAGCAATTAGAATTCATAACTTCAAATTATGATTGCAAATTATAACTGGAAGATCTGAACTTGTAATTGTCAAATACAGAACTTAGAACTCATAACTTCAAATTATGATTGCTAATTATAACTTGAAGATCTGAACTTATAATAGTCAAATACAGAACTTAGAATTGTAAAATTCAAATTAAGAATGCAAATTATAACTTGAAGATCTGAACTTGTAATAGTCAAATACAGAACTTCGAATTGTTAAATACAAATTATTAGTGCAAATTATAACTTGAAGATCTGAACTTTAAATAGGTAAATACAGAACTTCTAATTGTTAATTTCAAACTAAGATTGTAATTAATAATTTGAAGATCTGAACTTGTAATAGTCAAATACAGATCTCCGAATTGTTAAATACAAATTATTAGTGCAAATTATAACTTAAAGATCTGATCTTGTAATTGTCAAATACAGCACTTAGAATTCATAACTTCAAATTATGATTGCAAATTATAACTGGAAGATCTGAACTTGTAATTGTCAATTGCAGAACTTAGACCTCATAACTTCAAATTATGATTGCTAATTATAACATGAAGATCTGAACTTGTAATCGTCAAATACAGAACTAAAAATTGATAGCTTATAATTATAATTGCAAATTATAACTTGAAGATCTGAACTTGAAGATCTGAACTTGTAATAGTGAATTACAGAACTTAGATTTGTTAATTACAAACTAAGATTGTAATTAATAATTTGAAGATCTGAACTTGTAATAGTCAAATACAGAACTTCGAATTGTTAAATACAAATTATTTGGCAAATTATAACTTGAAGATCTGAACTTGTAATTGACAAATACAGAACTTAAAATTGATAGCTTATAATTATAATTGCAAATTATAAGTTGAAGATCTGAACTTATAATAGGTAAATACAGAACTTCGAATTGTTAATTTCAAACTAAGATTGTAATTAATAATTTGAAGATCTGAACTTGTAATAGTCAAATACAAAACTTCGAATTGTTAAATACAAATTATTAGTGCAAAGTATAACTTGAAGATCTGAACTTGTAATTGTCAAATACAGCACTAAGAATTCATAACTTCAAATTATGATTGCAAATTATAACTTGAAGATCTGAACTTGTAATTGTCAAATACAGAACTTAGAATTCATAACTTCAAATTATGATTGTAAATAATAATTAGAAGAACTTGTAATAGTCAAATACAGAAATTAAAATTGTAAAATTCAAATTATGATTGCAAATTATAACTTGAAGATCTGAACTTGTAATTGTCAAATACAGAACTTAGAATTCATAACTTCAAATTATGATTGTAAATAATAATTGGAAGAACTTGTAATAGTCAAATACAGAAATTAGAATTGTAAAATTCAAATTATGATTGCAAATTATAACTTGAAGATCTGAACTTGTAATAGTCAAATACAGAACTTCAAATTGTTAAATACAAATTATTAGTGCAAATTATAACTTGAAGATCTGAACTTGTAATTGTCAAATACAGAACTTAAAATTGATAGCTTATAATTATAATTGCAAATTATAAGTTGAAGATCTGAACTTGTAATAGGTAAATACAGAACTTCGAATTGTTAATTTCAAACTAAGATTGTAAATAATAATTTGAAGTTCTAAACTTATAATAGTCAAATACAGAACTTCGAATTGTTAAATACAAATTATTAGTGCAAATTATAACTTGAAGATCTGAACTTGTAATTGTCAAATACAGAACTTAGAATTGATAGCTTATAATTATAATTGCAAATTATAACTTGAAGATCTGAACTTGTAATAGTGAATTACAGAACTTAGATTTGTTAAATTCAAATTATTATTTCTAATTATAACTTGAAGATCTGAAATAGTAATTGTTAAATACACAACTTAAAATTGATAGCTTCTAATTATTATTGCAAATTATAACTTGAAGATCTGAACTTGTAATTGTCAAATACAGAACTTAAAATTGATAGCTTCTAATTATTATTTCAAATTATAACTTGAAGATCTGCACTTGTAATTGTCAAATACAGAACTTCTAATTGTTAAATACAAATTATTAGTGCAAATTATAACTTGAAGATCTGAACTTGTAATTGTCAAATACAGAACTTAAAATTGATAGCTTCTAATTATTATTTCAAATTATAACTTGAAGATCTGCACTTGTAATTGTCAAATACAGAACTTCTAATTGTTAAATACAAATTATTATTGTAAATTTTAACTTGAAGATCTGAACTTGTAATAGTGAATTAAAGAACTTAGATTTGTTAAATTCAAATTATTATTTCTAATTATAACTTGAAGATCTGAACTAGTAATTGTTAAATACAGAACTTAAAATTGATAGCTTCTAATTATTATTGCAAATTATAACTTGAAGAACTGTACTTGTAATTGTTAAATACAGAACTTAAAATTGATAGCTTCAAATTATTATTTCTAATTATAACTTGAAAATCTGAACTTGTAATTGTCAAATACAGAACTTCTAATTGTTAAATACAAATTATTAGTGCAAATTATAACTAGAAGATCTGAACTTGTACTTGTCAAATACAGAATTTAAAATTGATAGCTTCTAATTATTATTTCAAATTATAACTTGAAGATCTGAACTTGAAATTGTCAAATACAGAACTTCGAATTGTTAAATACAAATTATTAGTGCAAATTATAACTTGAAGATCTGAACATGTAATTGTCAAATACAGAACTTAAAATTGATAGCTTCTAATTATTATTGTAAATTATAACTTGAAGATCTGCACTTCTAATAGTGAATTACAGAACTTAGATTTGTTAAATTCAAATTATTATTTCTAATTATAACTTGAAGATCTGAACTAGTAATTGTTAAATACACAACTTAAAATTGATAGCTTCTAATTATTATTGCAAATTATAACTTGAAGATCTGAACTTGTAATTGTCAAATACAGAACTTAAAATTGATAGCTTCTAATTATTATTTCAAATTATAACTTGAAGATCTGCACTTGTAATTGTCAAATACAGAACTTCTAATTGTTAAATACAAATTATTAGTGCAAATTATAACTTGAAGATCTGAACTTGTAATTGTCAAATACAGAACTTAAAATTGATAGCTTCTAATTATTATTTCAAATTATAACTTGAAGATCTGCACTTGTAATTGTCAAATACAGAACTTCTAATTGTTAAATACAAATTATTATTGTAAATTTTAACTTGAAGATCTGAACTTGTAATAGTGAATTAAAGAACTTAGATTTGTTAAATTCAAATTATTATTTCTAATTATAACTTGAAGATCTGAACTAGTAATTGTTAAATACAGAACTTAAAATTGATAGCTTCTAATTATTATTGCAAATTATAACTTGAAGAACTGTACTTGTAATTGTTAAATACAGAACTTAAAATTGATAGCTTCAAATTATTATTTCTAATTATAACTTGAAAATCTGAACTTGTAATTGTCAAATACAGAACTTCTAATTGTTAAATACAAATTATTAGTGCAAATTATAACTAGAAGATCTGAACTTGTACTTGTCAAATACAGAATTTAAAATTGATAGCTTCTAATTATTATTTCAAATTATAACTTGAAGATCTGAACTTGAAATTGTCAAATACAGAACTTCGAATTGTTAAATACAAATTATTAGTGCAAATTATAACTTGAAGATCTGAACATGTAATTGTCAAATACAGAACTTAAAATTGATAGCTTCTAATTATTATTGTAAATTATAACTTGAAGATCTGCACTTCTAATAGTGAATTACAGAACTTAGATTTGTTAAATTCAAATTATTATTTCTAATTATAACTTGAAGATCTGAACTAGTAATTGTTAAATACACAACTTAAAATTGATAGCTTCTAATTATTATTGCAAATTATAACTTGAAGATCTGAACTTGTAATTGTCAAATACAGAACTTAAAATTGATAGCTTCTAATTATTATTTCAAATTATAACTTGAAGATCTGCACTTGTAATTGTCAAATACAGAACTTCTAATTGTTAAATACAAATTATTAGTGCAAATTATAACTTGAAGATCTGAACTTGTAATTGTCAAATACAGAACTTAAAATTGATAGCTTCTAATTATTATTTCAAATTATAACTTGAAGATCTGCACTTGTAATTGTCAAATACAGAACTTCTAATTGTTAAATACAAATTATTATTGTAAATTTTAACTTGAAGATCTGAACTTGTAATAGTGAATTAAAGAACTTAGATTTGTTAAATTCAAATTATTATTTCTAATTATAACTTGAAGATCTGAACTAGTAATTGTTAAATACAGAACTTAAAATTGATAGCTTCTAATTATTATTGCAAATTATAACTTGAAGAACTGTACTTGTAATTGTTAAATACAGAACTTAAAATTGATAGCTTCAAATTATTATTTCTAATTATAACTTGAAAATCTGAACTTGTAATTGTCAAATACAGAACTTCTAATTTTTAAATACAAATTATTAGTGCAAATTATAACTAGAAGATCTGAACTTGTAATTGTCAAATACAGAATTTAAAATTGATAGCTTCTAATTATTATTTCAAATTATAACTTGAAGATCTGAACTTGAAATTGTCAAATACAGAACTTCTAATTATTAAATACAAATTATTAGTGCAAATTATAACTTGAAGATCTGAACTTGAAATTGTCAAATACAGAACTTCTAATTGTTAAATACACATTATTAGTGCAAATTATAACTTGAAGATCTGAACTAGTAATTGTCAAATATAGAACTTAAAATTGATAGCTTCCCATTATTATTGCAAATTATAACTTGAAGATCTGAACTTGTAATTATCAAATACAGAACTTAAAATTGATAGCTTCTAATTATTATTTCAAATTATAACTTGAAGATCTGAACTTGTAATTGTCAAATACAGAACTACTAATTGTTAAATACAAATTATTAGTGCAAATTATAACTTGAAGATCTGAACATGTAATTGTCAAATACAGAACTTAAAATTGATAGCTTCTAATTATTATTGTAAATTATAACTTGAAGATCTGCACTTCTAATAGTGAATTACAGAACTTAGATTTGTTAAATTCAAATTATTATTTCTAATTATAACTTGAAGATCTGAACTACTAATTGTTAAATACACAACTTAAAATTGATAGCTTCTAATTATTATTGCAAATTATAACTAGAAGATCTGAACTTGTAATTGTCAAATACAGAACTTAAAATTGATAGCTTCTAATTATTATTTCAAATTATAACTTGAAGATCTGCACTTGTAATTGTCAAATACAGAACTTCTAATTGTTAAATACAAATTATTAGTGCAAATTATAACTTGAAGATCTGAACTTGTAATTGTCAAATACAGAACATAAAATTGATAGCTTCTAATTATTATTGCAAATTATAACTTGAAGATCTGAACTTGTAATTGTCAAATACAGAACTTAGATTTGTTAAATTCAAATTATTATTTGAAATTATAACTTGAAGATCTGAACTAGTAATTGTCAAATACAGAACTTAAAATTGATAGCTTCTAATTATTATTGCAAATTATAACTTGAAGATCTGAACTTGTAATTGTCAAATACAGAACTTAAAATTGATAGCTTCTAATTATTATTTCAAATTATAACTTGAAGATTTGAACTTGTAATTGTCAAATCCAGAACTTAAAATTGATAGCTTCTAATTATTATTGCAAATAATAACTTGAAGATCTGAACTTGTAATTCTCAAATGCAGAACTTAAAATTGATAGCTTAAAATTATAATTCAATTTATAACTTGAAGATCTGAACTTGTAATAGTGAATTACAGAACTTCTAATTGTTAATTTCAAACTAAGATTGTAAATAATAATTTGAAGATCTGAACTTGTAATAGTCAAATACAGAACTTGGAATTGTTAAATACAAATTATTAGTGCAAATTATAACTTGAAGATCTGAACTTGTAATTGTCAAATACAGAACTTAAAATTGATAGCTTATAATTATAATTGCAAATTAGAAGTTGAAGATCTGAACTTTAAATAGGTAAATACAGAACTACTAATTGTTAATTTCAAACTAAGATTGTAATTAATAATTTGAAGATCTGAACTTGTAATAGTCAAATACAAAACTTCGAATTGTTAAATACAAATTATTAGTGCAAATTATAACTTGAAGATCTGAACTTGTAATTGACAAATATAGAACTTAAAATTGATAGCTTATAATTATAATTGCAAATTATAAGTTGAAGATCTGAACTTGTAATAGGTAAATACAGGACTTCGAATTGTTAATTTCAAACTAAGATTGTAAATAATAATTAGAAGATCTGAACTTGTAATAGTCAAATACAGAACTTCGAATTGTTAAATACAAATTATTAGCGCAAATTATAACTTGAAGATCTGAACTTGTAATTGTCAAATACAGAACTTAGAATTGATAGCTTATAATTAAAATTGCAAATTATATCTTGAAGATCTGAACTTGTAATAGTGAATTACAGAACTAATAATTGTTAATTTCAAACTAAGATTGTAATTAATAATTTGAAGATCTGAACTTGTAATAGTCAAATACAGAACTCCGAATTGTTAAATACCAATTATTAGTGCAAATTATAACTTGAAGATCTGAACTTGAAATTGTCAAATACAGCAATTAGAATTCATAACTTCAAATTATGATTGCAAATTATAACTGGAAGATCTGAACTTGTAATTGTCAAATACAGAACTTAGAACTCATAACTTCAAATTATGATTGCTAATTATAACTTGAAGATCTGAACTTATAATAGTCAAATACAGAACTTAGAATTGTAAAATTCAAATTAAGAATGCAAATTATAACTTGAAGATCTGAACTTGTAATAGTCAAATACAGAACTTCGAATTGTTAAATACAAATTATTAGTGCAAATTATAACTTGAAGATCTGAACTTTAAATAGGTAAATACAGAACTTCTAATTGTTAATTTCAAACTAAGATTGTAATTAATAATTTGAAGATCTGAACTTGTAATAGTCAAATACAGATCTCCGAATTGTTAAATACAAATTATTAGTGCAAATTATAACTTAAAGATCTGATCTTGTAATTGTCAAATACAGCACTTAGAATTCATAACTTCAAATTATGATTGCAAATTATAACTGGAAGATCTGAACTTGTAATTGTCAATTGCAGAACTTAGACCTCATAACTTCAAATTATGATTGCTAATTATAACATGAAGATCTGAACTTGTAATCGTCAAATACAGAACTAAAAATTGATAGCTTATAATTATAATTGCAAATTATAACTTGAAGATCTGAACTTGAAGATCTGAACTTGTAATAGTGAATTACAGAACTTAGATTTGTTAATTACAAACTAAGATTGTAATTAATAATTTGAAGATCTGAACTTGTAATAGTCAAATACAGAACTTCGAATTGTTAAATACAAATTATTTGGCAAATTATAACTTGAAGATCTGAACTTGTAATTGACAAATACAGAACTTAAAATTGATAGCTTATAATTATAATTGCAAATTATAAGTTGAAGATCTGAACTTATAATAGGTAAATACAGAACTTCGAATTGTTAATTTCAAACTAAGATTGTAATTAATAATTTGAAGATCTGAACTTGTAATAGTCAAATACAAAACTTCGAATTGTTAAATACAAATTATTAGTGCAAAGTATAACTTGAAGATCTGGACTTGTAATTGTCAAATACAGCACTAAGAATTCATAACTACAAATTATGATTGCAAATTATAACTTGAAGATCTGAACTTGTAATTGTCAAATACAGAACTTAGAATTCATAACTTCAAATTATGATTGTAAATAATAATTAGAAGAACTTGTAATAGTCAAATACAGAAATTAAAATTGTAAAATTCAAATTATGATTGCAAATTATAACTTGAAGATCTGAACTTGTAATTGTCAAATACAGAACTTAGAATTCATAACTTCAAATTATGATTGTAAATAATAATTGGAAGAACTTGTAATAGTCAAATACAGAAATTAGAATTGTAAAATTCAAATTATGATTGCAAATTATAACTTGAAGATCTGAACTTGTAATAGTCAAATACAGAACTTCAAATTGTTAAATACAAATTATTAGTGCAAATTATAACTTGAAGATCTGAACTTGTAATTGTCAAATACAGAACTTAAAATTGATAGCTTATAATTATAATTGCAAATTATAAGTTGAAGATCTGAACTTGTAATAGGTAAATACAGAACTTCGAATTGTTAATTTCAAACTAAGATTGTAAATAATAATTTGAAGTTCTAAACTTATAATAGTCAAATACAGAACTTCGAATTGTTAAATACAAATTATTAGTGCAAATTATAACTTGAAGATCTGAACTTGTAATTGTCAAATACAGAACTTAGAATTGATAGCTTATAATTATAATTGCAAATTATAACTTGAAGATCTGAACTTGTAATAGTGAATTACAGAACTTAGATTTGTTAAATTCAAATTATTATTTCTAATTATAACTTGAAGATCTGAAATAGTAATTGTTAAATACACAACTTAAAATTGATAGCTTCTAATTATTATTGCAAATTATAACTTGAAGATCTGAACTTGTAATTGTCAAATACAGAACTTAAAATTGATAGCTTCTAATTATTATTTCAAATTATAACTTGAAGATCTGCACTTGTAATTGTCAAATACAGAACTTCTAATTGTTAAATACAAATTATTAGTGCAAATTATAACTTGAAGATCTGAACTTGTAATTGTCAAATACAGAACTTAAAATTGATAGCTTCTAATTATTATTTCAAATTATAACTTGAAGATCTGCACTTGTAATTGTCAAATACAGAACTTCTAATTGTTAAATACAAATTATTATTGTAAATTTTAACTTGAAGATCTGAACTTGTAATAGTGAATTAAAGAACTTAGATTTGTTAAATTCAAATTATTATTTCTAATTATAACTTGAAGATCTGAACTAGTAATTGTTAAATACAGAACTTAAAATTGATAGCTTCTAATTATTATTGCAAATTATAACTTGAAGAACTGTACTTGTAATTGTTAAATACAGAACTTAAAATTGATAGCTTCAAATTATTATTTCTAATTATAACTTGAAAATCTGAACTTGTAATTGTCAAATACAGAACTTCTAATTGTTAAATACAAATTATTAGTGCAAATTATAACTAGAAGATCTGAACTTGTACTTGTCAAATACAGAATTTAAAATTGATAGCTTCTAATTATTATTTCAAATTATAACTTGAAGATCTGAACTTGAAATTGTCAAATACAGAACTTCGAATTGTTAAATACAAATTATTAGTGCAAATTATAACTTGAAGATCTGAACATGTAATTGTCAAATACAGAACTTAAAATTGATAGCTTCTAATTATTATTGTAAATTATAACTTGAAGATCTGCACTTCTAATAGTGAATTACAGAACTTAGATTTGTTAAATTCAAATTATTATTTCTAATTATAACTTGAAGATCTGAACTAGTAATTGTTAAATACACAACTTAAAATTGATAGCTTCTAATTATTATTGCAAATTATAACTTGAAGATCTGAACTTGTAATTGTCAAATACAGAACTTAAAATTGATAGCTTCTAATTATTATTTCAAATTATAACTTGAAGATCTGCACTTGTAATTGTCAAATACAGAACTTCTAATTGTTAAATACAAATTATTAGTGCAAATTATAACTTGAAGATCTGAACTTGTAATTGTCAAATACAGAACTTAAAATTGATAGCTTCTAATTATTATTTCAAATTATAACTTGAAGATCTGCACTTGTAATTGTCAAATACAGAACTTCTAATTGTTAAATACAAATTATTATTGTAAATTTTAACTTGAAGATCTGAACTTGTAATAGTGAATTAAAGAACTTAGATTTGTTAAATTCAAATTATTATTTCTAATTATAACTTGAAGATCTGAACTAGTAATTGTTAAATACAGAACTTAAAATTGATAGCTTCTAATTATTATTGCAAATTATAACTTGAAGAACTGTACTTGTAATTGTTAAATACAGAACTTAAAATTGATAGCTTCAAATTATTATTTCTAATTATAACTTGAAAATCTGAACTTGTAATTGTCAAATACAGAACTTCTAATTTTTAAATACAAATTATTAGTGCAAATTATAACTAGAAGATCTGAACTTGTAATTGTCAAATACAGAATTTAAAATTGATAGCTTCTAATTATTATTTCAAATTATAACTTGAAGATCTGAACTTGAAATTGTCAAATACAGAACTTCTAATTATTAAATACAAATTATTAGTGCAAATTATAACTTGAAGATCTGAACTTGAAATTGTCAAATACAGAACTTCTAATTGTTAAATACACATTATTAGTGCAAATTATAACTTGAAGATCTGAACTAGTAATTGTCAAATATAGAACTTAAAATTGATAGCTTCCCATTATTATTGCAAATAATAACTTGAAGATCTGAACTTGTAATTCTCAAATGCAGAACTTAAAATTGATAGCTTAAAATTATAATTCAATTTATAACTTGAAGATCTGAACTTGTAATAGTCAAATACAGAACTTCGAATTGTTAAATACACATTATTAGTGCAAATTATAACTTGAAGATCTGAACTTGTAATAGATAAATACAGAACTTCGAATTGTTAAACTCAAACTAAGATTGCAAATAATAATTTGAAGATCTGAACTTGTAATAGTCAAATACAGAACTTCTAATTGTTAAATACAAATTATTATTGCAAATTATAACTTGAAGATCTGAACTTGTAATTGTCAAATACAGAACTTCTAATTATTAAATACAAATTATTAGTGCAAATTATAACTTGAAGATCTGAACTTGTAATTGTCAAATACAGAACTTAAAATTGATAGCTTCTAACTATTATTGCAAATTATAACTTGAAGATCTGAACTTGTAATAGTGAATTACAGAACTTAGATTTGTTAAATTCAAATTATTATTTCAAATTATAACTTGAAGATCTGAACTAGTAATTGTCAAATACAGAACTTAAAATTGATAGCTTATAATTATTATTGTAAATTATAACTTGAAGATCTGAACTTGTAATAGTGAATTACAGAACTTAGATTTGTTAAATTCAAATTATTATTTCAAATTATAACTTGAAGATCTGAACTTGTAATTGTCAAATACAGAACTTAAAATTGATAGCTTCTAATTATTATTGCTAATTATAATTTGAAGATCTGAACTTGTAATAGTCAAATACAGAACTACTAATTGTTAAATACAAATTATTAGTGCAAATTATAATTTGAAGATCTGCACTTGTAATTGTCAAATACAGAACTTAAAATTGATAGCTTAAAATTATAATTCAATTTATAACTTGAAGATCTGAACTTGTAATAGTCAAATACAGAACTTCGAATTGTTAAATACAAATTATTAGTGCAAATTATAACTTGAAGAACTGTACTTGTAATAGGTAAATACAGAACTTCGAATTGTTAAATTCAAACTAAGATTGCAAATAATAATTTGAAGATCTGAACTTGTAATAGTCAAATACAGAACTTCTAATTGTAAAATACAAATTATTAGTGCAAATTATAACTTGAAGATCTGAACTTGAAATTGTCAAATACAGAACTTCGAATTGTTAAATACCAATTATTAGTGCAAATTATAACTTGTAGATCTGAACTTGTAATAGGTAAATACAGAACTTCGAATTGTTAAATTCAAACTATGACTGCAAATAATAATTTGTAGATCTGAACTTGTAATAGTCAAATACAGAACTTCTAATTGTTAAATACAAATTATTAGTGCAAATTATAACTTGAAGATCTGAACTTGAAATTGTCAAATACACAACTTCTAATTATTAAATACAAATTATTAGTGCTGTAGCGAATTTGACCTTTCTAAATGAAAGGTTCCGGCACAATACCCAGTGTCGGACTTTTCGGACTGGCCCAAGGTTTCTTTAGGACGTCTATGTTGTAACGATTTAATCATTTTTTTTTAGTTCAAATTTAAGAATTTAATTAATAAATTCAAATATTGAACACCTGATTGTGTGAGCTGGAATTACTCGGGAGATGAATGGGTTGCATAGGTTGAAATGCGGAAATATCAGTTGTTAGATAGCTTTAATCTTTTACAGAAAACTAAAATTAAATTCAAATAGTAACATTCATTAAAGGTGAATAAGATGTCAGTATCGAGATTTGCTCCTAGTAGAATTTCCAGCAGAATAAAAGTTAGATGCCAACATTTTATGTTTCTGGGAGAGCTTTTTGAGCTTGATCTTGAGAATCTTCCGAGCCGTCTTCGTTTACAAGATAGCTATTCCGAAAATACCTCTCGGCGTTGTTTACGTTTACTAGGCAACTACCGAATCCGTCCTTCTTAAACAACCATAAAAACCTCCGATCGCTTACGTTCTTCTAGGCGAGCTTCCGTTCCTACAAATTGTCTTTAGTTTTCGGTAACAAGACTAAACCGGCAGCTCCTGAAACATTTGATACATCCCGCCGTTATAATCAAAGAGATTACCTTCCAGATTTTCCAGTAGGAGTCAGGTAGCTGTTCCCACGATACACTGCAGGTTGACTCATAGGTAAAAATCAGTTGGTGATAAAAACGAGTAACGTTTTCCGAATCCCGTACCAGTTTAAATCCTATCCAAATTAGATACCAACAATTCCGTTCCGTAGAGAGATTAGCTTCCGTGTTGGTAGTCAGATTAGATAGTAATATATTGGTAGCCGTTGATTTTCAAAGTACAAATTTTCTTAAGTAAAGTCAGGTAGTTCCGAGAACAAAAACGATTAAGATTAGATTAGAATATAGTAATTAGGATCAACTCACCGTTAGTAACAGTTTCAGTAGGATTGGCATCTACCCGAATAAATTCAGCTCCGTTTGTTTACGAACATATAATTTATAACCTAAAAAGTAAAAAAAAGCCAGGAAGTTATTAGGAAATCATTCAGTTAGGGAAATTAAAATAGTAGGAGTAATTTCATAACTTACCAGTACACAATCACTCCTTAATGCAATTTAATAGGTAAAAATTTTCATACGCCACTAATTACCGTGTGTTACAAATAGTAAACACTACTACACCGACATTGCCGTATCAAAATTAGTTTATTCAGGGTTCACATTTTTATTTTCAGTTTTGCTAAAAAGAAATTCCGTTTAATTTAGTTTTAATTAATCATATTAATTACCGCCGAAATAATATTAGCTACATAATTAGTGGTTCGCTAATAATTAAGTTTTGGAAATCTATTTTATATTTTGTTTGAGTTTAATACAGTTTAGTTTTAAGTTTTGTAAATAAATTATTATAATAAAATTCTGTTTATATTTTAACGTGCATTTATTTTTATTTTCTTGTTTTAAAACTTTCATAAAAGTTTTTGGCGCCTGCGACCGAAGCAGTGAAACTCCGACGACATAGACGTCCTAAAGAAACCTTGGGCCAGTCCGAAAAGTCCGACACTGGGTATTGTGCCGGAACCTTTCATTTAGAAAGGTCAAATTCGCTACAATGTCGTCGGAGTTTCACTTCTTCGGTCGCAGGCGCCAAAAACTTTTATGAAAGTTTTAAAACAAGAAAATAAAAATAAATGTACGTTAAAATATAAACATAATTTTATTATAATAATTTATTTACAAAACTTAAAACTAAACTGTATTAAACTCAAACAAAATATAAAATAGATTTCCAAAACTTAATTATTAGCGAACCACTAATTATGTAGCTAATATTATTTCGGCGGTAATTAATATGATTAATTAAAACTAAATTAAACGGAATTTCTTTTTAGCAAAACTGAAAATAAAAATGTGAACCCTGAATAAACTAATTTTGATACGGCAATGTCGGTGTAGTGTTTACTATTTGTAACACACGGTAATTAGTGGCGTATGAAAATTTTTACCTATTAAATTGCATTAAGGAGTGATTGTGTACTGGTAAGTTATGAAATTACTCCTACTATTTTAATTCCCCTACCTGAATGATTTCCTAATAACTTCCTAATAACTTCCTGGCTTTTTTTTACTTTTTAGGTTATAAATTATATGTTCGTAAACAAACGGAGCTGAATTTATTCGGGTTGATGCCAATCCTACTGAAACTATTACTAACGGTGAGTTGATCCTAATTACTATATTCTAATCTAATCTTAATCGTTTTTGTTCTCGGAACTACCTGACTTTACTTAAGAAAATTTGTACTTTTGAAAATTAACGGCTACCAATAAATTACTATCTAATCTGACTACCAACACGGAAGCTAATCTCTCTACGGAACGGAATTGTTGGTATCTAATTTGGATAGGATTTAAACTGGTACGGGATTCGGAAAAAACGTTACTCGTTTTTATCACCAACTGATTTTTACCTATGAGTCAACCTGCAGTGTATCATGGGAACAGCTACCTGACTCCTACTGGAAAATCTGGAAGGTAATCTCTTTGATTATAACGGCGGGATGTATCAAATGTTTCAGGAGCTGCCGGTTTAGTCTTGTTACCGAAAACTAAAGACAATTTGTAGGAACGGAAGCTCGCCTAGAAAAACGTAAGCGATCGGAGGTTTTTATGGTTGTTTAAGAAGGACGGATTTGGTAGTTGCCTAGTAAACGTAAACAACGCCGAGAGGTATTTTCGGAATAGCTATCTTGTAAACGAAGACGGCTCGGAAGTATCTCAAAATCAAGCTCAAGAGCTCTCCCAGAAACATAAAATGTTGGCATCTAACTTTTATTCTGCTGGAAATTCTACTAGGAGCAAATCTCGATACTGACATCTTATTCACCTTTAATGAATGTTACTATTTGAATTTAATTTTAGTTTTCTGTAAAAGATTAAAGCTATCTAACAACTGATATTTCCGCATTTCAACCTATGCAACCCATTCATCTCCTGAGTAATTCCAGCTCACACAATCAGGTGTTCAATATTTGAATTTATTAATTAAATTCTTAAATTTGAACTAAAAAAACTGAAAATACGGTGGTGTTAAAATAAAACAAAAAAAAAGTGGTTCGCTACTACCAAAATAAACAAAAAAAAACGCGGCTACTGTGTTTACGGTTGGGTAAAGAAACTGGAACTTTTCACAAGCCGCTTCAACCTCTTTTGTAGAAATTCTGCGTCTCGTTGGGCTCGCTTCCACAACAATCCGGGACGGCGGCTGCGGTCGTTGACGTGGTGGAGCCACACTCCCTGGTCTGGCGGGTTTTCTTCTTGCTTCCATCTTCTGGTTGGCCTCAAATTTGTATCAAAAACTAACGTTCTTTGGTTGGCCTCAAACTTGCATCAAAAACTGAAAATATAAATCGATAAATTATATCACGGAGGTCAGGACAGGCTTTGCTCTATGTGTGGTGGGGCTCGTCCCTCCTTGGGTAAATCGAATTGCAGTCACAAAGTTTTCTTGCGGCGGCCTCTTCTCCTATCCACTCTTGGGTATCCTTAGCCTCTTCCGGAGCTGGTTGGTCGCCGCTGGTTGATACGCCAAGCCAATCTTTTTGGAAAAAAACAAACGGTATCGGAATGATGACTGGATGGCGAATCCGGACACAGCGGCATCGGCGGGTCAGCGACGGAATCAACCTCGGACCCCTCTCGGCAGCGGAACCTATCATCGCCCCAAGAAAATAATTCGCCCCGGGGGAGCACACAAAATTTAACACCTAGTGTCGACCCCACACACAGCTATGCTTCGGTCGGTTATTCTCGGCAACGGTGTACAGCTAAAAAATAAAAAAAAAATGGTTATCAAAAAAAACTCTACTACCTCGGGCGGCGGTCGGCTTCCTATCTTCGGCATCGGGGAAATCGTCGGTTTTTCGGACGGATCCTTTCTACGGAACGATGTTGACCTATTTAGTTTAACGTCGTTTTCGGACGGATTTAGTTTAACGTCGTTTTCGGACGGATTCGCTCTTCGAAATGATGTTGACCTATTTAGTTTAACGACTTTTCGGTCGGATTTAGTTTAACGTCGTTTTCGGACGGATTTATTTAGTCCGCTGGCGTCCTGGAGATCTCTCCCCATTTAAGATCCTTCACGTGCACTCTTGCCTCTTTTCCGCCCTCACATGGAACGACTTCCACCACTACTGGTGACAGTACTTTATGGATGAAGAAGGGGCCTTGATATTTAGGGGCTAGCTTACTCATCACCCCGGCTGCGGCATTGGAAAGAGTGTGGCATCTCTTATAGACAATATCTCCCACCCTAGGGACCTTATCTCTTCGCCGGCGATCGTAGTATCGGCTCTGGTTAGTGAAGGCAGTGGCTAGGTGGGTACGGGCGATCTCATGTAGGTGTTCCAATTGCACCAATTTTTCTCGCTGCTTGTCCGGGTCGAGTGCGTCCTGGAATGCAGTTGATTGGTCGGCCATGCAATATATTTCCCGGCCGTAGTTGAGGAGGCAGGGGGAGTATCCGGTGGAAGCGTGTTGAGCCGTATTTAGGGCGAATTGAACCTCTGGGAGGGTGGCGTCCCATTTTCTATGTTGATCCTTGCATGCTTGTGCAATCATGGTTCCAATGGTTTTGTTTGTACGTTCCACTGGATTACTCTGCGGTGTATATGGGGGGGTAAAGACGTGCTTAATGCCGGCGGCCTGGGTAATTCTCGCCATCTCCCGGCTAGTATATTGCGTCCCATTATCAGTCATGATCTGCTCGGGGGCCCCAAACCTCAAGATTATCTGGTTTTTGAAGGCTTTACATACTTCGGTTGCAGTAGCCTTGCGAAGGGGACTGAGTTCGACCCACTTCGTGAAGGTGTCCTGGAATACCAGCAGATACTGGTAGCCTTTAGTTGATCGTGGAAACGGACCAACCAAATCCGAACTCACCGTCTGCCAGGGTCGTTGCGGTATTCGAGGATACATGCGCCCCACTGGAAGTCCTACCGCTGGTTTGTACCTATTGCATGACTCACATGTTTTTACGTATTTCGCCACGTCTCGCAATAATCCTGGCCAATAGTAGCGACGGCTTATTCGAGCCGCGGTTTTTGCCACTCCCATATGGCCGGCGGTTGCCTCATCGTGGCATTCGCTAAGAATCTTGGGTCGATCTGGCGTGGGGACACACTGTTTCCATGGTGACTCAAATTCTCCGGTAATGGTACTTGTGGGGGTCGGGAATTTTTTAAAGATTTTCCCCTTCCTTACTTTGTAGTCGGCCAAGCGGGTAGGCTGTCGGCGTATGCTCCTCCACAATTGTCGATACCATTTACACTGGGGCTTGACGGGGGAATTTATGGCGGCTATCGGTACGACCTCTTCTTGATGACTTCTAGACAGGATGTCTGCCACACAATTGTTTTTCCCAGGTTGATATTCGATGGTGAAATCGTATTGTTGTAACTCGAGTATCCATCGTGTCAAACGTCAGGTGGGGTTCTTCTGTTGTCTGAGCCAACGGAGGCTTCGGTGATCGCTAATGACGGTAAATCTATATCCTTCCAGATAGCTGCGAAGCTTTTTTACCGCCCACACGACCGCCAAACATTCCAACTCGGTGATGGAGTAGTTTTTTTCTGCGGGGAGCAAACTATGCGGCTGATAAAAAGGATGGGTCGGTACCCTTCTGGGTCTTCTTGCTCTAGGACAGCTCCTAATCCCCGTGTACTGGCGTCTGTTCTTAAGATGAACAGTTTCGAAAAATCTGGGCATGCCAGGACCGGCGCATTAGTTAAAGCTTCTTTCAACTTGTGAAAGGACTCGGCCTGTTCCTCCGCCCATTGGAATTTATGTGCCTTTTTCAGTAGGGTGGTCAAAGGTCCCGCTATGACCGAGAAATTTGGTATAAATCTTCTATACCATGAGGCGGCTCCCAGGAAGCTTCGGACTTGTCGGACGGTGGTTGGATGATCGATATTTTTAATCGCTTCCACTTTCTCTGGGTCCGTCTTTATTCCAGAACCATTTACCACGTGCCCTAAATATTTCAGTTCGGTTTTGCCGAATTTGCATTTGTCGGGTTGCAGCCTAAGCCCGGCCTTCTTAAGTCGAGTAAATACTTCGGTTAACCGTATCAGGTGTTCTTCGAAGGTGGCACTCACCACTATAATGTCATCCAGATAACAAAAAGTATGCGGTTCCAGTTCTGGTCCCAACGTATTGTCTAACAACCTTTGGAAGGTTGCAGGGGCAGAATGCAATCCGAACGGCATTACGGTAAATTGGAATAGGCCCCGTCCTGGCACGGTAAAAGCAGTGTACGGCTTACTTTCTTCTGCCAGTGGGATCTGCCAGTACCCATTTTTCAGGTCGATCGTACTAAAAACTTTGCTCCGCGAAGTTTATCCAGAATTGCCTGAATGTGGGGGATAGGATAGGCGTCCTTCATCGATGCTTCGTTAACACCTCTAAAATCTATACAAAAACGGTACTTGCCGTTTGTCTTCCTTACCAGTACGACGGGTGAGCTCCATGCACTCTGGGAGGGCTCGATTACTCCTTCCTGGAGCATCTGGTCAACTTCTTGATTTATGACTTCTTGCATCTTCGGGTTACGAGGATAATATCGTTGTTTAATGGGGTTGATGTCTGGCTTAAGGCGGATGTGGTGGCAGGTCGTTTTAATGGGGCCCGAATTCTTCTCTAACTCCGGTAAATGTTTTTGTAGAAATACTTGTAGTTGTTCGGCGTCGGTGTTTCGGACGGGTATCGCTGCCCCCAGTGGGGTGTTTGGAGATGGCGGGGGCACTAGTAGGCGGGGCGGGTTGAGCCTAATTATGGCTTCCAGATCGTGTAAAGCATCTACACCCAATATGGCCTCGGCGGTTAACTCTGGTACGTAGTTCCAGAGTATATTGATAGTTCGGGTGCCTATCTGTACCGGCATGCGTAATTTGGCTTTTATCTGGGTGGTACGGCCATCCGCCAATAATACTCTCTGCGGAGTATGACTGATGATGCAGCGGCGTTGGTTTTTTTCTCGGTGGTAGATTTTCTTGCCCATGAAACATTCCGCCGCGCCGGTATCCACTAGAGCCAAGTATTCATTTTTATTAATGCCGATTTTGACATACGGGCGTTTGTCGTCTTGCAAGAAGGGTTGTTTGTAATTCATGGTCGAGACTACGGCCGGACGGTGAAAGGAGCGTCTCTTTACTCTCTTCGGCCTCCTTCGTTTCCCGCCATACATCGGCAATTTCGGGTTTGTATATTGGCCTTCCCGCATCGCGAACAGCACAGCTTGGGGGGGTTTCGGCAATCATTTCGCCAGTGGCCTAAGGCTCCACACTGGAAGCATCGGTTACCTGGAGATACGGTCTCTGGGCGGTTTCTCCATGAGAGAGTCGGTCGAGGTGCTACACCTGTAACTGTCGCTTGCGAGACTGCGGGTTGGGTTTTGGAAGTGTCTTCTATGGTCAATAGCTGTATGCCCTTTTTTGTTTCTTTCAAAACCCGGTCGGTTTCTTGGACCAATGGGATTAATTCACGGACGGTAGTAAAATCCTTCTGTCGGATTGCCAATTTAAATTCGGGTCGTAAATTATTATGAATTATCTCTGCCTGTTCGGAGGCGGTATATTTCCCATAACGGCGCATCAGAGTCAACATGTCCGTGATGAACTCCATGACCGGCTCTATTCCCTGTCGTTTATTCAGGATTTCAGCTCCTAACTGTAACCGACCCTGATCGGGGCAATACTGTTGTTTGAATGCTTGCAAGAACTGGGTCCATTCAGTCCAACATATTCTATTGTTTCGGTACCATAATAATGGCCTATCTTTAAACAGCTCTGGTAGCGCTAACAGTAGCGTTTCCTCGGAGAGGCTGTAGCTATCTTTTAATTCTTCCAATCTTTCTAAGAATGATACCGGGTCTCCTTTTCCATCGAAACGAAGGTTCCACTTCCGCACGGTATTGCACACATCTGCGGGTGTTGGTGCAATTCTCGGTTCTGGGTCCGCTCTGGAGTGGTCTGTTATAATGACTCTTGGTCTCTGTTTCTCTCCTGTCAAAAAATATTTCTTAATTCGATCTCGTAATTCCACTATCGTGCCATACGGAATTAATCCAAAATCTTCGGCTAAAGTAATTAATGCCGGTTTCTTCAATGAATTTAGCTATGCAAATGAATTACTTTTCGGTGGTGGTGTTGGTACTTTTTCCGGGGCTTCTTCAATTGGTGAGCCATTCGGTACTGGCCCTTGCGGAGGTATTTCAGGAGTGTTGATTTCTATCAAGTTATCCGGATTTCCTATTGCTATTGTGTTCATCCTGAAATCAAATTTGGTTAATTTAGGTAGGAGAGGATCAGGGATAATGATTTTTCCCTAATTCTAATCTTTACGGTGAGTGAAACGTAAAAAGGTCCCTGCGCGGGCGCCAAATTTGTAGCGAATTTGACCTTTCTAAATGAAAGGTTCCGGCACAATACCCAGTGTCGGACTTTTCGGACTGGCCCAAGGTTTCTTTAGGACGTGTATGTCGTCGGAGTTTCACTTCTTCGGTCGCAGGCGCCAAAAACTTTTATGAAAGTTTTAAAACAAGAAAATAAAAATAAATGTACGTTAAAATATAAACATAATTTTATTATAATAATTTATTTACAAAACTTAAAACTAAACTGTATTTAACTCAAACAAAATATAAAATAGATTTCCAAAACTTAATTATTAGCGAACCACTGTAGCTAATATTATTTCGGCGGTAATTAATATGATTAATTAAAACTAAATTAAACGGAATTTCTTTTTAGCAAAACTGAAAATAAAAATGTGAACCCTGAATAAACTAATTTTGATACGGCAATGTCGGTGTAGTGTTTACTATTTGTAACACACGGTAATTAGTGGCGTATGAAAATTTTTACCTATTAAATTGCATTAAGGAGTGATTGTGTACTGGTAAGTTATGAAATTACTCCTACTATTTTAATTCCCCTACCTGAATGATTTCCTAATAACTTCCTAATAACTTCCTGGCTTTTTTTTACTTTTTAGGTTATAAATTATATGTTCGTAAACAAACGGAGCTGAATTTATTCGGGTTGATGCCAATCCTACTGAAACTATTACTAACGGTGAGTTGATCCTAATTACTATATTCTAATCTAATCTTAATCGTTTTTGTTCTCGGAACTACCTGACTTTACTTAAGAAAATTTGTACTTTTGAAAATTAACGGCTACCAATAAATTACTATCTAATCTGACTACCAACACGGAAGCTAATCTCTCTACGGAACGGAATTGTTGGTATCTAATTTGGATAGGATTTAAACTGGTACGGGATTCGGAAAAAACGTTACTCGTTTTTATCACCAACTGATTTTTACCTATGAGTCAACCTGCAGTGTATCATGGGAACAGCTACCTGACTCCTACTGGAAAATCTGGAAGGTAATCTCTTTGATTATAACGGCGGGATGTATCAAATGTTTCAGGAGCTGCCGGTTTAGTCTTGTTACCGAAAACTAAAGACAATTTGTAGGAACGGAAGCTCGCCTAGAAGAACGTAAGCGATCGGAGGTTTTTATGGTTGTTTAAGAAGGACGGATTCGGTAGTTGCCTAGTAAACGTAAACAACGCCGAGAGGTATTTTCGGAATAGCTATCTTGTAAACGAAGACGGCTCGGAAGTATCTCAAAATCAAGCTCAAGAGCTCTCCCAGAAACATAAAATGTTGGCATCTAACTTTTATTCTGCTGGAAATTCTACTAGGAGCAAATCTCGATACTGACATCTTATTCACCTTTAATGAATGTTACTATTTGAATTTAATTTTAGTTTTCTGTAAAAGATTAAAGCTATCTAACAACTGATATTTCCGCATTTCAACCTATGCAACCCATTCATCTCCCGAGTAATTCCAGCTCACACAATCAGGTGTTCAATATTTGAATTTATTAATTAAATTCTTAAATTTGAACTAAAAAAATGATTAAATCGTTACAGTGCAAATTATAACTTGAAGATCTGAACTTGTAATTGTCAAATACAGAACTCAAAATTGATAGCTTCTAATTATTATTGCAAATTATAACTTGAAGATCTGAACTTGTAATAGTGAATTACAGAACTTAGATTTGTTAAATTAAAATAATTATTTCAAATTATAACTTGAAGATCTGAACTAGTAATTGTCAAATACAGAACTTAAAATTGATAGCTTATAATTGTTATTGTAAATTATAACTTGAAGATCTGAACTTGTAATAGTGAATTACAGAACTTAGATTTGTTAAATTCAAATTATTATTTCAAATTATAACTTAAAGATCTGAAATTGTAATAGTGAATTACAGAACTTAGATTTGTTAAATTCAAATTATTATTTCAAATTATAACTTGAAAATCTGAACTAGTCATGGTCAAATACAGAACTTAAAATTGATAGCTTCTAATTATTATTGCAAATTATAACTTGAAGATCTGAACTTGTAATTGTCAAATACAGAACTTAAAATTGATAGCTTCTAATTATTATTTCAAATTATAACTTGAAGATCTGAACTTGTAATTGTCAAATACAGAACTTCTAATTGTTAAATACAAATTATTGGTGCAAATTATAACTTGAAGATCTGAACTTGTAATTGTCAAATACAAAACTTAAAATTGATAGCTTCTAATTATTATTGTAAATTATAACTTGAAGATCTGAACTTGTAATAGTGAATTACAGAACTTGTGACGGGCAACTCGTTGTGTTTTGAACGAAAACTAAGGAAAACGCAACGAATTGTATTAAAAAAAGCCGAAATAGAAATAAAGAAAAAAGGGGAGGGGGGACAGGCTATTTGCCCTGCAGAAACAGTGTGCCAGCAGCTCAATGGAGATGGGAGTGGGTGGAATTGTAGACGAATCTATCACGGGCACTGTAACGCAGGGGGGGGGGGGAATTCTTAATCCCGAACAAACTTCGAGATTGGAGAGGGCGCCACCTAGGTCGGAAAATACTTCTTCGTAGCGTGCAGCTTTCAGAACGAAACGGACCTGGACGTTCACTGAAAAAAAATAATATATGCACGACGGAATGCGGGGTGAAGGGCTTACAATGTCTTTTTTCTAAATTAAACCTAAACAAATGGTTAGAGCAATGTTTATTAAAATTAAAAGGTAACAGATTAATACTAACAATTAAAAATATAAAACATAAATTCGATAAACAATATTATCGTGCACAAAAAAAAACAAACAGGGGACGCCCCTAAATAATCCTAAATGCGATCTTAAATTACCGTTGAGAAAAATAAGGTGGCTCCGCCACTGGACAATAAATTCTAATCGTCAAATTTATACAAAAAAACACATGTCAAAATTACATCTAGATATTCTGTTGCTGATTACTGGTACACACAATACAATCAAAAGGTATAATGAAAGTGAACTCTTTCTCAACGATACAACGATAACAATTCCGTGACGAGCACTAAAGTATTTGGTGCGCACAATATTAACAATGACAAAACTCACTTACTTTTAATAATTTGTCCTCCAGCCAGCAAACAGCGTGCATATACCTGCATTGATGGAATAAAAGTTGTCCAGGGCACGTTTCGTTCTAAAGGACTGGAAGCAAGGACTTGAAGGGGGTTCTGGCAAAATTTGGCGGAGAACAACGGATAGAAACGGGGAATATTTTTGGGAACGGATTCCGGACTTAATTTGGTTTATTTTTGTCTTCTTTGGGGCAATAGAAATCGGCAACCTGAAGTTAATAGGCCGAGCGTATCTTCCAAAAATGCGCTAATTATGTTCGGATTAAAATTTCCAAATAAATTCGCTACAGCGAGTAGTAATTTTCTTCGACACTCCACGACACAACAGAAAAACACCGCGGAAATTTAATGAACGTACTGCACCCTCAATTCAAGAAAAATAACACACACCACAACCCTTCGCCGATCAACCAAAAACCGAATTTTTTAATCACCTCTTTTTTTTTCTATATCCCCGCCGTCCTGATACAACAAAATATTGACCTACCGCCGTAAATTTGAAATAAAAAGAAACTAAACAAAATTTATTTCATAAACAGAAACCCGAAATATACGAAGTATATTACAAACTTAGATTTGTTAAATTCAAATTATTATTTCAAATTATAACTTGAAGATCTGAACTAGTAATTGTCAAATACAGAACTTAAAATTGATAGCTTCTAATTATTATTGCAAATTATAACTTGAAGATCTGAACTTGTAATAGTCAAATACAGAACTTCGAATTGTTAAATACAAATTATTAGTGCAAATTATAACTTGAAGATCTGAACTTGTAATAGGTAAATACAGAACTTCGAATTGTTAAATACAAACTAAGATTGCAAATAATAATTTGAAGATCTGAACTTGTAATAGTCAAATACAGAACTTCTAATTGTTAAATACAAATTATTAGTGCAAATTATAACTTGAAGATCTGAACTTGAAATTGTCAAATACGCAACTTCTAATTATTAAATACAAATTATTAGTGAAAATTATAACTTGAAGATCTGAACTTGTAATTGTCAAATACAGAACTAAAAATTGATAGCTTCTAATTACTATTGCAAATTATAACTTGAAGATCTGAACTTGTAATAGTGAATTACAGAACTTAGATTTGTTAAATTCAAATTATTATTTCAAATTATAACTTGAAGATCTGAACTAGTAATTGTCAAATACAGAACTTAAAATTGATAGCTTATAATTATTTATGTAAATTATAACTTGAAGATCTGAACTTGTAATAGTGAATTACAGAACTTAGATTTGTTAAATTCAAATTATTATTTCAAATTATAACTTGAAGATATGAACTAGTAATTGTCAAATACAGAACTTAAAATTGATAGCTTCTAATTATTATTGCAAATTATAACTTGAAGATCTGAACTTGTAATTGTCAAATACAGAACTTAAAATTGATAGCTTCTAATTATTATTTCAAATTATAACTTGAATATCTGAACTTGTAATTGTCAAATACAGAACTTCTAATTGTTAAATACAAATTATTAGTGCAAATTATAACTTGAAGATCTGAACTTGTAATTGTAAAATACAGAACTTAGAATTGATAGCTTCTAATTATTATGGCAAATTATAACTTGAAGATCTGAACTTGTAATAGTGAATCACAGAACTTAGATTTGTTAAATTCAAATTAGTATTTCAAATTATAACTTGAAGTTCTGAACTAGTAATTGTCAAATACAGAACTTAAAATTGATAGCTTATAATTATTATTGTAAATTATAACTAGAAGATCTGAACTTGTAATAGTGAATTATAGAACTTAGATTTGTTAAATTCAAATTATTATTTCAAATTATAACTTGAAGATCTGAACTAGTAATTGTCAAATACAGAACTTAAAATTGATAGCTTCTAATTATTATTGCAAATTATAACTTGAAGATCTGAACTTGTAATTGTCAAATACAGAACTTAAAATTGATAGCTTCTAATTTTTATTTCAAATTATAACTTGAAGATTTGAACTTGTAATTGTCAAATACAGAACTTCTAATTGTTAAATACAAATTATTATTTCAAATTATACCTTGAAGATCTGGACTTGTAATAAAATGTCAAATACAGAACTTAAAATTGATAGCTTATAATTATTATTGTAAATTATAACTTGAAGATCTGAACTTGTAATAGTGAATTACAGAACTTAGATTTGTTAAATTCAAATTATTATTTCAAATTATAACTTGAAGATCTGAACTTGTAATTGTCAAATGCACAACTTCTAATTGTTAAATACTAATTATTAGTGCAAATTATAACTTGAAGATCTGAACTTGAAATTGTCAAATACACAACTTCTAATTATTAAATACAAATTATTAGTGCAAATTATAACTTGAAGATCTGAACTTGTAATTGTCAAATACAGAACTTAAAATTGATAGCTTCTAATTATTATTGCAAATTATAACTTGTAGAACTGAACTTGTAATAGTGAATTACAGAACTTAGATTTGTTAAATACAAATTATTATTTCAAATTATAACTTGAAGATCTGAACTTGTAATTGTCACATACAGATCTTCTAATTATTAAATACAAGTTATTATTTCAAATTATAACTTGAAGATCTGAACTTGTAATTGTTAAATACAGAACTTAAAATTGATAGCTTCTAATTATTATTGCAAATTATAATTTGAAGATCTGAACTTGTATTAGACAAATACGCAACTTGGCATTGTTAAATACAAATTGTGATTGCAAATTTTAACTTGAAGATCTGAACCTGTAATAGGTAAATACTGAACTTCGAATTGTTAAATTCAAACTAAGATTGCAAATAATAATTTGAAGATCTGAACTTGTAATAGTCAAATACAGAACTTCTAATTGTTAAATACAAATTATTAGTGCAAATTATAACTTGAAGATCTGAACTTGTAATTGTCAAATACAGAACTTAAAAGTGATAGCCTCTAAGTATTATTGCAAATTATAACTTGAAGATCTGAACATATAATAGTGAATTACAGAACTTAGATTTGTTAAATTCAAATTATTATTTCAAATTATAACTTGAAGATCTGAACTAGTAATTGTCAAATACCGAACTTAAAATTGTTAAATACAAATTATTAGTGCAAATTATAACTTGAAGATCTGAACTTGTAATTGTCAAATACAGAACTTAAAATTGATAGCTTCTAATTATTATTGCAAATTATAACTTGAAGATCTGAACTTGTAATAGTGAATTACAGAACTTAGATTTGTTAAATTCAAATTATTATTTCAAATTATAACTTGCAGAACTGAACTAGTAATTGTCAAAAACAGAACTTAAAATTGATAGCTTATAATTATAATTCAAATTATAACTTGAAGATCTGAGCTAGTAATAGTCAAATACAGAACTTCGAATTGTTAAATACAAATTATTAGTGCAAATTATAACTTGTAGATCTGAACTTGTAATAGGTAAATACAGAACTTCAAATTGTTAAATTCAAACTAAGATTGCAAATAATAATTTGAAGATCTGAACTTGTAATAGTCAAATACAGAACTTCTAATTGTAAATACAAATTATTAGTGCAAATTATAACTTGTAGATCTGAACTTGTAATTGTCAAATACAGAACTTAAAATTGATAGCTTCTAATTATTATTGCAAATTATAATTTGAAGATGTGAACTTGTAATAGACAAATACGCATCTTAGCATTGTTAAATACAAATTATGATTGCAAATTATAACTTGAAGATCTGAACTTGTAAAAGATAAATACAGAATTTCGAATTGTTAAATTCAAACTAAGATTGCAAATAATAATTTGAAGATCTGAACTTGTAATAGTGAATTACAGAACTTAGATTTGTTAAATTCAAATTATTATTTCAAATTATAACTTGAAGATCTGAACTAGTAATTGTCAAATACAGAACTTAAAATTGATAGCTTCTAATTATTATTGCAAATTATTACTTGAAGATCTGAACTTGTAATTGTCTAATACAGAACTTAAAATTGATAGCTTCTAATTCTTATTTCAAATTAAAACTTGATGATCTGAACTTGTAATTGTCAAATACAGAACTTCTAATTGTTAAATACAATTTATTAGTGCAAATTATAACTTGAAGATCTGAACTTGTAATTGTCAAATACAGAACTAAAATTGATAGCTTCTACTTATTATTGTAAATTATAACTTGAAGATCTGAACTTGTAATACTGAATTACAGAACTTAGATTTGTTAAATTCAAATTATTATTTCCAATTATAACTTGAAGATCTGAACTAGTAATTGTCAAATACAGAACTTAAAATTGATAGCTTCTAAGTATTATTGCAAATTATAACTTGAAGATCTGAACTTGTAATTGTCAAATACAGAACTTAAAATTGATAGCTTCTAATTATTATTTCAAATTATAACGTGAAGATCTGAACTTGTAATTGTCAAATACAGAACTTAAAATTGATAGCTTCTAATTATTATTGCAAATAATAACTTGAAGATCTGAACTTGTAATTGTCAAATGCAGAACTTAAAATTGATAGCTTCTAATTATTATTGCAAATAATAATTTGAAGATCTGTACTTGTAATTTTCAAATACAGAACATATAATTGATAGCTTATAATTATATTTCAAATTATAACTTGAAGATCTGAACTTGTAATAGTCAAATACAGAACTTCGAATTGTTAAAAACAAATTATTAGTGCAAATTATAACTTGAAGATCTGAACTTGTAATTGTCAAATACAGAACTTAAAATTGATAGCATCTAATTATTATTGTAAATTATAACTTGAAGATCTGAACTTGTAATAGTGAATTACAGAACTTAGATTTGTTAAATTCAAATTATTATTTCAAATAATAACTTGAAGATCTGAACTAGTAATTGTCAAATACAGAACTTAAAATTGATAGCTTCTAATTATTATTGCAAATTATAACTTGAAGATCTGAACTTGTAATTGTCAAATACAGAACTTAAAATTGATAGCTTCTAATTATTATTGCAAATTATAACTTGAAGATCTGAACTTGTAATAGTGAATTACAGAACTTAGATTTGTTAAATTCAAATTATTATTTCAAATTATAACTTGAAGATCTGAACTAGTAATTGTCAAATACAGAATTTAAAATTGATAGCTTATAATTATTATTGTAAATTATAACTTGAAGATCTGAACTTGTAATAGTGAATTACAGAACTTAGATTTGTTAAATTCAAATTATTATTTCAAATTATAACTTGAAGATCTGAACTTGTAATAGACAAATACGCAACTTAGCATTGTTAAATACAAATTATGAATGCAAATTAAAACTTGAAGATCTGAACTTGTAATTGTCAAATACAGAACTTAAAATTGATAGCTTCTAATTATTATTGTAAATTATAACTTGAAGATCTGAACTTGTAATAGTGAATTACAGAACTTTGATTTGTTAAATTCAAATTATTATTTCAAATTATAACTAGAAGATCTGAACTAGTAATTGTCAAATACAGAACTTGAAATTGATAGCTTCTAATTATTATTGCAAATTATAACTTGAAGATCTGAACTTGTAATTGTCAAATACAGAACTTAAAATTGATAGCTTCTAATTATTATTTCAAATTATAACTTGAAGATCTGAACTTGAAATACTGAATTTAAAATTGATAGCATCTAATTATTATTGTAAATTATAACTTGAAGATCTGAACTTGTAATAGTGAATTACAGAACTTAAAATTGATAGCATCTAATTATTATTGTAAATTATAACTTGAAGATCTGAACTTGTAATAGTGAATTACAGAACTTAGATTTGTTAAATTCAAATTATTATTTCAAATTATAACTTGAAGATCTGAACTAGTAATTGTCAAATACAGAACTTAAAATTGTAAGCTTCTAATTATTATTGCAAATTATAACTTGTAGATCTGAACTTGTAATTGTCAAATACAGAACTTATAATTGATAGCTTCTAATTATTATTTCAAATTATAACTTGTAGATCTGAACTTGTAATTGTCTAATACAGAACTTCTAATTATTAAATACAAATTATTAGTGCAAATTATAACTTGAAGATCTGAACTTGTAATTGTAAAATACAGAACTTAAAATTGATAGCTTCTAATTATTATTGCAAATTATAACTTGAAGATCTGAATTTGTAATAGTGAATTACAGAACTTAGATTTGTTAAATTCAAATTATTATTTCAAATTATAACTTGAAGATCTGAACTAGTAATTGTCAAATACAGAACTTAAAATTGATAGCTTATAATTATTATTTCAAATTATAACTTGTAGATCTGAACTTGTAATTGTCTAATACAGAACTTCTAATTATTAAATACAAATTATTAGTGCAAGTTATAACTTGAAGATCTGAACTTGTAATTGTAAAATACAGAACTTAAAATTGATAGCTTCTAATTATTATTGCAAATTATAACTTGAAGATCTGAACTAGTAATAGTGAATTACACAACTTAGATTTGTTAAATTCAAATTATTATTTCAAATTATAACTTGAAGATCTGAACTAGTAATTGTCAAATACAGAACTTAAAATTGATAGCTTATAATTATTATTGTAAATTATAACTTGAAGATCTGAACTTGTAATAGTGAATTACAGAACTTAGATTTGTTAAATTCAAATTATTATTTCAAATTATAACTTGAAGATCTGAACTAGTAATTGTCAAATACAGAACTTAAAATTGATAGCTTCTAATTATTATTGCAAATTATTACTTGAAGATCTGAACTTGTAATTGTCTAATACAGAACTTAAAATTGATAGCTTCTAATTCTTATTTCAAATTAAAACTTGATGATCTGAACTTGTAATTGTCAAATACAGAACTTTTAATTGTTAAATACAATTTATTAGTGCAAATTATAACTTGAAGATCTGAACTTGTAATTGTCAAATACAGAACTTAAAATTGATAGCTTCTACTTATTATTGTAAATTTTAACTTGAAGATCTGAACTTGTAATAGTGAATTAAAGAACTTAGATTTGTTAAATTCAAATTATTATTTCTAATTATAACTTGAAGATCTGAACTAGTAATTGTTAAATACAGAACTTAAAATTGATAGCTTCTAATTATTATTGCAAATTATAACTTGAAGAACTGTACTTGTAATTGTTAAATACAGAACTTAAAATTGATAGCTTCAAATTATTATTTCTAATTATAACTTGAAAATCTGAACTTGTAATTGTCAAATACAGAACTTCTAATTGTTAAATACAAATTATTAGTGCAAATTATAACTAGAAGATCTGAACTTGTAATTGTCAAATACAGAATTTAAAATTGATAGCTTCTAATTATTATTTCAAATTATAACTTGAAGATCTGAACTTGAAATTGTCAAATACAGAACTTCTAATTATTAAATACAAATTATTAGTGCAAATTATAACTTGAAGATCTGAACTTGAAATTGTCAAATACAGAACTTCTAATTGTTAAATACACATTATTAGTGCAAATTATAACTTGAAGATCTGAACTAGTAATTGTCAAATATAGAACTTAAAATTGATAGCTTCCCATTATTATTGCAAATTATAACTTGAAGATCTGAACTTGTAATTATCAAATACAGAACTTAAAATTGATAGCTTCTAATTATTATTTCAAATTATAACTTGAAGATCTGAACTTGTAATTGTCAAATACAGAACTACTAATTGTTAAATACAAATTATTAGTGCAAATTATAACTTGAAGATCTGAACATGTAATTGTCAAATACAGAACTTAAAATTGATAGCTTCTAATTATTATTGTAAATTATAACTTGAAGATCTGCACTTCTAATAGTGAATTACAGAACTTAGATTTGTTAAATTCAAATTATTATTTCTAATTATAACTTGAAGATCTGAACTACTAATTGTTAAATACACAACTTAAAATTGATAGCTTCTAATTATTATTGCAAATTATAACTAGAAGATCTGAACTTGTAATTGTCAAATACAGAACTTAAAATTGATAGCTTCTAATTATTATTTCAAATTATAACTTGAAGATCTGCACTTGTAATTGTCAAATACAGAACTTCTAATTGTTAAATACAAATTATTAGTGCAAATTATAACTTGAAGATCTGAACTTGTAATTGTCAAATACAGAACTTCTAATTGTTAAATACAAATTATTAGTGCAAATTATAACTTGAAGATCTGAACTTGTAATTGTCAAATACAGAACTTAAAATTGATAGCATCTACTTATTATTTCAAATTATAACTTGAAGATCTGAACTTGTAAATGTCAAATACAGAACTTAAAATTAATAACTTCTAATTATTATTGCAAATAATAACTTGAAGATCTGAACTTGTAATTGTCAAATGCAGAACTTAAAATTGATAGCTTCTAATTATTATTGCAAATAATAACTTGAAGATCTGAACTTGTAATTGTCAAATGCGGAACTTAAAATTGATAGCTTCTAATTATTATTGCAAATAATAATTTGAAGATCTGTACTTGTAATTGTCAAATACAGAACATATAATTGATAGCTTATAATTATATTTCCAGTTATAACTTGAAGATCTGAACTTGTAATAGTCAAATACAGAACTTCGAATTGTTAAACACAAATTATTATTTCAAATTATAACTTGAAGATCTGAACTAGTAATTGTCAAATACAGAACTTAAAATTGATAGCTTATAATTATTATTGTAAATTATAACTTGAAGATCTGAACTTGTAATAGTGAATTACAGAACTTAGTTTTCTTAAATTCAAATCATTATTTCAAATTATAACTAGAAGATCTGAACTAGTAATTGTCAAATGCACAACTTCTAATTGTTAAATACAAATTATTAGTGCAAATTATAACTTGAAGATCTGAACTTGAAATTGTCAAATACACAACTTCTAATTATTAAATACAAATTATTAGTGCAAATTATAACTTGAAGATCTGAACTTGTAATTGTCAAATACAGAACTTAAAATTGATAGCTTCTAATTATTATTGCAAATTATAACTTGTAGAACTGAACTTGTAATAGTGAATTACAGAACTTAGATTTGTTAAATCAAATTATTATTTCAAATTATAACTTGAAGATCTGAACTTGTAATTGTCACATACAGATCTTCTAATTATTAAATACAAGTTATTATTTCAAATTATAACTTGAAGATCTGAACTGGTAATTGTTAAATACAGAACTTAAAATTGATAGCTTCTAATTATTATTGCAAATTATAATTTGAAGATCTGAACTTGTATTAGACAAATACGCAACTTGGCATTGTTAAATACAAATTGTGATTGCAAATTTTAACTTGAAGATCTGAACCTGTAATAGGTAAATACTGAACTTCGAATTGTTAAATTCAAACTAAGATTGCAAATAATAATTGAAGATCTGAACTTGTAATAGTCAAATACAGAACTTCTAATTGTTAAATACAAATTATTAGTGCAAATTATAACTTGAAGATCTGAACTTGTAATTGTCAAATACAGAACTTAAAAGTGATAGCCTCTAAGTATTATTGCAAATTATAACTTGAAGATCTGAACATATAATAGTGAATTACAGAACTTAGATTTGTTAAATTCAAATTATTATTTCAAATTATAACTTGAAGATCTGAACTAGTAATTGTCAAATACCGAACTTAAAATTGTTAAATACAAATTATTAGTGCAAATTATAACTTGAAGATCTGAACTTGTAATTGTCAAATACAGAACTTAAAATTGATAGCTTCTAATTATTATTTCAAATTAAAACTTGATGATCTGAACTTGTAATTGTCAAATACAGAACTTCTAATTGTTAAATACAATTTATTAGTGCAAATTATAACTTGAAGATCTGAACTTGTAATTGTCAAATACAGAACTTAAAATTGATAGCTTCTACTTATTATGGTAAATTATAACTTGAAGATCTGAACTTGTAATACTGAATTACAGAACTTAGATTTGTTAAATTCAAATTATTATTTCCAATTATAACTTGAAGATCTGAACTAGTAATTGTCAAATACAGAACTTAAAATTGATAGCTTCTAATTATTATTGCAAATTATAACTTGAAGATCTGAACTTGTAATTGTCAAATACAGAACTTAAAATTGATAGCTTCTAATTATTATTTCAAATTATAACGTGAAGATCTGAACTTGTAATTGTCAAATACAGAACTTAAAATTGATAGCTTCTAATTATTATTGCAAATAATAACTTGAAGATCTGAACTTGTAATTGTCAAATGCAGAACTTAAAATTGATAGCTTCTAATTATTATTGCAAATAATAATTTGAAGATCTGTACTTGTAATTGTCAAATACAGAACATATAATTGATAGCTTATAATTATATTTCAAATTATAACTTGAAGATCTGAACTTGTAATAGTCAAATACAGAACTTCGAATTGTTAAATACAAATTATTAGTGCAAATTATAACTTGAAGATCTGAACTTGTAATTGTCAAATACAGAACTTAAAATTGATAGCATCTAATTATTATTGTAAATTATAACTTGAAGATCTGAACTTGTAATAGTGAATTACAGAACTTAGATTTGTTAAATTCAAATTATTATTTCAAATAATAACTTGAAGATCTGAACTAGTAATTGTCAAATACAGAACTTAAAATTGATAGCTTCTAATTATTATTGCAAATTATAACTTGAAGATCTGAACTTGTAATTGTCAAATACAGAACTTAAAATTGATAGCTTCTAATTATTATTGCAAATTATAACTTGAAGATCAGAACTTGTAATAGTGAATTACAGAACTTAGATTTGTTAAATTCAAATTATTATTTCTAATTATAACTTGAAGATCTGAACTAGTAATTGTTAAATACAGAACTTAAAATTGATAGCTTCTAATTATTATTGCAAATTATAACTTGAAGAACTGTACTTGTAATTGTTAAATACAGAACTTAAAATTGATAGCTTCAAATTATTATTTCTAATTATAACTTGAAAATCTGAACTTGTAATTGTCAAATACAGAACTTCTAATTGTTAAATACAAATTATTAGTGCAAATTATAACTAGAAGATCTGAACTTGTAATTGTCAAATACAGAATTTAAAATTGATAGCTTCTAATTATTATTTCAAATTATAACTTGAAGATCTGAACTTGAAATTGTCAAATACAGAACTTCTAATTATTAAATACAAATTATTAGTGCAAATTATAACTTGAAGATCTGAACTTGAAATTGTCAAATACAGAACTTCTAATTGTTAAATACACATTATTAGTGCAAATTATAACTTGAAGATCTGAACTAGTAATTGTCAAATATAGAACTTAAAATTGATAGCTTCCCATTATTATTGCAAATTATAACTTGAAGATCTGAACTTGTAATTATCAAATACAGAACTTAAAATTGATAGCTTCTAATTATTATTTCAAATTATAACTTGAAGATCTGAACTTGTAATTGTCAAATACAGAACTACTAATTGTTAAATACAAATTATTAGTGCAAATTATAACTTGAAGATCTGAACATGTAATTGTCAAATACAGAACTTAAAATTGATAGCTTCTAATTATTATTGTAAATTATAACTTGAAGATCTGCACTTCTAATAGTGAATTACAGAACTTAGATTTGTTAAATTCAAATTATTATTTCTAATTATAACTTGAAGATCTGAACTACTAATTGTTAAATACACAACTTAAAATTGATAGCTTCTAATTATTATTGCAAATTATAACTAGAAGATCTGAACTTGTAATTGTCAAATACAGAACTTAAAATTGATAGCTTCTAATTATTATTTCAAATTATAACTTGAAGATCTGCACTTGTAATTGTCAAATACAGAACTTCTAATTGTTAAATACAAATTATTAGTGCAAATTATAACTTGAAGATCTGAACTTGTAATTGTCAAATACAGAACTTCTAATTGTTAAATACAAATTATTAGTGCAAATTATAACTTGAAGATCTGAACTTGTAATTGTCAAATACAGAACTTAAAATTGATAGCATCTACTTATTATTTCAAATTATAACTTGAAGATCTGAACTTGTAAATGTCAAATACAGAACTTAAAATTAATAACTTCTAATTATTATTGCAAATAATAACTTGAAGATCTGAACTTGTAATTGTCAAATGCAGAACTTAAAATTGATAGCTTCTAATTATTATTGCAAATAATAACTTGAAGATCTGAACTTGTAATTGTCAAATGCGGAACTTAAAATTGATAGCTTCTAATTATTATTGCAAATAATAATTTGAAGATCTGTACTTGTAATTGTCAAATACAGAACATATAATTGATAGCTTATAATTATATTTCCAGTTATAACTTGAAGATCTGAACTTGTAATAGTCAAATACAGAACTTCGAATTGTTAAACACAAATTATTATTTCAAATTATAACTTGAAGATCTGAACTAGTAATTGTCAAATACAGAACTTAAAATTGATAGCTTATAATTATTATTGTAAATTATAACTTGAAGATCTGAACTTGTAATAGTGAATTACAGAACTTAGTTTTCTTAAATTCAAATCATTATTTCAAATTATAACTAGAAGATCTGAACTAGTAATTGTCAAATGCACAACTTCTAATTGTTAAATACAAATTATTAGTGCAAATTATAACTTGAAGATCTGAACTTGAAATTGTCAAATACACAACTTCTAATTATTAAATACAAATTATTAGTGCAAATTATAACTTGAAGATCTGAACTTGTAATTGTCAAATACAGAACTTAAAATTGATAGCTTCTAATTATTATTGCAAATTATAACTTGTAGAACTGAACTTGTAATAGTGAATTACAGAACTTAGATTTGTTAAATCAAATTATTATTTCAAATTATAACTTGAAGATCTGAACTTGTAATTGTCACATACAGATCTTCTAATTATTAAATACAAGTTATTATTTCAAATTATAACTTGAAGATCTGAACTGGTAATTGTTAAATACAGAACTTAAAATTGATAGCTTCTAATTATTATTGCAAATTATAATTTGAAGATCTGAACTTGTATTAGACAAATACGCAACTTGGCATTGTTAAATACAAATTGTGATTGCAAATTTTAACTTGAAGATCTGAACCTGTAATAGGTAAATACTGAACTTCGAATTGTTAAATTCAAACTAAGATTGCAAATAATAATTGAAGATCTGAACTTGTAATAGTCAAATACAGAACTTCTAATTGTTAAATACAAATTATTAGTGCAAATTATAACTTGAAGATCTGAACTTGTAATTGTCAAATACAGAACTTAAAAGTGATAGCCTCTAAGTATTATTGCAAATTATAACTTGAAGATCTGAACATATAATAGTGAATTACAGAACTTAGATTTGTTAAATTCAAATTATTATTTCAAATTATAACTTGAAGATCTGAACTAGTAATTGTCAAATACCGAACTTAAAATTGTTAAATACAAATTATTAGTGCAAATTATAACTTGAAGATCTGAACTTGTAATTGTCAAATACAGAACTTAAAATTGATAGCTTCTAATTATTATTTCAAATTAAAACTTGATGATCTGAACTTGTAATTGTCAAATACAGAACTTCTAATTGTTAAATACAATTTATTAGTGCAAATTATAACTTGAAGATCTGAACTTGTAATTGTCAAATACAGAACTTAAAATTGATAGCTTCTACTTATTATTGTAAATTATAACTTGAAGATCTGAACTTGTAATACTGAATTACAGAACTTAGATTTGTTAAATTCAAATTATTATTTCCAATTATAACTTGAAGATCTGAACTAGTAATTGTCAAATACAGAACTTAAAATTGATAGCTTCTAATTATTATTGCAAATTATAACTTGAAGATCTGAACTTGTAATTGTCAAATACAGAACTTAAAATTGATAGCTTCTAATTATTATTTCAAATTATAACGTGAAGATCTGAACTTGTAATTGTCAAATACAGAACTTAAAATTGATAGCTTCTAATTATTATTGCAAATAATAACTTGAAGATCTGAACTTGTAATTGTCAAATGCAGAACTTAAAATTGATAGCTTCTAATTATTATTGCAAATAATAATTTGAAGATCTGTACTTGTAATTGTCAAATACAGAACATATAATTGATAGCTTATAATTATATTTCAAATTATAACTTGAAGATCTGAACTTGTAATAGTCAAATACAGAACTTCGAATTGTTAAATACAAATTATTAGTGCAAATTATAACTTGAAGATCTGAACTTGTAATTGTCAAATACAGAACTTAAAATTGATAGCATCTAATTATTATTGTAAATTATAACTTGAAGATCTGAACTTGTAATAGTGAATTACAGAACTTAGATTTGTTAAATTCAAATTATTATTTCAAATAATAACTTGAAGATCTGAACTAGTAATTGTCAAATACAGAACTTAAAATTGATAGCTTCTAATTATTATTGCAAATTATAACTTGAAGATCTGAACTTGTAATTGTCAAATACAGAACTTAAAATTGATAGCTTCTAATTATTATTGCAAATTATAACTTGAAGATCAGAACTTGTAATAGTGAATTACAGAACTTAGATTTGTTAAATTCAAATTATTATTTCAAATTATAACTTGAAGATCTGAACTAGTAATTGTCAAATACAGAATTTAAAATTGATAGCTTATAATTATTATTGTAAATTATAACTTGTAGATCTGAACTTGTAATAGTGAATTACAGAACTTAGATTTGTTAAATTCAAATTATTATTTCAAATTATAACTTGAAGATCTGAACTTGTAATAGACAAATACGCAACTTAGCATTGTTAAATACAAATTATGAATGCAAATTAAAACTTGAAGATCTGAACTTGTAATTGTCAAATACAGAACTTAAAATTGATAGCTTCTAATTATTATTGTAAATTATAACTTGAAGATCTGAACTTGTAATAGTGAATTACAGAACTTTGATTTGTTAAATTCAAATTATTATTTCAAATTATAACTAGAAGATCTGAACTAGTAATTGTCAAATACAGAACTTGAAATTGATAGCTTCTAATTATTATTGCAAATTATAACTTGAAGATCTGAACTTGTAATTGTCAAATACAGAACTTAAAATTGATAGCTTCTAATTATTATTTCAAATTATAACTTGAAGATCTGAACTTGTAATTGTCAAATACAGAATTTAAAATTGATAGCATCTAATTATTATTGTAAATTATAACTTGAAGATCTGAACTTGTAATAGTGAATTACAGAACTTAGATTTGTTAAATTCAAATTATTATTTCAAATTATAACTTGAAGATCTGAACTTGTAATAGTGAATTACAGAACTTAGATTTGTTAAATTCAAATTATTATTTCAAATTATAACTGGAAGATCTGAACTAGTAATTGTCAAATACAGTACTTAAAATTGATAGCTTCTAATTATTATTGCAAATTATAACTTGAAGATCTGAACTTGTAATTGTCAAATACAGAACTTAAAATTGATAGCTTCTAATTATTATTTCAAATGTTTAACTTGAAGATCTGAACTTGTAATTGTCTAATACAGAACTTCTAATTATTAAATACAAATTATTAGTGCAAATTATAACTTGAAGATCTGAACTTGTAATTGTAAAATACAGAACTTAAAATTGATAGCTTCTAATTATTATTGCAAATTATAACTTGAAGATCTGAACTTGTAATAGTGAATTACAGAACTTAGATTTGTTAAATTCAAATTATTATTTCAAATTATAACTTGAAGATCTGAACTAGTAATTGTCAAATACAGAACTTAAAATTGATAGCTTATAATTATTATTGTAAATTATAACTTGAAGATCTGAACTTGTAATAGTGCATTACAGAACTTAGATTTGTTAAATTCAAATTATTATTTCAAATTATAACTTGAAGATCTGAACTTGTAATAGACAAATACGCAACTTAGCATTGTTAAATACAAATTATGAATGCAATTTAAAACTTGAAGATCTGAACTTGTAATTGTTAAATACAGAACTTAAAATTGATAGCTTCTAATTATTATTGTAAATTATAACTTGAAGATCTGAACTTGTAATAGTGAATTACAGAACTTAGATTTGTCAAATTCAAATTATTATTTTAATTATAACTTGAAGATCTGAACTAGTAATTGTCAAATACAGAACTTAAAATTGATAGCTTCTAATTATTATAGCAAATTATAACTTGAAGATCTGAACTTGTAATTGTCAAATACAGAACTTAAAATTGATAGCTTCTACTTATTATTTCAAATTATAACTTGAAGATCTGAACTTGTAAATGTCAAATACAGAACTTAAAATTAATAACTTCTAATTATTATTGCAAATAATAACTTGAAGATCTGAACTTGTAATTGTCAAATGCAGAACTTAAAATTGATAGCTTCTAATTATTATTGCAAATAATAACTTGAAGATCTGAACTTGTAATTGTCAAATGCGGAACTTAAAATTGATGGCTTCTAATTATTATTGCAAATAATAATTTGAAGATCTGTACTTGTAATTGTCAAATACAGAACATATAATTGATAGCTTATAATTATATTTCAAGTTATAACTTGAAGATCTGAACTTGTAATAGTCAAATACAGAACTTCGAATTGTTAAACACAAATTATTATTTCAAATTATAACTTGAAGATCTGAACTAGTAATTGTCAAATACAGAACTTAAAATTGATAGCTTATAATTATTATTGTAAATTATAACTTGAAGATCTGAACTTGTAATAGTGAATTACAGAACTTAGTTTTCTTAAATTCAAATCATTATTTCAAATTATAACTAGAAGATCTGAACTAGTAATTGTCAAATGCACAACTTCTAATTGTTAAATACAAATTATTAGTGCAAATTATAACTTGAAGATCTGAACTTGAAATTGTCAAATACACAACATCTAATTATTAAATACAAATTATTAGTGCAAATTATAACTTGAAGATCTGAACTTGTAATTGTCAAATACAGAACTTAAAATTGATAGCTTCTAATTATTATTGCAAATTATAACTTGTAGAACTGAACTTGTAATAGTGAATTACAGAACTTAGATTTGTTAAATACAAATTATTATTTCAAATTATAACTTGAAGATCTGAACTTGTAATTGTCACATACAGTTCTTCTAATTATTAAATACAAGTTATTATTTCAAATTATAACTTGAAGATCTGAACTGGTAATTGTTAAATACAGAACTTAAAATTGATAGCTTCTAATTATTATTGCAAATTATAATTTGAAGATCTGAACTTGTATTAGACAAATACGCAACTTGGCATTGTTAAATACAAATTGTGATTGCAAATTTTAACTTGAAGATCTGAACCTGTAATAGGTAAATACTGAACTTCGAATTGTTAAATTCAAACTAAGATTGCAAATAATAATTTGAAGATCTGAACTTGTAATAGTCAAATACAGAACTTCTAATTGTTAAATACAAATTATTAGTGCAAATTATAACTTGAAGATCTGAACTTGTAATTGTCAAATACAGAACTTAAAAGTGATAGCCTCTAAGTATTATTGCAAATTATAACTTGAAGATCTGAACATATAATAGTGAATTACAGAACTTAGATTTGTTAAATTCAAATTATTATTTCAAATTATAACTTGAAGATCTGAACTAGTAATTGTCAAATACCGAACTTAAAATTGTTAAATACAAATTATTAGTGCAAATTATAACTTGAAGATCTGAACTTGTAATTGTCAAATACAGAACTTAAAATTGATAGCTTCTAATTATTATTGCAAATTATAACTTGAAGATCTGAACTTGTAATAGTGAATTACAGAACTTAGATTTGTTAAATTCAAATTATTATTTCAAATTATAACTTGCAGAACTGAACTAGTAATTGTCAAAAACAGAACTTAAAATTGATAGCTTATAATTATAATTCAAATTATAACTTGAAGATCTGAGCTAGTAATAGTCAAATACAGAACTTCGAATTGTTAAATACAAATTATTAGTGCAAATTATAACTTGTAGATCTGAACTTGTAATAGGTAAATACAGAACTTCAAATTGTTAAATTCAAACTAAGATTGCAAATAATAATTTGAAGATCTGAACTTGTAATAGTCAAATACAGAACTTCTAATTGTAAATACAAATTATTAGTGCAAATTATAACTTGTAGATCTGAACTTGTAATTGTCAAATACAGAACTTAAAATTGATAGCTTCTAATTATTATTGCAAATTATAATTTGAAGATGTGAACTTGTAATAGACAAATACGCATCTTAGCATTGTTAAATACAAATTATGATTGCAAATTATAACTTGAAGATCTGAACTTGTAAAAGATAAATACAGAATTTCGAATTGTTAAATTCAAACTAAGATTGCAAATAATAATTTGAAGATCTGAACTTGTAATAGTGAATTACAGAACTTAGATTTGTTAAATTCAAATTATTATTTCAAATTATAACTTGAAGATCTGAACTAGTAATTGTCAAATACAGAACTTAAAATTGATAGCTTCTAATTATTATTGCAAATTATTACTTGAAGATCTGAACTTGTAATTGTCTAATACAGAACTTAAAATTGATAGCTCCTAATTCTTATTTCAAATTAAAACTTGATGATCTGAACTTGTAATTGTCAAATACAGAACTTCTAATTGTTAAATACAATTTATTAGTGCAAATTATAACTTGAAGATCTGAACTTGTAATTGTCAAATACAGAACTAAAATTGATAGCTTCTACTTATTATTGTAAATTATAACTTGAAGATCTGAACTTGTAATACTGAATTACAGAACTTAGATTTGTTAAATTCAAATTATTATTTCCAATTATAACTTGAAGATCTGAACTAGTAATTGTCAAATACAGAACTTAAAATTGATAGCTTCTAATTATTATTGCAAATTATAACTTGAAGATCTGAACTTGTAATTGTCAAATACAGAACTTAAAATTGATAGCTTCTAATTATTATTTCAAATTATAACGTGAAGATCTGAACTTGTAATTGTCAAATACAGAACTTAAAATTGATAGCTTCTAATTATTATTGCAAATAATAACTTGAAGATCTGAACTTGTAATTGTCAAATGCAGAACTTAAAATTGATAGCTTCTAATTATTATTGCAAATAATAATTTGAAGATCTGTACTTGTAATTGTCAAATACAGAACATATAATTGATAGCTTATAATTATATTTCAAATTATAACTTGAAGATCTGAACTTGTAATAGTCAAATACAGAACTTCGAATTGTTAAAAACAAATTATTAGTGCAAATTATAACTTGAAGATCTGAACTTGTAATTGTCAAATACAGAACTTAAAATTGATAGCATCTAATTATTATTGTAAATTATAACTTGAAGATCTGAACTTGTAATAGTGAATTACAGAACTTAGATTTGTTAAATTCAAATTATTATTTCAAATAATAACTTGAAGATCTGAACTAGTAATTGTCAAATACAGAACTTAAAATTGATAGCTTCTAATTATTATTGCAAATTATAACTTGAAGATCTGAACTTGTAATTGTCAAATACAGAACTTAAAATTGATAGCTTCTAATTATTATTGCAAATTATAACTTGAAGATCTGAACTTGTAATAGTGAATTACAGAACTTAGATTTGTTAAATTCAAATTATTATTTCAAATTATAACTTGAAGATCTGAACTAGTAATTGTCAAATACAGAATTTAAAATTGATAGCTTATAATTATTATTGTAAATTATAACTTGAAGATCTGAACTTGAAATAGTGAATTACAGAACTTAGATTTGTTAAATTCAAATTATTATTTCAAATTATAACTTGAAGATCTGAACTTGTAATAGACAAATACGCAACTTAGCATTGTTAAATACAAATTATGAATGCAAATTAAAACTTGAAGATCTGAACTTGTAATTGTCAAATACAGAACTTAAAATTGATAGCTTCTAATTATTATTGTAAATTATAACTTGAAGATCTGAACTTGTAATAGTGAATTACAGAACTTTGATTTGTTAAATTCAAATTATTATTTCAAATTATAACTAGAAGATCTGAACTAGTAATTGTCAAATACAGAACTTGAAATTGATAGCTTCTAATTATTATTGCAAATTATAACTTGAAGATCTGAACTTGTAATTGTCAAATACAGAACTTAAAATTGATAGCTTCTAATTATTATTTCAAATTATAACTTGAAGATCTGAACTTGTAATAGTCAAATACAGAATTTAAAATTGATAGCATCTAATTATTATTGTAAATTATAACTTGAAGATCTGAACTTGTAATAGTGAATTACAGAACTTAAAATTGATAGCATCTAATTATTATTGTAAATTATAACTTGAAGATCTGAACTTGTAATAGTGAATTACAGAACTTAGATTTGTTAAATTCAAATTATTATTTCAAATTATAACTTGAAGATCTGAACTAGTAATTGTCAAATACAGAACTTAAAATTGTAAGCTTCTAATTATTATTGCAAATTATAACTTGAAGATCTGAACTTGTAATTGTCAAATACAGAACTTATAATTGATAGCTTCTAATTATTATTTCAAATTATAACTTGTAGATCTGAACTTGTAATTGTCTAATACAGAACTTCTAATTATTAAATACAAATTATTAGTGCAAATTATAACTTGAAGATCTGAACTTGTAATTGTAAAATACAGAACTTAAAATTGATAGCTTCTAATTATTATTGCAAATTATAACTTGAAGATCTGAATTTGTAATAGTGAATTACAGAACTTAGATTTGTTAAATTCAAATTATTATTTCAAATTATAACTTGAAGATCTGAACTAGTAATTGTCAAATACAGAACTTAAAATTGATAGCTTATAATTATTATTTCAAATTATAACTTGTAGATCTGAACTTGTAATTGTCTAATACAGAACTTCTAATTATTAAATACAAATTATTAGTGCAAGTTATAACTTGAAGATCTGAACTTGTAATTGTAAAATACAGAACTTAAAATTGATAGCTTCTAATTATTATTGCAAATTATAACTTGAAGATCTGAACTAGTAATAGTGAATTACACAACTTAGATTTGTTAAATTCAAATTATTATTTCAAATTATAACTTGAAGATCTGAACTAGTAATTGTCAAATACAGAACTTAAAATTGATAGCTTATAATTATTATTGTAAATTATAACTTGAAGATCTGAACTTGTAATAGTGAATTACAGAACTTAGATTTGTTAAATTCAAATTATTATTTCAAATTATAACTTGAAGATCTGAACTAGTAATTGTCAAATACAGAACTTAAAATTGATAGCTTCTAATTATTATTGCAAATTATTACTTGAAGATCTGAACTTGTAATTGTCTAATACAGAACTTAAAATTGATAGCTTCTAATTCTTATTTCAAATTAAAACTTGATGATCTGAACTTGTAATTGTCAAATACAGAACTTCTAATTGTTAAATACAATTTATTAGTGCAAATTATAACTTGAAGATCTGAACTTGTAATTGTCAAATACAGAACTTAAAATTGATAGCTTCTACTTATTATTGTAAATTATAACTTGAAGATCTGAACTTGTAATACTGAATTACAGAACTTAGATTTGTTAAATTCAAATTATTATTTCCAATTATAACTTGAAGATCTGAACTAGTAATTGTCAAATACAGAACTTAAAATTGATAGCTTCTAATTATTATTGCAAATTATAACTTGAAGATCTGAACTTGTAATTGTCAAATACAGAACTTAAAATTGATAGCTTCTAATTATTATTTCAAATTATAACGTGAAGATCTGAACTTGTAATTGTCAAATACAGAACTTAAAATTGATAGCTTCTAATTATTATTGCAAATAATAACTTGAAGATCTGAACTTGTAATTGTCAAATGCAGAACTTAAAATTGATAGCTTCTAATTATTATTGCAAATAATAATTTGAAGATCTGTACTTGTAATTGTCAAATACAGAACATATAATTGATAGCTTATAATTATATTTCAAATTATAACTTGAAGATCTGAACTTGTAATAGTCAAATACAGAACTTCGAATTGTTAAATACAAATTATTAGTGCAAATTATAACTTGAAGATCTGAACTTGTAATTGTCAAATACAGAACTTAAAATTGATAGCATCTAATTATTATTGTAAATTATAACTTGAAGATCTGAACTTGTAATAGTGAATTACAGAACTTAGATTTGTTAAATTCAAATTATTATTTCAAATAATAACTTGAAGATCTGAACTAGTAATTGTCAAATACAGAACTTAAAATTGATAGCTTCTAATTATTATTGCAAATTATAACTTGAAGATCTGAACTTGTAATTGTCAAATACAGAACTTAAAATTGATAGCTTCTAATTATTATTGCAAATTATAACTTGAAGATCAGAACTTGTAATAGTGAATTACAGAACTTAGATTTGTTAAATTCAAATTATTATTTCAAATTATAACTTGAAGATCTGAACTAGTAATTGTCAAATACAGAATTTAAAATTGATAGCTTATAATTATTATTGTAAATTATAACTTGTAGATCTGAACTTGTAATAGTGAATTACAGAACTTAGATTTGTTAAATTCAAATTATTATTTCAAATTATAACTTGAAGATCTGAACTTGTAATAGACAAATACGCAACTTAGCATTGTTAAATACAAATTATGAATGCAAATTAAAACATGAAGATCTGAACTTGTAATTGTCAAATACAGAACTTAAAATTGATAGCTTCTAATTATTATTGTAAATTATAACTTGAAGATCTGAACTTGTAATAGTGAATTACAGAACTTTGATTTGTTAAATTCAAATTATTATTTCAAATTATAACTAGAAGATCTGAACTAGTAATTGTCAAATACAGAACTTGAAATTGATAGCTTCTAATTATTATTGCAAATTATAACTTGAAGATCTGAACTTGTAATTGTCAAATACAGAACTTAAAATTGATAGCTTCTAATTATTATTTCAAATTATAACTTGAAGATCTGAACTTGTAATTGTCAAATACGGAATTTAAAATTGATAGCATCTAATTATTATTGTAAATTATAACTTGAAGATCTGAACTTGTAATAGTGAATTACAGAACTTAGATTTGTTAAATTCAAATTATTATTTCAAATTATAACTTGAAGATCTGAACTTGTAATAGTGAATTACAGAACTTAGATTTGTTAAATTCAAATTATTATTTCAAATTATAACTTGAAGATCTGAACTAGTAATTGTCAAATACAGTACTTAAAAGTGATAGCTTCTAATTATTATTGCAAATTATAACTTGAAGATCTGAACTTGTAATTGTCAAATACAGAACTTAAAATTGATAGCTTCTAATTATTATTTCAAATGTTTAACTTGAAGATCTGAACTTGTAATTGTCTAATACAGAACTTCTAATTATTAAATACAAATTATTAGTGCAAATTATAACTTGAAGATCTGAACTTGTAATTGTAAAATACAGAACTTAAAATTGATAGCTTCTAATTATTATTGCAAATTATAACTTGAAGATCTGAACTTGTAATAGTGAATTACAGAACTTAGATTTGTTAAATTCAAATTATTATTTCAAATTATAACTTGAAGATCTGAACTAGTAATTGTCAAATACAGAACTTAAAATTGATAGCTTATAATTATTATTGTAAATTATAACTTGAAGATCTGAACTTGTAATAGTGCATTACAGAACTTAGATTTGTTAAATTCAAATTATTATTTCAAATTATAACTTGAAGATCTGAACTTGTAATAGACAAATACGCAACTTAGCATTGTTAAATACAAATTATGAATGCAATTTAAAACTTGAAGATCTGAACTTGTAATTGTTAAATACAGAACTTAAAATTGATAGCTTCTAATTATTATTGTAAATTATAACTTGAAGATCTGAACTTGTAATAGTGAATTACAGAACTTAGATTTGTCAAATTCAAATTATTATTTTAATTATAACTTGAAGATCTGAACTAGTAATTGTCAAATACAGAACTTAAAATTGATAGCTTCTAATTATTATAGCAAATTATAACTTGAAGATCTGAACTTGTAATTGTCAAATACAGAACTTAAAATTGATAGCTTCTACTTATTATTTCAAATTATAACTTGAAGATCTGAACTTGTAAATGTCAAATACAGAACTTAAAATTAATAACTTCTAATTATTATTGCAAATAATAACTTGAAGATCTGAACTTGTAATTGTCAAATGCAGAACTTAAAATTGATAGCTTCTAATTATTATTGCAAATAATAACTTGAAGATCTGAACTTGTAATTGTCAAATGCGGAACTTAAAATTGATAGCTTCTAATTATTATTGCAAATAATAATTTGAAGATCTGTACTTGTAATTGTCAAATACAGAACATATAATTGATAGCTTATAATTATATTTCAAGTTATAACTTGAAGATCTGAACTTGTAATAGTCAAATACAGAACTTCGAATTGTTAAACACAAATTATTATTTCAAATTATAACTTGAAGATCTGAACTAGTAATTGTCAAATACAGAACTTAAAATTGATAGCTTATAATTATTATTGTAAATTATAACTTGAAGATCTGAACTTGTAATAGTGAATTACAGAACTTAGTTTTCTTAAATTCAAATCATTATTTCAAATTATAACTAGAAGATCTGAACTAGTAATTGTCAAATACAGAACTTAAAATTTATAGCTTCTAATTATTATTGCAAATTATAACTTGAAGATCTGAACTTGTAATTGTCATATACAGAACTTAAAATTGATAGCTTCTAATTATTATTTCAAATTATAACTTGAAGATCTGAACTTGTAATTGTCAAATACAGAACTTCTAATTGTAAAATACAAATTATTAGTGCAAATTATAACTTGAAGATCTGAACTTGTAATTGTCAAATACAGAATTTAAAATTGATAGCATCTAATTATTATTGTAAATTATAAATTGAAGATCTGAACTTGTAATAGTGAATTACAGAACTTAGATTTGTTAAATTCAAATTATTATTTCAAATTATAACTTGAAGATCTGAACTAGTAATTGTCAAATACAGAACATAAAATTGATAGCTTCTAATTATTATTGCAAATTATAACTTGAAAATCTGAACTTGGAATTGTCAAATACAGAACTTATAATTGATAGCTTCTAATTATTATTGTAAATTATAACTTGAAGATCTGAACTTGTAATAGTGAATTACAGAACTTAGATTTGTTAAATTCAAATTATTATTTCAAATTATAACTTGAAGATCTGAACTAGTAATTGTCAAATACAGAACATAAAATTGTTAGCTTCTAATTATTAATGCAAATTATAACTTGAATATTTGAACTTGTAGTTGTCAAATACAGAACTTATAATTGATAGCTTCTAATTATTATTTCAAATTATAACGTGAAGATCTGAACTTGTAATTGTCTAATACAGAACTTCTAATTATTAAATACAAATTATTAGTGCAAATTATAACTTGAAGATCTGAACTTGTAATTGTAAAATACAGAACTTCGAATTGTTAAATACAAATTATTAGTGCAAATTATAACTATAAGATCTGAACTTGTAATTATCAAATACTGAACTTAAAATTGATAGCTTCTAATTATTATTGCAAATTATAACTTGAAGATCTGAACTTGTAATAGTGAATTACAGAACTTAGATTTGTTAAATTCAAATTATTATTTCAAATTATACTTGAAGATCTGAACTAGTAATTGTCAAATACAGAACTGAAAATTGATAGCTTATAATTATTATTGTAAATTATAACTTGAAGATCTGAACTTGTAATAGTGAATTACAAAACTTAGATTTGTTAAATTCAAATTATTATTTCAAATTATAACTTGAAGATCTGAACTAGTAATTGTCAAATACAGAACTTAAAATTGATAGCTTCTAATTATTATAGCAAATTATAACTTGAAGATCTGAACTTGTAATTGTCAAATACAGAACTTAACATTGATAGCTTCTACTTATTATTTCAAATTATAACTTGAAGATCTGAACTTGTAATTGTCAAATACAGAACTTAAAATTAATAGCTTCTAATTATTATTGCAAATAATAACTTGAAGATCTGAACTTGTAATTGTCAAATGCAGAACTTAAAATTGATAGCTTCTAATTATTATTGCAAATAATAACTTGAAGATCTGAACTTGTAATTGTCAAATGCAGAACTTAAAATTGATAGCTTCTAATTATTATTGCAAATAATAATTTGAAGATCTGTACTTGTAATTGTCACATACAGAACATATAATTGATAGCTTATAATTATATTTCAAATTATAACTTGAAGATCTGAACTTGTAATAGTCAAATATAGAACTTCGAATTGTTAAACACAAATTATTATTTCAAATTATAACTTGAAGATCTGAACTAGTAATTGTCAAATACAGAACTTAAAATTGATAGCTTATAATTATTATTGTAAATTATAACTTGAAGATCTGAACTTGTAATAGTGAATTACAGAACTTAGATTTGTTAAATTCTACTTATTATTTCAAATTATAACTTGAAGATCTGAACTTGTAATTGTCAAATACAGAACTTAAAATTAATAGCTTCTAATTATTATTGCAAATAATAACTTGAAGATCTGAACTTGTAATTGTCAAATGCAGAACTTAAAATTGATAGCTTCTAATTATTATTGCAAATAATAACTTGAAGATTTGAACATGTAATTGTCAAATGCAGAACTTAAAATTGATAGCTCCTAATTATTATTGTAAATTATAACTTGAAGATCTGAACTTGTAATAGTGAATTACAGAACTTAGATTTGTTAAATTCAAATTATTATTTCAAATTATAACTTGAAGATCTGAACTAGTAATTGTCAAATACAGAACATAAAATTGATAGCTTCTAATTATTATTGCAAATTATAACTTGAAAATCTGAACTTGTAATTGTCAAATACAGAACTTATAATTGATAGCTTCTAATTATTATTGTAAATTATAACTTGAAGATCTGAACTTGTAATAGTGTATTACAGAACTTAGATTTGTTAAATTCAAATTATTATTTCAGATTATAACTTGAAGATTTGAACTTGTAATTGTCAAATGCGGAACTTAAAATTGATAGCTCCTAATTATTATTGTAAATTATAACTTGAAGATCTGAACTTGTAATAGTGAATTACAGAACTTAGATTTGTTAAATTCAAATTATTATTTCAAATTATAACTTGAAGATCTGAACTAGTAATTGTCAAATACAGAACATAAAATTGATAGCTTCTAATTATTATTGCAAATTATAACTTGAAAATCTGAACTTGTAATTGTCAAATACAGAACTTATAATTGATAGCTTCTAATTATTATTGTAAATTATAACTTGAAGATCTGAACTTGTAATAGTGTATTACAGAACTTAGATTTGTTAAATTCAAATTATTATTTCAGATTATAACTTGAAGATCTGAACTAGTAATTGTCAAATACAGAACATAAAATTGATAGCTTCTAATTATTATTGCAAATTATAACTTGAATATCTGAACTTGTAATTGTCAAATACAGAACTTAAAATTGATAGCTTCTAATTATTATTTCAAATTATAACTTGAAGATCTGAACTTGTAATTGTCAAATACAGAACTTAAAATTGATAGCTTCTAATTATTATTGCAAATAATAACTTGAAGATCTGAACTTGTAATTGTCAAATGCAGAACTTAAAATTGATAGCTTCTAATTATTATTGCTAATTATAATTTGAAGATCTGTACTTGTAATTGTCAAATACAGAACATATAATTGATAGCTTATAATTATATTTCAAATTATAACTTGAAGATCTGAACTTGTAATAGTCAAATACAGAACTTCGAATTGTTAAATACAAATTATTAGTGCAAATTATAACTATAAGATCTGAACTTGTAATTGTCAAATACAGAACTTAAAATTGATAGCTTCTAATTATTTTTGCATATTATAACTTGAAGATCTGAACTTGTAATAGTGAATTACAGAACTTGGATTTGTTAAATTCAAATTATTATTTCAAATTATAACTTGAAGATCTGAACTAGTAATTGTCAAATATAGAACTTAAAATTGATAGCTTATAATTATTAGTGTAAATTATAACTTGAAGATCTGAACTTGTAATAGTGAATTACAGAACTTTGATTTGTTAAATTCAAATTATTATTTCAAATTATAACTAGAGATCTAAACTAGTAATTGTCAAATACAGAACTTAAAATTGATAGCTTCTAATTATTATTGCAAATTATAACTTGAAGATCTGAACTTGTAATTGTCAAATACAGAACTTAAAATTGATAGCTTCTAATTATTATTTCAAATTATAACTTGAAGATCTGAACTTGTAATTGTCAAATACAGAATTTAAAATTGATAGCATCTAATTATTATTGTAAATTATAACTTGAAGATCTGAACTTGTAATAGTGAATTACAGAACTTAGATTTGTTAAATTCAAATTATTATTTCAAATTATAACTTGAAGATCTGAACTAGTAATTGTCAAATACAGAACATAAAATTGATAGCTTCTAATTATTATTGCAAATTATAACTTGAAAATCTGAACTTGTAATTGTCAAATACAGAACTTATAATTGATAGCTTCTAATTATTATTGTAAATTATAACTTGAAGATCTGAACTTGTAATAGTGAATTACAGAACTTAGATTTGTTAAATTCAAATTATTATTTCAGATTATAACTTGAAGATCTGAACTAGTAATTGTCAAATACAGAACATAAAATTGATAGCTTCTAATTATTATTTCAAATTATAACTTGAAGATCTGAACTTGGAATTGTCTAATACAGAACTTCTAATTATTAAATACAAATTATTAGTGCAAATTATAACTTGAAGATCTGAACTTGTAATTGTAAAATACAGAACTTAAAATTGATAGCTTCTAATTATTATTGCAAATTATAACTTGAAGATCTGAACTTGTAATAGTGAATTACAGAACTTAGATTTGTTAAATACAAATTATTATTTCAAATTATACTTGAAGATCTGAACTTGTAATTGTCAAATACAGAACTTAAAATTGATAGCTTATAATTATTATTGTAAATTATAACTTGAAGATCTGAACTTGTAATAGTGAATTACAGAACTTAGATTTGTTAAATTCAAATTATTATTTCAAATTATAACTTGAAGATCTGAACTAGTAATTGTCAAATGCAGAACTTAAAATTGATAGCTTCTAATTATTATTGCAAATTATAACTTGAAGATCTGAACTTGTAATTGTCAAATACAGAACTTAAAATTGATAGCTTCTAATTATTATTGCATATAATAACTTGAAGATCTGAACTTGTAATTGTCAAATGCAGAACTAAAAATTGATAGCTACTAATTATTATTGCAAATAATAATTTGAAGATCTGTACTTGTAATTGTCAAATACAGAACATATAATTGATAGCTTATAATTATATTTCAAATTATAACTTGAAGATCTGAACTTGTAATAGTCAAATACAGAACTTCGAATTGTTAAATACAAATTATTAGTGCAAATTATAACTATAAGATCTGAACTTGTAATTGTCAAATACAGAAATTAAAATTGATAGCTTCTAATTATTATTGCAAATTATAACTTGAAGATCTGAACTTGTAATAGTGAATTACAGAACTTAGATATGTTAAATTCAAATTATTATTTCAAATTATAACTTGAAGATCTGAACTAGTAATTGTCAAATATGGAACTTAAAATTGATAGCTTATAATTATTATTGTAAATTATAACTTGAAGATCTGAACTTGTAATAGTGAATTACAGAACTTAGAATTGTTAAATTCAAATTATTATTTCAAATTAATAACTTGAAGATCTGAACTTGTAATAGTGAATTACAGAACTTAGATTTGTTAAATTCAAATTATTATTTCAAATTATAACTTGAAGATCTGAACTAGTAATTGTCAAATACAGAACATAAAATTGATAGCTTCTAATTATTATTGCAAATTATAACTTGAAAATCTGAACTTGTAATTGTCAAATACAGAACTTATAATTGATAGCTTCTAATTATTATTGTAAATTATAACTTGAAGATCTGAACTTGTAATAGTGAATTACAGAACTTAGATTTGTTAAATTCAAATTATTATTTCAGATTATAACTTGAAGATCTGAACTAGTAATTGTCAAATACAGAACATAAAATTGATAGCTTCTAATTATTATTTCAAATTATAACTTGAAGATCTGAACTTGGAATTGTCTAATACAGAACTTCTAATTATTAAATACAAATTATTAGTGCAAATTATAACTTGAAGATCTGAACTTGTAATTGTAAAATACAGAACTTAAAATTGATAGCTTCTAATTATTATTGCAAATTATAACTTGAAGATCTGAACTTGTAATAGTGAATTACAGAACTTAGATTTGTTAAATACAAATTATTATTTCAAATTATACTTGAAGATCTGAACTTGTAATTGTCAAATACAGAACTTAAAATTGATAGCTTATAATTATTATTGTAAATTATAACTTGAAGATCTGAACTTGTAATAGTGAATTACAGAACTTAGATTTGTTAAATTCAAATTATTATTTCAAATTATAACTTGAAGATCTGAACTAGTAATTGTCAAATGCAGAACTTAAAATTGATAGCTTCTAATTATTATTGCAAATTATAACTTGAAGATCTGAACTTGTAATTGTCAAATACAGAACTTAAAATTGATAGCTTCTAATTATTATTGCATATAATAACTTGAAGATCTGAACTTGTAATTGTCAAATGCAGAACTAAAAATTGATAGCTACTAATTATTATTGCAAATAATAATTTGAAGATCTGTACTTGTAATTGTCAAATACAGAACATATAATTGATAGCTTATAATTATATTTCAAATTATAACTTGAAGATCTGAACTTGTAATAGTCAAATACAGAACTTCGAATTGTTAAATACAAATTATTAGTGCAAATTATAACTATAAGATCTGAACTTGTAATTGTCAAATACAGAAATTAAAATTGATAGCTTCTAATTATTATTGCAAATTATAACTTGAAGATCTGAACTTGTAATAGTGAATTACAGAACTTAGATATGTTAAATTCAAATTATTATTTCAAATTATAACTTGAAGATCTGAACTAGTAATTGTCAAATATGGAACTTAAAATTGATAGCTTATAATTATTATTGTAAATTATAACTTGAAGATCTGAACTTCTAATAGTGAATTACAGAACTTAGAATTGTTAAATTCAAATTATTATTTCAAATTAATAACTTGAAGATCTGAACTTGTAATAGTGAATTACAGAACTTAGATTTGTTAAATTCAAATTATTATTTCAAATTATAACTTGAAGATCTGAACTAGTAATTGTCAAATACAGTACTTAAAATTGATAGCTTCTAATTATTATTGCAAATTATAACTTGAAGATCTGAACTTGTAATTGTCAAATACAGAACTTAAAATTGATAGCTTCTAATTATTATTTCAAATGTTTAACTTGAAGATCTGAACTTGTAATTGTCAAATACAGAACTTCTAATTGTTAAATACAAATTATTAGTGCAAATTATAACTTGAAGATTTGAACTTGTAATTGTCAAATACAGAACTTAAAATTGATAGCATCTAATTATTATTGTAAATTATAACTTGAAGATCTGAACTTGTAATAGTGAATTACAGAACTTAGATTTGTTAAATTCAAATTATTATTTCAAATTATAACTTGAAGATCTGAACTAGTAATTGTCAAATACAGAACTTAAAATTGATAGCTTCTAATTATTATTGCAAATTATAACTTGAAGATCTGAACTTGTAATTGTCAAATACAGAACTTATAATTGATAGCTTCTAATTATTATTTCAAATTATAACTTGAAGATCTGAACTTGTAATAGTCAAATACAGAACTTCGAATTGTTAAATACAAATTATTAGTGCAAATTATAACTATAAGATCTGAACTTGTAATTGTCAAATACAGAACTTAAAATTGATAGCTTCTAATTATTTTTGCATATTATAACTTGAAGATCTGAACTTGTAATAGTGAATTACAGAACTTGGATTTGTTAAATTCAAATTATTATTTCAAATTATAACTTGAAGATCTGAACTAGTAATTGTCAAATATAGAACTTAAAATTGATAGCTTATTATTATTAGTGTAAATTATAACTTGAAGATCTGAACTTGTAATAGTGAATTACAGAACTTTGATTTGTTAAATTCAAATTATTATTTCAAATTATAACTAGAGATCTAAACTAGTAATTGTCAAATACAGAACTTAAAATTGATAGCTTCTAATTATTATTGCAAATTATAACTTGAAGATCTGAACTTGTAATTGTCAAATACAGAACTTAAAATTGATAGCTTCTAATTATTATTTCAAATTATAACTTGAAGATCTGAACTTGTAATTGTCAAATACAGAATTTAAAATTGATAGCATCTAATTATTATTGTAAATTATAACTTGAAGATCTGAACTTGTAATAGTGAATTACAGAACTTAGATTTGTTAAATTCAAATTATTATTTCAAATTATAACTTGAAGATCTGAACTTGTAATAGTCAAATACAGAACTTCGAATTGTTAAATACAAATTATTAGAGCAAATTATAACTATAAGATCTGAACTTGTAATTGTAAAATACAGAACTTAAAATTGATAGCTTCTAATTATTATTGCAAATTATAACTTGAAGATCTGAACTTGTAATAGTGAATTACAGAACTTAGATTTGTTAAATTCAAATTATTATTTCAAATTATAACTTGAAGTTCTGAACTAGTAATTGTCAAATACAGAACTTAAAATTGATAGCTTATAATTATTATTGTAAATTATAACTTGAAGATCTGAACTTGTAATAGTGAATTACAGAACTTAGATTTGTTAAATTCAAATTATTATTTCAAATTATAACTTGAAGATCTGAACTTGTAATAGACAAATACGCAACTTAGCATTGTTAAATACAAAATATGAATGCAAATTAAAACTTGAAGATCTGAACTTGTAATTGTCAAATACAGAACTTAAAATTGATAGCTACTAATTATTATTGCAAATAATAATTTGAAGATCTGTACTTGTAATTGTCAAATACAGAACTTCGAATTATTAAATACAAATTATTAGTGCAAATTATTACTTGAAGATCTGAACTTGTAATAGGTAAATACAGAACTTCGAATTGTTAAATTCAAACTAAGATTGCAAATAATAATTTGAAGATCTAAACTTGTAATAGTCAAATACAGAACTTCTAATTGTTAAATACAAATTATTAGTGCAAAATATAACTTGAAGATCTGAACTTGTAATAGTCAAATACAGAACTTAAAATTGATAGCTTCTAATTCTTATTTCAAATTAAAACTTGATGATCTGAACTTGTAATTGTCAAATACAGAACTTCTAATTGTTAAATACAAATTATTAGTGCAAATTATAACTAGAAGATCTGAACTTGTAATTGTCAAATACAGAACTTAAAATTGATAGCTTCTACTTATTATTGTAAATTATAACTTGAAGATCTGAACTTGTAATACTGAATTACAGAACTTAGATTTGTTAAATTCAAATTATTATTTCCAATTATAACTTGAAGATCTGAACTAGTAATTGTCAAATACAGAACTTAAAATTGATAGCTTCTAATTATTATTGCAAATTATAACTTGAAGATCTGAACTTGTAATTGTCAAATACTGAACTTAAAATTGATAGCTTCTAATTATTATTTCAAATTATAACTTGAAGATCTGAACTTGTAATAGTCAAATACAGAACTTCGAATTGTTAAATACAAATTATTAGTACAAATTATAACTATAAGATCTGAACTTGTAATTGTCAAATACATAACTAAAAATTGATAGCTTCTAATTATTTTTGCATATTATAACTTGAAGATCTGAACTTGTAATAGTGAATTACAGAACTTAGATTTGTTAAATTCAAATTATTATTTCAAATTATAACTTGAAGATCTGAACTAGTAATTGTCAAATACATAACTTAAAATTGATAGCTTATAATTATTATTGTAAATTATAACTTGAAGATCTGAACTTGTAATTGTCAAATACAGAACTTAAAAGTGATAGCCTCTAAGTATTATTGCAAATTATAACTTGAAGATCTGAACATATAATAGTGAATTACAGAACTTAGATTTGTTAAATTCAAATTATTATTTCAAATTATAACTTGAAGATCTGAACTAGTAATTGTCAAATACCGAACTTAAAATTGTTAAATACAAATTATTAGTGCAAATTATAACTTGAAGATCTGAACTTGTAATTGTCAAATACAGAACTTAAAATTGATAGCTTCTAATTATTATTGCAAATTATAACTTGAAGATCTGAACTTGTAATAGTGAATTACAGAACTTAGATTTGTTAAATTCAAATTATTATTTCAAATTATAACTTGCAGAACTGAACTAGTAATTGTCAAAAACAGAACTTAAAATTGATAGCTTATAATTATAATTCAAATTATAACTTGAAGATCTGAGCTAGTAATAGTCAAATACAGAACTTCGAATTGTTAAATACAAATTATTAGTGCAAATTATAACTTGTAGATCTGAACTTGTAATAGGTAAATACAGAACTTCAAATTGTTAAATTCAAACTAAGATTGCAAATAATAATTTGAAGATCTGAACTTGTAATAGTCAAATACAGAACTTCTAATTGTAAATACAAATTATTAGTGCAAATTATAACTTTTAGATCTGACCTTGTAATTGTCAAATACAGAACTTAAAATTGATAGCTTCTAATTATTATTGCAAATTATAATTTGAAGATGTGAACTTGTAATAGACAAATACGCATCTTAGCATTGTTAAATACCAATTATGATTGCAAATTATAACTTGAAGATCTGAACTTGTAAAAGATAAATACAGAATTTCGAATTGTTAAATTCAAACTAAGATTGCAAATAATAATTTGAAGATCTGAACTTGTAATAGTGAATTACAGAACTTAGATTTGTTAAATTCAAATTATTATTTCAAATTATAACTTGAAGATCTGAACTAGTAATTGTCAAATACAGAACTTAAAATTGATAGCTTCTAATTATTATTGCAAATTATTACTTGAAGATCTGAACTTGTAATTGTCTAATACAGAACTTAAAATTGATAGCTTCTAATTATTATTGCAAATTATAACTTGAAGATCTGAACTTGTAATTGTCAAATACAGAACTTATAATTGATAGCTTCTAATTATTATTTCAAATTATAACTTGAAGATCTGAACTTGTAATTGTCTAATACAGAACTTCTAATTATTAAATTCAAATTATTAGTGCAAATTATAACTTGAAGATCTGAACTTGTAATTGTAAAATACAGAACTTAAAATTGATAGCTTCTAATTATTATTGCAAATTATAACTTGAAGATCTGAACTTGTAATAGTGAATTACAGAACTTAGATTTGTTAAATTCAAATTATTATTTCAAATTATAACTTGAAGATCTGAACTAGTAATTGTCAAATACAGAACTTAAAATTGATAGCTTATAATTATTATTGTAAATTATAACTTGAAGATCTGAACTTGTAATAGTGAATTACAGAACTTAGATTTGTTAAATTCAAATTATTATTTCAAATTATAACTTGAAGATCTGAACTTGTAATAGACAAATACGCAACTTAGCATTGTTAAATACAAAATATGAATGCAAATTAAAACTTGAAGATCTGAACTTGTAATTGTCAAATACAGAACTTAAAATTGATAGCTACTAATTATTATTGCAAATAATAATTTGAAGATCTGTACTTGTAATTGTCAAATACAGAACTTAGAATTATTAAATACAAATTATTAGTGCAAATTATTACTTGAAGATCTGAACTTGTAATAGGTAAATACAGAACTTCGAATTGTTAAATTCAAACTAAGATTGCAAATAATAATTTGAAGATCTAAACTTGTAATAGTCAAATACAGAACTTCTAACTGTTAAATACAAATTATTAGTGCAAAATATAACTTGAAGATCTGAACTTGTAATAGTCAAATACAGAACTTCTAATTGTTAAATACAAATTATTAGTGCAAATTATAACTTGAAGATCTGAACTTGTAATTGTAAAATACAGAACTTAAAATTGATAGCTTCTAATTATTATTGCAAATTATAACTTGAAGATCTGAACTTGTAATAGTGAATTACAGAACTTAGATTTGTTAAATTCAAATTATTATTTCAAATTATAACTTGAAGATCTGAACTAGTAATTGTCAAATACAGAACTTAAAATTGATAGCTTATAATTATTATTGTAAATTATAACTTGAAGATCTGAACTTGTAATAGTGAATTACACAACTTAGATTTGTTAAATTCAAATTATTATTTCAAATTATAACTTGAAGATCTGAACTAGTAATTGTCAAATACAGAACTTAAAATTGATAGCTTCTAATTATTATTGCAAATTATTACTTGAAGATCTGAACTTGTAATTGTCTAATACAGAACTTAAAATTGATAGCTTCTAATTCTTATTTCAAATTAAAACTTGATGATCTGAACTTGTAATTGTCAAATACAGAACTTAAAATTGATAGCTTCTACTTATTATTGTAAATTATAACTTGAAGATCTGAACTTGTAATACTGAATTACAGAACTTAGATTTGTTAAATTCAAATTATTATTTCCAATTATAACTTGAAGATCTGAACTAGTAATTGTCAAATACAGAACTTAAAATTGAAAGCTTCTAATTATTATTGCAAATTATAACTTGAAGATCTGAACTTGTAATTGTCAAATACTGAACTTAAAATTGATAGCTTCTAATTATTATTTCAAATTATAACTTGAAGATCTGAACTTGTAATAGTCAAATACAGAACTTCGAATTGTTAAATACAAATTATTAGTGCAAATTATAACTATAAGATCTGAACTTGTAATTATCAAATACATAACTAAAAATTGATAGCTTCTAATTATTTTTGCATATTATAACTTGAAGATCTGAACTTGTAATAGTGAATTACAGAACTTAGATTTGTTAAATTCAAATTATTATTTCAAATTATAACTTGAAGATCTGAACTAGTAATTGTCAAATACATAACTTAAAATTGATAGCTTATAATTATTATTGTAAATTATAACTTGAAGATCTGAACTTGTAATTGTCAAATACAGAACTTAAAAGTGATAGCCTCTAAGTATTATTGCAAATTATAACTTGAAGATCTGAACATATAATAGTGAATTACAGAACTTAGATTTGTTAAATTCAAATTATTATTTCAAATTATAACTTGAAGATCTGAACTAGTAATTGTCAAATACCGAACTTAAAATTGTTAAATACAAATTATTAGTGCAAATTATAACTTGAAGATCTGAACTTGTAATTGTCAAATACAGAACTTAAAATTGATAGCTTCTAATTATTATTGCAAATTATAACTTGAAGATCTGAACTTGTAATAGTGAATTACAGAACTTAGATTTGTTAAATTCAAATTATTATTTCAAATTATAACTTGCAGAACTGAACTAGTAATTGTCAAAAACAGAACTTAAAATTGATAGCTTATAATTATAATTCAAATTATAACTTGAAGATCTGAGCTAGTAATAGTCAAATACAGAACTTCGAATTGTTAAATACAAATTATTAGTGCAAATTATAACTTGTAGATCTGAACTTGTAATAGGTAAATACAGAACTTCAAATTGTTAAATTCAAACTAAGATTGCAAATAATAATTTGAAGATCTGAACTTGTAATAGTCAAATACAGAACTTCTAATTGTAAATACAAATTATTAGTGCAAATTATAACTTGTAGATCTGAACTTGTAATTGTCAAATACAGAACTTAAAATTGATAGCTTCTAATTATTATTGCAAATTATAATTTGAAGATGTGAACTTGTAATTGTCTAATACAGAACTTAAAATTGATAGCTTCTAATTCTTATTTCAAATTAAAACTTGATGATCTGAACTTGTAATTGTCAAATACAGAACTTCTAATTGTTAAATACAATTTATTAGTGCAAATTATAACTTGAAGATCTGAACTTGTAATTGTCAAATACAGAACTTAAAATTGATAGCTTCTACTTATTATTGTAAATTATAACTTGAAGATCTGAACTTGTAATACTGAATTACAGAACTTAGATTTGTTAAATTCAAATTATTATTTCCAATTATAACTTGAAGATCTGAACTAGTAATTGTCAAATACAGAACTTAAAATTGATAGCTTCAAATTATTATTGCAAATTATAACTTGAAGATCTGAACTTGTAATTGTCAAATACAGAACTTAAAATTGATAGCTTCTAATTATTATTTCAAATTATAACGTGAAGATCTGAACTTGTAATTGTCAAATACAGAACTTAAAATTGATAGCTTCTAATTATTATTGCAAATAATAACTTGAAGATCTGAACTTGTAATTGTCAAATGCAGAACTTAAAATTGATAGCTTCTAATTATTATTGCAAATAATAATTTGAAGATCTGTACTTGTAATTGTCAAATACAGAACATATAATTGATAGCTTATAATTATATTTCAAATTATAACTTGAAGATCTGAACTTGTAATAGTCAAATACAGAACTTCGAATTGTTAAATACAAATTATTAGTGCAAATTATAACTTGAAGATCTGAACTTGTAATTGTCAAATACAGAACTTAAAATTGATAGCATCTAATTATTATTGTAAATTATAACTTGAAGATCTGAACTTGTAATAGTGAATTACAGAACTTAGATTTGTTAAATTCAAATTATTATTTCAAATAATAACTTGAAGATCTGAACTAGTAATTGTCAAATACAGAACTTAAAATTGATAGCTACTAATTATTATTGCAAATTATAACTTGAAGATCTGAACTTGTAATTGTCAAATACAGAACTTAAAATTGATAGCTTCTAATTATTATTGCAAATTATAACTTGAAGATCTGAACTTGTAATAGTGAATTACAGAACTTAGATTTGTTAAATTCAAATTATTATTTCAAATTATAACTTGAAGATCTGAACTAGTAATTGTCAAATACAGAATTTAAAATTGATAGCTTATAATTATTATTGTAAATTATAACTTGAAGATCTGAACTTGTAATAGTGAATTACAGAACTTAGATTTGTTAAATTCATATTATTATTTCAAATTATAACTTGAAGATCTGAACTTGTAATAGACAAATACGCAACTTAGCATTGTTAAATACAAATTATGAATGCAAATTAAAACTTGAAGATCTGAACTTGTAATTGTCAAATACAGAACTTAAAATTGATAGCTTCTAATTATTATTGTAAATTATAACTTGAAGATCTGAACTTGTAATAGTGAATTACAGAACTTTGATTTGTTAAATTCAAATTATTATTTCAAATTATAACTAGAAGATCTGAACTAGTAATTGTCAAATACAGAACTTGAAATTGATAGCTTCTAATTATTATTGCAAATTATAACTTGAAGATCTGAACTTGTAATTGTCAAATACAGAACTTAAAATTGATAGCTTCTAATTATTATTTCAAATTATAACTTGAAGATCTGAACTTGTAATTGTCAAATACAGAATTTAAAATTGATAGCATCTAATTATTATTGTAAATTATAACTTGAAGATCTGAACTTGTAATAGTGAATTACAGAACTTAGATTTGTTAAATTCAAATTATTATTTCAAATTATAACTTGAAGATCTGAACTAGTAATTGTCAAATACAGAACTTAAAATTGATAGCTTCTAATTATTATTGCAAATTATAACTTGAAGATCTGAACTTGTAATTGTCAAATACAGAACTTATAATTGATAGCTTCTAATTATTATTTCAAATTATAACTTGTAGATCTGAACTTGTAATTGTCTAATACAGAACTTCTAATTATTAAATACAAATTATTAGTGCAAATTATAACTTGAAGATCTGAACTTGTAATTGTAAAATACAGAACTTAAAATTGATAGCTTCCAATTATTATTGCAAATTATAACTTGAAGATCTGAATTTGTAATAGTGAATTACAGAACTTAGATTTGTTAAATTCAAATTATTATTTCAAATTATAACTTGAAGATCTGAACTAGTAATTGTCAAATACAGAACTTAAAATTGATAGCTTATAATTATTATTTCAAATTATAACTTGTAGATCTGAACTTGTAATTGTCTAATACAGAACTTCTAATTATTAAATACAAATTATTAGTGCAAGTTATAACTTGAAGATCTGAACTTGTAATTGTAAAATACAGAACTTAAAATTGATAGCTTCTAATTATTATTGCAAATTATAACTTGAAGATCTGAACTAGTAATAGTGAATTACACAACTTAGATTTGTTAAATTCAAATTATTATTTCAAATTATAACTTGAAGATCTGAACTAGTAATTGTCAAATACAGAACTTAAAATTGATAGCTTATAATTATTATTGTAAATTATAACTTGAAGATCTGAACTTGTAATAGTGAATTACAGAACTTAGATTTGTTAAATTCAAATTATTATTTCAAATTATAACTTGAAGATCTGAACTAGTAATTGTCAAATACAGAACTTAAAATTGATAGCTTCTAATTATTATTGCAAATTATTACTTGAAGATCTGAACTTGTAATTGTCTAATACAGAACTTAAAATTGATAGCTTCTAATTCTTATTTCAAATTAAAACTTGATGATCTGAACTTGTAATTGTCAAATACAGAACTTCTAATTGTTAAATACAATTTATTAGTGCAAATTATAACTTGAAGATCTGAACTTGTAATTGTCAAATACAGAACTTAAAATTGATAGCTTCTACTTATTATTGTAAATTATAACTTGAAGATCTGAACTTGTAATACTGAATTACAGAACTTAGATTTGTTAAATTCAAATTATTATTTCCAATTATAACTTGAAGATCTGAACTAGTAATTGTCAAATACAGAACTTAAAATTGATAGCTTCTAATTATTATTGCAAATTATAACTTGAAGATCTGAACTTGTAATTGTTAAATACAGAACTTAAAATTGATAGCTTCTAATTATTATTTCAAATTATAACGTGAAGATCTGAACTTGTAATTGTCAAATACAGAACTTAAAATTGATAGCTTCTAATTATTATTGCAAATAATAACTTGAAGATCTGAACTTGTAATTGTCAAATGCAGAACTTAAAATTGATAGCTTCTAATTATTATTGCAAATAATAATTTGAAGATCTGTACTTGTAATTGTCAAATACAGAACATATAATTGACAGCTTATAATTATATTTCAAATTATAACTTGAAGATCTGAACTTGTAATAGTCAAATACAGAACTTCGAATTGTTAAATACAAATTATTAGTGCAAATTATAACTTGAAGATCTGAACTTGTAATTGTCAAATACAGAACTTAAAATTGATAGCATCTAATTATTATTGTAAATTATAACTTGAAGATCTGAACTTGTAATAGTGAATTACAGAACTTAGATTTGTTAAATTCAAATTATTATTTCAAATAATAACTTGAAGATCTGAACTAGTAATTGTCAAATACAGAACTTAAAATTGATAGCTTCTAATTATTATTGCAAATTATAACTTGAAGATCTGAACTTGTAATTGTCAAATACAGAACTTAAAATTGATAGCTTCTAATTATTATTGCAAATTATAACTTGAAGATCTGAACTTGTAATAGTGAATTACAGAACTTAGATTTGTTAAATTCAAATTATTATTTCAAATTATAACTTGAAGATCTGAACTTGTAATAGACAAATACGCAACTTAGCATTGTTAAATACAAATTATGAATGCAAATTAAAACTTGAAGATCTGAACTTGTAATTGTCAAATACAGAACTTAAAATTGATAGCTTCTAATTATTATTGTAAATTATAACTTGAAGATCTGAACTTGTAATAGTGAATTACAGAACTTTGATTTGTTAAATTCAAATTATTATTTCAAATTATAACTAGAAGATCTGAACTAGTAATTGTCAAATACAGAACTTGAAATTGATAGCTTCTAATTATTATTGCAAATTATAACTTGAAGATCTGAACTTGTAATTGTCAAATACAAAACTTAAAATTGATAGCTTCTAATTATTATTTCAAATTATAACTTGAAGATCTGAACTTGTAATTGTCAAATACAGAATTTAAAATTGATAGCATCTAATTATTATTGTAAATTATAACTTGAAGATCTGAACTTGTAATAGTGAATTACAGAACTTAGATTTGTTAAATTCAAATTATTATTTCAAATTATAACTTGAAGATCTGAACTAGTAATTGTCAAATACAGAACATAAAATTGATAGCTTCTAATTATTATTGCAAATTATAACTTGAAAATCTGAACTTGTAATTGTCAAATACAGAACTTATAATTGATAGCTTCTAATTATTATTGTAAATTATAACTTGAAGATCTGAACTTGTAATAGTGTATTACAGAACTTAGATTTGTTAAATTCAAATTATTATTTCAGATTATAACTTGAAGATCTGAACTAGTAATTGTCAAATACAGAACATAAAATTGATAGCTTCTAATTATTATTGCAAATTATAACTTGAATATCTGAACTTGTAATTGTCAAATACAGAACTTATAATTGATAGCTTCTAATTATTATTTCACATTATAACTTGAAGATCTGAACTTGTAATTGTCTAATACAGAACTTCTAATTATTAAATACAAATTATTAGTGCAAATTATAACTTGAAGATGTGAACTTGTAATTGTAAAATACAGAACTTAAAATTGATAGCTTCTAATTATTATTGCAAATTATAACTTGAAGATCTGAACTTGTAATAGTGAATTACAGAACTTAGATTTGTTAAATACAAATTATTATTTCAAATTATACTTGAAGATCTGAACTTGTAATTGTCAAATACAGAACTTAAAATTGATAGCTTATAATTATTATTGTAAATTATAACTTGTAGATCTGAACTTGTAATAGTGAATTACAGAACTTAGATTTGTTAAATTCAAATTATTATTTCAAATTATAACTTGAAGATCTGAACTAGTAATTGTCAAATACAGAACTTAAAATTGATAGCTTCTAATTATTATTGCAAATTATAACTTGTAGATCTGAACTTGTAATTGTCAAATACAGAACTTAAAATTGATAGCTTCTAATTATTATTGCAAATAATAACTTGAAGATCTGAACTTGTAATTGTCAAATGCAGAACTTAAAATTGATAGCTACTAATTATTATTGCAAATAATAATTTGAAGATCTGTACTTGTAATTGTCAAATACAGAACATATAATTGATAGCTTATAATTATATTTCAAATTATAACTTGAAGATCTGAACATGTAATAGTCAAATACAGAACTTCGAATTGTTAAATACAAATTATTAGTGCAAATTATAACTATAAGATCTGAACTTGTAATTGTCAAATACAGAACTTAAAATTGATAGCTTCTAATTATTATTGCAAATTATAACTTGAAGATCTGAACTTGTAATAGTGAATTACAGAACTTAGATATGTTAAATTCAAATTATTATTTCAAATTATAACTTGAAGATCTGAACTAGTAATTGTCAAATATGGAACTTAAAATTGATAGCTTATAATTATTATTGTAAATTATAACTTGAAGATCTGAACTTGTAATAGTGAATTACAGAACTTAGATTTGTTAAATTCAAATTATTATTTCAAATTATAACTTGAAGATCTGAACTTGTAATAGTGAATTACAGAACTTAGATTTGTTAAATTCAAATTATTATTTCAAATTATAACTTGAAGATCTGAACTAGTAATTGTCAAATACAGTACTTAAAATTGATAGCTTCTAATTATTATTGCAAATTATAACTTGAAGATCTGAACTTGTAATTGTCAAATACAGAACTTAAAATTGATAGCTTCTAATTATTATTTCAAATGTTTAACTTGAAGATCTGAACTTGTAATTGTCTAATACAGAACTTAAAATTGATAGCTTCTAATTATTATAGCAAATTATAACTTGAAGATCTGAACTTGTAATTGTCAAATACAGAACTTAAAATTGATAGCTTCTAATTATTATTTCAAATTATAACTTGAAGATCTGAACTTGTAATTGTCAAATACAGAACTTAAAATTGATAGCTTCTAATTATTATTGCAAATAATAACTTGAAGATCTGAACTTGTAATTGTCAAATGCAGAACTTAAAATTGATAGCTTATAATTATTATTGTAAATTATAACTTGAAGATCTGAACTTGTAATAGTGAATTACAGAACTTAGATTTGTTAAATTCAAATCATTATTTCAAATTATAACTAGAAGATCTGAACTAGTAATTGTCAAATACAGAACTTAAAATTGATAGCTTCTAATTATTATAGCAAATTATAACTTGAAGATCTGAACTTGTAATTGTCAAATACAGAACTTAAAATTGATAGCTTCTAATTATTATTTCAAATTATAACTTGAAGATCTGAACTTGTAATTGTCAAATACAGAACTTCTAATTGTAAAATACAAATTATTAGTGCAAATTATAACTTGAAGATCTGAACTTGTAATTGTCAAATACAGAATTTAAAATTGATAGCATCTAATTATTATTGTAAATTATAACTTGAAGATCTGAACTTGTAATAGTGAATTACAGAACTTAGATTTGTTAAATTCAAATTATTATTTCAAATTATAACTTGAAGATCTGAACTAGTAATTGTCAAATACAGAACATAAAATTGTTAGCTTCTAATTATTATTGCAAATTATAACTTGAATATCTGAACTTGTAATTGTCAAATACAGAACTTATAATTGATAGCTTCTAATTATTATTTCAAATTATAACGTGAAGATCTGAACTTGTAATTGTCTAATACCGAACTTCTAATTATTAAATACAAATTATTAGTGCAAATTATAACTTGAAGATCTGAACTTGTAATTGTAAAATACAGAACTTCGAATTGTTAAATACAAATTATTAGTGCAAATTATAACTATAAGATCTGAACTTGTAATTGTCAAATACAGAACTTAAAATTGATAGCTTCTAATTATTATTGCAAATTATAACTTGAAGATCTGAACTTGTAATAGTGAATTACAGAACTTAGATTTGTTAAATTCAAATTATTATTTCAAATTATACTTGAAGATCTGAACTAGTAATTGTCAAATACAGAACTTAATATTGATAGCTTATAATTATTATTGTAAATTATAACTTGAAGATCTGAACTTGTAATAGTGAATTACAAAACTTAGATTTGTTAAATTCAAATTATTATTTCAAATTATAACTTGAAGATCTGAACTAGTAATTGTCAAATACAGAACTTAAAATTGATAGCTTCTAATTATTATTGCAAATTATAACTTGAAGATCTGAACTTGTAATTGTCAAATACAGAACTTAAAATTGATAGCTTCTAATTATTATTGCAAATAATAACTTGAAGATCTGAACTTGTAATTGTCAAATGCAGAACTTAAAATTGATAGCTTCCAATTATTATTGCAAATAATAATTTGAAGATCTGTATTTGTAATTGTCAAATACAGAACATATAATTGATAGCTTATAATTATATTTCAAATTATAACTTGAAGATCTGAACTTGTAATAGTCAAATACAGAACTTCGAATTGTTAAATACAAATTATTAGTGCAAATTATAACTATAAGATCTGAACTTGTAATTGTCAAATACAGAACTTAAAATTGATAGCTTCTAATTATTATTGCAAATTATAACTTGAAGATCTGAACTTGTAATAGTGAATTACAGAACTTAGATTTGTTAAATACAAATTATTATTTCAAATTATAACTTGAAGATCTGAACTAGTAATTGTCAAATACAGAACTTAAAATTGATAGCAACTAATTATTATTGTAAATTATAACTTGAAGATCTGAACTTGTAATAGTGAATTACAGAACTTAGATTTGTTAAATTCAAATTATTATTTCAAATTATAACTTGAAGATCTGAACTTGTAATTGTCAAATACAGAACTTAAAATTGATAGCTTCTAATTATTATTTCAAATTATAACTTGAAGATCTGAACTTGTAATAGTGAATTACAGAACTTAGATTTGTTAAATTCAAATTATTATTTCAAATTATAACTTGAAGATCTGTCCTTGAAATAGTAAAATACAGAACTTAAAATTGATAGCTTCTAATTATTATTGCAAATTATAACTTGAAAATCTGAACTTGTAATAGTGAATTACAGAACTTAGATTTGTTAAATTCAAATTATTATTTCAAATTATAACTTGAAGATTTGAACTAGTAATTGTCAAATACAGAACTTAAAATTGATAGCTTATAATTATTATTGTAAATTATAACTTGAAGATCTGAACTTGTAATAGTGAATTACAGAACTTAGATTTGTTAAATTCAAATTATTATTTCAAATTATAACTTGAAGATCTGAACTTGTAATTGTCAAATACAGAACTTAAAATTGATAGCTTCTAATTATTATTTCAAATTATAACTTGAAGATCTGAACTAGTAATTGTCAAATAAAGAACTTCTAATTGTTAAATACTAATTATTAGTGCAAATTATAACTTGAAGATCTGAACTTGTAATTGTCAAATACAGAACTTAAAATTGATAGCTTCTAATTATTATTGTAAATTATAACTTGTAGATCTGAACTTTTAATAGTGAATTACAGAACTTAGATTTGTTAAATTCGAATTATTATTTCAAATTATAACTTGAAGATCTGAACTAGTAATTGTCAAATACAGAACTTAAAATTGATAGCTTCTAATTATTATTACAAATTATAACTTAAAGATCTGAACTTGTAATTGTCAAATACAGAACTTCTAATTATTAAATACAAATTATTAGTGCAAATTATAACTTGAAGATCTGAACTTGTAATAGTGAATTACAGAACTTCGATTTGTTAAATTCAAATTATTATTTCAAATTATAACTTGAAGATCTGAACTTGTAATTGTCAAATACATAACTTAAAATTGATAGCTTCTAATTATTATTTCAAATTATAACTTGAAGATCTGAACTTGTAATTGTCAAATACAGAACTTCTAATTGTTAAATACAAATTATTAGTGCAAATTATAACTTGAAGATCTGAACCTGTAATTGTCAAATACAGAACTTAAAATTGATAGCATCTAATTATTATTGTAAATTATAACTTGAAGATCTGAACTTGTAATAGTGAATTACACAACTTAGATTTGTTAAATTCAAATTATTATTTCAAATTATAACTTGAAGATCTGAACTAGTAATTGTCAAATAGCGAACTTAAAATTGATAGCTTCTAATTATTATTGCAAATTATAACTTGAAGATCTGAACTTGTAATTGTCAAATACAGAACTTAAAATTGATAGCTTCTAATTATTATTTCAAATTATAACTTGAAGATCTGAACTTGTAATAGTGAATTACAAAACTTAGATTTGTTAAATTCAAATTATTATTTCAAATTATAACTTGAAGATCTGTCCTTGAAATAGTAAAATACAGAACTTAAAATTGATAGCTTCTAATTATTATTGCAAATTATAACTTGATGATCTGAACTTGTAATAGTGAATTACAGAACTTAGATTTGTTAAATTCAAATTATTATTTCAAATTATAACTTGAAGATCTGAACTAGTAATTGTCAAATACAGAACTTAAAATTGATAGCTTATAATTATTATTGTAAATTATAACTAGAAGATCTGAACTTGTAATAGTGAATTACAGAACGTAGATTGGTTAAATTCAAATTATTATTTCAAATTATAACTTGAAGATCTGAACTAGTAATTGTCAAATACAGAACTTAAAATTGATAGCTTCTAATTATTATTGCAAATTATAACCTGAAGCTCTGAGCTTGTAATTGTCAAATACAGAACATAAAATTGATAGCTTCTAATTCTTATTTCAATTTATAACTTGAAGATCTGAACTTGTAATTGTCAAATACAGAACTTCTAATTGTTAAATACAAATTATTAGTGCAAATTATAACTTGTAGATCTGAACTTGTAATTGTCAAATACAGAACTTAAAATTGATAGCTTCAAATTATTATTGTATATTATAACATGAAGATCTGAACTTGTAATACTGAATTACAGAACTTAGATTTGTTAAATTCAAATTATTATTTCAAATTATAACTTGAAGATCTGAACTTGTAATTGTCAAATACAGAACTTAAAATTGATAGCTTCTAATTATTATTGCAAATTGTAACTTGAAGATCTGAACTTGTAATTGTCAAATACAGAACTTAAAATTGATAGCTTCAAATTATTATTGTATATTATAACTTGAAGATCTGAACTTGTAATAGTGAATTACAGAACTTCGATTTGTTAAATTCAAATTATTATTTCAAATTATAACTTGAAGATCTGAACTTGTAATTGTCAAATACAGAACTTAAAATTGATAGCTTCTAACTATTATTTCAAATTATAACTTGAAGATCTGAACTTGTAATTGTCAAATACAGAACTTCTAATTGTTAAATACAAATTATTAGTGCAAATTATAACTTGAAGATCTGAACTTGTAATTGTCAAATACAGAACTTCTAATTGTTAAATACAAATTATTAGTGCAAATTATAACTTGAAGATCTGAACTTGTAATTGTCAAATACAGAACTTCTAATTGTTAAATACAAATTATTAGTGCAAATTATAACTTGAAGATCTGAACTTGTAATTGTCAAATACAGAACTTAAAATTGATAGCATCTAATTATTATTGTAAATTATAACTTGAAGATCTGAACTTGTAATAGTGAATTACACAACTTAGATTTGTTAAATTCAAATTATTATTTCAAATTATAACTTGAAGATCTGAACTAGTAATTGTCAAATACAGAACTTAAAATTGATAGCTTCTAATTATTATTGCAATTTATAACTTGAAGCTCTGAGCTTGTAATTGTCAAATACAGAACATAAAATTTATAGCTTCTAATTCTTATTTCAAATTATAACTTGAAGATCTGAACTTGTAATTGTCAAATACAGAACTTCTAATTGTTAAATACAAATTATTAGTGCAAATTATATCTTGAAGATCTGAACTTGTAATTGTCAAATACAGAACTTAAAATTGATAGCTTCTAATTATTATTGTATATTATAACTTGAAGATCTGAACTTGTAATACTGAATTACAGAACTTAGATTTGTTAAATTCAAATTATTATTTCAAATTATAACTTGAAGATCTGAACTAGTAATTGTCAAATACAGAACTTAAAATTGATAGCTTCTAATTATTATTGCAAATTATAACTTGAAGATCTGAACTTGTAATAGTGAATTACAGAACTTAGATTTGTTAAATTCAAATTATTATTTCAAATTATAACTTGAAGATCTGAACTAGTAATTGTCAAATACAGAACTTAAAATTGATAGCTTATAATTATTATTGTAAATTATAACTTGAAGATCTGAACTTGTAATAGTGAATTACAGAACTTCGATTTGTTAAATTCAAATTATTATTTCAAATTATAACTTGAAGATCTGAACTTGTAATTGTCAAATACAGAACTTAAAATTGATAGCTTCTAATTATTATTACAAATTATAACTTGAAGATCTGAACTAGTAATTGTCATATAAAGAACTTCTAATTGTTAAATACTAATTATTAGTGCAAATTATAACTTGAAGATCTGAACTTGTAATTGTCAAATACAGAACTTAAAATTTATAGCTTCTAATTATTATTGTAAATTATAACTTGTAGATCTGAACTTTTAATAGTGAATTACAGAACTTAGATTTGTTAAATTCGAATTATTATATCAAATTATAACTTGAAGATCTAAACTTGTAATAGTCAAATACAGAACTTCTAATTATTAAATACAAATTATTAGTGCAAATTATAACTATTAGATCTGAACTTGTAATTGGCAAATACAGAACTTAAAATTGATAGCTTCTAATTATTATTGCAAATTATAACTTGAAGATCTGAACTTGTAATAGTGAATTACAGAACTTAGATTTGTTAAATTCAAATTATTATTTCAAATTATAACTATAAGATCTGAACTAGTAATTGTCAAATACAGAACTTAAAATTGATAGCATCTAATTATTATAGCAAATTATAACTTGAACATCTGAACTTGTAATAGTGAATTACAGAACTTAGATTTGTTAAATTCAAATTATTATTTCAAATTATAACTTGAAGATCTGAACTTGTAATTGTCAAATACAGAACTTAAAATTGGTAGCTTCTAATTATTATTTCAAATTATAACTTGAAGATCTGAACTTGTAATTGTCAAATACAGAACTTCTAATTGTTAAATTCAAATTATTAGTCCAAATTATAACTTGAAGATCTGAACTTGTAATTGTCAAATACAGAACTTAAAATTGATAGCTTCTAATTATTATTACAAATTATAACTTAAAGATCTGAACTTGTAATTGTCAAATACAGAACTTCTAATTATTAAATACAAATTATTAGTGCAAATTATAACTTGAAGATCTGAACTTGTAATAGTGAATTACAGAACTTAGATTTGTTAAATTCAAATTATTATTTCAAATTATAACTAGAAGATCTGAACTTGTAATTGTCAAATACAGAACTTAAAATTGATAGCTTCTAACTATTATTTCAAATTATAACTTGAAGATCTGAACTTGTAATTGTCAAATACAGAACTTCTAATTGTTAAATACAAATTATTAGTGCAAATTATAACTTGAAGATCTGAACTTGTAATTGTCAAATACAGAACTTAAAATTGATAGCATCTAATTATTATTGTAAATTATAACTTGAAGATCTGAACTTGTAATAGTGAATTACACAACTTAGATTTGATAAATTCAAATTATTATTTCAAATTATAACTTGAAGATCTGAACTAGTAATTGTCAAATACAGAACTTAAAATTGTTAGCTTCTAATTATTATTGCAAATTATAACTTGAAGATCTGAACTTGTAATTGTCAAATACAGAACTTAAAATTGATAGCTTCTAATTGTTATTTCAAATTATAACTTGAAGATCTGAACTTGTAATAGTGAATTACAGAACTTAGATTTGTTAAATTCAAATTATTAATTCAAATTATAACTTGAAGATCTGAACTTGAAATTGTAAAATACAGAACTTAAAATTGATAGCTTCTAATTATTATTGCAAATTATAACTTGAAGATCTGAACTTGTAATTGTCAAATACAGAACTTAAAATTGATAGCTTATAAGTATAAATGCAAATTATAACTAGAAGATATGAACTTGTAATAGGTAAATACAGAACTTCGAATTGTTAATTTCAAACTAAGATTGCAAATTATAACTTGAAGATCTGAACTTGTAATTGTCAAATACAGAACTTAGAATTCATAACTTCAAATTATGATAGTAAATAATAAGTAGAAGATCTGAACTTGTAATAGTCAAATACAGAACTTCGAATTGTTAAATACAAATTATTAGTGCAAATTATAACTTGAAGATCTGAACTTGTAATTGTCAAATACAGAACTTAGAATTGATAGCTTATAATTATAATTGCAAATTATAACTTGAAGATCTGAACTTGTAATAGTGAATTACAGAACTTCTAATTGTTAATTTTAAACTAAGATTGTAATTAATAATTTGAAGATCTAAACTTGTAATAGTCAAATACAGAACTCCGAATTGTTAAATACAAATTATTAGTGCAAATTATAACTTGAAGATCTGAACTTGTAATTGTCAAATACAGCATTTAGAATTCATAACTTCAAATTATGATTGCTAATTATAACTTGAAGATCTGAACTTGAAATAGTCAAATACAGAACTTAGAATTGTAAAATTCAAATCATGATTGCAAATTATAACTTGAAGATCTGAACTTGTAATAGTCAAATACAGAACTTAAAATTGATAGCTTATAATTATAATTGCAAATTATAAGTTGAAGATCTGAACTTGTAATAGGTAAATACTGAACTTCGAATTGTTAATTTCAAACTAAGATTGTAATTAATAATTTGAAGATCTGAACTTGTAATAGTCAAATACAGAACTTCGAATTGTTAAATACAAATTATTAGTGCAAATTATAACTTGAAGATCTGAACTTGTAATTGTCAAATACAGCACTTAGAATTCATAACTTCAAATTATGATTGCAAATTATAACTTGAAGATCTAAACTTGTAATTGTTAAATACAGAACTTAGAATTCATAACTTCAAATTATGATTGTAAATAATAATTAGAAGATCTGAACTTGTAATAGTCAAATACAGAACTTCGAATTGTTAAATACAAATTATTAGTGCAAATAATAACTTGAAGACCTGAACTTGTAATTGTCTAATACAGAACTTAAAATTGATAGCTTTAAATTATAATTGCAAATTATAACTAGAAGATCTGAACTTGTAATAGGTAAATACAGAACTTCGAATTGTTAATTTCAAACTAAGATTGTAAATAATAATTTGAAGATATGAACTTGTAATAGTCAAATAGAGATCTTCGAATTGTTAAATACAAATTATTAGTGCAAATTATAACTTGAAAATCTGAACTTGTAATTGTCAAATACAGAACTTAAAATTGATAGCTTATAATTATAATTGCAAATTATAAGTTGAAGATCTGAACTTGTAATAGGTAAATACAGAACTTCTAATTGTTAATTTCCAACTAATATTGTAATTAATAATTTGAAGATCTGAACTAGTAATAGTCAAATTCAGAACTTAGAATTCATAACTTCAAATTATGATTGCAAATTATAACTTGAAGATCTGAACTTCCAATTGTAAAATACAGAACTAAGAATTCATAACTTCAAATTATGATTGTAAATAATAATTAGAAGATCTGAACTTGTAATAGTGAATTACAGAACTTCTAATTGTTAATTTTAAACTAAGATTGTAATTAATAATTTGAAGATCTAAACTTGTAATAGTCAAATACAGAACTCCGAATTGTTAAATACAAATTATTAGTGCAAATTATAACTTGAAGATCTGAACTTGTAATTGTCAAATACAGCATTTAGAATTCATAACTTCAAATTATGATTGCTAATTATAACTGGAAGATCTGAACTTGAAATAGTCAAATACAGAACTTAGAATTGTAAAATTCAAATCATGATTGCAAATTATAACTTGAAGATCTGAACTTGTAATAGTCAAATACAGAACTTAAAATTGATAGCTTATAATTATAATTGCAAATTATAAGTTGAAGATCTGAACTTGTAATAGGTAAATACTGAACTTCGAATTGTTAAATACAAATTATGAGTGCAAATTATAACTTGAAGATCTGAACTTGTAATTGTCAAATACAGAACTTAAAATTGATAGCTTAAAATTATAATTGCAAATTATAAGTTGAAGATCTGAACTTGTAATAGGTAAATACAGAACTTCTAATTGTTAATTTCCAACTAATATTGTAATTAATAATTTGAAGATCTGAACTTGTAATAGTCAAATTCAGAACTTAGAATTCATAACTTCAAATTATGATTGCAAATTATAACTTGAAGATCTGAACTTGTAATTGTCAAATACAGAACTTAGAATTCATAACTTCAAATTATGATTGCTAATTATAACTTGAAGATCTGAACTTGTAATAGTCAAATACAGAACTTAGAATTGGGAAATTCAAATTATAATTGCAAATTATAACTTGAAGATCTGAATTTGTAATAGGTAAATACAGAACTTCGAATTGTTAATTTCAAACTAAGATTGTAAATATTAATTTGAAGATCTGAACTTGTAATAGTCAAATACAGAACTTAAAATTGATAGCTTATAATTATAATTGCAAATTATAAGTTGAAGATCTGAACTTGTAATAGTCAAATACAGAACTTCGAATTGTTAATTACAAACTAATATTGTAATTAATAATTTGAAGATCTGAACTTGTAATAGTCAAATACAGAACTTCAAATTGTTAAATTCAAATTATTAGTGCAAATTATAACTTGAAGATCTGAACTTGTAATTGTCAAATACAGAACTTAGAATTGATAGCTTATAATTATAATTGCAAATTATAACTTCAAGATCTGAACTTGTAATAGTCAATTACAGAACTTAGATTTGTTAAATACTAATTATTATTTCAAATTATAACTTGAAAATCTGAACTTGTAATTGTCAAATACAGAACTTAAAATTGATAGCTTATAAGTATAATTGCAAATTATAACTAGAAGATATGAACTTGTAATAGGTAAATACAGAACTTCGAATTGTTAATTTCAAACTAAGATTGTAATTAATAATTTGAAGATCTGAACTTGTAATAGTCAAATGCGGAACTTCGAATTGTTAAATACAAATTATTAGTGCAAATTATAACTTGAAGATCTGAACTTGTAATTATCAAATACAGCACTTGGAATTCATAACTTCAAATTATGATTGCAAATTATAACTTGAAGATCTGAACTTGTATTTGTCAAATACAGAACTTAGAATTCATAACTTCAAATTATGATTGTAAATAATAATTAGAAGATCTGAACTTGTAATAGTCAAATACAGAACTTCAAATTGTTAAATTCAAATTAGTAGTGCAAATTATAACTTGAAGATCTGATCTTGTAATAGTCAAATACAGAACTTAGAATTGATAGCTTCAAATTATGATTGTAAATAATAATTAGAAGATCTGAACTTGTAATAGTCAAATACAGAACTTCAAATTGTTTAATTCAAATTATTAGTGCAAATTATAACTTAAAGATCTGAACTTGTAATAGTCAAACACAGAACTTAGAATTGATAGCTTATAATTACAATTGCAAATTATACCTTGAAGAACTGAACTTGTAATAGTCAATTACAAAACTTAGATTTGTTAAATACTAATTATTATTTCAAATTATAACTTGAAGATCTGAACTTGTAATTGTCAAATACAGAACTTAAAATTGATAGCTTATAAGTATAATTGCAAATTATAACTAGAAGATATGAACTTGTAATAGGTAAATACAGAACTTCGAATTGTTAATTTCAAACTAAGATTGCAAATTATAACTTGAAGATCTGAACTTGTAATTGTCAAATACAGAACTTAGAATTCATAACTTCAAATTATGATAGTAAATAATAAGTAGAAGATCTGAACTTGTAATAGTCAAATACAGAACTTCGAATTGTTAAATACAAATTATTAGTGCAAATTATAACTTGAAGATCTGAACTTGTAATTGTCAAATACAGAACTTAGAATTGATAGCTTATAATTATAATTGCAAATTATAACTTGAAGATCTGAACTTGTAATAGTGAATTACAGAACTTCTAATTGTTAATTTTAAACTAAGATTGTAATTAATAATTTGAAGATCTAAACTTGTAATAGTCAAATACAGAACTCCGAATTGTTAAATACAAATTATTAGTGCAAATTATAACTTGAAGATCTGAACTTGTAATTGTCAAATACAGCATTTAGAATTCATAACTTCAAATTATGATTGCTAATTATAACTTGAAGATCTGAACTTGAAATAGTCAAATACAGAACTTAGAATTGTAAAATTCAAATCATGATTGCAAATTATAACTTGAAGATCTGAACTTGTAATAGTCAAATACAGAACTTAAAATTGATAGCTTATAATTATAATTGCAAATTATAAGTTGAAGATCTGAACTTGTAATAGGTAAATACTGAACTTCGAATTGTTAATTTCAAACTAAGATTGTAATTAATAATTTGAAGATCTGAACTTGTAATAGTCAAATACAGAACTTCGAATTGTTAAATACAAATTATTAGTGCAAATTATAACTTGAAGATCTGAACTTGTAATTGTCAAATACAGCACTTAGAATTCATAACTTCAAATTATGATTGCAAATTATAACTTGAAGATCTAAACTTGTAATTGTTAAATACAGAACTTAGAATTCATAACTTCAAATTATGATTGTAAATAATAATTAGAAGATCTGAACTTGTAATAGTCAAATACAGAACTTCGAATTGTTAAATACAAATTATTAGTGCAAATAATAACTTGAAGACCTGAACTTGTAATTGTCTAATACAGAACTTAAAATTGATAGCTTTAAATTATAATTGCAAATTATAACTAGAAGATCTGAACTTGTAATAGGTAAATACAGAACTTCGAATTGTTAATTTCAAACTAAGATTGTAAATAATAATTTGAAGATATGAACTTGTAATAGTCAAATAGAGATCTTCGAATTGTTAAATACAAATTATTAGTGCAAATTATAACTTGAAAATCTGAACTTGTAATTGTCAAATACAGAACTTAAAATTGATAGCTTATAATTATAATTGCAAATTATAAGTTGAAGATCTGAACTTGTAATAGGTAAATACAGAACTTCTAATTGTTAATTTCCAACTAATATTGTAATTAATAATTTGAAGATCTGAACTAGTAATAGTCAAATTCAGAACTTAGAATTCATAACTTCAAATTATGATTGCAAATTATAACTTGAAGATCTGAACTTCCAATTGTAAAATACAGAACTAAGAATTCATAACTTCAAATTATGATTGTAAATAATAATTAGAAGATCTGAACTTGTAATAGTGAATTACAGAACTTCTAATTGTTAATTTTAAACTAAGATTGTAATTAATAATTTGAAGATCTAAACTTGTAATAGTCAAATACAGAACTCCGAATTGTTAAATACAAATTATTAGTGCAAATTATAACTTGAAGATCTGAACTTGTAATTGTCAAATACAGCATTTAGAATTCATAACTTCAAATTATGATTGCTAATTATAACTGGAAGATCTGAACTTGAAATAGTCAAATACAGAACTTAGAATTGTAAAATTCAAATCATGATTGCAAATTATAACTTGAAGATCTGAACTTGTAATAGTCAAATACAGAACTTAAAATTGATAGCTTATAATTATAATTGCAAATTATAAGTTGAAGATCTGAACTTGTAATAGGTAAATACTGAACTTCGAATTGTTAAATACAAATTATGAGTGCAAATTATAACTTGAAGATCTGAACTTGTAATTGTCAAATACAGAACTTAAAATTGATAGCTTAAAATTATAATTGCAAATTATAAGTTGAAGATCTGAACTTGTAATAGGTAAATACAGAACTTCTAATTGTTAATTTCCAACTAATATTGTAATTAATAATTTGAAGATCTGAACTTGTAATAGTCAAATTCAGAACTTAGAATTCATAACTTCAAATTATGATTGCAAATTATAACTTGAAGATCTGAACTTGTAATTGTCAAATACAGAACTTAGAATTCATAACTTCAAATTATGATTGCTAATTATAACTTGAAGATCTGAACTTGTAATAGTCAAATACAGAACTTAGAATTGGGAAATTCAAATTATAATTGCAAATTATAACTTGAAGATCTGAATTTGTAATAGGTAAATACAGAACTTCGAATTGTTAATTTCAAACTAAGATTGTAAATATTAATTTGAAGATCTGAACTTGTAATAGTCAAATACAGAACTTAAAATTGATAGCTTATAATTATAATTGCAAATTATAAGTTGAAGATCTGAACTTGTAATAGTCAAATACAGAACTTCGAATTGTTAATTACAAACTAATATTGTAATTAATAATTTGAAGATCTGAACTTGTAATAGTCAAATACAGAACTTCAAATTGTTAAATTCAAATTATTAGTGCAAATTATAACTTGAAGATCTGAACTTGTAATTGTCAAATACAGAACTTAGAATTGATAGCTTATAATTATAATTGCAAATTATAACTTCAAGATCTGAACTTGTAATAGTCAATTACAGAACTTAGATTTGTTAAATACTAATTATTATTTCAAATTATAACTTGAAAATCTGAACTTGTAATTGTCAAATACAGAACTTAAAATTGATAGCTTATAAGTATAATTGCAAATTATAACTAGAAGATATGAACTTGTAATAGGTAAATGCAGAACTTCGAATTGTTAATTTCAAACTAAGATTGTAATTAATAATTTGAAGATCTGAACTTGTAATAGTCAAATGCGGAACTTCGAATTGTTAAATACAAATTATTAGTGCAAATTATAACTTGAAGATCTGAACTTGTAATTATCAAATACAGCACTTGGAATTCATAACTTCAAATTATGATTGCAAATTATAACTTGAAGATCTGAACTTGTATTTGTCAAATACAGAACTTAGAATTCATAACTTCAAATTATGATTGTAAATAATAATTAGAAGATCTGAACTTGTAATAGTCAAATACAGAACTTCAAATTGTTAAATTCAAATTAGTAGTGCAAATTATAACTTGAAGATCTGATCTTGTAATAGTCAAATACAGAACTTAGAATTGATAGCTTCAAATTATGATTGTAAATAATAATTAGAAGATCTGAACTTGTAATAGTCAAATACAGAACTTCAAATTGTTTAATTCAAATTATTAGTGCAAATTATAACTTAAAGATCTGAACTTGTAATAGTCAAACACAGAACTTAGAATTGATAGCTTATAATTACAATTGCAAATTATACCTTGAAGAACTGAACTTGTAATAGTCAATTACAAAACTTAGATTTGTTAAATACTAATTATTATTTCAAATTATAACTTGAAGATCTGAACTTGTAATTGTCAAATACAGAACTTAAAATTGATAGCTTATAAGTATAATTGCAAATTATAACTAGAAGATATGAACTTGTAATAGGTAAATACAGAACTTCGAATTGTTAATTTCAAACTAAGATTGCAAATTATAACTTGAAGATCTGAACTTGTAATTGTCAAATACAGAACTTAGAATTCATAACTTCAAATTATGATAGTAAATAATAAGTAGAAGATCTGAACTTGTAATAGTCAAATACAGAACTTCGAATTGTTAAATACAAATTATTAGTGCAAATTATAACTTGAAGATCTGAACTTGTAATTGTCAAATACAGAACTTAGAATTGATAGCTTATAATTATAATTGCAAATTATAACTTGAAGATCTGAACTTGTAATAGTGAATTACAGAACTTCTAATTGTTAATTTTAAACTAAGATTGTAATTAATAATTTGAAGATCTAAACTTGTAATAGTCAAATACAGAACTCCGAATTGTTAAATACAAATTATTAGTGCAAATTATAACTTGAAGATCTGAACTTGTAATTGTCAAATACAGCATTTAGAATTCATAACTTCAAATTATGATTGCTAATTATAACTTGAAGATCTGAACTTGAAATAGTCAAATACAGAACTTAGAATTGTAAAATTCAAATCATGATTGCAAATTATAACTTGAAGATCTGAACTTGTAATAGTCAAATACAGAACTTAAAATTGATAGCTTATAATTATAATTGCAAATTATAAGTTGAAGATCTGAACTTGTAATAGGTAAATACTGAACTTCGAATTGTTAATTTCAAACTAAGATTGTAATTAATAATTTGAAGATCTGAACTTGTAATAGTCAAATACAGAACTTCGAATTGTTAAATACTAATTATTAGTGCAAATTATAACTTGAAGATCTGAACTTGTAATTGTCAAATACAGCACTTAGAATTCATAACTTCAAATTATGATTGCAAATTATAACTTGAAGATCTAAACTTGTAATTGTTAAATACAGAACTTAGAATTCATAACTTCAAATTATGATTGTAAATAATAATTAGAAGATCTGAACTTGTAATAGTCAAATACAGAACTTCGAATTGTTAAATACAAATTATTAGTGCAAATAATAACTTGAAGACCTGAACTTGTAATTGTCTAATACAGAACTTACAATTGATAGCTTTAAATTATAATTGCAAATTATAACTAGAAGATCTGAACTTGTAATAGGTAAATACAGAACTTCGAATTGTTAATTTCAAACTAAGATTGTAAATAATAATTTGAAGATATGAACTTGAAATAGTCAAATAGAGATCTTCGAATTGTTAAATACAAATTATTAGTGCAAATTATAACTTGAAAATCTGAACTTGTAATTGTCAAATACAGAACTTAAAATTGATAGCTTATAATTATAATTGCAAATTATAAGTTGAAGATCTGAACTTGTAATAGGTAAATACAGAACTTCTAATTGTTAATTTCCAACTAATATTGTAATTAATAATTTGAAGATCTGAACTAGTAATAGTCAAATTCAGAACTTAGAATTCATAACTTCAAATTATGATTGCAAATTATAACTTGAAGATCTGAACTTCTAATTGTAAAATACAGAACTAAGAATTCATAACTTCAAATTATGATTGGAAATAATAATTAGAAGATCTGAACTTGTAATAGTGAATTACAGAACTTCTAATTGTTAATTTTAAACTAAGATTGTAATTAATAATTTGAAGATCTAAACTTGTAATAGTCAAATACAGAACTCCGAATTGTTAAATACAAATTATTAGTGCAAATTATAACTTGAAGATCTGAACTTGTAATTGTCAAATACAGCATTTAGAATTCATAACTTCAAATTATGATTGCTAATTATAACTTGAAGATCTGTACCTGAAATAGTCAAATACAGAACTTAGAATTGTAAAATTCAAATCATGATTGCAAATTATAACTTGAAGATCTGAACTTGTAATAGTCAAATACAGAACTTAAAATTGATAGCTTATAATTATAATTGCAAATTATAAGTTGAAGATCTGAACTTGTAATAGGTAAATACTGAACTTCGAATTGTTAATTTCAAACTAAGATTGTAATTAATAATTTGTAGATCTGAACTTGTAATAGTCAAATACAGAACTTCGAATTGTTAAATACAAATTATTAGTGCAAATTATAACTTGAAGATCTGAACTTGTAATTGTCAAATACAGCACTTAGAATTCATAACTTCAAATTATGATTGCAAATTATAACTTGAAGATCTAAACTTGTAATTGTTAAATACAGAACTTAGAATTCATAACTTCAAATTATGATTGTAAATAATAATTAGAAGATCTGAACTTGTAATAGTCAAATACAGAACTTCGAATTGTTAAATACAAATTATTAGTGCAAATAATAACTTGAAGACCTGAACTTGTAATTGTCTAATACAGAACTTAAAATTGATAGCTTTAAATTATAATTGCAAATTATAACTAGAAGATCTGAACTTGTAATAGGTAAATACAGAACTTCGAATTGTTAATTTCAAACTAAGATTGTAAATAATAATTTGAAGATATGAACTTGTAATAGTCAAATAGAGATCTTCGAATTGTTAAATACAAATTATTAGTGCAAATTATAACTTGAAAATCTGAACTTGTAATTGTCAAATACAGAACTTAAAATTGATAGCTTATAATTATAATTGCAAATTATAAGTTGAAGATCTGAACTTGTAATAGGTAAATACAGAACTTCTAATTGTTAATTTCCAAATAATATTGTAATTAATAATTTGAAGATCTGAACTAGTAATAGTCAAATTCAGAACTTAGAATTCATAACTTCAAATTATGATTGCAAATTATAACTTGAAGATCTGAACTTCTAATTGTAAAATACAGAACTAAGAATTCATAACTTCAAATTATGATTGTAAATAATAATTAGAAGATCTGAACTTGTAATAGTCCAATACAGAACTACGAATTGTTAAATACAAATTATTAGTGCAAATTATAATTTGAAGATCTGAACTTGAAATTGTCAAATACAGAACTTAGAATTCATAACTTCAAATTATGATTGCTAATTATAACTTGAAGATCTGAACTTGTAATAGTCAAACACAGAACTTAGAATTGGGAAATTCAAATTATGATTGCAAATTATAACTTGAAGATCTGAAATTGTAATAGTCAAATACAGAACTTAAAATTGATAGCTTATAATTATAATTGCAAATTATAACTTGAAGATCTGAATTTGTAATAGGTAAATACAGAACTTCTAATTGTTAATTTCAAACTAAGATTGTAAATAATAATTTGAAGATCTGAACTTGTAATAGTCAAATACAGAACTTCGAATTGTTAAATACAAATTATTAGTGCAAATTATAACTTGAAGATCTGAACTTGTAATTGTCAAATACAGAACTTAAAATTGATAGCTTATAATTATAATTGCAAATTATAAGTTGAAGATCTGAACTTGTAATAGGTAAATACTGAACTTCGAATTGTTAATTTCAAACTAAGATTGTAATTAATAATTTGAAGATCTGAACTTGTAATAGTCAAATACAGAACTTCGAATTGTTAAATACAAATTATTAGTGCAAATTATAACTTGAAGATCTGAACTTGTAATTGTCAAATACAGCACTTAGAATTCATAACTTCAAATTATGATTGCAAATTATAACTTGAAGATCTGAACTTGTAATTGTAAAATACAGAACTAAGAATTCATAACTTCAAATTATGATTGTAAATAATAATTAGAAGATCTGAACTTGTAATAGTCAAATACAGAACTACGAATAGTTAAATACAAATTATTAGTGCAAATTATAACTTGAAGATCTGAACTTGAAATTGTCAAATACAGAACTTAGAATTCATAACTTCAAATTATGATTGCTAATTATAACTTGAAGATCTGAACTTGTAATAGTGCAACACAGAACTTAGAATTGGGAAATTCAAATTATGATTGCAAATTATAACTTGAAGATCTGAACTTGTAATAGTCAAATACAGAACTTAAAATTGATAGCTAATAATTATAATTGCAAATTATAACTTGAAGATCTGAATTTGTAATAGGTAAATACAGAACTTCGAATTGTTAATTTCAAACTAAGATTGTAAATAATAATTTGAAGATCTGAACTTGTAATAGTCAAATACAGAACTACGAATTGTTAAATTCAAATTATTAGTGCAAATTATAACTTGAAGATCTGAACTTGTAATTGTCAAATACAGAACTTAAAATTGATAGCTTATAATTATAATTGCAAATTATAAGTTGAAGATCTGAACTTGTAATATGTAAATATAGAACTTCGAATTGTTAATTTCAAACTAGGATTGTAATTAATAATTTGAAGATTTAACTTGTAATAGTCAAATACAGAACTCCGAATTGTTAAATACAAATTATTAGTGCAAATTATAACTTGAAGATCTGAACTTGTAATTGTCAAATACAGCACTTAGAATTCATAACTTCAAATTATGATTGCTAATTATAACTTGAAGATCTGAACTTGAAATAGTCAAATACAGAACTTAGAATTTTAAAATTCAAATCATGATTGCAAATTATAACTTGAAGATCTGAACTTGTAATAGTCAAATACAGAACTTAAAATTGATAGCTTATAATTATAATTGCAAATTATAACTTGAAGATCTGAATTTGTAATAGGTAAATACAGAACTTCGAATTGTTAATTTCAAACTAAGATTGTAAATAATAATTTGAAGATCTGAACTTGTAATAGTCAAATACAGAACTTAGAATTGTTAAATACAAATTATTAGTGCAAATTATAACTTGTAGATCTGAACTTGTAATTGTCAAATACAGAACTTAAAATTGATAGCTTATAATTATAATTGCAAATTATAAGTTGAAGATTTGAACTTGTAATAGGTAAATACTGAACTTCGAATTGTTAATTTCAAACTAAGATTGTAATTAATAATTTGAAGATCTGAACTTGTAATAGTCAAATACAGAACTTCGAATTGTTAAATACAAATTATTAGTGCAAATTATAACTTGAAGATCTGAACTTGTAATTGTCAAATACAGCACATAGAATTCATAACTTCAAATTATGATTGCAAATTATAACTTGAAGATCTGAACTTGTAATTGTTAAATACAGAACTTAGAATTCATAACTTCAATTTATGATTGTAAATAATAATTAGAAGATCTGAACTTGTAATAGTCAAATACAGAACTTCGAATTGTTAAATACAAATTATTAGTGCAAATAATAACTTGAAGACCTGAACTTGTAATTGTCTAATACAGAACTTAGAATTGATAGCTTAAAATTATAATTGCAAATTATAACTTGAAGATCTGAACTTGTAATAGTGAATTACAGAACTTCGAATTGTTAAATACAAATTATTAGTACAAATTATAACTTGAAGATCTGAACTTGTAATTGTCAAATACAGAACTTAAAATTGAAAGCTTTAAATTATAATTGCAAATTATAACTAGAAGATCTGAACTTGTAATAGGTAAATACACAACTTCCAATTGTTAATTTCAAACTAAGATTGTAAATAATAATTTGAAGATATGAACTTGTAATAGTCAAATACAGATCTTCGAATTGTTAAATACAAATTATTAGTGCAAATTATAACTTGAAAATCTGAACTTGTAATTGTCAAATACAGAACTTAAAATTGATAGCTTAAATTATAATTGCAAATTATAAGTTGAAGATCTGAACTTGTAATAGGTAAATACAGAACTTCTAATTGTTAATTTCCAACTAATATTGTAATTAATAATTTGAAGATCTGAACTTGTAATAGTCAAATTCAGAACTTAGAATTCATAACTTCAAATTATGATTGCAAATTATAACTTGAAGATCTGAACTTGTAATTGGAAAATACAGAACTAAGAATTCATAACTTCAAATTATGATTGTAAATAATAATTAGAAGATCTGAACTTGTAATAGTCAAATACAGAACTACGAATATTTAAATACAAATTATTAGTGCAAATTATAACTTGAAGATCTGAACTTGTAATTGTCAAATACAGAACTTAGAATTCATAACTTCAAATTATGATTGCTAATTATAACTTGAAGATCTGAACTTGTAATAGTCAAATACAGAACTTAGAATTGGGAAATTCAAATTATGATTACAAATTATAACTTGAAGATCTGAACTTGTAATAGTCAAATACAGAACATAAAATTGATAGCTTATAATTATAATTGCAAATTATAACTTGAAGATCTGAATTTGTAATAGGTAAATACAGAACTTCGAATTGTTAATTTCAAACTAAGATTGTAAATAATAATTTGAAGATCTGAACTTGTAATAGTCAAATACAGAACTTCGAATTGTTAAATACAAATTATTAGTGCAAATTATAACTTGAAGATCTGAACTTGTAATTGTGAAATACAGAACTTAAAATTGATAGTTTATAATTATAATTGCAAATTATAAGTTGAAGATCTGAACTTGTAATAGGTAAATACAGAACTTCTAATTGTTAATTTCAAACTAGGATTGTAATTAATAATTTGAAGATCTGAACTTGCAATAGTCAAATACAGAACTTCGAATTGTTAAATACAAATTATTAGTGCAAATTATAACTTGAAGATCTGAACTTGTAATTGTCAAATACAGAACTTAGAATTCATAACTTCAAATTATGATTGCTAACTATAACTTGAAGATCTGAACTTGAAATAGTCAAATACAGAACTTAGAATAGTAAAATTCAAATTATGATTCCTATTATAACTTGAAGATCTGAACTTGTAATAGTCAAATACAGAACTTAAAATTGATAGCTTACAATTATAATTGCAAATTATAACTTGAAGATCTGAATTTGTAATAGGTAAATACAGAACTTCGAATTGTTAATTTCAAACTAAGATTGTAAATAATAATTTGAAGATCTGAACTTGTAATAGTCAAATACAGAACTTCGAATTGTTAAATACAAATTATTAGTGCAAATTATAACTTGAAGATCTGAACTTGTAATTGTCAAATACAGAACTTAAAATTGATAGCTTATAATTATAATTGCAAATTATAAGTTGAAGATCTGAACTTGTAATAGGTAAATACAAAACTTCGAATTGTTAATTTCAAACTAAGATTGTAATTAATAATTTGAAGATCTGAACTTGTAATAGTCAAATACAGAACTTAGAATTGTAAAATTCAAATTATGATTGCAAATTATAACTTGAAGATCTGAACTTGTAATAGTCAAATACAGAACTTAAAATTGATAGCTAATAATTATAATTGCAAATTATAACTTGAAGATCTGAATTTGTAATAGGTAAATACAGAACTTCGAATTGTTAATTTCAAACTAAGATTGTAAAAAATAATTTGAAGATCTGAACTTGTAATAGTCAAATAAGGTACTTCGAATTGTTAAATACAAATTATTAGAGCAAATTATAACTTGAAGATCTGAACTTGTAATTGTTAAATACAGAACTTAGAATTCATAACTTCAAATTATGATTGTAAATAATAATTAGAAGATCTGAACTTGTAATAGTCAAATACAGAACTTCGAATTGTTAAATCCAAATTATTAGTGCAAATAATAACTTGAAGACCTGAACTTGTCATTGTCTAATACAGAACTTAGAATTGATAGCTTAAAATTATAATTGCAAATTATAACTTGAAGATCTGAACTTGTAATAGTGAATTACAGAACTTCGAATTGTTAAATACAAATTATTAGTACAAATTATAACTTGAAGATCTGAACTTGTAATTGTCAAATACAGAACTTAAAATTGAAAGCTTTAAATTATAATTGCAAATTATAACTAGAAGATCTGAACTTGTAATAGGTAAATACACAACTTCCAATTGTTAATTACAAACTAAGATTGTAAATAATAATTTGAAGATATGAACTTGTAATAGTCAAATACAGATCTTCGAATTGTTAAATACAAATTATTAGTGCAAATTATAACTTGAAAATCTGAACTTGTAATTGTCAAATACAGAACTTAAAATTGATAGCTTAAATTATAATTGCAAATTATAAGTTGAAGATCTGAACTTGTAATAGGTAAATACAGAACTTCTAATTGTTAATTTCCATCTAATATTGTAATTAATAATTTGAAGATCTGAACTTGTAATAGTCAAATTCAGAACTTAGAATTCATAACTTCAAATTATGATTGCAAATTATAACTTGAAGATCTGAACTTGTAATAGTCAAATACAGAACTTAGAATTGGGAAATTCAAATTATGATTGCAAATTATAACTTGAAGATCTGAACTTGTAATAGTCAAATACAGAACATAAAATTGATAGCTTATAATTATAATTGCAAATTATAACTTGAAGATCTGAATTTGTAATAGGTAAATACAGAACTTCGAATTGTTAATTTCAAACTAAGATTGTAAATAATAATTTGAAGATCTGAACTTGTAATAGTCAAATACAGAACTTCGAATTGTTAAATACAAATTATTAGTGCAAATTATAACTTGAAGATCTGAACTTGTAATTGTGAAATACAGAACTTAAAATTGATAGCTTATAATTATAATTGCAAATTATAAGTTGAAGATCTGAACTTGTAATAGGTAAATACAGAACTTCTAATTGTTAATTTCAAACTAGGATTGTAATTAATAATTTGAAGATCTGAACTTGCAATAGTCAAATACAGAACTTCGAAATGTTAAATACAAATTATTAGTGCAAATTATAACTTGAAGATCTGAACTTGTAATTGTCAAATACAGAACTTAGAATTCATAACTTCAAATTATGATTGCTAACTATAACTTGAAGATCTGAACTTGAAATAGTCAAATACAGAACTTAGAATAGTAAAATTCAAATTATGATTCCTATTATAACTTGAAGATCTGAACTTGTAATAGTCAAATACAGAACTTAAAATTGATAGCTTATAATTATAATTGCAAATTATAACTTGAAGATCTGAATTTGTAATAGGTAAATACAGAACTTCGAATTGTTAATTTCAAACTAAGATTGTAAATAATAATTTGAAGATCTGAACTTGTAATAGTCAAATACAGAACTTCGAATTGTTAAATACAAATTATTAGTGCAAATTATAACTTGAAGATCTGAACTTGTAATTGTCAAATACAGAACTTAAAATTGATAGCTTATAATTATAATTGCAAATTATAAGTTGAAGATCTGAACTTGTAATAGGTAAATACAAAACTTCGAATTGTTAATTTCAAACTAAGATTGTAATTAATAATTTGAAGATCTGAACTTGTAATAGTCAAATACAGAACTTAGAATTGTAAAATTCAAATTATGATTGCAAATTATAACTTGAAGATCTGAACTTGTAATAGTCAAATACAAAACTTAAAATTGATAGCTAATAATTATAATTGCAAATTATAACTTGAAGATCTGAATTTGTAATAGGTAAATACAGAACTTCGAATTGTTAATTTCAAACTAAGATTGTAAAAAATAATTTGAAGATCTGAACTTGTAATAGTCAAATAAGGTACTTCGAATTGTTAAATACAAATTATTAGAGCAAATTATAACTTGGAGATCTGAACTTGTAATAGTCAAATACAGAACTTCGAATTGTTAAATAAAAATTATTAGAGCAAATTATAACTTGAAGATCTGAACTTGTAATTGTCAAATACAGAACTTAAAATTGATAGCTTATAATTATAATTGCAAATTATAAGTTGAAGATCTGAAGTTGTAATAGGTAAATACAGAACTTCGAATTGTTAATTTCAAACTAAGATTGTAATTAATAATTTGAAGATCTGAACTTGTAATAGTCAAATGCCGAACTTCGAATTGTTAAATACAAATTATTAGTGCAAATTATAACTTGAAGATCTGAACTTGTATTTGTCAAATACAGAACTTAGAATTCATAACTTCAAATTATGATTGTAAATAATAATTAGAAGATCTGAACTTGTAATAGTCAAATACAGAACTTCAAATTGTTAAATTCAAATTATTAGTGCAAATTATAACTTGAAGATCTGAACTTGTAATAGTCAAATACAGAACTTAGAATTGATAGCTTCAAATTATGATTGTAAATAATAATTAGAAGATCTGAACTTGTAATAGTCAAATACAGAACTTCGAATTGTTAAATTCAAATTATTAGTGCAAATTATAACTTAAAGATCTGAACTTGTAATAGTCAAATACAGAACTTAGAATTGATAGCTTATAATTACAATTGCAAATTATACCTTGAAGAACTGAACTTGTAATAGTCAATTACTAAACTTAGATTTGTTAAATACTAATTATTATTTCAAATTATAACTTGAAGATCTGAACTTGTAATTGTCAAATACAGAACTTAAAATTGATAGCTTATAAGTATAATTGCAAATTATAACTAGAAGATATGAACTTGTAATAGGTAAATACAGAACTTCGAATTGTTAATTTCAAACTAAGATTGCAAATTATAACTTGAAGATCTGAACTTGTAATTGTCAAATACAGAACTTAGAATTCATAACTTCAAATTATGATAGTAAATAATAAGTAGAAGATCTGAACTTGTAATAGTCAAATACAGAACTTCGAATTGTTAAATACAAATTATTAGTGCAAATTATAACTTGAAGATCTGAACTTGTAATTGTCAAATACAGAACTTAGAATTGATAGCTTATAATTATAATTGCAAATTATAACTTGAAGATCTGAACTTGTAATAGTGAATTACAGAACTTCTAATTGTTAATTTTAAACTAAGATTGTAATTAATAATTTGAAGATCTAAACTTGTAATAGTCAAATACAGAACTCCGAATTGTTAAATACAAATTATTAGTGCAAATTATAACTTGAAGATCTGAACTTGTAATTGTCAAATACAGCATTTAGAATTCATAACTTCAAATTATGATTGCTAATTATAACTTGAAGATCTGAACTTGAAATAGTCAAATACAGAACTTAGAATTGTAAAATTCAAATCATGATTGCAAATTATAACTTGAAGATCTGAACTTGTAATAGTCAAATACAGAACTTAAAATTGATAGCTTATAATTATAATTGCAAATTATAAGTTGAAGATCTGAACTTGTAATAGGTAAATACTGAACTTCGAATTGTTAATTTCAAAGTAAGATTGTAATTAATAATTTGAAGATCTGAACTTGTAATAGTCAAATACAGAACTTCGAATTGTTAAATACTAATTATTAGTGCAAATTATAACTTGAAGATCTGAACTTGTAATTGTCAAATACAGCACTTAGAATTCATAACTTCAAATTATGATTGCAAATTATAACTTGAAGATCTAAACTTGTAATTGTTAAATACAGAACTTAGAATTCATAACTTCAAATTATGATTGTAAATAATAATTAGAAGATCTGAACTTGTAATAGTCAAATACAGAACTTCGAATTGTTAAATACAAATTATTAGTGCAAATAATAACTTGAAGACCTGAACTTGTAATTGTCTAATACAGAACTTAAAATTGATAGCTTTAAATTATAATTGCAAATTATAACTAGAAGATCTGAACTTGTAATAGGTAAATACAGAACTTCGAATTGTTAATTTCAAACTAAGATTGTAAATAATAATTTGAAGATATGAACTTGTAATAGTCAAATACAGATCTTCGAATTGTTAAATACAAATTATTAGTGCAAATTATAACTTGAAAATCTGAACTTGTAATTGTCAAATACAGAACTTAAAATTGATAGCTTATAATTATAATTGCAAATTATAAGTTGAAGATCTGAACTTGTAATAGGTAAATACAGAACTTCTAATTGTTAATTTCCAACTAATATTGTAATTAATAATTTGAAGATCTGAACTAGTAATAGTCAAATTCAGAACTTAGAATTCATAACTTCAAATTATGATTGCAAATTATAACTTGAAGATCTGAACTTCTAATTGTAAAATACAGAACTAAGAATTCATAACTTCAAATTATGATTGTAAATAATAATTAGAAGATCTGAACTTGTAATAGTCAAATACAGAACTACGAATTGTTAAATACAAATTATTAGTGCAAATTATAATTTGAAGATCTGAACTTGAAATTGTCAAATACAGAACTTAGAATTCATAACTTCAAATTATGATTGCTAATTATAACTTGAAGATCAGAACTTGTAATAGTCAAATACAGAACTTAAAATTGATAGCTTATAATTATAATTGCAAATTATAACTTGAAGATCTGAATTTGTAATAGGTAAATACAGAACTTCGAATTGTTAATTTCAAACTAAGATTGTAAATAATAATTTGAAGATCTGAACTTGTAATAGTCAAATACAGAACTTCGAATTGTTAAATACAAATTATTAGTGCAAATTATAACTTGAAGATCTGAACTTGTAATTGTCAAATACAGAACTTAAAATTGATAGCTTATAATTATAATTGCAAATTATAAGTTGAAGATCTGAACTTGTAATAGGTAAATACAAAACTTCGAATTGTTAATTTCAAACTAAGATTGTAATTAATAATTTGAAGATCTGAACTTGTAATAGTCAAATACAGAACTTAGAATTTTAAAATTCAAATTATGATTGCAAATTATAACTTGAAGATCTGAACTTGTAATAGTCAAATACAGAACTTAAAATTGATAGCTAATAATTATAATTGCAAATTATAACTTGAAGATCTGAATTTGTAATAGGTAAATACAGAACTTCGAATTGTTAATTTCAAACTAAGATTGTAAAAAATAATTTGAAGATCTGAACTTGTAATAGTCAAATAAGGTACTTCGAATTGTTAAATACAAATTATTAGAGCAAATTATAACTTGGAGATCTGAACTTGTAATAGTCAAATACAGAACTTCGAATTGTTAAATAAAAATTATTAGTGCAAATTATAACTTGAAGATCTGAACTTGTAATTGTCAAATACAGAACTTAAAATTGATAGCTTATAATTATAATTGCAAATTATAAGTTGAAGATCTGAAGTTGTAATAGGTAAATACAGAACTTCGAATTGGTAATTTCAAACTAAGATTGTAATTAATAATTTGAAGATCTGAACTTGTAATAGTCAAATGCGGAACTTCGAATTGTTAAATACAAATTATTAGTGCAAATTATAACTTGAAGATCTGAACTTGTAATTATCAAATACAGCACTTGGAATTCATAACTTCAAAGTATGATTGCAAATTATAACTAGAAGATCTGAACTTGTATTTGTCAAATACAGAACTTAGAATTCATAACTTCAAATTATGATTGTAAATAATAATTAGAAGATCTGAACTTGTAGTAGTCAAATACAGAACTTAGAATTGATAGCTTCAAATTATGATTGTAAATAATAATTAGAAGATCTGAACTTGTAATAGTCAAATACAGAACTTCGAATTGTTAAATTCAAATTATTAGTGCAAATTATAACTTAAAGATCTGAACTTGTAATAGTCAAATACAGAACTTAGAATTGATAGCTTATAATTACAATTGCAAATTATACCTTGAAGAACTGAACTTGTAATAGTCAATTACAAAACTTAGATTTGTTAAATACTAATTATTATTTCAAATTATAACTTGAAGATCTGAACTTGTAATTGTCAAATACAGAACTTAAAATTGATAGCTTATAAGTATAATTGCAAATTATAACTAGAAGATATGAACTTGTAATAGGTAAATACAGAACTTCGAATTGTTAATTTCAAACTAAGATTGCAAATTATAACTTGAAGATCTGAACTTGTAATTGTCAAATACAGAACTTAGAATTCATAACTTCAAATTATGATAGTAAATAATAAGTAGAAGATTTGAACTTGTAATAGTCAAATACAGAACTTCGAATTGTTAAATACAAATTATTAGTGCAAATTATAACTTGAAGATCTGAACTTGTAATTGTCAAATACAGAACTTAGAATTGATAGCTTATAATTATAATTGCAAATTATAACTTGAAGATCTGAACTTGTAATAGTGAATTACAGAACTTCTAATTGTTAATTTTAAACTAAGATTGTAATTAATAATTTGAAGATCTAAACTTGTAATAGTCAAATACAGAACTCCGAATTGTTAAATACAAATTATTAGTGCAAATTATAACTTGAAGATCTGAACTTGTAATTGTCAAATACAGCATTTAGAATTCATAACTTCAAATTATGATTGCTAATTATAACTTGAAGATCTAAACTTGTAATTGTTAAATACAGAACTTAGAATTCATAACTTCAAATTATGATTGTAAATAATAATTAGAAGATCTGAACTTGTAATAGTCAAATACAGAACTTCGAATTGTTAAATACAAATTATTAGTGCAAATAATAACTGGAAGACCTGAACTTGTAATTGTCTAATACAGAACTTAAAATTGATAGCTTTAAATTATAATTGCAAATTATAACTAGAAGATCTGAACTTGTAATAGGTAAATACAGAACTTCGAATTGTTAATTTCAAACTAATATTGTAATTAATAATTTGAAGATCTGAACTAGTAATAGTCAAATTCAGAACTTAGAATTCATAACTTCAAATTATGATTGCAAATTATAACTTGAAGATCTGAACTTCTAATTGTAAAATACAGAACTAAGAATTCATAACTTCAAATTATGATTGTAAATAATAATTAGAAGATCTGAACTTGTAATAGTCAAATACAGAACTACGAATTGTTAAATACAAATTATTAGTGCAAATTATAATTTGAAGATCTGAACTTGAAATTGTCAAATACAGAACTTAGAATTCATAACTTCAAATTATGATTGCTAATTATAACTTGAAGATCTCAACTTGTAATAGTCAAATACAGAACTTAAAATTGATAGCTTATAATTATAATTGCAAATTATAACTTGAAGATCTGAATTTGTAATAGGTAAATACAGAACTTCGAATTGTTAATTTCAAACTAAGATTGTAAATAATAATTTGAAGATCTGAACTTGTAATAGTCAAATACAGAACTTCGAATTGTTAAATACAAATTATTAGTGCAAATTATAACTTGAAGATCTGAACTTGTAATTGTCAAATACAGAACTTAAAATTGATAGCTTATAATTATAATTGCAAATTATAAGTTGAAGATCTGAACTTGTAATAGGTAAATACAAAACTTCGAATTGTTAATTTCAAACTAAGATTGTAATTAATAATTTGAAGATCTGAACTTGTAATAGTCAAATACAGAACTTAGAATTGTAAAATTCAAATTATGATTGCAAATTATAACTTGAAGATCTGAACTTGTAATAGTCAAATACAGAACTTAAAATTGATAGCTAATAATTATGATTGCAAATTATAAGTTGAAGATCTGAACTTGTAATAGGTAAATACAGAACTTCTAATTGTTAATTTCCAACTAATATTGTAATTAATAATTTGAAGATCTGAACTAGTAATAGTCAAATTCAGAACTTAGAATTCATAACTTCAAATTATGATTGCAAATTATAACTTGAAGATCTGAACTTCTAATTGTAAAATACAGAACTAAGAATTCATAACTTCAAATTATGATTGTAAATAATAATTAGAAGATCTGAACTTGTAATAGTCAAATACAGAACTACGAATTGTTAAATACAAATTATTAGTGCAAATTATAATTTGAAGATCTGAACTTGAAATTGTCAAATACAGAACTTAGAATTCATAACTTCAAATTATGATTGCTAATTATAACTTGAAGATCTCAACTTGTAATAGTCAAATACAGAACTTAAAATTGATAGCTTATAATTATAATTGCAAATTATAACTTGAAGATCTGAATTTGTAATAGGTAAATACAGAACTTCGAATTGTTAATTTCAAACTAAGATTGTAAATAATAATTTGAAGATCTGAACTTGTAATAGTCAAATACAGAACTTCGAATTGTTAAATACAAATTATTAGTGCAAATTATAACTTGAAGATCTGAACTTGTAATTGTCAAATACAGAACTTAAAATTGATAGCTTATAATTATAATTGCAAATTATAAGTTGAAGATCTGAACTTGTAATAGGTAAATACAAAACTTCGAATTGTTAATTACAAACTAAGATTGTAATTAATAATTTGAAGATCTGAACTTGTAATAGTCAAATACAGAACTTAGAATTGTAAAATTCAAATTATGATTGCAAATTATAACTTGAAGATCTGAACTTGTAATAGTCAAATACAGAACTTAAAATTGATAGCTAATAATTATAATTGCAAATTATAAGTTGAAGATCTGAACTTGTAATAGGTAAATACAGAACTTCTAATTGTTAATTTCCAACTAATATTGTAATTAATAATTTGAAGATCTGAACTAGTAATAGTCAAATTCAGAACTTAGAATTCATAACTTCAAATTATGATTGCAAATTATAACTTGAAGATCTGAACTTCTAATTGTAAAATACAGAACTAAGAATTCATAACTTCAAATTATGATTGTAAATAATAATTAGAAGATCTGAACTTGTAATAGTCAAATACAGAACTACGAATTGTTAAATACAAATTATTAGTGCAAATTATAATTTGAAGATCTGAACTTGAAATTGTCAAATACAGAACTTAGAATTCATAACTTCAAATTATGATTGCTAATTATAACTTGAAGATCAGAACTTGTAATAGTCAAATACAGAACTTAAAATTGATAGCTTATAATTATAATTGCAAATTATAACTTGAAGATCTGAATTTGTAATAGGTAAATACAGAACTTCGAATTGTTAATTTCAAACTAAGATTGTAAATAATAATTTGAAGATCTGAACTTGTAATAGTCAAATACAGAACTTCGAATTGTTAAATACAAATTATTAGTGCAAATTATAACTTGAAGATCTGAACTTGTAATTGTCAAATACAGAACTTAAAATTGATAGCTTATAATTATAATTGCAAATTATAAGTTGAAGATCTGAACTTGTAATAGGTAAATACAAAACTTCGAATTGTTAATTTCAAACTAAGATTGTAATTAATAATTTGAAGATCTGAACTTGTAATAGTCAAATACAGAACTTAGAATTTTAAAATTCAAATTATGATTGCAAATTATAACTTGAAGATCTGAACTTGTAATAGTCAAATACAGAACTTAAAATTGATAGCTAATAATTATAATTGCAAATTATAACTTGAAGATCTGAATTTGTAATAGGTAAATACAGAACTTCGAATTGTTAATTTCAAACTAAGATTGTAAAAAATAATTTGAAGATCTGAACTTGCAATAGTCAAATAAGGTACTTCGAATTGTTAAATACAAATTATTAGAGCAAATTATAACTTGGAGATCTGAACTTGTAATAGTCAAATACAGAACTTCGAATTGTTAAATAAAAATTATTAGTGCAAATTATAACTTGAAGATCTGAACTTGTAATTGTCAAATACAGAACTTAAAATTGATAGCTTATAATTATAATTGCAAATTATAAGTTGAAGATCTGAAGTTGTAATAGGTAAATACAGAACTTCGAATTGGTAATTTCAAACTAAGATTGTAATTAATAATTTGAAGATCTGAACTTGTAATAGTCAAATGCGGAACTTCGAATTGTTAAATACAAATTATTAGTGCAAATTATAACTTGAAGATCTGAACTTGTAATTATCAAATACAGCACTTGGAATTCATAACTTCAAATTATGATTGCAAATTATAACTAGAAGATCTGAACTTGTATTTGTCAAATACAGAACTTAGAATTCATAACTTCAAATTATGATTGTAAATAATAATTAGAAGATCTGAACTTGTAGTAGTCAAATACAGAACTTAGAATTGATAGCTTCAAATTATGATTGTAAATAATAATTCGAAGATCTGAACTTGTAATAGTCAAATACAGAACTTCGAATTGTTAAATTCAAATTATTAGTGCAAATTATAACTTAAAGATCTGAACTTGTAATAGTCAAATACAGAACTTAGAATTGATAGCTTATAATTACAATTGCAAATTATACCTTGAAGAACTGAACTTGTAATAGTCAATTACAAAACTTAGATTTGATAAATACTAATTATTATTTCAAATTATAACTTGAAGATCTGAACTTGTAATTGTCAAATACAGAACTTAAAATTGATAGCTTATAAGTATAATTGCAAATTATAACTAGAAGATATGAACTTGTAATAGGTAAATACAGAACTTCGAATTGTTAATTTCAAACTAAGATTGCAAATTATAACTTGAAGATCTGAACTTGTAATTGTCAAATACAGAACTTAGAATTCATAACTTCAAATTATGATAGTAAATAATAAGTAGAAGATCTGAACTTGTAATAGTCAAATACAGAACTTCGAATTGTTAAATACAAATTATTAGTGCAAATTATAACTTGAAGATCTGAACTTGTAATTGTCAAATACAGAACTTAGAATTGATAGCTTATAATTATAATTGCAAATTATAACTTGAAGATCTGAACTTGTAATAGTGAATTACAGAACTTCTAATTGTTAATTTTAAACTAAGATTGTAATTAATAATTTGAAGATCTAAACTTGTAATAGTCAAATACAGAACTCCGAATTGTTAAATACAAATTATTAGTGCAAATTATAACTTGAAGATCTGAACTTGTAATTGTTAAATACAGAACTTAGAATTCATAACTTCAAATTATGATTGTAAATAATAATTAGAAGATCTGAACTTGTAATAGTCAAATACAGAACTTCGAATTGTTAAATACAAATTATTAGTGCAAATAATAACTGGAAGACCTGAACTTGTAATTGTCTAATACAGAACTTAAAATTGATAGCTTTAAATTATAATTGCAAATTATAACTAGAAGATCTGAACTTGTAATAGGTAAATACAGAACTTCGAATTGTTAATTTCAAACTAATATTGTAATTAATAATTTGAAGATCTGAACTAGTAATAGTCAAATTCAGAACTTAGAATTCATAACTTCAAATTATGATTGCAAATTATAACTTGAAGATCTGAACTTCTAATTGTAAAATACAGAACTAAGAATTCATAACTTCAAATTATGATTGTAAATAATAATTAGAAGATCTGAACTTGTAATAGTCAAATACAGAACTACGAATTGTTAAATACAAATTATTAGTGCAAATTATAATTTGAAGATCTGAACTTGAAATTGTCAAATACAGAACTTAGAATTCATAACTTCAAATTATGATTGCTAATTATAACTTGAAGATCTCAACTTGTAATAGTCAAATACAGAACTTAAAATTGATAGCTTATAATTATAATTGCAAATTATAACTTGAAGATCTGAATTTGTAATAGGTAAATACAGAACTTCGAATTGTTAATTTCAAACTAAGATTGTAAATAATAATTTGAAGATCTGAACTTGTAATAGTCAAATACAGAACTTCGAATTGTTAAATACAAATTATTAGTGCAAATTATAACTTGAAGATCTGAACTTGTAATTGTCAAATACAGAACTTAAAATTGATAGCTTATAATTATAATTGCAAATTATAAGTTGAAGATCTGAACTTGTAATAGGTAAATACAAAACTTCGAATTGTTAATTTCAAACTAAGATTGTAATTAATAATTTGAAGATCTGAACTTGTAATAGTCAAATACAGAACTTAGAATTGTAAAATTCAAATTATGATTGCAAATTATAACTTGAAGATCTGAACTTGTAATAGTCAAATACAGAACTTAAAATTGATAGCTAATAATTATAATTGCAAATTATAAGTTGAAGATCTGAACTTGTAATAGGTAAATACAGAACTTCTAATTGTTAATTTCCAACTAATATTGTAATTAATAATTTGAAGATCTGAACTAGTAATAGTCAAATTCAGAACTTAGAATTCATAACTTCAAATTATGATTGCAAATTATAACTTGAAGATCTGAACTTCTAATTGTAAAATACAGAACTAAGAATTCATAACTTCAAATTATGATTGTAAATAATAATTAGAAGATCTGAACTTGTAATAGTCAAATACAGAACTACGAATTGTTAAATACAAATTATTAGTGCAAATTATAATTTGAAGATCTGAACTTGAAATTGTCAAATACAGAACTTAGAATTCATAACTTCAAATTATGATTGCTAATTATAACTTGAAGATCAGAACTTGTAATAGTCAAATACAGAACTTAAAATTGATAGCTTATAATTATAATTGCAAATTATAACTTGAAGATCTGAATTTGTAATAGGTAAATACAGAACTTCGAATTGTTAATTTCAAACTAAGATTGTAAATAATAATTTGAAGATCTGAACTTGTAATAGTCAAATACAGAACTTCGAATTGTTAAATACAAATTATTAGTGCAAATTATAACTTGAAGATCTGAACTTGTAATTGTCAAATACAGAACTTAAAATTGATAGCTTATAATTATAATTGCAAATTATAAGTTGAAGATCTGAACTTGTAATAGGTAAATACAAAACTTCGAATTGTTAATTTCAAACTAAGATTGTAATTAATAATTTGAAGATCTGAACTTGTAATAGTCAAATACAGAACTTAGAATTTTAAAATTCAAATTATGATTGCAAATTATAACTTGAAGATCTGAACTTGTAATAGTCAAATACAGAACTTAAAATTGATAGCTAATAATTATAATTGCAAATTATAACTTGAAGATCTGAATTTGTAATAGGTAAATACAGAACTTCGAATTGTTAATTTCAAACTAAGATTGTAAAAAATAATTTGAAGATCTGAACTTGTAATAGTCAAATAAGGTACTTCGAATTGTTAAATACAAATTATTAGAGCAAATTATAACTTGGAGATCTGAACTTGTAATAGTCAAATACAGATCTTCGAATTGTTAAATAAAAATTATTAGTGCAAATTATAACTTGAAGATCTGAACTTGTAATTGTCAAATACAGAACTTAAAATTGATAGCTTATAATTATAATTGCAAATTATAAGTTGAAGATCTGAAGTTGTAATAGGTAAATACAGAACTTCGAATTGGTAATTTCAAACTAAGATTGTAATTAATAATTTGAAGATCTGAACTTGTAATAGTCAAATGCGGAACTTCGAATTGTTAAATACAAATTATTAGTGCAAATTATAACTTGAAGATCTGAACTTGTAATTATCAAATACAGCACTTGGAATTCATAACTTCAAATTATGATTGCAAATTATAACTAGAAGATCTGAACTTGTATTTGTCAAATACAGAACTTAGAATTCATAACTTCAAATTATGATTGTAAATAATAATTAGAAGATCTGAACTTGTAGTAGTCAAATACAGAACTTAGAATTGATAGCTTCAAATTATGATTGTAAATAATAATTAGAAGATCTGAACTTGTAATAGTCAAATACAGAACTTCGAATTGTTAAATTCAAATTATTAGTGCAAATTATAACTTAAAGATCTGAACTTGTAATAGTCAAATACAGAACTTAGAATTGATAGCTTATAATTACAATTGCAAATTATACCTTGAAGAACTGAACTTGTAATAGTCAATTACAAAACTTAGATTTGATAAATACTAATTATTATTTCAAATTATAACTTGAAGATCTGAACTTGTAATTGTCAAATACAGAACTTAAAATTGATAGCTTATAAGTATAATTGCAAATTATAACTAGAAGATATGAACTTGTAATAGGTAAATACAGAACTTCGAATTGTTAATTTCAAACTAAGATTGCAAATTATAACTTGAAGATCTGAACTTGTAATTGTCAAATACAGAACTTAGAATTCATAACTTCAAATTATGATAGTAAATAATAAGTAGAAGATCTGAACTTGTAATAGTCAAATACAGAACTTCGAATTGTTAAATACAAATTATTAGTGCAAATTATAACTTGAAGATCTGAACTTGTAATTGTCAAATACAGAACTTAGAATTGATAGCTTATAATTATAATTGCAAATTATAACTTGAAGATCTGAACTTGTAATAGTGAATTACAGAACTTCTAATTGTTAATTTTAAACTAAGATTGTAATTAATAATTTGAAGATCTAAACTTGTAATAGTCAAATACAGAACTCCGAATTGTTAAATACAAATTATTAGTGCAAATTATAACTTGAAGATCTGAACTTGTAATTGTCAAATACAGCATTTAGAATTCATAACTTCAAATTATGATTGCTAATTATAACTTGAAGATCTGAACTTGAAATAGTCAAATACAGAACTTAGAATTGTAAAATTCAAATCATGATTGCAAATTATAACTTGAAGATCTGAACTTGTAATAGTCAAATACAGAACTTAAAATTGATAGCTTATAATTATAATTGCAAATTATAAGTTGAAGATCTGAACTTGTAATAGGTAAATACTGAACTTCGAATTGTTAATTTCAAAGTAAGATTGTAATTAATAATTTGAAGATCTGAACTTGTAATAGTCAAATACAGAACTTCGAATTGTTAAATACTAATTATTAGTGCAAATTATAACTTGAAGATCTGAACTTGTAATTGTCAAATACAGCACTTAGAATTCATAACTTCAAATTATGATTGCAAATTATAACTTGAAGATCTAAACTTGTAATTGTTAAATACAGAACTTAGAATTCATAACTTCAAATTATGATTGTAAATAATAATTAGAAGATCTGAACTTGTAATAGTCAAATACAGAACTTCGAATTGTTAAATACAAATTATTAGTGCAAATAATAACTTGAAGACCTGAACTTGTAATTGTCTAATACAGAACTTAAAATTGATAGCTTTAAATTATAATTGCAAATTATAACTAGAAGATCTGAACTTGTAATAGGTAAATACAGAACTTCGAATTGTTAATTTCAAACTAATATTGTAATTAATAATTTGAAGATCTGAACTAGTAATAGTCAAATTCAGAACTTAGAATTCATAACTTCAAATTATGATTGCAAATTATAACTTGAAGATCTGAACTTCTAATTGTAAAATACAGAACTAAGAATTCATAACTTCAAATTATGATTGTAAATAATAATTAGAAGATCTGAACTTGTAATAGTCAAATACAGAACTACGAATTGTTAAATACAAATTATTAGTGCAAATTATAATTTGAAGATCTGAACTTGAAATTGTCAAATACAGAACTTAGAATTCATAACTTCAAATTATGATTGCTAATTATAACTTGAAGATCTGAACTTGTAATAGTCAAATACAGAACTTAAAATTGATAGCTTATAATTATAATTGCAAATTATAACTTGAAGATCTGAATTTGTAATAGGTAAATACAGAACTTCGAATTGTTAATTTCAAACTAAGATTGTAAATAATAATTTGAAGATCTGAACTTGTAATAGTCAAATACAGAACTTCGAATTGTTAAATACAAATTATTAGTGCAAATTATAACTTGAAGATCTGAACTTGTAATTGTCAAATACAGAACTTAAAATTGATAGCTTATAATTATAATTGCAAATTATAAGTTGAAGATCTGAACTTGTAATAGGTAAATACAAAACTTCGAATTGTTAATTTCAAACTAAGATTGTAATTAATAATTTGAAGATCTGAACTTGTAATAGTCAAATACAGAACTTAGAATTGTAAAATTCAAATTATGATTGCAAATTATAACTTGAAGATCTGAACTTGTAATAGTCAAATACAGAACTTAAAATTGATAGCTAATAATTATAATTGCAAATTATAACTTGAAGATCTGAATTTGTAATAGGTAAATACAGAACTTCGAATTGTTAATTTCAAACTAAGATTGTAAAAAATAATTTGAAGATCTGAACTTGTAATAGTCAAATAAGGTACTTCGAATTGTTAAATACAAATTATTAGAGCAAATTATAACTTGTAGATCTGAACTTGTAATAGTCAAATACAGAACTTCGAATTGTTAAATAAAAATTATTAGTGCAAATTATAACTTGAAGATCTGAACTTGTAATTGTCAAATACAGAACTTAAAATTGATAGCTTATAATTATAATTGCAAATTATAAGTTGAAGATCTGAAGTTGTAATAGGTAAATACAGAACTTCGAATTGTTAATTTCAAACTAAGATTGTAATTAATAATTTGAAGATCTGAACTTGTAATAGTCAAATGCGGAACTTCGAATTGTTAAATACAAATTATTAGTGCAAATTATAACTTGAAGATCTGAACTTGTAATTATCAAATACAGCACTTGGAATTCATAACTTCAAATTATGATTGCAAATTATAACTTGAAGATCTGAACTTGTATTTGTCAAATACAGAACTTAGAATTCATAACTTCAAATTATGATTGTAAATAATAATTAGAAGATCTGAACTTGTAATAGTCAAATACAGAACTTAGAATTGATAGCTTCAAATTATGATAGTAAATAATAAGTAGAAGATCTGAACTTGTAATAGTCAAATACAGAACTTCGAATTGTTAAATACAAATTATTAGTGCAAATTATAACTTAAAGATCTGAACTTGTAATAGTCAAATCCAGAACTTAGAATTGATAGCTTATAATTACAATTGCAAATTATACCTTGAAGAACTGAACTTGTAATAGTCAATTACAAAACTTAGATTTGTTAAATACTAATTATTATTTCAAATTATAACTTGAAGATCTGAACTTGTAATTGTCAAATACAGAACTTAAAATTGATAGCTTATAAGTATAATTGCAAATTATAACTAGAAGATATGAACTTGTAATAGGTAAATACAGAACTTCGAATTGTTAATTTCAAACTAAGATTGCAAATTATAACTTGAAGATCTGAACTTGTAATTGTCAAATACAGAACTTAGAATTCATAACTTCAAATTATGATAGTAAATAATAAGTAGAAGATCTGAACTTGTAATAGTCAAATACAGAACTTCGAATTGTTAAATACAAATTATTAGTGCAAATTATAACTTGAAGATCTGAACTTGTAATTGTCAAATACAGAACTTAGAATTGATAGCTTATAATTATAATTGCTAATTATAACTTGAAGATCTGAACTTGTAATAGTGAATTACAGAACTTCTAATTGTTAATTTTGAACTAAGATTGTAATTAATAATTTGAAGATCTAAACTTGTAATAGTCAAATACAGAACTTCGAATTGTTAATTTCAAACTAATATTGTAATTAATAATTTGAAGATCTGAACTAGTAATAGTCAAATTCAGAACTTAGAATTCATAACTTCAAATTATGATTGCAAATTATAACTTGAAGATCTGAACTTCTAATTGTAAAATACAGAACTAAGAATTCATAACTTCAAATTATGATTGTAAATAATAATTAGAAGATCTGAACTTGTAATAGTCAAATACAGAACTACGAATTGTTAAATACAAATTATTAGTGCAAATTATAATTTGAAGATCTGAACTTGAAATTGTCAAATACAGAACTTAGAATTGGGAAATTCAAATTATGATTGCAAATTATAACTTGAAGATCTGAACTTGTAATAGTCAAATACAGAACTTAAAATTGATAGCTTATAATTATAATTGCAAATTATAACTTGAAGATCTGAATTTGTAATAGGTAAATACAGAACTTCGAATTGTTAATTTCAAACTAAGATTGTAAATAATAATTTGAAGATCTGAACTTGTAATAGTCAAATACAGAACTTCGAATTGTTAAATACAAATTATTAGTGCAAATTATAACTTGAAGATCTGAACTTGTAATTGTCAAATACAGAACTTAAAATTGATAGCTTATAATTATAATTGCAAATTATAAGTTGAAGATCTTAACTTGTAATAAGGTAAATACAGAACTTCGAATTGTTAATTTCAAACTAGGATTGTAATTAATAATTTGAAGATCTAAACTTGTAATAGTCAAATACAGAACTCCGAATTGTTAAATACAAATTATTAGTGCAAATTATAACTTGAAGATCTGAACTTGTAATTGTCAAATACAGCACTTAGAATTCATAACTTCAAATTATGATTGCTAATTATAACTTGAAGATCTGAACTTGAAATAGTCAAATACAGAACTAAGAATTGTAAAATTCAAATCATGATTGCAAATTATAACTTGAAGATCTGAACTTTTAATAGTCAAATACAGAACTTAAAATTGATAGCTTATAATTATAATTGCAAATTATAACTTGAAGATCTGAATTTGTAATAGGTAAATACAGAACTTCGAATTGTTAATTTCAAACTAAGATTGTAAATAATAATTTGAAGATCTGAACTTGTAATAGTCAAATACAGAACTTATAATTGTTAAATACAAATTATTAGTGCAAATTATAACTTGTAGATCTGAACTAGTAATTGTCAAATACAGAACTTAAAATTGATAGCTTATAATTATAATTGCAAATTATAAGTTGAAGATCTGAACTTGTAATAGGTAAATACTGAACTTCGAATTGTTAATTTCAAACTAAGATTGTAATTAATAATTTGAAGATCTGAACTTGTAATAGTCAAATACAGAACTTCGAATTGTTAAATACAAATTATTAGTGCAAATTATAACTTGAAGATCTGAACTTGTAATTGTCAAATACAGCACTTAGAATTCATAACTTCAAATTATGATTGCAAATTATAACTTGAAGATCTGAACTTGTAATTGTAAAATACAGAACTAAGAATTCATAACTTCAAATTATGATTGTAAATAATAATTAGAAGATCTGAACTTGTAATAGTCAAGTACAGAACTACGAATTGTTAAATACAAATTATTAGTGCAAATTATAACTTGAAGATCTGAACTTGAAATTGTCAAATACAGAACTTAGAATTCATAACTTCAAATTATGATTGCTAATTATAACTTGAAGATCTGAACTTGTAATAGTCAAACACAGAACTTAGAATTGGGAAATTCAAATTATGATTGCAAATTATAACTTGAAGATCTGAACTTGTAATAGTCAAATACAGAACTTAAAATTGATAGCTAATAATTATAATTGCAAATTATAACTTGAAGATCTGAATTTGTAATAGGTAAATACAGAACTTCGAATTGTTAATTTCAAACTAAGATTGTAAATAATAATTTGAAGATCTGAACTTGTAATAGTCAAATACAGAACTACGAATTGTTAAATACAAATTATTAGTGCAAATTATAACTTGAAGTTCTGAACTTGTAATTGTCAAATACAGAACTTAAAATTGATAGCTTATAATTATAATTGCAAATTATAAGTTGAAGATCTGAACTTGTAATAGGTAAATACAGAACTTCGAATTGTTAATTTCAAACTAGGATTGTAATTAATAATTTGAAGATCTAAACTTGTAATAGTCAAATACAGAACTCCGAATTGTTAAATACAAATTATTAGTGCAAATTATAACTTGAAGATCTGAACTTGTAATTGTCAAATACAGCACTTAGAATTCATAACTTCAAATTATGATTGCTAATTATAACTTGAAGATCTGAACTTGAAATAGTCAAATACAGAACTTAGAATTGTAAAATTCAAATCATGATTGCAAATTATAACTTGAAGATCTGAACTTGTAATAGTCAAATACAGAACTTAAAATTGATAGCTTATAATTATAATTGCAAATTATAACTTGAAGATCTGAATTTGTAATAGGTAAATACAGAACTTCGAATTGTTAATTTCAAACTAAGATTGTAAATAATAATTTGAAGATCTGAACTTGTAATAGTCAAATACAGAACTTAGAATTGTTAAATACAAATTATTAGTGCAAATTATAACTTGTAGATCTGAACTTGTAATTGTCAAATACAGAACTTAAAATTGATAGCTTAAATTATAATTGCAAATTATAAGTTGAAGATCTGAACTTGTAATAGGTAAATACAGAACTTCTAATTGTTAATTTCCAACTAATATTGTAATTAATAATTTGAAGATCTGAACTTGTAATAGTCAAATTCAGAACTTAGAATTCATAACTTCAAATTATGATTGCAAATTATAACTTGAAGATCTGAACTTGTAATTGGAAAATACAGAACTAAGAATTCATAACTTCAAATTATGATTGTAAATAATAATTAGAAGATCTGAACTTGTAATAGTCAAATACAGAACTTAGAATTGGGAAATTCAAATTATGATTGCAAATTATAACTTGAAGATCTGAACTTGTAATAGTCAAATACAGAACTTAAAATTGATAGCTTATAATTATAATTGCAAATTATAACTTGAAGATCTGAATTTGTAATAGGTAAATACAGAACTTCGAATTGTTAATTTCAAACTAAGATTGTAAATAATAATTTGAAGATCTGAACTTGTAATAGTCAAATACAGAACTTCGAATTGTTAAATACAAATTATTATCGCAAATTATAACTTGAAGATCTGAACTTGTAATTGTGAAATACAGAACTTAAAATTGATAGCTTATAATTATAATTGCAAATTATAAGTTGAAGATCTGAACTTGTAATAGGTAAATACAGAACTTCTAATTGTTAATTTCAAACTAGGATTGTAATTAATAATTTGAAGATCTGAACTTGCAATAGTCAAATACAGAACTTCGAATTGTTAAATACAAATTATTAGTGCAAATTATAACTTGAAGATCTGAACTTGTAATTGTCAAATACAGAACTTAGAATTCATAACTTCAAATTATGATTGCTAACTATAACTTGAAGATCTGAACTTGAAATAGTCAAATACAGAACTTAGAATAGTAAAATTCAAATTATGATTCCTATTATAACTTGAAGATCTGAACTTGTAATAGTCAAATACAGAACTTAAAATTGATAGCTTATAATTATAATTGCAAATTATAACTTGAAGATCTGATTTTGTAATAGGTAAATACAGAACTTCGAATTGTTAATTTCAAACTAAGATTGTAAATAATAATTTGAAGATCTGAACTTGTAATAGTCAAATACAGAACTTCGAATTGTTAAATACAAATTATTAGTGCAAATTATAACTTGAAGATCTGAACTTGTCATTGTCAAATACAGAACTTAAAATTGATAGCTTATAATTATAATTGCAAATTATAAGTTGAAGATCTGAACTTGTAATAGGTAAATACAAAACTTCGAATTGTTAATTTCAAACTAAGATTGTAATTAATAATTTGAAGATCTGAACTTGTAATAGTCAAATACAGAACTTAGAATTGTAAAATTCAAATTATGATTGCAAATTATAACTTGAAGATCTGAACTTGTAATAGTCAAATACAGAACTTAAAATTGATAGCTAATAATTATAATTGCAAATTATAACTTGAAGATCTGAATTTGTAATAGGTAAATACAGAACTTCGAATTGTTAATTTCAAACTAAGATTGTAAAAAATAATTTGAAGATCTGAACTTGTAATAGTCAAATAAGGTACTTCGAATTGTTAAATACAAATTATTAGAGCAAATTATAACTTGGAGATCTGAACTTGTAATTGTCAAATACAGAACTTAAAATTGATAGCTTATAATTATAATTGCAAATTATAAGTTGAAAATCTGAACTTGTAATAGGTAAATACAGAACTTCGAATTGTTAATTTCAAACTAAGATTGTAATTAATAATTTGAAGATCTAAACTTGTAATAGTCAAATACTGAACTTCGAATTGTTAAATACAAATTATAAGTGCAAATTATAACTTGAAGATCTGAACTGGTAATTGTCAAATAGAGAACTTAAAATTGATAGCTTATAATTATAATTGCAAATTATAAGTTGAAGATCTGAACTTGTAATAGGTAAATACTGAACTTCGAATTGTTAATTTCAAACTAAGATTGTAATTAATAATTTGAAGATCTGAACTTGTAATAGTCAAATACAGAACTTCGAATTGTTAAATACAAATTATTAGTGCAAATTATAACTTGAAGATCTGAACTTGTAATTGTCAAATACAGAACTAAGAATTAATAACTTCAAATTATGATTGCAAATTATAACTTGAAGATCTGAACTTGTATTAGTCAAATACAGAACTTAGAATTGTAAAATGCAAATTATGATTGCTAATTATAACTTGAAGATCTGAACTTGTAATAGTCAAATACAGAACTTAAAATTGATAGCTTATAATTATAATTGCAAATTATAAGTTGAAGATCTGAACTTGTAATGGTCAAATACAGAACTTCGAATTGTTAATTTCAAACTAATATTGTAATTAATAATTTGAAGATCTGAACTTGTAATAGTCAAATACAGAACTTCAAATTGTTAAATTCAAATTATTAGTGCAAATTGTAACTTGGAGATCTGAACTTGTAATAGTCAATTACAGAACTTAGATTTGTTAAATACTAATTATTATTTCAAATTATAACTTGAAGATCTGAACTTGTAATTGTCAAATACAGAACTTAAAATTGATAGCTTATAAGTATAATTGCAAATTATAACTAGAAGATATGAACTTGTAATAGGAAATACAGAACTTCGAATTGTTAATTTCAAACTAAGATTGCAAATTATAACTTGAAGATCTGAACTTGTAATTGTCAAATACAGAACTTAGAATTCATAACTTCAAATTATGATAGTAAATAATAAGTAGAAGATCTGAACTTGTAATAGTCAAATACAGAACTTCGAATTGTTAAATACAAATTATTAGTGCAAATTATAACTTGAAGATCTGAACTTGTAATTGTCAAATACAGAACTTAGAATTGATAGCTTATAATTATAATTGCAAATTATAACTTGAAGATCTGAACTTGTAATAGTGAATTACAGAACTTCTAATTGTTAATTTTAAACTAAGATTGTAATTAATAATTTGAAGATCTAAACTTGTAATAGTCAAATACAGAACTCCGAATTGTTAAATACAAATTATTAGTGCAAATTATAACTTGAAGATCTGAACTTGTAATTGTCAAATACAGCATTTAGAATTCATAACTTCAAATTATGATTGCTAATTATAACTTGAAGATCTGAACTTGAAATAGTGAAATACAGAACTTAGAATTGTAAAATTCAAATCATGATTGCAAATTATAACTTGAAGATCTGAACTTGTAATAGTCAAATACAGAACTAAAAATTGATAGCTTATAATTATAATTGCAAATTATAAGTTGAAGATCTGAACTTGTAATAGGTAAATACTGAACTTCGAATTGTTAATTTCAAAGTAAGATTGTAATTAATAATTTGAAGATCTGAACTTGTAATAGTCAAATACAGAACTTCGAATTGTTAAATACAAATTATTAGTGCAAATTATAACTTGAAGATCTGAACTTGTAATTGTCAAATACAGCACTTAGAATTCATATCTTCAAATTATGATTGCAAATTATAACTTGAAGATCTAAACTTGTAATTGTTAAATACAGAACTTAGAATTCATAACTTCAAATTATGATTGTAAATAATAATTAGAAGATCTGAACTTGTAATAGTCAAATACAGAACTTCGAATTGTTAAATACAAATTATTAGTGCAAATAATAACTTGAAGACCTGAACTTGTAATTGTCTAATACAGAACTTAAAATTGATAGCTTTAAATTATAATTGCAAATTATAACTAGAAGATCTGAACTTGTAATAGGTAAATACAGAACTTCGAATTGTTAATTTCAAACTAATATTGTAATTATAAATTTGAAGATCTGAACTAGTAATAGTCAAATTCAGAACTTAGAATTCATAACTTCAAATTATGATTGCAAATTATAACTTGAAGATCTGAACTTCTAATTGTAAAATACAGAACTAAGAATTCATAACTTCAAATTATGATTGTAAATAATAATTAGAAGATCTGAACTTGTAATAGTCAAATACAGAACTACGAATTGTTAAATACAAATTATTAGTGCAAATTATAATTTGAAGATCTGAACTTGAAATTGTCAAATACAGAACTTAGAATTGGGAAATTCAAATTATGATTGCAAATTATAACTTGAAGATCTGAACTTGTAATAGTCAAATACAGAACTTAAAATTGATAGCTTATAATTATAATTGCAAATTATAACTTGAAGATCTGAATTTGTAATAGGTAAATACAGAACTTCGAATTGTTAATTTCAAACTAAGATTGTAAATAATAATTTGAAGATCTGAACTTGTAATAGTCAAATACAGAACTTCGAATTGTTAAATACAAATTATTATCGCAAATTATAACTTGAAGATCTGAACTTGTAATTGTGAAATACAGAACTTAAAATTGATAGCTTATAATTATAATTGCAAATTATAAGTTGAAGATCTGAACTTGTAATAGGTAAATACAGAACTTCTAATTGTTAATTTCAAACTAGGATTGTAATTAATAATTTGAAGATCTAAACTTGTAATAGTCAAATACAGAACTCCGAATTGTTAAATACAAATTATTAGTGCAAATTATAACTTGAAGATCTGAACTTGTAATTGTCAAATACAGCACTTAGAATTCATAACTTCAAATTATGATTGCTAATTATAACTTGAAGATCTGAACTTGAAATAGTCAAATACAGAACTAAGAATTGTAAAATTCAAATCATGATTGCAAATTATAACTTGAAGATCTGAACTTTTAATAGTCAAATACAGAACTTAAAATTGATAGCTTATAATTATAATTGCAAATTATAACTTGAAGATCTGAATTTGTAATAGGTAAATACAGAACTTCGAATTGTTAATTTCAAACTAAGATTGTAAATAATAATTTGAAGATCTGAACTTGTAATAGTCAAATACAGAACTTATAATTGTTAAATACAAATTATTAGTGAAAATTATAACTTGTAGATCTGAACTTGTAATTGTCAAATACAGAACTTAAAATTGATAGCTTATAATTATAATTGCAAATTATAAGTTGAAGATCTGAACTTGTAATAGGTAAATACTGAACTTCGAATTGTTAATTTCAAACTAAGATTGTAATTAATAATTTGAAGATCTGAACTAGTAATAGTCAAATACAGAACTTCGAATTGTTAAATACAAATTATTAGTGCAAATTATAACTTGAAGATCTGAACTTGTCATTGTCAAATACAGCACTTAGAATTCATAACTTCAAATTATGATTGCAAATTATAACTTGAAGATCTGAACTTGTAATTGTAAAATACAGAACTAAGAATTCATAACTTCAAATTATGATTGTAAATAATAATTAGAAGATCTGAACTTGTAATAGTCAAATACAGAACTACGAATTGTTAAATACAAATTATTAGTGCAAATTATAACTTGAAGATCTGAACTTGAAATTGTCAAATACAGAACTTAGAATTCATAACTTCAAATTATGATTGCTAATTATAACTTGAAGATCTGAACTTGTAATAGTCAAACACAGAACTTAGAATTGGGAAATTCAAATTATGATTGCAAATTATAACTTGAAGATCTGAACTTGTAATAGTCAAATACAGAACTTAAAATTGATAGCTAATAATTATAATTGCAAATTATAACTTGAAGATCTGAATTTGTAATAGGTAAATACAGAACTTCGAATTGTTAATTTCAAACTAAGATTGTAAATAATAATTTGAAGATCTGAACTTGTAATAGTCAAATACAGAACTACGAATTGTTAAATACAAATTATTAGTGCAAATTATAACTTGAAGATCTGAACTTGTAATTGTCAAATACAGAACTTAAAATTGATAGCTTATAATTATAATTGCAAATTATAAGTTGAAGATCTGAACTTGTAATAGGTAAATACAGAACTTCGAATTGTTAATTTCAAACTAGGATTGTAATTAATAATTTGAAGATCTAAACTTGTAATAGTCAAATACAGAACTCCGAATTGTTAAATACAAATTATTAGTGCAAATTATAACTTGAAGATCTGAACTTGTAATTGTCAAATACAGCACTTAGAATTCATAACTTCAAATTATGATTGCTAATTATAACTTGAAGATCTGAACTTGAAATAGTCAAATACAGAACTTAGAATTGTAAAATTCAAATCATGATTGCAAATTATAACTTGAAGATCTGAACTTGTAATAGTCAAATACAGAACTTAAAATTGATAGCTTATAATTATAATTGCAAATTATAACTTGAAGATCTGAATTTGTAATAGGTAAATACAGAACTTCGAATTGTTAATTTCAAACTAAGATTGTAAATAATAATTTGAAGATCTCAACTTGTAATAGTCAAATACAGAACTTAGAATTGTTAAATACAAATTATTAGTGCAAATTATAACTTGTAGATCTGAACTTGTAATTGTCAAATACAGAACTTAAAATTGATAGCTTAAATTATAATTGCAAATTATAAGTTGAAGATCTGAACTTGTAATAGGTAAATACAGAACTTCTAATTGTTAATTTCCAACTAATATTGTAATTAATAATTTGAAGATCTGAACTTGTAATAGTCAAATTCAGAACTTAGAATTCATAACTTCAAATTATGATTGCAAATTATAACTTGAAGATCTGAACTTGTAATTGGAAAATACAGAACTAAGAATTCATAACTTCAAATTATGATTGTAAATAATAATTAGAAGATCTGAACTTGTAATAGTCAAATACAGAACTACGAATATTTAAATACAAATTATTAGTGCAAATTATAACTTGAAGATCTGAACTTGTAATTGTCAAATACAGAACTTAGAATTCATAACTTCAAATTATGATTGCTAATTATAACTTGAAGATCTGAACTTGTAATAGTCAAATACAGAACTTAGAATTGGGAAATTCAAATTATGATTGCAAATTATAACTTGAAGATCTGAACTTGTAATAGTCAAATACAGAACATAAAATTGATAGCTTATAATTATAATTGCAAATTATAACTTGAAGATCTGAATTTGTAATAGGTAAATACAGAACTTCGAATTGTTAATTTCAAACTAAGATTGTAAATAATAATTTGAAGATCTGAACTTGTAATAGTCAAATACAGAACTTCGAATTGTTAAATACAAATTATTATCGCAAATTATAACTTGAAGATCTGAACTTGTAATTGTGAAATACAGAACTTAAAATTGATAGCTTATAATTATAATTGCAAATTATAAGTTGAAGATCTGAACTTGTAATAGGTAAATACAGAACTTCTAATTGTTAATTTCAAACTAGGATTGTAATTAATAATTTGGAGATCTGAACTTGCAATAGTCAAATACAGAACTTCGAATTGTTAAATACAAATTATTAGTGCAAATTATAACTTGAAGATCTGAACTTGTAATTGTCAAATACAGAACTTAGAATTCATAACTTCAAATTATGATTGCTAACTATAACTTGAAGATCTGAACTTGAAATAGTCAAATACAGAACTTAGAATAGTAAAATTCAAATTATGATTCCTATTATAACTTGAAGATCTGAACTTGTAATAGTCAAATACAGAACTTAAAATTGATAGCTTATAATTATAATTGCAAATTATAACTTGAAGATCTGAATTTGTAATAGGTAAATACAGAACTTCGAATTGTTAATTTCAAACTAAGATTGTAAATAATAATTTGAAGATCTGAACTTGTAATAGTCAAATACAGAACTTCGAATTGTTAAATACAAATTATTAGTGCAAATTATAACTTGAAGATCTGAACTTGTCATTGTCAAATACAGAACTTAAAATTGATAGCTTATAATTATAATTGCAAATTATAAGTTGAAGATCTGAACTTGTAATAGGTAAATACAAAACTTCGAATTGTTAATTTCAAACTAAGATTGTAATTAATAATTTGAAGATCTGAACTTGTAATAGTCAAATACAGAACTTAGAATTGTAAAATTCAAATTATGATTGCAAATTATAACTTGAAGATCTGAACTTGTAATAGTCAAATACAGAACTTAAAATTGATAGCTAATAATTATAATTGCAAATTATAACTTGAAGATCTGAATTTGTAATAGGTAAATACAGAACTTCGAATTGTTAAATACAAATTATTAGTGCAAATTATAACTTGAAGATCTGAACTTGTAATAGTCAAATACAGAACTTAAAATTGATAGCTTATAATTATAATTGCAAATTATAAGTTGAAGATCTGAACTTGTAATGGTCAAATACAGAACTTCGAATTGTTAATTTCAAACTAATATTGTAATTAATAATTTGAAGATCTGAACTTGTAATAGTCAAATACAGAACTTCAAATTGTTAAATTCAAATTATTAGTGCAAATTGTAACTTGGAGATCTGAACTTGTAATTGTCAAATACAGAACTTAGAATTGATAGCTTATAATTATACTTGCAAATTATAACTTGAAGATCTGAACTTGTAATAGTCAATTACAGAACTTAGATTTGTTAAATACTAATTATTATTTCAAATTATAACTTGAAGATCTGAACTTGTAATTGTCAAATACAGAACTTAAAATTGATAGCTTATAAGTATAATTGCAAGTTATAACTAGAAGATATATGAACTTGTAATAGGAAATACAGAACTTCGAATTGTTAATTTCAAACTAAGATTGCAAATTATAACTTGAAGATCTGAACTTGTAATTGTCAAATACAGAACTTAGAATTCATAACTTCAAATTATGATAGTAAATAATAAGTAGAAGATCTGAACTTGTAATAGTCAAATACAGAACTACGAATATTTAAATACAAATTATTAGTGCAAATTATAACTTGAAGATCTGAACTTGTAATTGTCAAATACAGAACTTAGAATTCATAACTTCAAATTATGATTGCTAATTATAACTTGAAGATCTGAACTTGTAATAGTCAAATACAGAACTTAGAATTGGGAAATTCAAATTATGATTGCAAATTATAACTTGAAGATCTGAACTTGTAATAGTCAAATACAGAACATAAAATTGATAGCTTATAATTATAATTGCAAATTATAACTTGAAGATCTGAATTTGTAATAGGTAAATACAGAACTTCGAATTGTTAATTTCAAACTAAGATTGTAAATAATAATTTGAAGATCTAAACTTGTAATAGTCAAATACAGAACTTCGAATTGTTAAATACAAATTATTATCGCAAATTATAACTTGAAGATCTGAACTTGTAATTGTGAAATACAGAACTTAAAATTGATAGCTTATAATTATAATTGCAAATTATAAGTTGAAGATCTGAACTTGTAATAGGTAAATACAGAACTTCTAATTGTTAATTTCAAACTAGGATTGTAATTAATAATTTGAAGATCTGAACTTGCAATAGTCAAATACAGAACTTCGAATTGTTAAATACAAATTATTAGTGCAAATTATAACTTGAAGATCTGAACTTGTAATTGTCAAATACAGAACTTAGAATTCATAACTTCAAATTATGATTGCTAACTATAACTTGAAGATCTGAACTTGAAATAGTCAAATACAGAACTTAGAATAGTAAAATTCAAATTATGATTCCTATTATAACTTGAAGATCTGAACTTGTAATAGTCAAATACAGAACTTAAAATTGATAGCTTATAATTATAATTGCAAATTATAACTTGAAGATCTGAATTTGTAATAGGTAAATACAGAACTTCGAATTGTTAATTTCAAACTAAGATTGTAAATAATAATTTGAAGATCTGAACTTGTAATAGTCAAATACAGAACTTCGAATTGTTAAATACAAATTATTGGTGCAAATTATAACTTGAAGATCTGAACTTGTCATTGTCAAATACAGAACTTAAAATTGATAGCTTATAATTATAATTGCAAATTATAAGTTGAAGATCTGAACTTGTAATAGGTAAATACAAAACTTCGAATTGTTAATTTCAAACTAAGATTGTAATTAATAATTTGAAGATCTGAACTTGTAATAGTCAAATACAGAACTTAGAATTGTAAAATTCAAATTATGATTGCAAATTATAACTAGAAGATCTGAACTTGTAATAGTCAAATACAGAACTTAAAATTGATAGCTAATAATTATAATTGCAAATTATAACTTGAAGATCTGAATTTGTAATAGGTAAATACAGAACTTCGAATTGTTAATTTCAAACTAAGATTGTAAAAAATAATTTGAAGATCTGAACTTGTAATAGTCAAATAAGGTACTTCGAATTGTTAAATACAAATTATTAGAGCAAATTATAACTTGGAGATCTGAACTTGTAATTGTCAAATACAGAACTTAAAATTGATAGCTTATAATTATAATTGCAAATTATAAGTTGAAAATCTGAACTTGTAATAGGTAAATACAGAACTTCGAATTGTTAATTTCAAACTAAGATTGTAATTAATAATTTGAAGATCTAAACTTGTAATAGTCAAATACTGAACTTCGAATTGTTAAATACAAATTATAAGTGCAAATTATAACTTGAAGATCTGAACTGGTAATTGTCAAATAGAGAACTTAAAATTGATAGCTTATAATTATAATTGCAAATTATAAGTTGAAGATCTGAACTTGTAATAGGTAAATACTGAACTTCGAATTGTTAATTTCAAACTAAGATTGTAATTAATAATTTGAAGATCTGAACTTGTAATAGTCAAATACAGAACTTCGAATTGTTAAATACAAATTATTAGTGCAAATTATAACTTGAAGATCTGAACTTGTAATAGTCAAATACAGAACTTAAAATTGATAGCTTATAATTATAATTGCAAATTATAAGTTGAAGATCTGAACTTGTAATGGTCAAATACAGAACTTCGAATTGTTAATTTCAAACTAATATTGTAATTAATAATTTGAAGATCTGAACTTGTAATAGTCAAATACAGAACTTCAAATTGTTAAATTCAAATTATTAGTGCAAATTGTAACTTGGAGATCTGAACTTGTAATTGTCAAATACAGAACTTAGAATTGATAGCTTATAATTATACTTGCAAATTATAACTTGAAGATCTGAACTTGTAATAGTCAATTACAGAACTTAGATTTGTTAAATACTAATTATTATTTCAAATTATAACTTGAAGATCTGAACTTGTAATTGTCAAATACAGAACTTAAAATTGATAGCTTATAAGTATAATTGCAAATTATAACTAGAAGATATGAACTTGTAATTGGAAATACAGAACTTCGAATTGTTAATTTCAAACTAAGATTGCAAATTATAACTTGAAGATCTGAACTTGTAATTGTCAAATACAGAACTTAGAATTCATAACTTCAAATTATGATAGTAAATAATAAGTAGAAGATCTGAACTTGTAATAGTCAAATACAGAACTTCGAATTGTTAAATACAAATTATTAGTGCAAATTATAACTTGAAGATCTGAACTTGTAATTGTCAAATACAGAACTTAGAATTGATAGCTTATAATTATAATTGCAAATTATAACTTGAAGATCTGAACTTGTAATAGTGAATTACAGAACTTCTAATTGTTAATTTTAAACTAAGATTGTAATTAATAATTTGAAGATCTAAACTTGTAATAGTCAAATACAGAACTCCGAATTGTTAAATACAAATTATTAGTGCAAATTATAACTTGAAGATCTGAACTTGTAATTGTCAAATACAGCATTTAGAATTCATAACTTCAAATTATGATTGCTAATTATAACTAGAAGATCTGAACTTGAAATAGTCAAATACAGAACTTAGAATTGTAAAATTCAAATCATGATTGCAAATTATAACTTGAAGATCTGAACTTGTAATAGTCAAATACAGAACTTAAAATTGATAGCTTATAATTATAATTGCAAATTATAAGTTGAAGATCTGAACTTGTAATAGGTAAATACTGAACTTCGAATTGTTAATTTCAAAGTAAGATTGTAATTAATAATTTGAAGATCTGAACTTGTAATAGTCAAATACAGAACTTCGAATTGTTAAATACAAATTATTAGTGCAAATTATAACTTGAAGATCTGAACTTGTAATTGTCAAATACAGCACTTAGAATTCATAACTTCAAATTATGATTGCAAATTATAACTTGAAGATCTAAACTTGTAATTGTTAAATACAGAACTTAGTATTCATAACTTCAAATTATGATTGTAAATAATAATTAGAAGATCTGAACTTGTAATAGTCAAATACAGAACTTCGAATTGTTAAATACAAATTATTAGTGCAAATAATAACTTGAAGACCTGAACTTGTAATTGTCTAATACAGAACTTAAAATTGATAGCTTTAAATTATAATTGCAAATTATAACTAGAAGATCTGAACTTGTAATAGGTAAATACAGAACTTCGAATTGTTAATTTCAAACTAATATTGTAATTAATAATTTGAAGATCTGAACTAGTAATAGTCAAATTCAGAACTTAGAATTCATAACTTCAAATTATGATTGCAAATTATAACTTGAAGATCTGAACTTCTAATTGTAAAATACAGAACTAAGAATTCATAACTTCAAATTATGATTGTAAATAATAATTAGAAGATCTGAACTTGTAATAGTCAAATACAGAACTACGAATTGTTAAATACAAATTATTAGTGCAAATTATAATTTGAAGATCTGAACTTGAAATTGTCAAATACAGAACTTAGAATTGGGAAATTCAAATTATGATTGCAAATTATAACTTGAAGATCTGAACTTGTAATAGTCAAATACAGAACTTAAAATTGATAGCTTATAATTATAATTGCAAATTATAACTTGAAGATCTGAATTTGTAATAGGTAAATACAGAACTTCGAATTGTTAATTTCAAACTAAGATTGTAAATAATAATTTGAAGATCTGAACTTGTAATAGTCAAATACAGAACTTCGAATTGTTAAATACAAATTATTAGTGCAAATTATAACTTGAAGATCTGAACTTGTAATTGTCAAATACAGAACTTAAAATTGATAGCTTATAATTATAATTGCAAATTATAAGTTGAAGATCTTAACTTGTAATAAGGTAAATACAGAACTTCGAATTGTTAATTTCAAACTAGGATTGTAATTAATAATTTGAAGATCTAAACTTGTAATAGTCAAATACAGAACTCCGAATTGTTAAATACAAATTATTAGTGCAAATTATAACTTGAAGATCTGAACTTGTAATTGTCAAATACAGCACTTAGAATTCATAACTTCAAATTATGATTGCTAATTATAACTTGAAGATCTGAACTTGAAATAGTCAAATACAGAACTAAGAATTGTAAAATTCAAATCATGATTGCAAATTATAACTTGAAGATCTGAACTTTTAATAGTCAAATACAGAACTTAAAATTGATAGCTTATAATTATAATTGCAAATTATAACTTGAAGATCTGAATTTGTAATAGGTAAATACAGAACTTCGAATTGTTAATTTCAAACTAAGATTGTAAATAATAATTTGAAGATCTGAACTTGTAATAGTCAAATACAGAACTTATAATTGTTAAATACAAATTATTAGTGCAAATTATAACTTGTAGATCTGAACTTGTAATTGTCAAATACAGAACTTAAAATTGATAGCTTATAATTATAATTGCAAATTATAAGTTGAAGATCTGAACTTGTAATAGGTAAATACTGAACTTCGAATTGTTAATTTCAAACTAAGATTGTAATTAATAATTTGAAGATCTGAACTAGTAATAGTCAAATACAGAACTTCGAATTGTTAAATACAAATTATTAGTGCAAATTATAACTTGAAGATCTGAACTTGTCATTGTCAAATACAGCACTTAGAATTCATAACTTCAAATTATGATTGCAAATTATAACTTGAAGATCTGAACTTGTAATTGTAAAATACAGAACTAAGAATTCATAACTTCAAATTATGATTGTAAATAATAATTAGAAGATCTGAACTTGTAATAGTCAAATACAGAACTACGAATTGTTAAATACAAATTATTAGTGCAAATTATAACTTGAAGATCTGAACTTGAAATTGTCAAATACAGAACTTAGAATTCATAACTTCAAATTATGATTGCTAATTATAACTTGAAGATCTGAACTTGTAATAGTCAAACACAGAACTTAGAATTGGGAAATTCAAATTATGATTGCAAATTATAACTTGAAGATCTGAACTTGTAATAGTCAAATACAGAACTTAAAATTGATAGCTAATAATTATAATTGCAAATTATAACTTGAAGATCTGAATTTGTAATAGGTAAATACAGAACTTCGAATTGTTAATTTCAAACTAAGATTGTAAATAATAATTTGAAGATCTGAACTTGTAATAGTCAAATACAGAACTACGAATTGTTAAATACAAATTATTAGTGCAAATTATAACTTGAAGATCTGAACTTGTAATTGTCAAATACAGAACTTAAAATTGATAGCTTATAATTATAATTGCAAATTATAAGTTGAAGATCTGAACTTGTAATAGGTAAATACAGAACTTCGAATTGTTAATTTCAAACTAGGATTGTAATTAATAATTTGAAGATCTAAACTTGTAATAGTCAAATACAGAACTCCGAATTGTTAAATACAAATTATTAGTGCAAATTATAACTTGAAGATCTGAACTTGTAATTGTCAAATACAGCACTTAGAATTCATAACTTCAAATTATGATTGCTAATTATAACTTGAAGATCTGAACTTGAAATAGTCAAATACAGAACTTAGAATTGTAAAATTCAAATCATGATTGCAAATTATAACTTGAAGATCTGAACTTGTAATAGTCAAATACAGAACTTAAAATTGATAGCTTATAATTATAATTGCAAATTATAACTTGAAGATCTGAATTTGTAATAGGTAAATACAGAACTTCGAATTGTTAATTTCAAACTAAGATTGTAAATAATAATTTGAAGATCTGAACTTGTAATAGTCAAATACAGAACTTAGAATTGTTAAATACAAATTATTAGTGCAAATTATAACTTGTAGATCTGAACTTGTAATTGTCAAATACAGAACTTAAAATTGATAGCTTAAATTATAATTGCAAATTATAAGTTGAAGATCTGAACTTGTAATAGGTAAATACAGAACTTCTAATTGTTAATTTCCAACTAATATTGTAATTAATAATTTGAAGATCTGAACTTGTAATAGTCAAATTCAGAACTTAGAATTCATAACTTCAAATTATGATTGCAAATTATAACTTGAAGATCTGAACTTGTAATTGGAAAATACAGAACTAAGAATTCATAACTTCAAATTATGATTGTAAATAATAATTAGAAGATCTGAACTTGTAATAGTCAAATACAGAACTACGAATATTTAAATACAAATTATTAGTGCAAATTATAACTTGAAGATCTGAACTTGTAATTGTCAAATACAGAACTTAGAATTCATAACTTCAAATTATGATTGCTAATTATAACTTGAAGATCTGAACTTGTAATAGTCAAATACAGAACTTAGAATTGGGAAATTCAAATTATGATTGCAAATTATAACTTGAAGATCTGAACTTGTAATAGTCAAATACAGAACATAAAATTGATAGCTTATAATTATAATTGCAAATTATAACTTGAAGATCTGAATTTGTAATAGGTAAATACAGAACTTCGAATTGTTAATTTCAAACTAAAATTGTAAATAATAATTTGAAGATCTGAACTTGTAATAGTCAAATACAGAACTTCGAATTGTTAAATACAAATTATTAGTGCAAATTATAACTTGAAGATCTGAACTTGTAATTGTGAAATACAGAACTTAAAATTGATAGCTTATAATTATAATTGCAAATTATAAGTTGAAGATCTGAACTTGTAATAGGTAAATACAGAACTTCTAATTGTTAATTTCAAACTAGGATTGTAATTAATAATTTGAAGATCTGAACTTGCAATAGTCAAATACAGAACTTCGAATTGTTAAATACAAATTATTAGTGCAAATTATAACTTGAAGATCTGAACTTGTAATTGTCAAATACAGAACTTAGAATTCATAACTTCAAATTATGATTGCTAACTATAACTTGAAGATCTGAACTTGAAATAGTCAAATACAGAACTTAGAATAGTAAAATTCAAATTATGATTCCTATTATAACTTGAAGATCTGAACTTGTAATAGTCAAATACAGAACTTAAAATTGATAGCTTATAATTATAATTGCAAATTATAACTTGAAGATCTGAATTTGTAATAGGTAAATACAGAACTTCGAATTGTTAATTTCAAACTAAGATTGTAAATAATAATTTGAAGATCTGAACTTGTAATAGTCAAATACAGAACTTCGAATTGTTAAATACAAATTATTAGTGCAAATTATAACTTGAAGATCTGAACTTGTCATTGTCAAATACAGAACTTAAAATTGATAGCTTATAATTATAATTGCAAATTATAAGTTGAAGATCTGAACTTGTAATAGGTAAATACAAAACTTCGAATTGTTAATTTCAAACTAAGATTGTAATTAATAATTTGAAGATCTGAACTTGTAATAGTCAAATACAGAACTTAGAATTGTAAAATTCAAATTATGATTGCAAATTATAACTTGAAGATCTGAACTTGTAATAGTCAAATACAGAACTTAAAATTGATAGCTAATAATTATAATTGCAAATTATAACTTGAAGATCTGAATTTGTAATAGGTAAATACAGAACTTCGAATTGTTAATTTCAAACTAAGATTGTAAAAAATAATTTGAAGATCTGAACTTGTAATAGTCAAATAAGGTACTTCGAATTGTTAAATACAAATTATTAGAGCAAATTATAACTTGAAGATCTGAACTTGTAATTGTCAAATACAGAACTTAAAATTGATAGCTTATAATTATAATTGCAAATTATAAGTTGAAAATCTGAACTTGTAATAGGTAAATACAGAACTTCGAATTGTTAATTTCAAACTAAGATTGTAATTAATAATTTGAAGATCTAAACTTGTAATAGTCAAATACTGAACTTCGAATTGTTAAATACAAATTATTAGTGCAAATTATAACTTGAAGATCTGAACTTGTAATTGTCAAATACAGAACTTAAAATTGATAGCTTATAATTATAATTGCAAATTATAAGTTGAAGATCTTAACTTGTAATAAGGTAAATACAGAACTTCGAATTGTTAATTTCAAACTAGGATTGTAATTAATAATTTGAAGATCTAAACTTGTAATAGTCAAATACAGAACTCCGAATTGTTAAATACAAATTATTAGTGCAAATTATAACTTGAAGATCTGAACTTGTAATTGTCAAATACAGAACTTAGAATTAATAACTTCAAATTATGATTGCAAATTATAACTTGAAGATCTGAACTTGTATTAGTCAAATACAGAACTTAGAATTGTAAAATGCAAATTATGATTGCTAATTATAACTTGAAGATCTGAACTTGTAATAGTCAAATACAGAACTTAAAATTGATAGCTTATAATTATAATTGCAAATTATAAGTTGAAGATCTGAACTTGTAATGGTCAAATACAGAACTTCGAATTGTTAATTTCAAACTAATATTGTAATTAATAATTTGAAGAACTGAACTTGTAATAGTCAAATACAGAACTTCAAATTGTTAAATTCAAATTATTAGTGCAAATTGTAACTTGGAGATCTGAACTTGTAATTGTCAAATACAGAACTTAGAATTGATAGCTTATAATTATACTTGCAAATTATAACTTGAAGATCTGAACTTGTAATAGTCAATTACAGAACTTAGATTTGTTAAATACTAATTATTATTTCAAATTATAACTTGAAGATCTGAACTTGTAATAGGTAAATACAGAACTTCGAATTGTTAATTTCAAACTAAGATTGTAATTTATAATTTGAAGATCTAAACTTGTAATAGTCAAATACTGAACTTCGAATTGTTAAATACAAATTATAAGTGCAAATTATAACTTGAAGATCTGAACTTGTAATTGTCAAATAGAGAACTTAAAATTGATAGCTTATAATTATAATTGCAAATTATAAGTTGAAGATCTGAACTTGTAATCGGTAAATACTGAACTTCGAATTGTTAATTTCAAACTAAGATTGTAATTAATAATTTGAAGATCTGAACTTGTAATAGTCAAATACAGAACTTCGAATTGTTAAATACAAATTATTAGTGCAAATTATAACTTGAAGATCTGAACTTGTAATTGTCAAATACAGAACTTAGAATTCATAACTTCAAATTATGATTGCAAATTATAACTTGAAGATCTGTACTTGTATTAGTCAAATACAGAACTTAGAATTGTAAAATGCAAATTATGATTGCTAATTATAACTTGAAGATCTGAACTTGTAATAGTCAAATACAGAACTTAAAATTGATAGCTTATAATTATAATTGCAAATTATAAGTTGAAGATCTGAACTTGTAATAGTCAAATACAGAACTTCGAATTGTTAATTTCAAACTAATATTGTAATTAATAATTTGAAGATCTGAACTTGTAATAGTCAAATACAGAACTTCAAATTGTTAAATTCAAATTATTAGTGCAAATTATAACTTGAAGATCTGAACTTGTAATTGTCAAATACAGAACTTAGAATTCATAACTTCAAATTATGATTGTAAATAATAATTAGAAGATCTGAACTTGTAATAGTCAAATACAGAACTTCGAATTGTTAAATACAAATTATTAGTGCAAATTATAACTTGAAGATCTGAACTTGTAATTGTCAAATACAGAACTTAGAATTCATAACTTCTAATTATGTTTGTAAATAATAATTAGAAGATCTGAACTTGTAATAGTCAAATACAGAACTTCGAATTGTTAAATACAAATTATTAGTGCAAATTATAACTTGAAGATCTGAACTTGTAATTGTCAAATACAGAACTTAGAATTGAAAGCTTATAATTATAATTGCAAATTATAACTTGAAGATCTGAACTTGTAATAGTGAATTACAGAACTTCTAATTGTTAATTTCAAACTAAGATTGTAATTAATAATTTGAAGATCCAAACTTGTAATAGTCAAATACAGAACTCCGAATTGTTAAATACAAATTATTAGTGCAAATTATAACTTGAAGATCTGAACTTGTAATTGTCAAATCCAGCACTTAGAATTCATAACTTCAAATTATGATTGCTAATTATAACTTGAAGATCTGAACTTGTAATAGTCAAATACAGAACTTAAAATTGATAGCTTATAATTATAATTGCAAATTATAACTTGAAGATCTGAATTTGTTATAGGTAAATACAGAACTTCGAATTGTTAATTTCAAACTAGATTGTAAATAATAATTTGAAGATCTGAACTTGTTATAGTCAAATACAGAACTTCGAATTGTTAAATACAAATTATTAGTGCAAATTATAACTTGAAGATCTGAACTTGTAATTGTCAAATACAGAACTTAAAATTGATAGCTTATAATTATAATTGCAAATTATAAGTTGAAGAACTGAACTTGTAATAGGTAAATACAGAACTTCTAATAGTTAATTTCCAACTAAGATTGTAATTAATAATTTGAAGATCTGAACTTGTAATAGTCAAATTCAGAACTTTGAATTCATAACTTCAAATTATGATTGCAAATTATAACTTGAAGATCTGAACTTGTAATTGTAAAATATAGAACTAAGAATTCATAACTTCAAATTATGATTGTAAATAATAATTAGAAGATCTGAACTTGTAATAGTCAAATACAGAACTACGATTTGTTAAATACAAATTATTAGTGCAAATTATAACTTGAAGATCTGAACTTGTAATTGTCAAATACAGAACTTAGAAATCATAACTTCAAATTATGATTGCTAATTATAACTTGAAGATCTGAACTTGTAATAGTCAAATACAGAACTTAAAATTGATAGCTTATAATTATAATTGCAAATTATAACTTGAAGATCTGAATTTGTAATAGGTAAATACAGAACTTCGAATTGTTAATTTCAAACTAAGTTTGTAAATAATAATTTGAAGATCTGAACTTGTAATAGTCAAATACAGAACTTCGAATTGTTAAATACAAATTATTAGTGCAAATTATAACTTGAAGATCTGAACTTGTAATAGTCAAATACAGAACTTCGAATTGTTAAATACAAATTATTAGTGCAAATTATAACTTGAAGATCTGAACTTGTAATTGTCAAATACAGAACTTAGAATTCATAACTTCAAATTATGATTGTAAATAATAATTAGAAGATCTGAACTTGTAATAGTCAAATACAGAACTTCGAATTGTTAAATACAAATTATTAGTGCAAATTATAACTTGAAGATCTGAACTTGTAATTGTCAAATACAGAACTTAAAATTGATAGCTTATAATTATAATTGCAAATTATAACTTGAAGATCTGAATTTGTAATAGGTAAATACAGAACTTCGAATTGTTAATTTCAAACTAAGATTGTAAATAATAATTTGAAGATCTGAACTTGTAATAGTCAAATACAGAACTTTGAATTGTTAAATACAAATTATTAGTGCAAATTATAACTTGAAGATCTGAACTTGTCATTGTCAAATACAGAACTTAAAATTGATAGCTTATAATTATAATTGCAAATTATAACTTGAAGATCTGAATTTGTAATAGGTAAATACAGAACTTCGAATTGTTAATTTCAAACTAAGATTGTAAAAAATAATTTGAAGATCTGAACTTGTAATAGTCAAATAAGGAACTTAGAATTGTTAAATACAAATTATTAGTGCAAATTATAACTTGGAGATCTGAACTTGTAATTGTCAAATACAGAACTTAAAATTGATAGCTTATAATTATAATTGCAAATTATAAGTTGAAAATCTGAACTTGTAATAGGTAAATACAGAACTTCGAATTGTTAATTTCAAACTAAGATTGTAATTTATAATTTGAAGATCTAAACTTGTAATAGTCAAATACTGAACTTCGAATTGTTAAATACAAATTATAAGTGCAAATTATAACTTGAAGATCTGAACTTGTAATTGTCAAATAGAGAACTTAAAATTGATAGCTTATAATTATAATTGCAAATTATAAGTTGAAGATCTGAACTTGTAATAGGTAAATACTGAACTTCGAATTGTTAATTTCAAACTAAGATTGTAATTAATAATTTGAAGATCTGAACTTGTAATAGTCAAATACAGAACTTCGAATTGTTAAATACAAATTATTAGGGCAAATTATAACTTGAAGATCTGAACTTGTAATTGTCAAATACAGAACTTAGAATTCATTACTTCAAATTATGATTGCAAATTATAACTTGAAGATCTGTACTTGTATTAGTCAAATACAGAACTTAGAATTGTAAAATGCAAATTATGATTGCTAATTATAACTTGAAGATCTGAACTTGTAATAGTCAAATACAGAACTTAAAATTGATAGCTTATAATTATAATTGCACATTATAAGTTGAAGATCTGAACTTGTAATAGTCAAATACAGAACTTCGAATTGTTAATTTCAAACTAATATTGTAATTAATAATTTGAAGATCTGAACTTGTAATAGTCAAATACAGAACTTCAAATTGTTAAATTCAAATTATTAGTGCAAATTATAACTTGAAGATCTGAACTTGTAATTGTCAAATACAGAACTTATAATTCATAACTTCAAATTATGATTGTAAATAATAATTAGAAGATCTGAACTTGTAATAGTCAAATACAGAACTTCGAATTGTTAAATACAAATTATTAGTGCAAATTATAACTTGAAGATCTGAACTTGTAATTGTCAAATACAGAACTTAGAATTCATAACTTCTAATTATGTTTGTAAATAATAATTAGAAGATCTGAACTTGTAATAGTCAAATACAGAACTTCGAATTGTTAAATACAAATTATTAGTGCAAATTATAACTTGAAGATCTGAACTTGTAATTGTCAAATACAGAACTTAGAATTGAAAGCTTATAATTATAATTGCAAATTATAACTTGAAGATCTGAACTTGTAATAGTGAATTACAGAACTTCTAATTGTTAATTTCAAACTAAGATTGTAATTAATAATTTGAAGATCCAAACTTGTAATAGTCAAATACAGAACTCCGAATTGTTAAATACAAATTATTAGTGCAAATTATAACTTGAAGATCTGAACTTGTAATTGTCAAATCCAGCACTTAGAATTCATAACTTCAAATTATGATTGCTAATTATAACTTGAAGATCTGAACTTGTAATAGTCAAATACAGAACTTAAAATTGATAGCTTATAATTATAATTGCAAATTATAACTTGAAGATCTGAATTTGTTATAGGTAAATACAGAACTTCGAATTGTTAATTTCTAACTAAGATTGTAAATAATAATTTGAAGATCTGAACTTGTAATAGTCAAATACAGAACTTCGAATTGTTAAATACAAATTATTAGTGCAAATTATAACTTGAAGATCTGAACTTGTAATTGTCAAATACAGAACTTAAAATTGATAGCTTATAATTATAATTGCAAATTATAAGTTGAAGATCTGAACTTGTAATAGGTAAATACAGAACTTCTAATAGTTAATTTCCAACTAAGATTGTAATTAATAATTTGAAGATCTGAACTTGTAATAGTCAAATTCAGAACTTTGAATTCATAACTTCAAATTATGATTGCAAATTATAACTTGAAGATCTGAACTTGTAATTGTAAAATATAGAACTAAGAATTCATAACTTCAAATTATGATTGTAAATAATAATTAGAAGATCTGAACTTGTAATAGCCAAATACAGAACTACGATTTGTTAAATACAAATTATTAGTGCAAATTATAACTTGAAGATCTGAACTTGTAATTGTCAAATACAGAACTTAGAAATCATAACTTCAAATTATGATTGCTAATTATAACTTGAAGATCTGAACTTGTAATAGTCAAATACAGAACTTAAAATTGATAGCTTATAATTATAATTGCAAATTATAACTGGAAGATCTGAATTTGTAATAGGTAAATACAGAACTTCGAATTGTTAATTTCAAACTAAGTTTGTAAATAATAATTTGAAGATCTGAACTTGTAATAGTCAAATACAGAACTTCGAATTGTTAAATACAAATTATTAGTGCAAATTATAACTTGAAGATCTGAACTTGTAATAGTCAAATACAGAACTTCGAATTTTTAAATACAAATTATTAGTGCAAATTATAACTTGAAGATCTGAACTTGTAATTGTCAAATACAGAACTTAGAATTCATAACTTCAAATTATGATTGTAAATAATAATTAGAAGATCTGAACTTGTAATAGTCAAATACAGAACTTCGAATTGTTAAATACAAATTATTAGTGCAAATTATAACTTGAAGATCTGAACTTGTAATTGTCAAATACAGAACTTAAAATTGATAGCTTATAATTATAATTGCAAATTATAACTTGAAGATCTGAATTTGTAATAGGTAAATACAGAACTTCGAATTGTTAATTTCAAACTAAGATTGTAAATAATAATTTGAAGATCTGAACTTGTAATAGTCAAATACAGAACTTCGAATTGTTAAATACAAATTATTAGTGCAAATTATAACTTGAAGATCTGAACTTGTAATAGTCAAATACAGAACTTCGAATTGTTAAATACAAATTATTAGTGCAAATTATAACTTGAAGATCTGAACTTGTAATTGTCAAATACAGAACTTAGAAATCATAACTTCAAATTATGATTGCTAATTATAACTTGAAGATCTGAACTTGTAATAGTCAAATACAGAACTTAAAATTGATAGCTTATAATTATAATTGCAAATTATAACTTGAAGATCTGAATTTGTAATAGGTAAATACAGAACTTCGAATTGTTAATTTCAAACTAAGTTTGTAAATAATAATTTGAAGATCTGAACTTGGAATAGTCAAATACAGAACTTCGAATTGTTAAATACAAATTATTAGTGCAAATTATAACTTGAAGATCTGAACTTGTAATAGTCAAATACAGAACTTCGAATTGTTAAATACAAATTATTAGTGCAAATTATAACTTGAAGATCTGAACTTGTAATTGTCAAATACAGAACTTAGAATTCATAACTTCAAATTATGATTGTAAATAATAATTAGAAGATCTGAACTTGTAATAGTCAAATACAGAACTTCGAATTGTTAAATACAAATTATTAGTGCAAATTATAACTTGAAGATCTGAACTTGTAATTGTCAAATACAGAACTTAAAATTGATAGCTTATAATTATAATTGCAAATTATAACTAGAAGATCTGAATTTGTAATAGGTAAATACAGAACTTCGAATTGTTAATTTCAAACTAAGATTGTAAATAATAATTTGAAGATCTGAACTTGTAATAGTCAAATACAGAACTTCGAATTGTTAAATACAAATTATTAGTGCAAATTATAACTTGAAGATCTGAACTTGTCATTGTCAAATACAGAACTTAAAATTGATAGCTTATAATTATAATTGCAAATTATAACTTGAAGATCTGAATTTGTAATAGGTAAATACAGAACTTCGAATTGTTAATTTCAAACTAAGATTGTAAAAAATAATTTGAAGATCTGAACTTGTAATAGTCAAATAAGGTACTTCGAATTGTTAAATACAAATTATTAGAGCAAATTATAACTTGGAGATCTGAACTTGTAATTGTCAAATACAGAACTTAAAATTGATAGCTTATAATTATAATTGCAAATTATAAGTTGAAAATCTGAACTTGTAATAGGTAAATACAGAACTTCGAATTGTTAATTTCAAACTAAGATTGTAATTAATAATTTGAAGATCTAAACTTGTAATAGTCAAATACTGAACTTCGAATTGTTAAATACAAATTATAAGTGCAAATTATAACTTGAAGATCTGAACTGGTAATTGTCAAATAGAGAACTTAAAATTGATAGCTTATAATTATAATTGCAAATTATAAGTTGAAGATCTGAACTTGTAATAGGTAAATACTGAACTTCGAATTGTTAATTTCAAACTAAGATTGTAATTAATAATTTGAAGATCTGAACTTGTAATAGTCAAATACAGAACTTCGAATTGTTAAATACAAATTATTAGTGCAAATTATAACTTGAAGATCTGAACTTGTAATTGTCAAATACAGAACTTAGAATTAATAACTTCAAATTATGATTGCAAATTATAACTTGAAGATCTGAACTTGTATTAGTCAAATACAGAACTTAGAATTGTAAAATGCAAATTATGATTGCTAATTATAACTTGAAGATCTGAACTTGTAATAGTCAAATACAGAACTTAAAATTGATAGCTTATAATTATAATTGCAAATTATAAGTTGAAGATCTGAACTTGTAATGGTCAAATACAGAACTTCGAATTGTTAATTTCAAACTAATATTGTAATTAATAATTTGAAGATCTGAACTTGTAATAGTCAAACACAGAACTTCAAATTGTTAAATTCAAATTATTAGTGCAAATTGTAACTTGGAGATCTGAACTTGTAATTGTCAAATACAGAACTTAGAATTGATAGCTTATAATTATACTTGCAAATTATAACTTGAAGATCTGAACTTGTAATAGTCAATTACAGAACTTAGATTTGTTAAATACTAATTATTATTTCAAATTATAACTTGAAGATCTGAACTTGTAATTGTCAAATACAGAACTTAAAATTGATAGCTTATAAGTATAATTGCAAATTATAACTAGAAGATATGAACTTGTAATAGGTAAATACAGAACTTCGAATTGTTAATTTCAAACTAAGATTGTAAAAAATAATTTGAAGATCTGAACTTGTAATAGTCAAATAAGGAACTTAGAATTGTTAAATACAAATTATTAGTGCAAATTATAACTTGGAGATCTGAACTTGTAATTGTCAAATACAGAACTTAAAATTGATAGCTTATAATTATAATTGCAAATTATAAGTTGAAAATCTGAACTTGTAATAGGTAAATACAGAACTTCGAATTGTTAATTTCAAACTAAGATTGTAATTTATAATTTGAAGATCTAAACTTGTAATAGTCAAATACTGAACTTCGAATTGTTAAATACAAATTATAAGTGCAAATTATAACTTGAAGATCTGAACCTGTAATTGTCAAATAGAGAACTTAAAATTGATAGCTTATAATTATAATTGCAAATTATAAGTTGAAGATCTGAACTTGTAATAGGTAAATACTGAACTTCGAATTGTTAATTTCAAACTAAGATTGTAATTAATAATTTGAAGATCTGAACTTGTAATAGTCAAATACAGAACTTCGAATTGTTAAATACAAATTATTAGTGCAAATTATAACTTGAAGATCTGAACTTGTAATTGTCAAATACAGAACTTAGAATTCATAACTTCAAATTATGATTGCAAATTATAACTTGAAGATCTGTACTTGTATTAGTCAAATACAGAACTTAGAATTGTAAAATGCATATTATGATTGCTAATTATAACTTGAAGATCTGAACTTGTAATAGTCAAATACAGAACTTAAAATTGATAGCTTATAATTATAATTGCAAATTATAAGTTGAAGATCTGAACTTGTAATAGTCAAATACAGAACTTCGAATTGTTAATTTCAAACTAATATTGTAATTAATAATTTGAAGATCTGAACTTGTAATAGTCAAATACAGAACTTCAAATTGTTAAATTCAAATTATTAGTGCAAATTATAACTTGAAGATCTGAACTTGTAATTGTCAAATACAGAACTTAGAATTCATAACTTCAAATTATGATTGTAAATAATAATTAGAAGATCTGAACTTGTAATAGTCAAATACAGAACTTCGAATTGTTAAATACAAATTATTAGTGCAAATTATAACTTGAAGATCTGAACTTGTAATTGTCAAATACAGAACTTAGAATTCATAACTTCTAATTATGTTTGTAAATAATAATTAGAAGATCTGAACTTGTAATAGTCAAATACAGAACTTCGAATTGTTAAATACAAATTATTAGTGCAAATTATAACTTGAAGATCTGAACTTGTAATTGTCAAATACAGAACTTAGAATTGAAAGCTTATAATTATAATTGCAAATTATAACTTGAAGATCTGAACTTGTAATAGTGAATTACAGAACTTCTAATTGTTAATTTCAAACTAAGATTGTAATTAATAATTTGAAGATCCAAACTTGTAATAGTCAAATACAGAACTCCGAATTGTTAAATACAAATTATTAGTGCAAATTATAACTTGAAGATCTGAACTTGTAATAGTCAAATACAGAACTTCGAATTGTTAAATACAAATTATTAGTGCAAATTATAACTTGAAGATCTGAACTTGTAATTGTCAAATACAGAACTTAAAATTGATAGCTTATAATTATAATTGCAAATTATAAGTTGAAGATCTGAACTTGTAATAGGTAAATACAGAACTTCTAATAGTTAATTTCCAACTAAGATTGTAATTAATAATTTGAAGATCTGAACTTGTAATAGTCAAATTCAGAACTTTGAATTCATAACTTCAAATTATGATTGCAAATTATAACTTGAAGATCTGAACTTGTAATTGTAAAATATAGAACTAAGAATTCATAACTTCAAATTATGATTGTAAATAATAATTAGAAGATCTGAACTTGTAATAGTCAAATACAGAACTACGATTTGTTAAATACAAATTATTAGTGCAAATTATAACTTGAAGATCTGAACTTGTAATTGTCAAATACAGAACTTAGAAATCATAACTTCAAATTATGATTGCTAATTATAACTTGAAGATCTGAACTTGTAATAGTCAAATACAGAACTTAAAATTGATAGCTTATAATTATAATTGCAAATTATAACTTGAAGATCTGAATTTGTAATAGGTAAATACAGAACTTCGAATTGTTAATTTCAAACTAAGTTTGTAAATAATAATTTGAAGATCTGAACTTGTAATAGTCAAATACAGAACTTCGAATTGTTAAATACAAATTATTAGTGCAAATTATAACTTGAAGATCTGAACTTGTAATAGTCAAATACAGAACTTCGAATTGTTAAATACAAATTATTAGTGCAAATTATAACTTGAAGATCTGAACTTGTAATTGTCAAATACAGAACTTAGAATTCATAACTTCAAATTATGATTGTAAATAATAATTAGAAGATCTGAACTTGTAATAGTCAAATACAGAACTTCGAATTGTTAAATACAAATTATTAGTGCAAATTATAACTTAAAGATCTGAACTTGTAATTGTCAAATACAGAACTTAGAATTGATAGCTTATAATTATAAATGCAAATTATAACTTGAAGATCTGAACTTGTAATAGTGAATTACAGAACTTCTAATTGTTAATTTCAAACTTAGATTGTAATTAATAATTTGAAGATCTAAACTTGTAATAGTCAAATACAGAACTTAGAATTGTTAAATACAAATTATTAGTGCAAATTATAACTTGAAGATCTGAACTTGTAATTGTCAAATACAGAACTTCGAATTGTTAAATACAAATTATTAGTGCAAATTATAACTTGAAGATCTGAACTTGTAATTGTCAAATACAGCACTTAGAATTCATAACTTCAAATTATGATTGCTAATTATAACTTGAAGATCTGAGCTTGTAATAGTCAAATACAGAACTTAGAATTGTAAAATTCAACTCATGATTGCAAATTATAACTTGAAGATCTGAATTTGTAATAGGTAAATGCAGAACTTCGAATTGTTAATTTCAAACTAAGATTGTAAATAATAATTTGAAGATCTGAACTTGTAATAGTCAAATACAGAACTTAGAATTGTTAAATACAAATTATTAGTGCAAATTATAACTTGAAGATCTGAACTTGTAATTGTCAAATACAGAACTTAAAATTGATAGCTTATAATTATAATTGCAAATTATAAGTTGAAGATCTGAACTTGTAATAGGTAAATACAGAACTTCGAATTGTTAATTTCAAACTAAGATTGTAATAAATAATTTGAAGATCTTAACTTGTAATAGTCAAATACAGAACTTCGAATTGTTAAATACAAATTATTAGTGCAAATTATAACTTGAAGATCTGAACTTGTAATTGTCAAATACAGAACTTAGAATTCATAACTTCAAATTATGATTGTAAATAATAATTAGAAGATCTGAACTTGTAATAGTCAAATACAGAACTTCGAATTGTTAATACAAATTATTAGTGCAAATAATAACTTGAAGATCTGAACTTGTAATTGTCTAATACAGAACTTAGAATTGATAGCTTAAAATTATAATTGCAAATTATAACTTGAAGATCTGAACTTGTAATAGTGAATTACAGAACTTCGAATTGTTAAATACAAATTATTAGTACAAATTATAACTTGCAGATCTGAACTTGTAATTGTCAAATACATAACTTAAAATTGATAGCTTTAAATTATAATTGCAAATTATAACTAGAAGATCTGAACTTGTAATAGGTAAATACAGAACTTCGAATTGTTAATTTCAAACTAAGATTGTAAATAATAATTTGAAGATATGAACTTGTAATAGTCAAATACAGATCTTCGAATTGTTAAATACAAATTATTAGTGCAAATTATAACTTGAAAATCTGAACTTGTAATAGTCAAATACAGAACTTCGAATTGTTAATTTCAAACTAATATTGTAATTAATAATTTGAAGATCTGAACTTGTAATAGTCAAATACAGAACTTCAAATTGTTAAATTCAAATTATTAGTGCAAATTATAACTTGAAGATCTGAACTTGTAATTGTCAAATACAGAACTTAGAATTCATAACTTCAAATTATGATTGTAAATAATAATTAGAAGATCTGAACTTGTAATAGTCAAATACAGAACTTCGAATTGTTAAATACAAATTATTAGTGCAAATTATAACTTGAAGATCTGAACTTGTAATTGTCAAATACAGAACTTAGAATTCATAACTTCTAATTATGTTTGTAAATAATAATTAGAAGATCTGAACTTGTAATAGTCAAATACAGAACTTCGAATTGTTAAATACAAATTATTAGTGCAAATTATAACTTGAAGATCTGAACTTGTAATTGTCAAATACAGAACTTAGAATTGAAAGCTTATAATTATAATTGCAAATTATAACTTGAAGATCTGAACTTGTAATAGTGAATTACAGAACTTCTAATTGTTAATTTCAAACTAAGATTGTAATTAATAATTTGAAGATCCAAACTTGTAATAGTCAAATACAGAACTCCGAATTGTTAAATACAAATTATTAGTGCAAATTATAACTTGAAGATCTGAACTTGTAATAGTCAAATACAGAACTTCGAATTGTTAAATACAAATTATTAGTGCAAATTATAACTTGAAGATCTGAACTTGTAATTGTCAAATACAGAACTTAAAATTGATAGCTTATAATTATAATTGCAAATTATAAGTTGAAGATCTGAACTTGTAATAGGTAAATACAGAACTTCTAATAGTTAATTTCCAACTAAGATTGTAATTAATAATTTGAAGATCTGAACTTGTAATAGTCAAATTCAGAACTTTGAATTCATAACTTCAAATTATGATTGCAAATTATAACTTGAAGATCTGAACTTGTAATTGTAAAATATAGAACTAAGAATTCATAACTTCAAATTATGATTGTAAATAATAATTAGAAGATCTGAACTTGTAATAGTCAAATACAGAACTACGATTTGTTAAATACAAATTATTAGTGCAAATTATAACTTGAAGATCTGAACTTGTAATTGTCAAATACAGAACTTAGAAATCATAACTTCAAATTATGATTGCTAATTATAACTTGAAGATCTGAACTTGTAATAGTCAAATACAGAACTTAAAATTGATAGCTTATAATTATAATTGCAAATTATAACTTGAAGATCTGAATTTGTAATAGGTAAATACAGAACTTCGAATTGTTAATTTCAAACTAAGTTTGTAAATAATAATTTGAAGATCTGAACTTGTAATAGTCAAATACAGAACTTCGAATTGTTAAATACAAATTATTAGTGCAAATTATAACTTGAAGATCTGAACTTGTAATAGTCAAATACAGAACTTCGAATTGTTAAATACAAATTATTAGTGCAAATTATAACTTGAAGATCTGAACTTGTAATTGTCAAATACAGAACTTAGAATTCATAACTTCAAATTATGATTGTAAATAATAATTAGAAGATCTGAACTTGTAATAGTCAAATACAGAACTTCGAATTGTTAAATACAAATTATTAGTGCAAATTATAACTTAAAGATCTGAACTTGTAATTGTCAAATACAGAACTTAGAATTGATAGCTTATAATTATAAATGCAAATTATAACTTGAAGATCTGAACTTGTAATAGTGAATTACAGAACTTCTAATTGTTAATTTCAAACTTAGATTGTAATTAATAATTTGAAGATCTAAACTTGTAATAGTCAAATACAGAACTTAGAATTGTTAAATACAAATTATTAGTGCAAATTATAACTTGAAGATCTGAACTTGTAATTGTCAAATACAGAACTTCGAATTGTTAAATACAAATTATTAGTGCAAATTATAACTTGAAGATCTGAACTTGTAATTGTCAAATACAGCACTTAGAATTCATAACTTCAAATTATGATTGCTAATTATAACTTGAAGATCTGAGCTTGTAATAGTCAAATACAGAACTTAGAATTGTAAAATTCAACTCATGATTGCAAATTATAACTTGAAGATCTGAATTTGTAATAGGTAAATACAGAACTTCGAATTGTTAATTTCTAACTAAGATTGTAAATAATAATTTGAAGATCTGAACTTGTAATAGTCAAATACAGAACTTAGAATTGTTAAATACAAATTATTAGTGCAAATTATAACTTGAAGATCTGAACTTGTAATTGTCAAATACAGAACTTAAAATTGATAGCTTATAATTATAATTGCAAATTATAAGTTGAAGATCTGAACTTGTAATAGGTAAATACAGAACTTCGAATTGTTAATTTCAAACTAAGATTGTAATAAATAATTTGAAGATCTTAACTTGTAATAGTCAAATACAGAACTTCGAATTGTTAAATACAAATTATTAGTGCAAATTATAACTTGAAGATCTGAACTTGTAATTGTCAAATACAGAACTTAGAATTCATAACTTCAAATTATGATTGTAAATAATAATTAGAAGATCTGAACTTGTAATAGTCAAATACAGAACTTCGAATTGTTAATACAAATTATTAGTGCAAATAATAACTTGAAGATCTGAACTTGTAATTGTCTAATACAGAACTTAGAATTGATAGCTTAAAATTATAATTGCAAATTATAACTTGAAGATCTGAACTTGTAATAGTGAATTACAGAACTTCGAATTGTTAAATACAAATTATTAGTACAAATTATAACTTGCAGATCTGAACTTGTAATTGTCAAATACATAACTTAAAATTGATAGCTTTAAATTATAATTGCAAATTATAACTAGAAGATCTGAACTTGTAATAGGTAAATACAGAACTTCGAATTGTTAATTTCAAACTAAGATTGTAAATAATAATTTGAAGATATGAACTTGTAATAGTCAAATACAGATCTTCGAATTGTTAAATACAAATTATTAGTGCAAATTATAACTTGAAAATCTGAACTTGTAATTGTCAAATACAGAACTTAAAATTGATAGCTTATAATTATAATTGCAAATTATAAGTTGAAGATCTGAACTTGTAATAGGTAAATACAGAACTTCGAATTGTTAATTTCAAACTAAGATTGTAATTAATAATTTGAAGATCTGAACTTGTAATAGTCAAATACAGAACTTCGAATTGTTAAATACATATTATTAGTGCAAATTATAACTTGAAGATCTGAACTTGTAATTGTCAAATACAGAACTTAAAATTGATAGCTTATAATTATAATTGCAAATTATAAGTTGAAGATCTGAACTTGTAATAGGTAAATATAGAACTTCGAATTGTTAATTTCAAACTAAGATTGTAATAAATAATTTGAAGATCTTAACTTGTAATAGTCAAATACAGAACTTCGAATTGTTAAATACAAATTATTAGTGCAAATTATAACTTGGAGATGTGAACTTGTAATTGTCAAATACAGAACTTAGAATTCATAACTTCAAATTATGATTGTAAATAATAATTAGAAGATCTGAACTTGTAATAGTCAAATACAGAACTTCGAATTGTTAAATACAAATTATTAGTGCAAATAATAACTTGAAGATCTGAACTTGTAATTGTCTAATACAGAACTTAGAATTGATAGCTTAAAATTATAATTGCAAATTATAACTAGAAGATCAGAACTTGTAATAGTGAATTACAGAACTTCGAATTGTTAAATACAAATTATTAGTACAAATTATAACTTGAAGATCTGAACTTGTAATTGTCAAATATATAACTTAAAATTGATAGCTTTAAATTATAATTGCAAATTATAACTAGAAGATCTGAACTTGTAATAGGTAAATACAGAACTTCGAATTGTTAATTTCAAACTAAGATTGTAAATAATAATTTGAAGATATGAACTTGTAATAGTCAAATATAGATCTTCGAATTGTTAAAAACAAATTATTAGTGCAAATTATAACTTGAAAATCTGAACTAGTAATTGTCAAATACAGAACTTAAAATTGATAGCTTATAATTATAATTGCAAATTATAAGTTGAAGATCTGAACATGTAATAGGTAAATACAGAACTTCGAATTGTTAATTTCAAACTAAGATTGTAATTAATAATTTGAAGATCTGAACTTGTAATAGTCAAATACAGAACTTCGAATTGTTAAATACATATTATTAGTGCAAATTATAACTTGAAGATCTGAACTTGTAATTGTCAAATACAGAACTTAAAATTGATAGCTTATAATTATAATTGCAAATTATAAGTTGAAGATCTGAACTTGTAATTGTTAAACACAGAACTTAGAATTCAAAACTTCAAATTATGATTGTAAATAATAATTAGAAGATCTGAACTTGTAATAGTCAAATACAGAACTTCGAATTGTTAAATACAAATTATTAGTGCAAATAATAACTTGAAGATCTGAACTTGTAATTGTCAAATACAGAACTTAGAATTGATGGCTTATAATTATAATTGCAAATTATAACTTGATGATCTGAACTTGTAATAGTGAATTACAAACTTAGATTTGTGAAATACTAATTATTATTTCAAATTATAACTTGAAGATTTGAACTTGTAATTGTCAAATACAGAACTTAAAATTGATAGCTTATAATTATAATTGCAAATTATAACTAGAAGATCTGAACTTGTAATAGGTAAATACAGAACTTCGAATTGTTAATTTCAAACTAAGATTGTAAATAATAATTTGAAGACCTGAACTTGTAATAGTCAAATACAGAACTTCGAATTGTTAAATACAAATTATTAGTGCAAATTATAGCTTGAAGATCTGAACTTGTAATTGTCAAATACAGCACTTAGAATTCATAACTGCAAATTATGATTGCAATTTATAACTTGAAGATCTGAACTTGTAATTGTAAAATACAGAACTAAGAATTCATAACTTCGAATTATGATTGTAAATAATAATTAGAAGTTCTGAACTTGTAATAGTCAAATAGAGAACTTCGAATTGTTAAATACAAATTATTAGTGCAAATTATAACTTGTAGAACTGAACTTGTAATTGTCAAATACAGAACTTAGAATTCATAACTTCAAATTATGAGTGCTAATTATAACTTGAAGATCTGACCTTGTAATAGTCAAATACAGAACTTAGAATTGTGAAATTACAATTATGATAGCAAATTATAACTTAAAGATCTGAACTTGTAATAGTAAAATACAGAACTTAGAATTGATAGCTTATAATTATAAATGCAAATTATAACTTGAAGATCTGAACTTGTAATAGTGAATTACAGAACTTCTAATTGTTAATTTCAAACTTAGATTGTAATTAATAATTTGAAGATCTAAACTTGTAATAGTCAAATACAGAACTTAGAATTGTTAAATACAAATTATTAGTGCAAATTATAACTTGAAGATCTGAACTTGTAATTGTCAAATACAGAACTTCGAATTGTTAAATATAAATTATTAGTGCAAATTATAACTTGAAGATCTGAACTTGTAATTGTCAAATACAGCACTTAGAATTCATAACTTCAAATTATGATTGCTAATTATAACTTGAAGATCTGAGCTTGTAATAGTCAAATACAGAACTTGGAATTGTAAAATTCAAATCATGATTGCAAATTATAACTTGAAGATCTGAATTTGTAATAGGTAAATACAGAACTTCGAATTGTTAATTTCAAACTAAGATTGTAAATAATAATTTGAACATCTGAACTTGTAATAGTCAAATACAGAACTTAGAATTGTTAAATACAAATTATTAGTGCAAATTATAACTTGAAGATCTGAACTTGTAATTGTCAAATACAGAACTTAAAATTGATAGCTTATAATTATAATTGCAAATTATAAGTTGAAGATCTGAACTTGTAATAGGTAAATACAGAACTTCGAATTGTTAATTTCAAACTAAGATTGTAATAAATAATTTGAAGATCTTAACTTGTAATAGTCAAATACAGAACTTCGAATTGTTAAATACAAATTATTAGTGCAAATTATAACTTGAAGATCTGAACTTGTAATTGTCAAATACAGAACTTAGAATTCATAACTTCAAATTATGATTGTAAATAATAATTACAAGATCTGAACTTGTAATAGTCAAATACAGAACTTCGAATTGTTAAATACAAATTATTAGTGCAAATAATAACTTGAAGATCTGAACTTGTAATTGTCTAATACAGAACTTAGAATTGATAGCTTAAAATTATAATTGCAAATTATACCTTGAAGATCTGAACTTGTAATAGTGAATTACAGAACTTCGAATTGTTAAATACAAATTATTAGTACAAATTATAACTTGCAGATCTGAACTTGTAATTGTCAAATACATAACTTAAAATTGATAGCTTTAAATTATAATTGCAAATTATAACTAGAAGATCTGAACTTGTAATAGGTAAATACAGAACTTCGAATTGTTAATTTCAAACTAAGATTGTAAATAATAATTTGAAGATATGAACTTGTAATAGTCAAATACAGATCTTCGAATTGTTAAATACAAATTATTAGTGCAAATAATAACTTGAAAATCTGAACTTGTAATTGTCAAATACAGAACTTAAAATTGATAGCTTATAATTATAATTGCAAATTATAAGTTGAAGATCTGAACTTGTAATAGGTAAATACAGAACTTCGAATTGTTAATTTCAAACTAAGATTGTAATTAATAATTTGAAGATCTGAACTTGTAATAGTCAAATACAGAACTTCGAATTGTTAAATACATATTATTAGTGCAAATTATAACTTGAAGATCTGAACTTGTAATTGTCAAATACAGAACTTAAAATTGATAGCTTATAATTATAATTGCAAATTATAAGTTGAAGATCTGAACTTGTAATAGGTAAATATAGAACTTCGAATTGTTAATTTCAAACTAAGATTGTAATAAATAATTTGAAGATCTTAACTTGTAATAGTCAAATACAGAACTTCGAATTGTTAAATACAAATTATTAGTGCAAATTATAACTTGAAGATGTGAACTTGTAATTGTCAAATACAGAACTTAGAATTCATAACTTCAAATTATGATTGTAAATAATAATTAGAAGATCTGAACTTGTAATAGTCAAATACAGAACTTCGAATTGTTAAATACAAATTATTAGTGCAAATAATAACTTGAAGATCTGAACTTGTAATTGTCTAATACAGAACTTAGAATTGATAGGTTAAAATTATAATTGCAAATTATAACTTGAAGATCAGAACTTGTAATAGTGAATTACAGAACTTCGAATTGTTAAATACAAATTATTAGTACAAATTATAACTTGAAGATCTGAACTTGTAATTGTCAAATATATAACTTAAAATTGATAGCTTTAAATTATAATTGCAAATTATAACTAGAAGATCTGAACTTGTAATAGGTAAATACTGAACTTCGAATTGTTAATTTCAAACTAAGATTGTAAATAATAATTTGAAGATATGAACTTGTAATAGTCAAATATAGATCTTCGAATTGTTAAAAACAAATTATTAGTGCAAATTATAACTTGAAAATCTGAACTAGTAATTGTCAAATACAGAACTTAAAATTGATAGCTTATAATTATAATTGCAAATTATAAGTTGAAGATCTGAACATGTAATAGGTAAATACAGAACTTCGAATTGTTAATTTCAAACTAAGATTGTAATTAATAATTTGAAGATCTGAACTTGTAATAGTCAAATACAGAACTTCGAATTGTTAAATACATATTATTAGTGCAAATTATAACTTGAAGATCTGAACTTGTAATTGTCAAATACAGAACTTAAAATTGATAGCTTATAATTATAATTGCAAATTATAAGTTGAAGATCTGAACTTGTAATAGGTAAATACAGAACTTCGAATTGTTAATTGCAAACTAAGATTGTAATTAATAATTTGAAGATCTGAACTTTTAATAGTCAAATACAGAACTTCGAATTGTTAAATACAAATTATTAGTGCAAATTATAACTTGCAGATCTGAACTTGTAATTGTCAAATACAGCACTTAGAATTCATAACTTCAAATTATGATTGCAAATTATAACTTGAAGATCTGAACTTGTAATTGTTAAACACAGAACTTAGAATTCATAACTTCAAATTATGATTGTAAATAATAATTAGAAGATCTGAACTTGTAATAGTCAAATACAGAACTTCGAATTGTTAAATACAAATTATTAGTGCAAATAATAACTTGAAGATCTGAACTTGTAATTGTCAAATACAGAACTTAGAATTGATGGCTTATAATTATAATTGCAAATTATAACTTGATGATCTGAACTTGTAATAGTGAATTACAAACTTAGATTTGTGAAATACTAATTATTATTTCAAATTATAACTTGAAGATTTGAACTTGTAATTGTCAAATACAGAACTTAAAATTGATAGCTTATAATTATAATTGCAAATTATAACTAGAAGATCTGAACTTGTAATAGGTAAATACAGAACTTCGAATTGTTAATTTCAAACTAAGATTGTAAATAATAATTTGAAGACCTGAACTTGTAATAGTCAAATACAGAACTTCGAATTGTTAAATACAAATTATTAGTGCAAATTATAGCTTGAAGATCTGAACTTGTAATTGTCAAATACAGCACTTAGAATTCATAACTGCAAATTATGATTGCAATTTATAACTTGAAGATCTGAACTTGTAATTGTAAAATACAGAACTAAGAATTCATAACTTCTAATTATGATTGTAAATAATAATTAGAAGTTCTGAACTTGTAATAGTCAAATAGAGAACTTCGAATTGTTAAATACAAATTATTAGTGCAAATTATAACTTGTAGAACTGAACTTGTAATTGTCAAATACAGAACTTAGAATTCATAACTTCAAATTATGAGTGCTAATTATAACTTGAAGATCTGACCTTGTAATAGTCAAATACAGAACTTAGAATTGTGAAATTACAATTATGATAGCAAATTATAACTTAAAGATCTGAACTTGTAATAGTAAAATACAGAACTTAAAATTGATAGCTTATAATTATAATTGCTAATTATAACTTGAAGATCTGAATTTGTAATAAGTAAATACAGAACTTCGAATTGTTAATTTCAAACTAAGATTGTAAATAATAATTTGAAGATCTGAACTTGTAATAGTCAAATACAGAACTTCGAATTGTTAAATACAAATTATTAGTGCAAATTATAACATGAAGATCTGAACATGTAATTGTCAAATAGAGAACTTAAAATTGATAGCTTATAATTATAATTGCAAATTATAAGTTGAAGTTCTGAACTTGTAATAGGTAAATACAGAACTTCGAATTGTTAATTTTAAACTAAGATTGTAATTAATAATTTGAAGATCTGAACTTGTAATAGTCAAATACAGAACTTCGAATTGTTAAATACAAATTATTAGTGCAAATTATAACTTGAAGATTTGAACTTGTAATTGTCAAATACAGCACTTAGAATTAATAACTTCAAATTAGGATTGCAAATTATAACTTGAAGATCTGAACTTGTAATAGTCAAATACAGAACTTAGAATTGTGAAATTACAATTATGATAGCAAATTATAACTTAAAGATCTGAACTTGTAATAGTAAAATACAGAACTTAAAATTGATAGCTTATAATTATAATTGCTAATTATAACTTGAAGATCTGAATTTGTAATAAGTAAATACAGAACTTCGAATTGTTAATTTCAAACTAAGATTGTAAATAATAATTTGAAGATCTGAACTTGTAATAGTCAAATACAGAACTTCGAATTGTTAAATACAAATTATTAGTGCAAATTATAACATGAAGATCTGAACATGTAATTGTCAAATAGAGAACTTAAAATTGATAGCTTATAATTATAATTGCAAATTATAAGTTGAAGTTCTGAACTTGTAATAGGTAAATACAGAACTTCGAATTGTTAATTTCAAACTAAGATTGTAATTAATAATTTGAAGATCTGAACTTGTAATAGTCAAATACAGAACTTCGAATTGTTAAATACAAATTATTAGTGCAAATTATAACTTGAAGATTTGAACTTATAATTGTCAAATACAGCACTTAGAATTAATAACTTCAAATTAGGATTGCAAATTATAACTTGAAGATCTGAACTTGTAATAGTCAAATACAGAACTTCGAATTGTTAAATACAAATTAATAGTGCAAATTATAACTTGAAGATATGAACTTGTAATTGCCAAATACAGAACTTCGAATAGTTAAATACAAATTATTAGTGCAAATTATAACTTGAAGATCTGAACTTGTAATAGGTAAATACAGAACTTAAAATTGATAGCTTATAATTATAATTGCAAATTATAAGTTGAAGATCTGAACTTGTAATAGTCAAATACAGAACTTAGAATTGCGAAATTCAAATTATGATTGCAAATTATTACTTGAAGATCTGAACTTGTAATAGTCAAATACAGAACTTAAAATTGATAGCTTATAATTATAATTGAAAATTATAACTTGAAGATCTGAATTTGTAATAGGTAAATACAGAACTTCGAATTGTTAATTTCAAACTAAGTTTGTAAATAATAATTTGAAGATCTGAACTTGTAATAGTCAAATACAGAACTTCGAATTGTTAAATACAAATTATTAGTGCAAATTATAACTTGAAGATCTGAACTTGTAATAGTCAAATACAGCACTTAGAATTCATAACTTCAAATTATGATTGCTAATTATAACTTGAAGATCTGAGCTTGTAATAGTCAAATACAGAACTTAGAATTGTAAAATTCAAATCATGATTGCAAATTATAACTTGAAGATCTGAATTTGTAATAGGTAAATACAGAACTTCGAATTGTTAATTTCAAACTAAGATTGTAAATAATAATTTGAAGATCTGAACTTGTAATAGTCAAATACAGAACTTAGAATTGTTAAATACAAATTATTAGTGCAAATTATAACTTGAAGATCTGAACTTGTAATTGTCAAATACAGAACTTAAAATTGATAGCGTATAATTATAATTGCAAATTATAAGTTGAAGATCTGAACTTGTAATAGGTAAATACAGAACTTCGAATTGATAATTTCAAACTAAGATTGTAATAAATAATTTGAAGATCTTAACTTGTAATAGTCAAATACAGAACTTCGAATTGTTAAATACAAATTATTAGTGCAAATTATAACTTGAAGATCTGAACTTGTAATTGTCAAATACAGAACTTAGAATTCATAACTTCAAATTATGATTGCAAATTATAACTGGAAGATCTGAACTGGTAATTGTGAAATACAGAACTTAGAACTCATAACTTCAAATTATGATTGTAAATAATAATTAGAAGATCTGAACTTGTAATTGTCAAATACAGATCTTAAAATTGATAGCTTATAATTATAATTGCAAATTATAAGTTGAAGATCTGAACTTGTAATAGGTAAATACAGAACTTTGAATTGTTAATTTCAAACTAAGATTGTAATTAATAATTTGAAGATCTGAACTTGTAATAGTCAAATGCAGAACTTCGAATTGTTAAATACAAATTATAAGTTCAAATTATAACTTGAAGATCTGAACTTGTAATTGTCAAATACAGAACTTAAAATTGATAGCTTATAATTATAATTGCAAATTATAAGTTTAAGAACTGAACTTGTAATATGTAAATACAGAACTTCGAATTTTTAATTTCAAACTAAGATTGTAATTAATAATTTGAAGATCTGAACTTGTAATAGTCAAATACAGAACTTCGAATTGTTAAATACAAATTATTAGTGCAAATTATAACTTGAAGATCTGAACTTGTAATTGTCAAATACAGAACTTAGAACTCATAACTTCAAATTATGATTGTAAATAATAATTAGAAGATCTGAAGTCAAATACAGAACTTCGAATTGTTAAATACAAATTATTAGGGCAAATTATAACTTGAAGATCTGAACTTGTAATTGTCAAATACAGAACTTAAAATTGATAGCTTATAATTATAATTGCAAATTATAAGTTCTGAACTTGTAATAGGTAAATACAGAACTTCGAATTGTTAATTTCAAACTAAGATTGTAATTAATAATTTGAAGACCTGAACTTGTAATAGTCAAATACAGAACTTCGAATTGTTAAATACAAATTATTAGTGCAAATTATAGCTTGAAGATCTGAACTTGTAATTGTCAAATACAGCACTTAGAATTCATAACTGCAAATTATGATTGCAATTTATAACTTGAAGATCTGAACTTGTAATTGTAAAATACAGAACTAAGAATTCATAACTTCGAATTATGATTGTAAATAATAATTAGAAGTTCTGAACTTGTAATAGTCAAATAGAGAACTTCGAATTGTTAAATACAAATTATTAGTGCAAATTATAACTTGTAGAACTGAACTTGTAATTGTCAAATACAGAACTTAGAATTCATAACTTCAAATTATGAGTGCTAATTATAACTTGAAGATCTGACCTTGTAATAGTCAAATACAGAACTTAGAATTGTGAAATAACAATTATGATAGCAAATTATAACTTAAAGATCTGAACTTGTAATAATAAAATACAGAACTTAGAATTGATAGCTTATAATTATAAATGCAAATTATAACTTGAAGATCTGAACTTGTAATAGTGAATTACAGAACTTCTAATTGTTAATTTCAAACTTAGATTGTAATTAATAATTTGAAGATCTAAACTTGTAATAGTCAAATACAGAACTTAGAATTGTTAAATACAAATTATTAGTGCAAATTATAACTTGAAGATCTGAACTTGTAATTGTCAAATACAGAACTTCGAATTGTTAAATATAAATTATTAGTGCAAATTATAACTTGAAGATCTGAACTTGTAATTGTCAAATACAGCACTTAGAATTCATAACTTCAAATTATGATTGCTAATTATAACTTGAAGATCTGAGCTTGTAATAGTCAAATACAGAACTTGGAATTGTAAAATTCAAATCATGATTGCAAATTATAACTTGAAGATCTGAATTTGTAATAGGTAAATACAGAACTTCGAATTGTTAATTTCAAACTAAGATTGTAAATAATAATTTGAACATCTGAACTTGTAATAGTCAAATACAGAACTTAGAATTGTTAAATACAAATTATTAGTGCAAATTATAACTTGAAGATCTGAACTTGTAATTGTCAAATACAGAACTTAAAATTGATAGCTTATAATTATAATTGCAAATTATAAGTTGAAGATCTGAACTTGTAATAGGTAAATACAGAACTTCGAATTGTTAATTTCAAACTAAGATTGTAATAAATAATTTGAAGATCTTAACTTGTAATAGTCAAATACAGAACTTCGAATTGTTAAATACAAATTATTAGTGCAAATTATAACTTGAAGATCTGAACTTGTAATTGTCAAATACAGAACTTAGAATTCATAACTTCAAATTATGATTGTAAATAATAATTAGAAGATCTGAACTTGTAATAGTCAAATACAGAACTTCGAATTGTTAAATACAAATTATTAGTGCAAATAATAACTTGAAGATCTGAATTTGTAATTGTCTAATACAGAACTTAGAATTGATAGCTTAAAATTATAATTGCAAATTATACCTTGAAGATCTGAACTTGTAATAGTGAATTACAGAACTTCGAATTGTTAAATACAAATTATTAGTACAAATTATAACTTACAGATCTGAACTTGTAATTGTCAAATACATAACTTAAAATTGATAGCTTTAAATTATAATTGCAAATTATAACTAGAAGATCTGAACTTGTAATAGGTAAATACAGAACTTCGAATTGTTAATTTCAAACTAAGATTGTAAATAATAATTTGAAGATATGAACTTGTAATAGTCAAATACAGATCTTCGAATTGTTAAATACAAATTATTAGTGCAAATAATAACTTGAAAATCTGAACTTGTAATTGTCAAATACAGAACTTAAAATTGATAGCTTATAATTATAATTGCAAATTATAAGTTGAAGATCTGAACTTGTAATAGGTAAATACAGAACTTCGAATTGTTAATTTCAAACTAAGATTGTAATTAATAATTTGAAGATCTGAACTTGTAATAGTCAAATACAGAACTTCGAATTGTTAAATACATATTATTAGTGCAAATTATAACTTGAAGATCTGAACTTGTAATTGTCAAATACAGAACTTAAAATTGATAGCTTATAATTATAATTGCAAATTATAAGTTGAAGATCTGAACTTGTAATAGGTAAATATAGAACTTCGAATTGTTAATTTCAAACTAAGATTGTAATAAATAATTTGAAGATCTTAACTTGTAATAGTCAAATACAGAACTTCGAATTGTTAAATACAAATTATTAGTGCAAATTATAACTTGAAGATGTGAACTTGTAATTGTCAAATACAGAACTTAGAATTCATAACTTCAAATTATGATTGTAAATAATAATTAGAAGATCTGAACTTGTAATAGTCAAATACAGAACTTCGAATTGTTAAATACAAATTATTAGTGCAAATAATAACTTGAAGATCTGAACTTGTAATTGTCTAATACAGAACTTAGAATTGATAGGTTAAAATTATAATTGCAAATTATAACTTGAAGATCAGAACTTGTAATAGTGAATTACAGAACTTCGAATTGTTAAATACAAATTATTAGTACAAATTATAACTTGAAGATCTGAACTTGTAATTGTCAAATATATAACTTAAAATTGATAGCTTTAAATTATAATTGCAAATTATAACTAGAAGATCTGAACTTGTAATAGGTAAATACAGAACTTCGAATTGTTAATTTCAAACTAAGATTGTAAATAATAATTTGAAGATATGAACTTGTAATAGTCAAATATAGATCTTCGAATTGTTAAAAACAAATTATTAGTGCAAATAATAACTTGAAAATCTGAACTTGTAATTGTCAAATACAGAACTTAAAATTGATAGCTTATAATTATAATTGCAAATTATAAGTTGAAGATCTGAACTTGTAATAGGTAAATACAGAACTTCGAATTGTTAATTTCAAACTAAGATTGTAATTAATAATTTGAAGATCTGAACTTGTAATAGTCAAATACAGAACTTCGAATTGTTAAATACATATTATTAGTGCAAATTATAACTTGAAGATCTGAACTTGTAATTGTCAAATACAGAACTTAAAATTGATAGCTTATAATTATAATTGCAAATTATAAGTTGAAGATCTGAACTTGTAATAGGTAAATATAGAACTTCGAATTGTTAATTTCAAACTAAGATTGTAATAAATAATTTGAAGATCTTAACTTGTAATAGTCAAATACAGAACTTCGAATTGTTAAATACAAATTATTAGTGCAAATTATAACTTGAAGATGTGAACTTGTAATTGTCAAATACAGAACTTAGAATTCATAACTTCAAATTATGATTGTAAATAATAATTAGAAGATCTGAACTTGTAATAGTCAAATACAGAACTTCGAATTGTTAAATACAAATTATTAGTGCAAATAATAACTTGAAGATCTGAACTTGTAATTGTCTAATACAGAACTTAGAATTGATAGGTTAAAATTATAATTGCAAATTATAACTTGAAGATCAGAACTTGTAATAGTGAATTACAGAACTTCGAATTGTTAAATACAAATTATTAGTACAAATTATAACTTGAAGATCTGAACTTGTAATTGTCAAATATATAACTTAAAATTGATAGCTTTAAATTATAATTGCAAATTATAACTAGAAGATCTGAACTTGTAATAGGTAAATACAGAACTTCGAATTGTTAATTTCAAACTAAGATTGTAAATAATAATTTGAAGATATGAACTTGTAATAGTCAAATATAGATCTTCGAATTGTTAAAAACAAATTATTAGTGCAAATTATAACTTGAAAATCTGAACTAGTAATTGTCAAATACAGAACTTAAAATTGATAGCTTATAATTATAATTGCAAATTATAAGTTGAAGATCTGAACATGTAATAGGTAAATACAGAACTTCGAATTGTTAATTTCAAACTAAGATTGTAATTAATAATTTGAAGATCTGAACTTGTAATAGTCAAATACAGAACTTCGAATTGTTAAATACATATTATTAGTGCAAATTATAACTTGAAGATCTGAACTTGTAATTGTCAAATACAGAACTTAAAATTGATAGCTTATAATTATAATTGCAAATTATAAGTTGAAGATCTGAACTTGTAATAGGTAAATACAGAACTTCGAATTGTTAATTGCAAACTAAGATTGTAATTAATAATTTGAAGATCTGAACTTTTAATAGTCAAATACAGAACTTCGAATTGTTAAATACAAATTATTAGTGCAAATTATAACTTGCAGATCTGAACTTGTAATTGTCAAATACAGCACTTAGAATTCATAACTTCAAATTATGATTGCAAATTATAACTTGAAGATCTGAACTTGTAATTGTTAAACACAGAACTTAGAATTCATAACTTCAAATTATGATTGTAAATAATAATTAGAAGATCTGAACTTGTAATAGTCAAATACAGAATTTCGAATTGTTAAATACAAATTATTAGTGCAAATAATAACTTGAAGATCTGAACTTGTAATTGTCAAATACAGAACTTAGAATTGATGGCTTATAATTATAATTGCAAATTATAACTTGATGATCTGAACTTGTAATAGTGAATTACAAACTTAGATTTGTGAAATACTAATTATTATTTCAAATTATAACTTGAAGATTTGAACTTGTAATTGTCAAATACAGAACTTAAAATTGATAGCTTATAATTATAATTGCAAATTATAACTAGAAGATCTGAACTTGTAATAGGTAAATACAGAACTTCGAATTGTTAATTTCAAACTAAGATTGTAAATAATAATTTGAAGACCTGAACTTGTAATAGTCAAATACAGAACTTCGAATTGTTAAATACAAATTATTAGTGCAAATTATAGCTTGAAGATCTGAACTTGTAATTGTCAAATACAGCACTTAGAATTCATAACTGCAAATTATGATTGCAATTTATAACTTGAAGATCTGAACTTGTAATTGTAAAATACAGAACTAAGAATTCATAACTTCTAATTATGATTGTAAATAATAATTAGAAGTTCTGAACTTGTAATAGTCAAATAGAGAACTTCGAATTGTTAAATACAAATTATTAGTGCAAATTATAACTTGTAGAACTGAACTTGTAATTGTCAAATACAGAACTTAGAATTCATAACTTCAAATTATGAGTGCTAATTATAACTTGAAGATCTGACCTTGTAATAGTCAAATACAGAACTTAGAATTGTGAAATTACAATTATGATAGCAAATTATAACTTAAAGATCTGAACTTGTAATAGTAAAATACAGAACTTAAAATTGATAGCTTATAATTATAATTGCTAATTATAACTTGAAGATCTGAATTTGTAATAAGTAAATACAGAACTTCGAATTGTTAATTTCAAACTAAGATTGTAAATAATAATTTGAAGATCTGAACTTGTAATAGTCAAATACAGAACTTCGAATTGTTAAATACAAATTATTAGTGCAAATTATAACATGAAGATCTGAACATGTAATTGTCAAATAGAGAACTTAAAATTGATAGCTTATAATTATAATTGCAAATTATAAGTTGAAGTTCTGAACTTGTAATAGGTAAATACAGAACTTCGAATTGTTAATTTTAAACTAAGATTGTAATTAATAATTTGAAGATCTGAACTTGTAATAGTCAAATACAGAACTTCGAATTGTTAAATACAAATTATTAGTGCAAATTATAACTTGAAGATTTGAACTTGTAATTGTCAAATACAGCACTTAGAATTAATAACTTCAAATTAGGATTGCAAATTATAACTTGAAGATCTGAACTTGTAATAGTCAAATACAGAACTTAGAATTGTGAAATTACAATTATGATAGCAAATTATAACTTAAAGATCTGAACTTGTAATAGTAAAATACAGAACTTAAAATTGATAGCTTATAATTATAATTGCTAATTATAACTTGAAGATCTGAATTTGTAATAAGTAAATACAGAACTTCGAATTGTTAATTTCAAACTAAGATTGTAAATAATAATTTGAAGATCTGAACTTGTAATAGTCAAATACAGAACTTCGAATTGTTAAATACAAATTATTAGTGCAAATTATAACATGAAGATCTGAACATGTAATTGTCAAATAGAGAACTTAAAATTGATAGCTTATAATTATAATTGCAAATTATAAGTTGAAGTTCTGAACTTGTAATAGGTAAATACAGAACTTCGAATTGTTAATTTCAAACTAAGATTGTAATTAATAATTTGAAGATCTGAACTTGTAATAGTCAAATACAGAACTTCGAATTGTTAAATACAAATTATTAGTGCAAATTATAACTTGAAGATTTGAACTTATAATTGTCAAATACAGCACTTAGAATTAATAACTTCAAATTAGGATTGCAAATTATAACTTGAAGATCTGAACTTGTAATAGTCAAATACAGAACTTCGAATTGTTAAATACAAATTAATAGTGCAAATTATAACTTGAAGATATGAACTTGTAATTGCCAAATACAGAACTTCGAATAGTTAAATACAAATTATTAGTGCAAATTATAACTTGAAGATCTGAACTTGTAATAGGTAAATACAGAACTTAAAATTGATAGCTTATAATTATAATTGCAAATTATAAGTTGAAGATCTGAACTTGTAATAGTCAAATACAGAACTTAGAATTGCGAAATTCAAATTATGATTGCAAATTATTACTTGAAGATCTGAACTTGTAATAGTCAAATACAGAACTTAAAATTGATAGCTTATAATTATAATTGAAAATTATAACTTGAAGATCTGAATTTGTAATAGGTAAATACAGAACTTCGAATTGTTAATTTCAAACTAAGTTTGTAAATAATAATTTGAAGATCTGAACTTGTAATAGTCAAATACAGAACTTCGAATTGTTAAATACAAATTATTAGTGCAAATTATAACTTGAAGATCTGAACTTGTAATAGTCAAATACAGCACTTAGAATTCATAACTTCAAATTATGATTGCTAATTATAACTTGAAGATCTGAGCTTGTAATAGTCAAATACAGAACTTAGAATTGTAAAATTCAAATCATGATTGCAAATTATAACTTGAAGATCTGAATTTGTAATAGGTAAATACAGAACTTCGAATTGTTAATTTCAAACTAAGATTGTAAATAATAATTTGAAGATCTGAACTTGTAATAGTCAAATACAGAACTTAGAATTGTTAAATACAAATTATTAGTGCAAATTATAACTTGAAGATCTGAACTTGTAATTGTCAAATACAGAACTTAAAATTGATAGCGTATAATTATAATTGCAAATTATAAGTTGAAGATCTGAACTTGTAATAGGTAAATACAGAACTTCGAATTGATAATTTCAAACTAAGATTGTAATAAATAATTTGAAGATCTTAACTTGTAATAGTCAAATACAGAACTTCGAATTGTTAAATACAAATTATTAGTGCAAATTATAACTTGAAGATCTGAACTTGTAATTGTCAAATACAGAACTTAGAATTCATAACTTCAAATTATGATTGCAAATTATAACTGGAAGATCTGAACTGGTAATTGTGAAATACAGAACTTAGAACTCATAACTTCAAATTATGATTGTAAATAATAATTAGAAGATCTGAACTTGTAATTGTCAAATACAGATCTTAAAATTGATAGCTTATAATTATAATTGCAAATTATAAGTTGAAGATCTGAACTTGTAATAGGTAAATACAGAACTTTGAATTGTTAATTTCAAACTAAGATTGTAATTAATAATTTGAAGATCTGAACTTGTAATAGTCAAATGCAGAACTTCGAATTGTTAAATACAAATTATAAGTTCAAATTATAACTTGAAGATCTGAACTTGTAATTGTCAAATACAGAACTTAAAATTGATAGCTTATAATTATAATTGCAAATTATAAGTTTAAGAACTGAACTTGTAATATGTAAATACAGAACTTCGAATTTTTAATTTCAAACTAAGATTGTAATTAATAATTTGAAGATCTGAACTTGTAATAGTCAAATACAGAACTTCGAATTGTTAAATACAAATTATTAGTGCAAATTATAACTTGAAGATCTGTACTTGTAATTGTCAAATACAGAACTTAGAACTCATAACTTCAAATTATGATTGTAAATAATAATTAGAAGATCTGAAGTCAAATACAGAACTTCGAATTGTTAAATACAAATTATTAGGGCAAATTATAACTTGAAGATCTGAACTTGTAATTGTCAAATACAGAACTTAAAATTGATAGCTTATAATTATAATTGCAAATTATAAGTTCTGAACTTGTAATAGGTAAATACAGAACTTCGAATTGTTAATTTCAAACTAAGATTGTAATTAATAATTTGAAGATCTGAACTTGTAATAGTCAAATACAGAACTCCGAATTGTTAAATACAAATTATTAGAGCAAATTATAACTTGAAGATCTGAACTTGTAATTGTCAAATACAGCACTTAGAATTCATAACTTCAAATTATGATTGCAAATTATAACTGGAAGATCTGAACTTGTAATATGTAACTACAGAACTTCGAATTGTTAATTTCAAACTAAAATTGTAATTAATAATTTGAAGATCTGAACTTGTAATAGTCAAATACAGAACTTCGAATTGTTAAATACAAATTATTAGTGCAAATTATAACTTGAAGATCTGAACTTGTAATTGTCAAATACAGAACTTAGAATTCATAACTTCAAATTATGATTGTAAATAATAATTAGAAGATCTGAACTTGTAATAGTCAAATACAGAACTTAGAATTGATAGCTTATAATTATAATTGCAAATTATAACTTGTAGATCTGAACTTGTAATAGTGAATTACAGAACTTAGATTTGTTAAATACTAATTATTATTTTAAATTATAACTTGAAGATCTGAACTTGTATTGTCAATTACGGAACTTAAAATTGATAGCTTATAATTATAATTGCAAATTATAACTTGAAGATCTCAACTTGTAATAGGTAAATACAGAACTTCGAATTGTTAATTTCAAACTAAGATTGTAAATAATAATTTGAAGATCTGAACTTGTAATAGTCAAATACAGAACTTCGAATTGTTAAATACAAATTATTAGTGCAAATTATAACTTGAAGATCTGAACTTGTAATTGTCTAATACAGAACTTAGAATTGATAGCTTAAAATTATAATTGCAAATTATAACTTGAAGATCTGAACTTGTAATAGTGAATTACAGAACTTCGAATTGTTAAATACAAATTATTAGTACAAATTATAACTTGAAGATCTGAACTTGTAATTGTCAAATACAGAACTTAAAATTGATAGCTTATAATTATAATTGCAAATTATAACTAGAAGATCTGAACTAGTAATAGGTAAATACAGAACTTCGAATTGTTAATTTCAAACTAAGATTGTAAATAATAATTTGAAGATCTGAACTTGTAATAGTCAAATACAGAACTTAGAATTGTTAAATACAAATTATTAGTGCAAATTATAACTTGAAAATCTGAACTTGTAATTGTCAAATACAGAACTTAAAATTGATAGCTTATATTTATAATTGCAAATTATAAGTTGAAGATCTGAACTTGTAATAGGTAAATACAGAACTTCGAATTGTTAATTTCAAACTAACATTGTAATTAATAATTTGAAGATCTGAACTTGTAATGGTCAAATACAGAACTTCGAATTGTTAAATACAAATTATTAGTGCAAATTATAACTTGAAGATCTGAACTTGTAATTGTCAAATACAGCACTTAGAATTCATAACTTGAAATTATGATTGCAAATTATAACTTGAAGATCTGAACTTGTAATTGTAAAATACAGAACTAAGAATTCATAACTTCAAATTATGATTGTAAATAATAATTAGACGATCTGAACTTGTAATAGTCAAATACAGAACTTCGAATTGTTAAATACAAATTATTAGTGCAAATTACAACTTGAAGATCTGAACTTGTAATTGTCAAATACAGAACTAAAATTCATAACTTCAAATTATGATTGCTAATTATAACTTGAAGATCTGAACTTGTAATAGTGAAATACAGAACTTAGAATTGGGAAATTCAAATTATGATTGCAAATTATAACTTGAAGATCTGAACTTGTAATAGTCAAATACAGAACTTAAAATTGATAGGTAATAATTATAATTGCAAATTATAAGTTGAAGATCTGAACTTGTAATAGGTAAATACAGAACTTCGAATTGTTAATTTCAAACTAAGATTGTAATTAATAATTTGAAGATCTGAACTTGTAATAGTCAAATACAGAACTTCAAATTGTTAAATACAAATTATTAGTGCAAATTATAACTTGAAGATCTGAACTTGTAATTGTCAAATACAGAACTTAGAATTGATAGCTTATAATTATAATTGCAAATTATAACTTGACGAACTGAACTTGTAATAGTGAATTATAGAACTTAATTTGTTAAATACTAATTATTATTTCAAATTATAACTTGAAGATCTGAACTTGTAATTGTCAAATACAGAACTTAAAATTGATAGCTTATAATTATAATTGCAAATTATTACTAGAAGATCTGAACTTGTAATAAGAAAATACAGAACTTCGAATTGTTAATTTCTAACTAAGATTGTAAATAATAATTTGAAGACCTGAACTTGTAATAGTCAAATACAGAACTTCGAATTGTTAAATACAAATTATTAGTGCAAATTATAACTTGAAGATCTAAACTTGTAATTGTCAAATACAGCACTTAGAATTCATAACTTCAAATTATGATTGCAAATTATAACTGGAAGATCTGAACTTGTAATATGTAAATACAGAACTTCGAATTGTTAATTTCAAACTAAGATTGTAATTAATAATTTGAAGATCTGAACTTGTAATAGTCAAATACAGAACTTCGAATTGTTAAATACAAATTATTAGTGCAAATTATAACTTGAAGATCTGAACTTGTAATTGTCAAATACAGCACTTAGAATTCATAACTTCAAATTATGATTGCAAATTATAACTGGAAGATCTGAACTTGTAATATGTAAATACAGAACTTCGAATTGTTAATTTCAAACTAAGATTGTAATTAATAATTTGAAGATCTGAACTTGTAATAGTCAAATACAGAACTTCGAATTGTTAAATACAAATTATTAGTGCAAATTATAACTTGAAGATCTGAACTTGTAATTGTCAAATACAGAACTTAAAATTGATAGCTTATAATTATAATTGCAAATTATAACTTGAAGATCTGAATTTGTAATAAGTAAATACAGAACTTCGAATTGTTAATTTCAAACTAAGATTGTAAATAATAATTTGAAGATCTGAACTTGTAATAGTCAAATACAGAACTTAGAATTGTTAAATACAAATTATTAGTGCAAATTATAACTTCAAGATCTGAACTTGTAATTGTCAAATACAGAACTTAAAATTGATAGCTTATAATTATAATTGCAAATTATAACTTGAAGATCTGAATTTGTAATAAGTAGGTAAATACAGAACTTCGAATTGTTAATTTCAAACTAAGATTGTAAATAATAATTTGAAGATCTGAACTTGTAATAGTCAAATACAGAACTTAGAATTGTTAAATTCAAATTATTAGTGCAAATTATAACTTGAAGATATGAACTTGTAATTGTCAAATTCAGAACTTAGAATTGATAGCTTATAATTATAATTGCAAATTATAACTTGAAGATCTGAACTTGTAATAGTGAATTACAGAACTTAGATTTGTTAAATACTAATTACTATTTTAAATTATAACTTGAAGATCTGAACTTGTAATTGTCAATTACGGAACTTAAAATTGATAGCTTATAATTATAATTGCAAATTATAACTTGAAGATCTGAACTTGTAATAGGTAAATACAGAACTTCGAATTGTTAATTTCAAACTAAGATTGTAAATAATAATTTGAAGATCTGAACTTGTAATAGTCAAATACAGAACTTCGAATTGTTAAATACAAATTATTAGTGCAAATTATAACTTGAAGATCTGAACTTGTAATTGTCAAATACAGAACTTCGAATTGTCAAATACAAATTATTAGTGCAAATTATAACTTGAAGATCTGAACTTGTACTTGTCTAATACAGAACTTAGAATTGATAGCTTAAAATTATAATTGCAAATTATAACTTGAAGATCTGAACTTGTAATAGTGAATTACAGAACTTCGAATTGTTAAATACAAATTATTAGTACAAATTATAACTTGAAGATCTGAACTTGTAATTGTCAAATACAGAATTTAAAATTGATAGCTTATAATTATAATTGCAAATTATAACTAGAAGATCTGAACTAGTAATAGGTAAATACAGAACTTCGAATTGTTAATTTCAAACTAAGATTGTAAATAATAATTTGAAGATCTGAACTTGTAATAGTCAAATACAGAACTTCGAATTGTTAAATACAAATTATTAGTGCAAATTATAACTTGAAAATCTGAACTTGTAATTGTCAAATACAGAACTTAAAATTGATAGCTTATATTTATAATTGCAAATTATAAGTTGAAGATCTGAACTTGTAATAGGTAAATACAGAACTTCGAATTGTTAATTTCAAACTAAGATTGTAATTAATAATTTGAAGATCTGAACTTGTAATGGTCAAATACAGAACTTCGAATTGTTAAATACAAATTATTAGTGCAAATTATAACTTGAAGATCTGAACTTGTAATTGTCAAATACAGCACTTAGAATTCATAACTTGAAATTATGATTGCAAATTATAACTTGAAGATCTGAACTTGTAATTGTAAAATACAGAACTAAGAATTCATAACTTCTAATTATGATTGTAAATAATAATTAGAAGATCTGAACTTGTAATAGTCAAATACAGAACTTCGAATTGTTAAATACAAATTATTAGTGCAAATTACAACTTGAAGATCTGAACTTGTAATTGTCAAATACAGAACTAAAATTCATAACTTCAAATTATGATTGCTAATTATAACTTGAAGATCTGAACTTGTAATAGTCAAATACAGAACTTAGAATTGGGAAATTCAAATTATGATTGCAAATTATAACTTGAAGATCTGAACTTGTAATAGTCAAATACAGAACTTAAAATTGATAGCTTATAATTATAATTGCAAATTATAACTTGAAGATCTGAATTTGTAGTAGGAAAATTAGAACTTCGAATTGTTAATTTCAAACTAAAATTGTAAATAATAATTTGAAGTTCTGAACTTGTAATAGTCAAATACAGAACTTCCAATTGTTAAATACAAATTATTAGTGCAAATTATAACTTGAAGATCTGAACTAGTAATTGTCAAATACAGAACTTAAAATTGATAGGTAATAATTATAATTGCAAATTATAAGTTGAAGATCTGAACTTGTAATAGGTAAATACAGAACTTCGAATTGTTAATTTCAAACTAAGATTGTAATTAATAATTTGAAGATCTGAACTTGTAATAGTCAAATACAGAACTTCAAATTGTTAATTACAAATTATTAGTGCAAATTATAACTTGAAGATCTGAACTTGTAATTGTCAAATACAGAACTTAGAATTGATAGCTTATAATTATAATTGCAAATTATAACTTGACGAACTGAACTTGTAATAGTGAATTATAGAACTTAGATTTGTTAAATACTAATTATTATTTCAAATTATAACTTGAAGATCTAAACTTGTAATTGTCAAATACAGAACTTAAAATTGATAGCTTTTAATTATAATTGCAAATTATAACTAGAAGATCTGAACTTGTAATAAGTAAATACAGAACTTCGAATTGTTAATTTCAAACTAAGATTGTAAATAATAATTTGAAGACCTGAACTTGTAATAGTCAAATACAGAACTTCGAATTGTTAAATACAAATTATTAGTGCAAATTATAACTTGTAAATCTGAACTTGTAATTGTCAAATACAGAACTTAAAATTGATAGTTTATAATTATAATTGCAAATTATAAGTTGAAGAGCTGAACTTGGAATAGGTAAATACAGAACTTCGAATTGTTAATTTCAAACTAAGATTGTAATTAATAATTTGAGGATCTGAACTTGTAATAGTCAAATACAGAACTTCGAATTGTTAAATACAAATTATTAGTGCAAATTATAACTTGAAGATCTGAACTTGTAATTGTCAAATACAGAACTTAGAATTCATAACTTCAAATTATGATTGCTAATTATAACTTGAAGATCTGAACTTGTAATAGTCAAATACAGAACTTAGAATTGGGAAATTCAAATTATGTTTGCAAATTATAACTTGAAGATCTGGACTTGTAATAGTCAAATACAGAACTTAAAATTGATAGCTTATAATTATAATTGCAAATTATAAGTTGAAGATCTGAACTTGTAATAGGTAAATACAGAACTTCGAATTGTTAATTTCAAACTAAGATTGTAAATAATAATTTGAAGATCTGAACTTGTAATAGTCAAATACAGTACTTCGAATTGTTAAATACAAATTTGTAGTGCAAATTATAACTTGAAGATCTGAACTTGTAATTGTCAAATACAGAACTTAAAATTGATAGCTTATAATTATAATTGAAAATTATAAGTTGAAGATCTGAACTTGTAATAGGTAAATACAGAACTTCTAATTGTTAATTTCAAACTAAGATTGTAATTAATAATTTGAAGATCTGAACTTGTAATAGTCAAATACAGATCTCCGAATTGTTAAATACAAATTATTAGTGCAAATTATAACTTGAAGATCTGAACTTGAAATTGTCAAATACAGAACTTAGAATTCATAACTTCAAATTATGATTGCTAATTATAACTTGAAGATCTGAACTTGTAATAGTCAAACACAGAACTTAGAATTGGGAAATTCAAATTATGATTGCAAATTATAACTTGAAGATCTGAACTTGTAATAGTCAAATACAGAACTTAAAATTGATAGCTAATAATTATAATTGCAAATTATAACTTGAAGATCTGAATTTGTAATAGGTAAATACAGAACTTCGAATTGTTAATTTCAAACTAAGATTGTAAATAATAATTTGAAGATCTGAACTTGTAATAGTCAAATACAGAACTACGAATTGTTAAATACAAATTATTAGTGCAAATTATAACTTGAAGATCTGAACTTGTAATTGTCAAATACAGAACTTAAAATTGATAGCTTATAATTATAATTGCAAATTATAAGTTGAAGATCTGAACTTGTAATAGGTAAATACAGAACTTCGAATTGTTAATTTCAAACTAGGATTGTAATTAATAATTTGAAGATCTGAACTTGTAATTGTCAAATACAGCTCTTAGAATTCATAACTTCAAATTATGATTGCTAATTATAACTTGAAGATCTGAACTTGAAATAGTCAAATACAGAACTTAGAATTGTAAAATTCAAATCATGATTGCAAATTATAACTTGAAGATCTGAACTTGTAATAGTCAAATACAGAACTTAAAATTGATAGCTTATAATTATAATTGCAAATTATAACTTGAAGATCTGAATTTGTAATAGGTAAATACAGAACTTCGAATTGTTAATTTCAAACTAAGATTGTAAATAATAATTTGAAGATCTGAACTTGTAATAGTCAAATACAGAACTTAGAATTGTTAAATACAAATTATTAGTGCAAATTATAACTTGTAGATCTGAACTTGTAATTGTCAAATACAGAACTTAAAATTGATAGCTTAAATTATAATTGCAAATTATAAGTTGAAGATCTGAACTTGTAATAGGTAAATACAGAACTTCTAATTGTTAATTTCCAACTAATATTGTAATTAATAATTTGAAGATCTGAACTTGTAATAGTCAAATTCAGAACTTAGAATTCATAACTTCAAATTATGATTGCAAATTATAACTTGAAGATCTGAACTTGTAATTGGAAAATACAGAACTAAGAATTCATAACTTCAAATTATGATTGTAAATAATAATTAGAAGATCTGAACTTGTAATAGTCAAATACAGAACTACGAATATTTAAATACAAATTATTAGTGCAAATTTTAACTTGAAGATCTGAACTTGTAATTGTCAAATACAGAACTTAGAATTCATAACTTCAAATTATGATTGCTAATTATAACTTGAAGATCTGAACTTGTAATAGTCAAATACAGAACATAAAATTGATAGCTTATAATTATAATTGCAAATTATAACTTGAAGATCTGAATTTGTAATAGGTAAATACAGAACTTCGAATTGTTAATTTCAAACTAAGATTGTAAATAATATTTTGAAGATCTGAACTTGTAATAGTCAAATACAGAACTTCGAATTGTTAAATACAAATTATTAGTGCAAATTATAACTTGAAGATCTGAACTTGTAATTGTGAAATACAGAACTTAAAATTGATTGCTTATAATTATAATTGCTAATTATAAGTTGAAGATCTGAACTTGTAATAGGTAAATACAGAACTTCTAATTGTTAATTTCAAACTAGGATTGTAATTAATAATTTGAAGATCTGAACTTGCAATAGTCAAATACAGAACTTCGAATTGTTAAATACAAATTATTAGTGCAAATTATAACTTGAAGATCTGAACTTGTAATTGTCAAATACAGAACTTAGAATTCATAACTTCAAATTATGATTGCTAACTATAACTTGAAGATCTGAACTTGAAATAGTCAAATACAGAACTTAGAATAGTAAAATTCAAATTATGATTCCTATTATAACTTGAAGATCTGAACTTGTAATAGTCAAATACAGAACTTAAAATTGATAGCTTATAATTATAATTGCAAATTATAACTTGAAGATCTGAATTTGTAATAGGTAAATACAGAACTTCGAATTGTTAATTTCAAACTAAGATTGTAAATAATAATTTGAAGATCTGAACTTGTAATAGTCAAATACAGAACTTCGAATTGTTAAATACAAATTATTAGTGCAAATTATAACTTGCAGATCTGAACTTGTCATTGTCAAATACAGAACTTAAAATTGATAGCTTATAATTATAATTGCAAATTATAAGTTGAAGATCTGAACTTGTAATAGGTAAATACAAAACTTCGAATTGTTAATTTCAAACTAAGATTGTAATTAATAATTTGAAGATCTGAACTTGTAATAGTCAAATACAGAACTTAGAATTGTAAAATTCAAATTATGATTGCAAATTATAACTTGAAGATCTGAACTTGTAATAGTCAAATACAGAACTTAAAAGTGATAGCTAATAATTATAATTGCAAATTATAACTTGAAGATCTGAATTTGTAATAGGTAAATACAGAACTTCGAATTGTTAATTTCAAACTAAGATTGTAAAAAATAATTTGAAGATCTGAACTTGTAATAGTCAAATAAGGTACTTCGAATTGTTAAATACAAATTATTAGAGCAAATTATAACTTGAAGATCTGAACTTGTAATTGTCAAATACAGAACTTAAAATTGATAGCTTATAATTATAATTGCAAATTATAAGTTGAAAATCTGAACTTGTAATAGGTAAATACAGAACTTCTAATTGTTAATTTCAAACTAAGATTGTAATTAATAATTTGAAGATCTGAACTTGTAATAGTCAAATACAGATCTCCGAATTGTTAAATACAAATTATTAGTGCAAATTATAACTTGAAGATCTGAACTTGAAATTGTCAAATACAGAACTTAGAATTCATAACTTCAAATTATGATTGCTAATTATAACTTGAAGATCTGAACTTGTAATAGTCAAACACAGAACTTAGAATTGGGAAATTCAAATTATGATTGCAAATTATAACTTGAAGATCTGAACTTGTAATAGTCAAATACAGAACTTAAAATTGATAGCTAATGATTATAATTGCAAATTATAACTTGAAGATCTGAATTTGTAATAGGTAAATACAGAACTTCGAATTGTTAATTTCAAACTAAGATTGTAAATAATAATTTGAAGATCTGAACTTGTAATAGTCAAATACAGAACTACGAATTGTTAAATACAAATTATTAGTGCAAATTATAACTTGAAGATCTGAACTTGTAATTGTCAAATACAGAACTTAAAATTGATAGCTTATAATTATAATTGCAAATTATAAGTTGAAGATCTGAACTTGTAATAGGTAAATACAGAACTTCGAATTGTTAATTTCAAACTAGGATTGTAATTAATAATTTGAAGATCTAAACTTGTAATAGTCAAATGCAGAACTCCGAATTGTTAAATACAAATTATTAGTGCAAATTATAACTTGAAGATCTGAACTTGTAATTGTCAAATACAGCACTTAGAATTCATAACTTCAAATTATGATTGCTAATTATAACTTGAAGATCTGAACTTGAAATAGTCAAATACAGAACTTAGAATTGTAAAATTCAAATCATGATTGCAAATTATAACTTGAAGATCTGAACTTGTAATAGTCAAATACAGAACTTAAAATTGATAGCTTATAATTATAATTGCAAATTATAACTTGAAGATCTGAATTTGTAATAGGTAAATACAGAACTTCGAATTGTTAATTTCAAACTAAGATTGTAAATAATAATTTGAAGATCTGAACTTGTAATAGTCAAATACAGAACTTAGAATTGTTAAATACAAATTATTAGTGCAAATTATAACTTGTAGATCTGAACTTGTAATTGTCAAATACAGAACTTAAAATTGATAGCTTAAATTATAATTGCAAATTATAAGTTGAAGATCTGAACTTGTAATAGGTAAATACAGAACTTCTAATTGTTAATTTCCAACTAATATTGTAATTAATAATTTGAAGATCTGAACTTGTAATAGTCAAATTCAGAACTTAGAATTCATAACTTCAAATTATGATTGCAAATTATAACTTGAAGATCTGAACTTGTAATTGGAAAATACAGAACTAAGAATTCATAACTTCAAATTATGATTGTAAATAATAATTAGAAGATCTGAACTTGTAATAGTCAAATACAGAACTACGAATATTTAAATACAAATTATTAGTGCAAATTATAACTTGAAGATCTGAACTTGTAATTGTCAAATACAGAACTTAGAATTCATAACTTCAAATTATGATTGCTAATTATAACTTGAAGATCTGAACTTGTAATAGTCAAATACAGAACTTAGAATTGGGAAATTCAAATTATGATTGCAAATTATAACTTGAAGATCTGAACTTGTAATAGTCAAATACAGAACATAAAATTGATAGCTTATAATTATAATTGCAAATTATAACTTGAAGATCTGAATTTGTAATAGGTAAATACAGAACTTCGAATTGTTAATTTCAAACTAAGATTGTAAATAATATTTTGAAGATCTGAACTTGTAATAGTCAAATACAGAACTTCGAATTGTTAAATACAAATTATTAGTGCAAATTATAACTTGAAGATCTGAACTTGTAATTGTGAAATACAGAACTTAAAATTGATTGCTTATAATTATAATTGCAAATTATAAGTTGAAGATCTGAACTTGTAATAGGTAAATACAGAACTTCTAATTGTTAATTTCAAACTAGGATTGTAATTAATAATTTGAAGATCTGAACTTGCAATAGTCAAATACAGAACTTCGAATTGTTAAATACAAATTATTAGTGCAAATTATAACTTGAAGATCTGAACTTGTAATTGTCAAATACAGAACTTAGAATTCATAACTTCAAATTATGATTGCTAACTATAACTTGAAGATCTGAACTTGAAATAGTCAAATACAGAACTTAGAATAGTAAAATTCAAATTATGATTCCTATTATAACTTGAAGATCTGAACTTGTAATAGTCAAATACAGAACTTAAAATTGATAGCTTATAATTATAATTGCAAATTATAACTTGAAGATCTGAATTTGTAATAGGTAAATACAGAACTTCGAATTGTTAATTTCAAACTAAGATTGTAAATAATAATTTGAAGATCTGAACTTGTAATAGTCAAATACAGAACTTCGAATTGTTAAATACAAATTATTAGTGCAAATTATAACTTGCAGATCTGAACTTGTCATTGTCAAATACAGAACTTAAAATTGATAGCTTATAATTATAATTGCAAATTATAAGTTGAAGATCTGAACTTGTAATAGGTAAATACAAAACTTCGAATTGTTAATTTCAAACTAAGATTGTAATTAATAATTTGAAGATCTGAACTTGTAATAGTCAAATACAGAACTTAGAATTGTAAAATTCAAATTATGATTGCAAATTATAACTTGAAGATCTGAACTTGTAATAGTCAAATACAGAACTTAAAATTGATAGCTAATAATTATAATTGCAAATTATAACTTGAAGATCTGAATTTGTAATAGGTAAATACAGAACTTCGAATTGTTAATTTCAAACTAAGATTGTAAAAAATAATTTGAAGATCTGAACTTGTAATAGTCAAATAAGGTACTTCGAATTGTTAAATACAAATTATTAGAGCAAATTATAACTTGAAGATCTGAACTTGTAATTGTCAAATACAGAACTTAAAATTGATAGCTTATAATTATAATTGCAAATTATAAGTTGAAAATCTGAACTTGTAATAGGTAAATACAGAACTTCGAATTGTTAATTTCAAACTAAGATTGTAATTAATAATTTGAAGATCTAAACTTGTAATAGTCAAATACTGAACTTCGAATTGTTAAATACAAATTATAAGTGCAAATTATAACTTGAAGATCTGAACTGGTAATTGTCAAATAGAGAACTTAAAATTGATAGCTTATAATTATAATTGCAAATTATAAGTTGAAGATCTGAACTTGTAATAGGTAAATACTGAACTTCGAATTGTTAATTTCAAACTAAGATTGTAATTAATAATTTGAAGATCTGAACTTGTAATAGTCAAATACAGAACTTCGAATTGTTAAATACAAATTATTAGTGCAAATTATAACTTGAAGATCTGAACTTGTAATTGTCAAATACAGAACTTAGAATTAATAACTTCAAATTATGATTGCAAATTATAACTTGAAGATCTGAACTTGTATTAGTCAAATACAGAACTTAGAATTGTAAAATGCAAATTATGATTGCTAATTATAACTTGAAGATCTGAACTTGTAATAGTCAAATACAGAACTTAAAATTGATAGCTTATAATTATAATTGCAAATTATAAGTTGAAGATCTGAACTTGTAATGGTCAAATACAGAACTTCGAATTGTTAATTTCAAACTAATATTGTAATTAATAATTTGAAGATCTGAACTTGTAATAGTCAAATACAGAACTTCAAATTGTTAAATTCAAATTATTAGTGCAAATTGTAACTTGGAGATCTGAACTTGTAATTGTCAAATACAGAACTTAGAATTGATAGCTTATAATTATACTTGCAAATTATAACTTGAAGATCTGAACTTGTAATAGTCAATTACAGAACTTAGATTTGTTAAATACTAATTATTATTTCAAATTATAACTTGAAGATCTGAACTTGTAATTGTCAAATACAGAACTTAAAATTGATAGCTTATAAGTATAATTACAAATTATAACTAGAAGATATGAACTTGTAATAGGTAAATACAGAACTTCGAATTGTTAATTTCAAACTAAGATTGTAAAAAATAATTTGAAGATCTGAACTTGTAATAGTCAAATAAGGAACTTAGAATTGTTAAATACAAATTATTAGTGCAAATTATAACTTGGAGATCTGAACTTGTAATTGTCAAATACAGAACTTAAAATTGATAGCTTATAATTATAATTGCAAATTATAAGTTGAAAATCTGAACTTGTAATAGGTAAATACAGAACTTCGAATTGTTAATTTCAAACTAAGATTGTAATTTATAATTTGAAGATCTAAACTTGTAATAGTCAAATACTGAACTTCGAATTGTTAAATACAAATTATAAGTGCAAATTATAACTTGAAGATCTGAACTTGTAATTGTCAAATAGAGAACTTAAAATTGATAGCTTATAATTATAATTGCAAATTATAAGTTGAAGATCTGAACTTGTAATAGGTAAATACTGAACTTCGAATTGTTAATTTCAAACTAAGATTGTAATTAATAATTTGAAGATCTGAACTTGTAATAGTCAAATACAGAACTTCGAATTGTTAAATACAAATTATTAGTGCAAATTATAACTTGAAGATCTGAACTTGTAATTGTCAAATACAGAACTTAGAATTCATAACTTCAAATTATGATTGCAAATTATAACTTGAAGATCTGTACTTGTATTAGTCAAATACAGAACTTAGAATTGTAAAATGCAAATTATGATTGCTAATTATAACTTGAAGATCTGAACTTGTAATAGTCAAATACAGAACTTAAAATTGATAGCTTATAATTATAATTGCAAATTATAAGTTGAAGATCTGAACTTGTAATAGTCAAATACAGAACTTCGAATTGTTAATTTCAAACTAATATTGTAATTAATAATTTGAAGATCTGAACTTGTAATAGTCAAATACAGAACTTCAAATTGTTAAATTCAAATTATTAGTGCAAATTATAACTTGAAGATCTGAACTTGTAATTGTCAAATACAGAACTTAGAATTCATAACTTCAAATTATGATTGTAAATAATAATTAGAAGATCTGAACTTGTAATAGTCAAATACAGAACTTCGAATTGTTAAATACAAATTATTAGTGCAAATTATAACTTGAAGATCTGAACTTGTAATTGTCAAATACAGAACTTAGAATTCATAACTTCTAATTATGTTTGTAAATAATAATTAGAAGATCTGAACTTGTAATAGTCAAATACAGAACTTCGAATTGTTAAATACAAATTATTGGTGCAAATTATAACTTGAAGATCTGAACTTGTAATTGTCAAATACAGAACTTAGAATTGAAAGCTTATAATTATAATTGCCAATTATAACTTGAAGATCTGAACTTGTAATAGTGAATTACAGAACTTCTAATTGTTAATTTCAAACTAAGATTGTAATTAATAATTTGAAGATCCAAACTTGTAATAGTCAAATACAGAACTCCGAATTGTTAAATACAAATTATTAGTGCAAATTATAACTTGAAGATCTGAACTTGTAATTGTCAAATCCAGCACTTAGAATTCATAACTTCAAATTATGATTGCTAATTATAACTTGAAGATCTGAACTTGTAATAGTCAATTACAGAACTTAAAATTGATAGCTTATAATTATAATTGCAAATTATAACTTGAAGATCTGAATTTGTTATAGGTAAATACAGAACTTCGAATTGTTAATTTCAAACTAAGATTGTAAATAATAATTTGAAGATCTGAACTTGTAATAGTCAAATTCAGAACTTTGAATTCATAACTTCAAATTATGATTGCAAATTATAACTTGAAGATCTGAACTTGTAATTGTAAAATATAGAACTAAGAATTCATAACTTCAAATTATGATTGTAAATAATAATTAGAAGATCTGAACTTGTAATAGTCAAATACAGAACTACGATTTGTTAAATACAAATTATAAATGCAAATTATAACTTGAAGATCTGAACTTGTAATTGTCAAATACAGAACTTAGAAATCATAACTACAAATTATGATTGCTAATTATAACTTGAAGATCTGAACTTGTAATAGTCAAATACAGAACTTAAATTGATAGCTTATAATTATAATTGCAAATTATAACTTGAAGATCTGAATTTGTAATAGGTAAATACAGAACTTCGAATTGTTAATTTCAAACTAAGTTTGTAAATAATAATTTGAAGATCTGAACTTGTAATAGTCAAATACAGAACTTCGAATTGTTAAATACAAATTATTAGTGCAAATTATAACTTGAAGATCTGAACTTGTAATACTCAAATACAGAACTTCGAATTGTTAAATACAAATTATTAGTGCAAATTATAACTTGAAGATCTGAACTTGTAATTGTCAAATACAGAACTTAGAATTCATAACTTCAAATTATGATTGTAAATAATAATTAGAAGATCTGAACTTGTAATAGTCAAATACAGAACTTCGAATTGTTAAATACAAATTATTAGTGCAAATTATAACTTGAAGATCTGAACTTGTAATTGTCAAATACAGAACTTAAAATTGATAGCTTATAATTATTATTGCAAATTATAAGTTGAAGATCTGAACTTGTAATAGGTAAATACAGAACTTCTAATAGTTAATTTCCAACTAAGATTGTAATTAATAATTTGAAGATCTGAACTTGTAATAGTCAAATTCAGAACTTTGAATTCATAACTTCAAATTATGATTGCAAATTATAACTTGAAGATCTGAACTTGTAATTGTAAAATATAGAACTAAGAATTCATAACTTCAAATTATGATTGTAAATAATAATTAGAAGATCTGAACTTGTAATAGTCAAATACAGAACTACGATTTGTTAAATACAAATTATAAATGCAAATTATAACTTGAAGATCTGAACTTGTAATTGTCAAATACAGAACTTAGAAATCATAACTACAAATTATGATTGCTAATTATAACTTGAAGATCTGAACTTGTAATAGTCAAATACAGAACTTAAATTGATAGCTTATAATTATAATTGCAAATTATAACTTGAAGATCTGAATTTGTAATAGGTAAATACAGAACTTCGAATTGTTAATTTCAAACTAAGTTTGTAAATAATAATTTGAAGATCTGAACTTGTAATAGTCAAATACAGAACTTCGAATTGTTAAATACAAATTATTAGTGCAAATTATAACTTGAAGATCTGAACTTGTAATACTCAAATACAGAACTTCGAATTGTTAAATACAAATTATTAGTGCAAATTATAACTTGAAGATCTGAACTTGTAATTGTCAAATACAGAACTTAGAATTCATAACTTCAAATTATGATTGTAAATAATAATTAGAAGATCTGAACTTGTAATAGTCAAATACAGAACTTCGAATTGTTAAATACAAATTATTAGTGCAAATTATAACTTGAAGATCTGAACTTGTAATTGTCAAATACAGAACTTAAAATTGATAGCTTATAATTATAATTGCAAATTATAACTTGAAGATCTGAATTTGTAATAGGTAAATACAGAACTTCGAATTGTTAATTTCAAACTAAGATTGTAAATAATAATTTGAAGATCTGAACTTGTAATAGTCAAATACAGAACTTCGAATTGTTAAATACAAATTATTAGTGCAAATTATAACTTGAAGATCTGAACTTGTCATTGTCAAATACAGAACTTAAAATTGATAGCTTATAATTATAATTGCAAATTATAACTTGAAGATCTGAATTTGTAATAGGTAAATACAGAACTTCGAATTGTTAATTTCAAACTAAGATTGTAAAAAATAATTTGAAGATCTGAACTTGTAATAGTCAAATAAGGTACTTCGAATTGTTAAATACAAATTATTAGAGCAAATTATAACTTGGAGATCTGAACTTGTAATTGTCAAATACAGAACTTAAAATTGATAGCTTATAAGTATAATTGCAAATTATAACTAGAAGATATGAACTTGTAATAGGTAAATACAGAACTTCGAATTGTTAATTTCAAACTAAGATTGTAAAAAATAATTTGAAGATCTGAACTTGTAATAGTCAAATACAGAACTTCGAATTGTTAAATACAAATTATTAGTGCAAATTATAACTTGAAGATCTGAACTTGTAATAGTCAAATACAGAACTTCGAATTGTTAAATACAAATTATTAGTGCAAATTATAACTTGAAGATCTGAACTTGTAATTGTCAAATACAGAACTTAGAAATCATAACTTCAAATTATGATTGCTAATTATAACTTGAAGATCTGAACTTGTAATAGTCAAATACAGAACTTAAAATTGATAGCTTATAATTATAATTGCAAATTATAACTTGAAGATCTGAATTTGTAATAGGTAAATACAGAACTTCGAATTGTTAATTTCAAACTAAGTTTGTAAATAATAATTTGAAGATCTGAACTTGTAATAGTCAAATACAGAACTTCGAATTGTTAAATACAAATTATTAGTGCAAATTATAACTTGAAGATCTGAACTTGTAATAGTCAAATACAGAACTTCGAATTGTTAAATACAAATTATTAGTGCAAATTATAACTTGAAGATCTGAACTTGTAATTGTCAAATACAGAACTTAGAATTCATTACTTCAAATTATGATTGTAAATAATAATTAGAAGATCTGAACTTGTAATAGTCAAATACAGAACTTCGAATTGTTAAATACAAATTATTAGTGCAAATTATAACTTGAAGATCTGAACTTGTAATTGTCAAATACAGAACTTAAAATTGATAGCTTATAATTATAATTGCAAATTATAACTTGAAGATCTGAATTTGTAATAGGTAAATACAGAACTTCGAATTGTTAATTTCAAACTAAGATTGTAAATAATAATTTGAAGATCTGAACTTGTAATAGTCAAATACAGAACTTCGAATTGTTAAATACAAATTATTAGTGCAAATTATAACTTGAAGATCTGAACTTGTCATTGTCAAATACAGAACTTAAAATTGATAGCTTATAATTATAATTGCAAATTATAACTTGAAGATCTGAATTTGTAATAGGTAAATACAGAACTTCGAATTGTTAATTTCAAACTAAGATTGTAAAAAATAATTTGAAGATCTGAACTTGTAATAGTCAAATAAGGTACTTCGAATTGTTAAATACAAATTATTAGAGCAAATTATAACTTGGAGATCTGAACTTTTAATTGTCAAATACAGAACTTAAAATTGATAGCTTATAATTATAATTGCAAATTATAAGTTGAAAATCTGAACTTGTAATAGGTAAATACAGAACTTCGAATTGTTAATTTCAAACTAAGATTGTAATTAATAATTTGAAGATCTAAACTTGTAATAGTCAAATACTGAACTTCGAATTGTTAAATACAAATTATAAGTGCAAATTATAACTTGAAGATCTGAACTGGTAATTGTCAAATAGAGAACTTAAAATTGATAGCTTATAATTATAATTGCAAATTATAAGTTGAAGATCTGAACTTGTAATAGGTAAATACTGAACTTCGAATTGTTAATTTCAAACTAAGATTGTAATTAATAATTTGAAGATCTGAACTTGTAATAGTCAAATACAGAACTTCGAATTGTTAAATACAAATTATTAGTGCAAATTATAACTTGAAGATCTGAACTTGTAATTGTCAAATACAGAACTTAGAATTAATAACTTCAAATTATGATTGCAAATTATAACTTGAAGATCTGTACTTGTATTAGTCAAATACAGAACTTAGAATTGTAAAATGCAAATTATGATTGCTAATTATATACCTTGAAGATCTGAACTTGTAATAGTCAAATACAGAACTTAAAATTGATAGCTTATAATTATAATTGCAAATTATAAGTTGAAGATCTGAACTTGTAATAGTCAAATACAGAACTTCGAATTGTTAATTTCAAACTAATATTGTAATTAATAATTTGAAGATCTGAACTTGTAATAGTCAAATACAGAACTTCAAATTGTTAAATTCAAATTATTAGTGCAAATTATAACTTGAAGATCTGAACTTGTAATTGTCAAATACAGAACTTAGAATTCATAACTTCAAATTATGATTGTAAATAATAATTAGAAGATCTGAACTTGTAATAGTCAAATACAGAACTTCGAATTGTTAAATACAAATTATTAGTGCAAATTATAACTTGAAGATCTGAACTTGTAATTGTCAAATACAGAACTTAGAATTCATAACTTCTAATTATGTTTGTAAATAATAATTAGAAGATCTGAACTTGTAATAGTCAAATACAGAACTTCGAATTGTTAAATACAAATTATTAGTGCAAATTATAACTTGAAGATCTGAACTTGTAATTGTCAAATACAGAACTTCGAATTGAAAGCTTATAATTATAATTGCAAATTATAACTTGAAGATCTGAACTTGTAATAGTGAATTACAGAACTTCTAATTGTTAATTTCAAACTAAGATGGTAATTAATAATTTGAAGATCCAAACTTGTAATAGTCAAATACAGAACTCCGAATTGTTAAATACAAATTATTAGTGCAAATTATAACTTGAAGATCTGAACTTGTAATTGTCAAATCCAGCACTTAGAATTCATAACTTCAAATTATGATTGCTAATTATAACTTGAAGAACTGAACTTGTAATAGTCAAATACAGAACTTAAAATTGATAGCTTATAATTATAATTGCAAATTATAACTTGAAGATCTGAATTTGTTATAGGTAAATACAGAACTTCGAATTGTTAATTTCAAACTAAGATTGTAAATAATAATTTGAAGATCTGAACTTGTAATAGTCAAATACAGAACTTCGAATTGTTAAATACAAATTATTAGTGCAAATTATAACTTGAAGATCTGAACTTGTAATTGTCAAATACAGAACTTAAAATTGATAGCTTATAATTATAATTGCAAATTATAAGTTGAAGATCTGAACTTGTAATAGGTAAATACAGAACTTCTAATAGTTAATTTCCAACTAAGATTGTAATTAATAATTTGAAGATCTGAACTTGTAATAGTCAAATTCAGAACTTTGAATTCATAACTTCAAATTATGATTGCAAATTATAACTTGAAGATCTGAACTTGTAATTGTAAAATATAGAACTAAGAATTCATAACTTCAAATTATGATTGTAAATAATAATTAGAAGATCTGAACTTGTAATAGTCAAATACAGAACTACGATTTGTTAAATACAAATTATTAGTGCAAATTATAACTTGAAGATCTGAACTTGTAATTGTCAAATACAGAACTTAGAAATCATAACTTCAAATTATGATTGCTAATTATAACTTGAAGATCTGAACTTGTAATAGTCAAATACAGAATTTAAAATTGATAGCTTATAATTATAATTGCAAATTATAACTTGAAGATCTGAATTTGTAATAGGTAAATACAGAACTTCGAATTGTTAATTTCAAACTAAGTTTGTAAATAATAATTTGAAGATCTGAACTTGTAATAGTCAAATACAGAACTTCGAATTGTTAAATACAAATTATTAGTGCAAATTATAACTTGAAGATCTGAACTTGTAATAGTCAAATACAGAACTTCGAATTGTTAAATACAAATTATTAGTGCAAATTATAACTTGAAGATCTGAACTTGTAATTGTCAAATACAGAACTTAGAATTCATAACTTCAAATTATGATTGTAAATAATAATTAGAAGATCTGAACTTGTAATAGTCAAATACAGAACTTCGAATTGTTAAATACAAATTATTAGTGCAAATTATAACTTGAAGATCTGAACTTGTAATTGTCAAATACAGAACTTAGAATTGATAGCTTATAATTATAAATGCAAATTATAACTTGAAGATCTGAACTTGTAATAGTGAATTACAGAACTTCTAATTGTTAATTATAACTTAGATTGTAATTAATAATTTGAAGATCTAAACTTGTAATAGTCAAATACAGAACTTAGAATTGTTAAATACAAATTATTAGTGCAAATTATAACTTGAAGATCTGAACTTGTAATTGTCAAATACAGAACTTCGAATTGTTAAATACAAATTATTAGTGCAAATTATAACTTGAAGATCTGAACTTGTAATTGTCAAATACAGCACTTAGAATTCATAACTTCAAATTATGATTGCTAATTATAACTTGAAGATCTGAGCTTGTAATAGTCAAATACAGAACTTAGAATTGTAAAATTCAAATCATGATTGCAAATTATAACTTGAAGATCTGAATTTGTAATAGGTAAATACAGAACTTCGAATTGTTAATTTCAAACTAAGATTGTAAATAATAATTTGAAGATCTGAACTTGTAATAGTCAAATACAGAACTTAGAATTGTTAAATACAAATTATTAGTGCAAATTATAACTTGAAGATCTGAACTTGTAATTGTCAAATACAGAACTTAAAATTGATAGCTTATAATTATAATTGCAAATTATAAGTTGAAGATCTGAACTTGTAATAGGTAAATACAGAACTTCGAATTGTTAATTTCAAACTAAGATTGTAATAAATAATTTGAAGATCTTAACTTGTAATAGTCAAATACAGAACTTCGAATTGTTAAATACAAATTATTAGTGCAAATTATAACTTGAAGATCTGAACTTGTAATTGTCAAATACAGAACTTAGAATTCATAACTTCAAATTATGATTGTAAATAATAATTAGAAGATCTGAACTTGTAATAGTCAAATACAGAACTTCGAATTGTTAATACAAATTATTAGTGCAAATAATAACTTGAAGATCTGAACTTGTAATTGTCTAATACAGAACTTAGAATTGATAGCTTAAAATTATAATTGCAAATTATAACTTGAAGATCTGAACTTGTAATAGTGAATTACAGAACTTCGAATTGTTAAATACAAATTATTAGTACAAATTATAACTTGCAGATCTGAACTTGTAATTGTCAAATACATAACTTAAAATTGATAGCTTTAAATTATAATTGCAAATTATAACTAGAAGATCTGAACTTGTAATAGGTAAATACAGAACTTCGAATTGTTAATTTCAAACTAAGATTGTAAATAATAATTTGAAGATATGAACTTGTAATAGTCAAATACAGATCTTCGAATTGTTAAATACAAATTATTAGTGCAAATTATAACTTGAAAATCTGAACTTGTAATTGTCAAATACAGAACTTAAAATTGATAGCTTATAATTATAATTGCAAATTATAAGTTGAAGATCTGAACTTGTAATAGGTAAATACAGAACTTCGAATTGTTAATTTCAAACTAAGATTGTAATTAATAATTTGAAGATCTGAACTTGTAATAGTCAAATACAGAACTTCGAATTGTTAAATACATATTATTGGTGCAAATTATAACTTGAAGATCTGAACTTGTAATTGTCAAATACAGAACTTAAAATTGATAGCTTATAATTATAATTGCAAATTATAAGTTGAAGATCTGAACTTGTAATAGGTAAATATAGAACTTCGAATTGTTAATTTCAAACTAAGATTGTAATAAATAATTTGAAGATCTTAACTTGTAATAGTCAAATACAGAACTTCGAATTGTTAAATACAAATTATTAGTGCAAATTATAACTTGAAGATGTGAACTTGTAATTGTCAAATACAGAACTTAGAATTCATAACTTCAAATTATGATTGTAAATAATAATTAGAAGATCTGAACTTGTAATAGTCAAATACAGAACTTCGAATTGTTAAATACAAATTATTAGTGCAAATAATAACTTGAAGATCTGAACTTGTAATTGTCTAATACAGAACTTAGAATTGATAGCTTAAAATTATAATTGCAAATTATAACTTGAAGATCAGAACTGGTAATAGTGAATTACAGAACTTCGAATTGTTAAATACAAATTATTAGTACAAATTATAACTTGAAGATCTGAACTTGTAATTGTCAAATATATAACTTAAAATTGATAGCTTTAAATTATAATTGCAAATTATAACTAGAAGATCTGAACTTGTAATAGGTAAATACAGAACTTCGAATTGTTAATTTCAAACTAAGATTGTAAATAATAATTTGAAGATATGAACTTGTAATAGTCAAATATAGATCTTCGAATTGTTAAAAACAAATTATTAGTGCAAATTATAACTTGAAAATCTGAACTAGTAATTGTCAAATACAGAACTTAAAATTGATAGCTTATAATTATAATTGCAAATTATAAGTTGAAGATCTGAACATGTAATAGGTAAATACAGAACTTCGAATTGTTAATTTCAAACTAAGATTGTAATTAATAATTTGAAGATCTGAACTTTTAATAGTCAAATACAGAACTTCGAATTGTTAAATACATATTATTAGTGCAAATTATAACTTGAAGATCTGAACTTGTAATTGTCAAATACAGAACTTAAAATTGATAGCTTATAATTATAATTGCAAATTATAAGTTGAAGATCTGAACTTGTAATAGGTAAATACAGAACTTCGAATTGTTAATTGCAAACTAAGATTGTAATTAATAATTTGAAGATCTGAACTTTTAATAGTCAAATACAGAACTTCGAATTGTTAAATACAAATTATTAGTGCAAATTATAACTTGCAGATCTGAACTTGTAATTGTCAAATACAGCACTTAGAATTCATAACTTCAAATTATGATTGCAAATTATAACTTGAAGATCTGAACTTGTAATTGTTAAACACAGAACTTAGAATTCATAACTTCAAATTATGATTGTAAATAATAATTAGAAGATCTGAACTTGTAATAGTCAAATACAGAACTTCGAATTGTTAAATACAAATTATTAGTGCAAATAATAACTTGAAGATCTGAACTTGTAATTGTCAAATACAGAACTTAGAATTGATGGCTTATAATTATAATTGCAAATTATAACTTGATGATCTGAACTTGTAATAGTGAATTACAAACTTAGATTTGTGAAATACTAATTATTATTTCAAATTATAACTTGAAGATTTGAACTTGTAATTGTCAAATACAGAACTTAAAATTGATAGCTTATAATTATAATTGCAAATTATAACTAGAAGATCTGAACTTGTAATAGGTAAATACAGAACTTCGAATTGTTAATTTCAAACTAAGATTGTAAATAATAATTTGAAGACCTGAACTTGTAATAGTCAAATACAGAACTTCGAATTGTTAAATACAAATTATTAGTGCAAATTATAGCTTGAAGATCTGAACTTGTAATTGTCAAATACAGCACTTAGAATTCATAACTGCAAATTATTATTGCAATTTATAACTTGAAGATCTGAACTTGTAATTGTAAAATACAGAACTAAGAATTCATAACTTCTAATTATGATTGTAAATAATAATTAGAAGTTCTGATCTTGTAATAGTCAAATAGAGAACTTCGAATTGTTAAATACAAATTATTAGTGCAAATTATAACTTGTAGAACTGAACTTGTAATTGTCAAATACAGAACTTAGAATTCATAACTTCAAATTATGAGTGCTAATTATAACTTGAAGATCTGACCTTGTAATAGTCAAATACAGAACTTAGAATTGTGAAATTACAATTATGATAGCAAATTATAACTTAAAGATCTGAACTTGTAATAGTAAAATACAGAACTTAGAATTGATAGCTTATAATTATAAATGCAAATTATAACTTGAAGATCTGAACTTGTAATAGTGAATTACAGAACTTCTAATTGTTAATTTCAAACTTAGATTGTAATTAATAATTTGAAGATCTAAACTTGTAATAGTCAAATACAGAACTTAGAATTGTTAAATACAAATTATTAGTGCAAATTATAACTTGAAGATCTGAACTTGTAATTGTCAAATACAGAACTTCGAATTGTTAAATATAAATTATTAGTGCAAATTATAACTTGAAGATCTGAACTTGTAATTGTCAAATACAGCACTTAGAATTCATAACTTCAAATTATGATTGCTAATTATAACTTGAAGATCTGAGCTTGTAATAGTCAAATACAGAACTTAGAATTGTAAAATTCAAATCATGATTGCAAATTATAACTTGAAGATCTGAATTTGTAATAGGTAAATACAGAACTTCGAATTGTTAATTTCAAACTAAGATTGTAAATAATAATTTGAAGATCTGAACTTGTAATAGTCAAATACAGAACTTAGAATTGTTAAATACAAATTAATAGTGCAAATTATAACTTGAAGATCTGAACTTGTAATTGTCAAATACAGAACTTAAAATTGATAGCTTATAATTATAATTGCAAATTATAAGTTGAAGATCTGAACTTGTAATAGGTAAATACAGAACTTCGAATTGTTAATTTCAAACTAAGATTGTAATAAATAATTTGAAGATCTTAACTTGTAATAGTCAAATACAGAACTTCGAATTGTTAAATACAAATTATTAGTGCAAATTATAACTTGAAGATCTGAACTTGTAATTGTCAAATACAGAACTTAGAATTCATAACTTCAAATTATGATTGTAAATAATAATTAGAAGATCTGAACTTGTAATAGTCAAATACAGAACTTCGAATTGTTAAATACAAATTATTAGTGCAAATAATAACTTGAAGATCTGAACTTGTAATTGTCTAATACAGAACTTAGAATTGATAGCTTAAAATTATAATTGCAAATTATACCTTGAAGATCTGAACTTGTAATAGTGAATTACAGAACTTCGAATTGTTAAATACAAATTATTAGAACAAATTATAACTTGCAGATCTGAACTTGTAATTGTCAAATACATAACTTAAAATTGATAGCTTTAAATTATAATTGCAAATTATAACTAGAAGATCTGAACTTGTAATAGGTAAATACAGAACTTCGAATTGTTAATTTCAAACTAAGATTGTAATTAATAATTTGAAGATATGAACTTCTAATAGTCAAATACAGATCTTCGAATTGTTAAATACAAATTATTAGTGCAAATTATAACTTGAAAATCTGAACTTGTAATTGTCAAATACAGAACTTAAAATTGATAGCTTATAATTATAATTGCAAATTATAAGTTGAAGATCTGAACTTGTAATAGGTAAATACAGAACTTCGAATTGTTAATTTCAAACTAAGATTGTAATTAATAATTTGAAGATCTGAACTTGTAATAGTCAAATACAGAACTTCGAATTGTTAAATACATATTATTAGTGCAAATTATAACTTGAAGATCTGAACTTGTAATTGTCAAATACAGAACTTAAAATTGATAGCTTATAATTATAATTGCAAATTATAAGTTGAAGATCTGAACTTGTAATAGGTAAATATAGAACTTCGAATTGTTAATTTCAAACTAAGATTGTAATAAATAATTTGAAGATCTTAACTTCTAATAGTCAAATACAGAACTTCGAATTGTTAAATACAAATTATTAGTGCAAATTATAACTTGAAGATGTGAACTTGTAATTGTCAAATACAGAACTTAGAATTCATAACTTCAAATTATGATTGTAAATAATAATTAGAAGATCTGAACTTGTAATAGTCAAATACAGAACTTCGAATTGTTAAATACAAATTATTAGTGCAAATAATAACTTGAAGATCTGAACTTGTAATTGTCTAATACAGAACTTAGAATTGATAGGTTAAAATTATAATTGCAAATTATAACTTGAAGATCAGAACTTGTAATAGTGAATTACAGAACTTCGAATTGTTAAATACAAATTATTAGTACAAATTATAACTTGAAGATCTGAACTTGTAATTGTCAAATATATAACTTAAAATTGATAGCTTTAAATTATAATTGCAAATTATAACTAGAAGATCTGAACTTGTAATAGGTAAATACAGAACTTCGAATTGTTAATTTCAAACTAAGATTGTAAATAATAATTTGAAGATATGAACTTGTAATAGTCAAATATAGATCTTCGAATTGTTAAAAACAAATTATTAGTGCAAATTATAACTTGAAAATCTGAACTAGTAATTGTCAAATACAGAACTTAAAATTGATAGCTTATAATTATAATTGCAAATTATAAGTTGAAGATCTGAACATGTAATAGGTAAATACAGAACTTCGAATTGTTAATTTCAAACTAAGATTGTAATTAATAATTTGAAGATCTGAACTTGTAATAGTCAAATACAGAACTTCGAATTGTTAAATACATATTATTAGTGCAAATTATAACTTGAAGATCTGAACTTGTAATTGTCAAATACAGAACTTAAAATTGATAGCTTATAATTATAATTGCAAATTATAAGTTGAAGATCTGAACTTGTAATAGGTAAATACAGAACTTCGAATTGTTAATTGCAAACTAAGATTGTAATTAATAATTTGAAGATCTGAACTTTTAATAGTCAAATACAGAACTTCGAATTGTTAAATACAAATTATTAGTGCAAATTATAACTTGCAGATCTGAACTTGTAATTGTCAAATACAGCACTTAGAATTCATAACTTCAAATTATGATTGCAAATTATAACTTGAAGATCTGAACTTGTAATTGTTAAACACAGAACTTAGAATTCATAACTTCAAATTATGATTGTAAATAATAATTAGAAGATCTGAACTTGTAATAGTCAAATACAGAACTTCGAATTGTTAAATACAAATTATTAGTGCAAATAATAACTTGAAGATCTGAACTTGTAATTGTCAAATACAGAACTTAGAATTGATGGCTTATAATTATAATTGCAAATTATAACTTGATGATCTGAACTTGTAATAGTGAATTACAAACTTAGATTTGTGAAATACTAATTATTATTTCAAATTATAACTTGAAGATTTGAACTTGTAATTGTCAAATACAGAACTTAAAATTGATAGCTTATAATTATAATTGCAAATTATAACTAGAAGATCTGAACTTGTAATAGGTAAATACAGAACTTCGAATTGTTAATTTCAAACTAAGATTGTAAATAATAATTTGAAGACCTGAACTTGTAATAGTCAAATACAGAACTTCGAATTGTTAAATACAAATTATTAGTGCAAATTATAGCTTGAAGATCTGAACTTGTAATTGTCAAATACAGCACTTAGAATTCATAACTGCAAATTATGATTGCAATTTATAACTTGAAGATCTGAACTTGTAATTGTAAAATACAGAACTAAGAATTCATAACTTCTAATTATGATTGTAAATAATAATTAGAAGTTCTGAACTTGTAATAGTCAAATAGAGAACTTCGAATTGTTAAATACAAATTATTAGTGCAAATTATAACTTGTAGAACTGAACTTGTAATTGTCAAATACAGAACTTAGAATTCATAACTTCAAATTATGAGTGCTAATTATAACTTGAAGATCTGACCTTGTAATAGTCAAATACAGAACTTAGAATTGTGAAATTACAATTATGATAGCAAATTATAACTTAAAGATCTGAACTTGTAATAGTAAAATACAGAACTTAAAATTGATAGCTTATAATTATAATTGCTAATTATAACTTGAAGATCTGAATTTGTAATAAGTAAATACAGAACTTCGAATTGTTAATTTCAAACTAAGATTGTAAATAATAATTTGAAGATCTGAACTTGTAATAGTCAAATACAGAACTTCGAATTGTTAAATACAAATTATTAGTGCAAATTATAACATGAAGATCTGAACATGTAATTGTCAAATAGAGAACTTAAAATTGATAGCTTATAATTATAATTGCAAATTATAAGTTGAAGTTCTGAACTTGTAATAGGTAAATACAGAACTTCGAATTGTTAATTTTAAACTAAGATTGTAATTAATAATTTGAAGATCTGAACTTGTAATAGTCAAATACAGAACTTCGAATTGTTAAATACAAATTATTAGTGCAAATTATAACTTGAAGTTTTGAACTTGTAATTGTCAAATACAGCACTTAGAATTAATAACTTCAAATTAGGATTGCAAATTATAACTTGAAGATCTGAACTTGTAATAGTCAAATACAGAACTTAGAATTGTGAAATTACAATTATGATAGCAAATTATAACTTAAAGATCTGAACTTGTAGTAGTAAAATACAGAACTTAAAATTGATAGCTTATAATTATAATTGCTAATTATAACTTGAAGATCTGAATTTGTAATAAGTAAATACAGAACTTCGAATTGTTAATTTCAAACTAAGATTGTAAATAATAATTTGAAGATCTGAACTTGTAATAGTCAAATACAGAACTTCGAATTGTTATATACAAATTATTAGTGCAAATTATAACATGAAGATCTGAACATGTAATTGTCAAATAGAGAACTTAAAATTGATAGCTTATAATTATAATTGCAAATTATAAGTTGAAGTTCTGAACTTGTAATAGGTAAATACAGAACTTCGAATTGTTAATTTCAAACTAAGATTGTAATTAATAATTTGAAGATCTGAACTTGTAATAGTCAAATACAGAACTTCGAATTGTTAAATACAAATTATTAGTGCAAATTATAACTTGAAGATTTGAACTTATAATTGTCAAATACAGCACTTAGAATTAATAACTTCAAATTAGGATTGCAAATTATAACTTGAAGATCTGAACTTGTAATAGTCAAATACAGAACTTCGAATTGTTAAATACAAATTAATAGTGCAAATTATAACTTGAAGATATGAACTTGTAATTGCCAAATACAGAACTTCGAATAGTTAAATACAAATTATTAGTGCAAATTATAACTTGAAGATCTGAACTTGTAATAGGTAAATACAGAACTTAAAATTGATAGCTTATAATTATAATTGCAAATTATAAGTTGAAGATCTGAACTTGTAATAGTCAAATACAGAACTTAGAATTGCGAAATTCAAATTATGATTGCAAATTATTACTTGAAGATCTGAACTTGTAATAGTCAAATACAGAACTTAAAATTGATAGCTTATAATTATAATTGAAAATTATAACTTGAAGATCTGAATTTGTAATAGGTAAATACAGAACTTCGAATTGTTAATTTCAAACTAAGTTTGTAAATAATAATTTGAAGATCTGAACTTGTAATAGTCAAATACAGAACTTCGAATTGTTAAATACAAATTATTAGTGCAAATTATAACTTGAAGATCTGAACTTGTAATAGTCAAATACAGCACTTAGAATTCATAACTTCAAATTATGATTGCTAATTATAACTTGAAGATCTGAGCTTGTAATAGTCAAATACAGAACTTAGAATTGTTAAATACAAATTATTAGTGCAAATTATAACTTGAAGATCTGAACTTGTAATTGTCAAATACAGAACTTAAAATTGATAGCGTATAATTATAATTGCAAATTATAAGTTGAAGATCTGAACTTGTAATAGGTAAATACAGAACTTCGAATTGATAATTTCAAACTAAGATTGTAATAAATAATTTGAAGATCTTAACTTGTAATAGTCAAATACAGAACTTCGAATTGTTAAATACAAATTATTAGTGCAAATTATAACTTGAAGATCTGAACTTGTAATTGTCAAATACAGAACTTAGAATTCATAACTTCAAATTATGATTGCAAATTATAACTGGAAGATCTGAACTGGTAATTGTGAAATACAGAACTTAGAACTCATAACTTCAAATTATGATTGTAAATAATAATTAGAAGATCTGAACTTGTAATTGTCAAATACAGATCTTAAAATTGATAGCTTATAATTATAATTGCAAATTATAAGTTGAAGATCTGAACTTGTAATGGGTAAATACAGAACTTTGAATTGTTAATTTCAAACTAAGATTGTAATTAATAATTTGAAGATCTGAACTTGTAATAGTCAAATGCAGAACTTCGAATTGTTAAATACAAATTATAAGTTCAAATTATAACTTGAAGATCTGAACTTGTAATTGTCAAATACAGAACTTAAAATTGATAGCTTATAATTATAATTGCAAATTATAAGTTTAAGAACTGAACTTGTAATATGTAAATACAGAACTTCGAATTTTTAATTTCAAACTAAGATTGTAATTAATAATTTGAAGATCTGAACTTGTAATAGTCAAATACAGAACTTCGAATTGTTAAATACAAATTATTAGTGCAAATTATAACTTGAAGATCTGAACTTGTAATTGTCAAATACAGAACTTAGAACTCATAACTTCAAATTATGATTGTAAATAATAATTAGAAGATCTGAAGTCAAATACAGAACTTCGAATTGTTAAATACAAATTATTAGTGCAAATTATAACGTGAAGATCTGAACTTGTAATAGTCAAATACAGAACTTAGAATTGTAAAATTCAAATTATGATTGCAAATTATAACTTGAAGATCTGAACTTGTAATAGTCAAATACAGAACTTCGAATTGTTAAATACAAATTATTAGGGCAAATTATAACTTGAAGATCTGAACTTGTAATTGTCAAATACAGAACTTAAAATTGATAGCTTATAATTATAATTGCAAATTATAAGTTCTGAACTTGTAATAGGTAAATACAGAACTTCGAATTGTTAATTTCAAACTAAGATTGTAATTAATAATTTGAAGATCTGAACTTGTAATAGTCAAATACAGATCTCCGAATTGTTAAATACAAATTATTAGTGCAAATTATAACTTAAAGATCTGAACTTGTAATTGTCAAATACAGCACTTAGAATACATAACTTCAAATTATGATTGCAAATTATAACTGGAAGATCTGAACTTGTAATTGTCAAATACAGAACTTAGAATTGATTGCTTATAATTATAATTGCAAATTATAACTTGAAGAACTGAACTTGTAATAGTGAATTACAGAACTTCAAATTGTTAATTTCAAACTAAGATTGTAATTAATAATTTGAAGATCTGAACTTGTAATAGTCAAATACAGAACTCCGAATTGTTAAATACAAATTATTAGAGCAAATTATAACTTGAAGATCTGAACTTGTAATTGTCAAATACAGCACTTAGAATTCATAACTTCAAATTATGATTGCAAATTATAACTGGAAGATCTGAACTTGTAATATGTAACTACAGAACTTCGAATTGTTAATTTCAAACTAAAATTGTAATTAATAATTTGAAGATCTGAACTTGTAATAGTCAAATACAGAACTTCGAATTGTTAAATACAAATTATTAGTGCAAATTATAACTTGAAGATCTGAACTTGTAATTGTCAAATACAGAACTTAGAATTCATAACTTCAAATTATGATTGTAAATAATAATTAGAAGATCTGAACTTGTAATAGTCAAATACAGAACTTAGAATTGATAGCTTATAATTATAATTGCAAATTATAACTTGTAGATCTGAACTTGTAATAGTGAATTACAGAACTTAGATTTGTTAAATACTAATTATTATTTTAAATTATAACTTGAAGATCTGAACTTGTAATTGTCAATTACGGAACTTAAAATTGATAGCTTATAATTATAATTGCAAATTATAACTTGAAGATCTCAACTTGTAATAGGTAAATACAGAACTTCGAATTGTTAATTTCAAACTAAGATTGTAAATAATAATTTGAAGATCTGAACTTGTAATAGTCAAATACAGAACTTCGAATTGTTAAATACAAATTATTAGTGCAAATTATAACTTGAAGATCTGAACTTGTAATAGTCAAATACAGAACTTCGAATTGTTAAATACAAATTATTAGTGCAAATTATAACTTGAAGATCTGAACTTGTAATTGTCTAATACAGAACTTAGAATTGATAGCTTAAAATTATAATTGCAAATTATAACTTGAAGATCTGAACTTGTAATAGTGAATTACAGAACTTCGAATTGTTAAATACAAATTATTAGTACAAATTATAACTTGAAGATCTGAACTTGTAATTGTCAAATACAGAACTTAAAATTGATAGCTTATAATTATAATTGCAAATTATAACTAGAAGATCTGAACTAGTAATAGGTAAATACAGAACTTCGAATTGTTAATTTCAAACTAAGATTGTAAATAATAATTTGAAGATCTGAACTTGTAATAGTCAAATACAGAACTTAGAATTGTTAAATACAAATTATTAGTGCAAATTATAACTTGAAAATCTGAACTTGTAATTGTCAAATACAGAACTTAAAATTGATAGCTTATATTTATAATTGCAAATTATAAGTTGAAGATCTGAACTTGTAATAGGTAAATACAGAACTTCGAATTGTTAATTTCAAACTAACATTGTAATTAATAATTTGAAGATCTGAACTTGTAATGGTCAAATACAGAACTTCGAATTGTTAAATACAAATTATTAGTGCAAATTATAACTTGAAGATCTGAACTTGTAATTGTCAAATACAGCACTTAGAATTCATAACTTGAAATTATGATTGCAAATTATAACTTGAAGATCTGAACTTGTAATTGTAAAATACAGAACTAAGAATTCATAACTTCAAATTATGATTGTAAATAATAATTAGACGATCTGAACTTGTAATAGTCAAATACAGAACTTCGAATTGTTAAATACAAATTATTAGTGCAAATTACAACTTGAAGATCTGAACTTGTAATTGTCAAATACAGAACTAAAATTCTTAACTTCAAATTATGATTGCTAATTATAACTTGAAGATCTGAACTTGTAATAGTGAAATACAGAACTTAGAATTGGGAAATTCAAATTATGATTGCAAATTATAACTTGAAGATCTGAACTTGTAATAGTCAAATACAGAACTTAAAATTGATAGGTAATAATTATAATTGCAAATTATAAGTTGAAGATCTGAACTTGTAATAGGTAAATACAGAACTTCGAATTGTTAATTTCAAACTAAGATTGTAATTAATAATTTGAAGATCTGAACTTGTAATAGTCAAATACAGAACTTCAAATTGTTAAATACAAATTATTAGTGCAAATTATAACTTGAAGATCTGAACTTGTAATTGTCAAATACAGAACTTAGAATTGATAGCTTATAATTATAATTGCAAATTATAACTTGACGAACTGAACTTGTAATAGTGAATTATAGAACTTAATTTGTTAAATACTAATTATTATTTCAAATTATAACTTGAAGATCTGAACTTGTAATTGTCAAATACAGAACTTAAAATTGATAGCTTATAATTATAATTGCAAATTATAACTAGAAGATCTGAACTTGTAATAAGAAAATACAGAACTTCGAATTGTTAATTTCAAACTAAGATTGTAAATAATAATTTGAAGACCTGAACTTGTAATAGTCAAATACAGAACTTCGAATTGTTAAATACAAATTATTAGTGCAAATTATAACTTGAAGATCTGAACTTGTAATTGTCAAATACAGCACTTAGAATTCATAACTTCAAATTATGATTGCAAATTATAACTGGAAGATCTGAACTTGTAATATGTAAATACAGAACTTCCAATTCTTAATTTCAAACTAAGATTGTAATTAATAATTTGAAGATCTGAACTTGTAATAGTCAAATACAGAACTTCGAATTGTTAAATACAAATTATTAGTGCAAATTATAACTTGAAGATCTGAACTTGTAATTGTCAAATACAGCACTTAGAATTCATAACTTCAAATTATGATTGCAAATTATAACTGGAAGATCTGAACTTGTAATATGTAAATACAGAACTTCGAATTGTTAATTTCAAACTAAGATTGTAATTAATAATTTGAAGATCTGAACTTGTAATAGTCAAATACAGAACTTCGAATTGTTAAATACAAATTATTAGTGCAAATTATAACTTGAAGATCTGAACTTGTAATTGTCAAATACAGAACTTAAAATTGATAGCTTATAATTATAATTGCAAATTATAACTTGAAGATCTGAATTTGTAATAAGTAAATACAGAACTTCGAATTGTTAATTTCAAACTAAGATTGTAAATAATAATTTGAAGATCTGAACTTGTAATAGTCAAATACAGAACTTAGAATTGTTAAATACAAATTATTAGTGCAAATTATAACTTCAAGATCTGAACTTGTAATTGTCAAATACAGAACTTAAAATTGATAGCTTATAATTATAATTGCAAATTATAACTTGAAGATCTGAATTTGTAATAAGTAGGTAAATACAGAACTTCGAATTGTTAATTTCAAACTAAGATTGTAAATAATAATTTGAAGATCTGAACTTGTAATAGTCAAATACAGAACTTAGAATTGTTAAATACAAATTATTAGTGCAAATTATAACTTGAAGATATGAACTTGTAATTGTCAAATTCAGAACTTAGAATTGATAGCTTATAATTATAATTGCAAATTATAACTTGAAGATCTGAACTTGTAATAGTGAATTACAGAACTTAGATTTGTTAAATACTAATTATTATTTTAAATTATAACTTGAAGATCTGAACTTGTAATTGTCAATTACGGAACTTAAAATTGATAGCTTATAATTATAATTGCAAATTATAACTTGAAGATCTGAACTTGTAATAGGTAAATACAGAACTTCGAATTGTTAATTTCAAACTAAGATTGTAAATAATAATTTGAAGATCTGAACTTGTAATAGTCAAATACAGAACTTCGAATTGTTAAATACAAATTATTAGTGCAAATTATAACTTGAAGATCTGAACTTGTAATTGTCAAATACAGAACTTCGAATTGTCAAATACAAATTATTAGTGCAAATTATAACTTGAAGATCTGAACTTGTACTTGTCTAATACAGAACTTAGAATTGATAGCTTAAAATTATAATTGCAAATTATAACTTGAAGATCTGAACTTGTAATAGTGAATTACAGAACTTCGAATTGTTAAATACAAATTATTAGTACAAATTATAACTTGAAGATCTGAACTTGTAATTGTCAAATACAGAATTTAAAATTGATAGCTTATAATTATAATTGCAAATTATAACTAGAAGATCTGAACTAGTAATAGGTAAATACAGAACTTCGAATTGTTAATTTCAAACTAAGATTGTAAATAATAATTTGAAGATCTGAACTTGTAATAGTCAAATACAGAACTTCGAATTGTTAAATACAAATTATTAGTGCAAATTATAACTTGAAAATCTGAACTTGTAATTGTCAAATACAGAACTTAAAATTGATAGCTTATATTTATAATTGCAAATTATAAGTTGAAGATCTGAACTTGTAATAGGTAAATACAGAACTTCGAATTGTTAATTTCAAACTAAGATTGTAATTAATAATTTGATGATCTGAACTTGTAATGGTCAAATACAGAACTTCGAATTGTTAAATACAAATTATTAGTGCAAATTATAACTTGAAGATCTGAACTTGTAATTGTCAAATACAGCACTTAGAATTCATAACTTGAAATTATGATTGCAAATTATAACTTGAAGATCTGAACTTGTAATTGTAAAATACAGAACTAAGAATTCATAACTTCTAATTATGATTGTAAATAATAATTAGAAGATCTGAACTTGTAATAGTCAAATACAGAACTTCGAATTGTTAAATACAAATTATTAGTGCAAATTATAACTTGAAGATCTGAACTTGTAATTGTCAAATACAGAACTTAAAATTGATAGGTAATAATTATAATTTCAAATTATAAGTTGAAGATCTGAACTTGTAATAGGTAAATACAGAACTTCGAATTGTTAATTCCAAACTAAGATTGTAATTAATAATTTGAAGATCTGAACTTGTAATAGTCAAATACAGAACTTCAAATTGTTAAATACAAATTATTAGTGCAAATTATAACTTGAAGATCTGAACTTGTAATTGTCAAATACAGAACTTAGAATTGATAGCTTATAATTATAATTGCAAATTATAACTTGACGAACTGAACTTGTAATAGTGAATTATAGAACTTCGATTTGTTAAATACTAATTATTATTTCAAATTATAACTTGAAGATCTAAACATGTAATTGTCAAATACAGAACTTAAAATTGATAGCTTTTAATTATAATTGCAAATTATAACTAGAAGATCTGAACTTGTAATAAGTAAATACAGAACTTCGAATTGTTAATTTCAAACTAAGATTGTAAATAATAATTTGAAGACCTGAACTTGTAATAGTCAAATACAGAACTTCGAATTGTTAAATACAAATTATTAGTGCAAATTATAACTTGTAAATCTGAACTTGTAATTGTCAAATACAGAACTTAAAATTGATAGTTTATAATTATAATTGCAAATTATAAGTTGAAGAGCTGAACTTGGAATAGGTAAATACAGAACTTCGAATTGTTAATTTCAAACTAAGATTGTAATTAATAATTTGAGGATCTGAACTTGTAATAGTCAAATACAGAACTTCGAATTGTTAAATACAAATTATTAGTGCAAATTATAACTTGAAGATCTGAACTTGTAATTGTCAAATACAGAACTTAGAATTCATAACTTCAAATTATGATTGCTAATTATAACTTGAAGATCTGAACTTGTAATAGTCAAATACAGAACTTAGAATTGGGAAATTCAAATTATGTTTGCAAATTATAACTTGAAGATCTGGACTTGTAATAGTCAAATACAGAACTTAAAATTGATAGCTTATAATTATAATTGCAAATTATAAGTTGAAGATCTGAACTTGTAATAGGTAAATACAGAACTTCGAATTGTTAATTTCAAACTAAGATTGTAAATAATAATTTGAAGATCTGAACTTGTAATAGTCAAATACAGTACTTCGAATTGTTAAATACAAATTTGTAGAGCAAATTATAACTTGAAGATCTGAACTTGTAATTGTCAAATACAGAACTTAAAATTGATAGCTTATAATTATAATTGAAAATTATAAGTTGAAGATCTGAACTTGTAATAGGTAAATACAGAACTTCTAATTGTTAATTTCAAACTAAGATTGTAATTAATAATTTGAAGATCTGAACTTGTAATAGTCAAATACAGATCTCCGAATTGTTAAATACAAATTATTAGTGCAAATTATAACTTAAAGATCTGAACTTGTAATTGTCAAATACAGCACTTAGAATACATAACTTCAAATTATGATTGCAAATTATAACTGGAAGATCTGAACTTGTAATTGTCAAATACAGCACTTAGAATTCATAACTTCAAATTATGATTGCAAATTATAACTGGAAGATCTGAACTTGTAATATGTAAATACAGAACTTCGAATTGTTAATTTCAAACTAAGATTGTAATTAATAATTTGAAGATCTGAACTTGTAATAGTCAAATACAGAACTTCGAATTGTTAAATACAAATTATTAGTGCAAATTATAACTTGAAGATATGAACTTATAATTGTCAAATACAGCACTTAGAATTCATAACTTCAAATTATGATTGCAAATTATAACTGGAAGATCTGAACTTGTAATATGTAAATACAGAACTTCCAATTGTTAATTTCAAACTAAGATTGTAATTAATAATTTGAAGATCTGAACTTGTAATAGTCAAATACAGAACTTCGAATTGTTAAATACAAATTATTAGTGCAAATTATAACTTGAAGTTCTGAACTTGTAATTGTCAAATACAGCACTTAGAATTCATAACTTCAAATTATGATTGCAAATTATAACTGGAAGATCTGAACTTGTAATATGTAAATACAGAACTTCGATTTGTTAATTTCAAACTAAAATTGTAAATTATAATTTGAAGATCTGAACTTGTAATAGTCAAATACAGAACTTAGAATTGTTAAATACAAATTATTAGTGCAAATTATAACTTGAAGATCTGAACTTGTAATTGTCAAATACAGAACTTAAAATTGATAGCTTATAATTAATTATAATTGCAAATTATAACTTGAAGATCTGAATTTGTAATAGGTAAATACAGAACTTCGAATTGTTAATTTCAAACTAAGATTGTAAATAATAATTTGAAGATCTGAACTTGTAATAGTCAAATACAGAACTTAGAATTGTAAAATACAAATTATTAGTGCAAATTATAACTTGAAGATCTGAACTTGTAATTGTCAAATACAGAACTTAGAATTGATAGCTTATAATTATAATTGCAAATTATAACTTGACGAACTGAACTTGTAATAGTGAATTATAGAACTTAGATTTGTTAAATACTAATTATTATTTCAAATTATAACTTGAAGATCTGAACTTGTAATTGTCAAATACAGAACTTAAAATTGATAGCTTTTAATTATAATTGCAAATTATAACTAGAAGATCTGAACTTGTAATAAGTAAATACAGAACTTCGAATTGTTAATTTCAAACTAAGATTGTAAATAATAATTTGAAGACCTGAACTTGTAATAGTCAAATACAGAACTTCGAATTGTTAAATACAAATTATTAGTGCAAATTATAACTTGTAAATCTGAACTTGTAATTGTCAAATACAGAACTTAAAATTGATAGTTTATAATTATAATTGCAAATTATAAGTTGAAGAGCTGAACTTGGAATAGGTAAATACAGAACTTCGAATTGTTAATTTCAAACTAAGATTGTAATTAATAATTTGAGGATCTGAACTTGTAATAGTCAAATACAGAACTTCGAATTGTTAAATACAAATTATTAGTGCAAATTATAACTTGAAGATCTGAACTTGTAATTGTCAAATACAGAACTTAGAATTCATAACTTCAAATTATGATTGCTAATTATAACTTGAAGATCTGAACTTGTAATAGTCAAATACAGAACTTAGAATTGGGAAATTCAAATTATGTTTGCAAATTATAACTTGAAGATCTGGACTTGTAATAGTCAAATACAGAACTTAAAATTGATAGCTTATAATTATAATTGCAAATTAAAACTTGAAGATATGAACTTGTAATAGGTAAATACAGAACTTCTAATTGTTAATTTCAAACTAAGATTGTAATTAATAATTTGAAGATCTGAACTTGTAATAGTCAAATACAGATCTCCGAATTGTTAAATACAAATTATTAGTGCAAATTATAACTTAAAGATCTGAACTTGTAATTGTCAAATACAGCACTTAGAATACATAACTTCAAATTATGATTGCAAATTATAACTGGAAGATCTGAACTTGTAATTGTCAAATACAGCACTTAGAATTCATAACTTCAAATTATGATTGCAAATTATAACTGGAAGATCTGAACTTGTAATATGTAAATACAGAACTTCGAATTGTTAATTTCAAACTAAGATTGTAATTAATAATTTGAAGATCTGAACTTGTAATAGTCAAATACAGAACTTCGAATTGTTAAATACAAATTATTAGTGCAAATTATAACTTGAAGATATGAACTTGTAATTGTCAAATACAGCACTTAGAATTCATAACTTCAAATTATGATTGCAAATTATAACTGGAAGATCTGAACTTGTAATATGTAAATACAGAACTTCCAATTGTTAATTTCAAACTAAGATTGTAATTAATAATTTGAAGATCTGAACTTGTAATAGTCAAATACAGAACTTCGAATTGTTAAATACAAATTATTAGTGCAAATTATAACTTGAAGTTCTGAACTTGTAATTGTCAAATACAGCACTTAGAATTCATAACTTCAAATTATGATTGCAAATTATAACTGGAAGATCTAAACTTGTAATATGTAAATACAGAACTTCGAATTGTTAATTTCAAACTAAAATTGTAAATTATAATTTGAAGATCTGAACTTGTAATAGTCAAATACAGAACTTAGAATTGTTAAATACAAATTATTAGTGCAAATTATAACTTGAAGAAATGAACTTGTAATTGTCAAATACAGAACTTAAAATTGATAGCTTATAATTAATTATAATTGCAAATTATAACTTGAAGATCTGAATTTGTAATAGGTAAATACAGAACTTCGAATTGTTAATTTCAAACTAAGATTGTAAATAATAATTTGAAGATCTGAACTTGTAATAGTCAAATACAGAACTTATAATTGTTAAATACAAATTATTAGTGCAAATTATAACTTGAAGATCTGAACTTGTAATTGTCAAATACAGAACTTAAAATTGATAGCTTATAATTATAATTGCAAATTTTAAGTTGAAGATCTGAACTTGCAATAGGTAAATACAGAACTTCGAATTGTTAATTTCTAACTAAGATTGTAATTAATAATTTGAAGATCTGAACTTGTAATAGTCAAATACAGAACTTCGAATTGTTAAATACAAATTATTAGTGCAAATTATAACTTGAAGATCTGAACTTGTAATTGTCAAATACAGAACTTAAAATTGATAGCTTATAATTATAATTGCAAATTATAAGTTGAAGATCTGAACTTGTAATAGGTAAATCCTGAACTTCGAATTGTTAATTTCAAACTAAGATTGTAATTAATAATTTGAAGATCTGAACTTGTAATAGGCAAATACAGAACTTCGAATTGTTAAATACAAATTATTAGTGCAAATTATAACTTGAAGATCTGAACTTGTAATTGTCAAATACAGAACTTAAAATTGATAGCTTATAATTATAATTGCAAATTATAAGTTGAAGATCTGAACTTGTAATAGGTAAATACAGAACTTCGAATTGTTAATTTCAAACTAAGATTGTAATTAATAATTTGAAGATCTGAACTTGTAATAGTCAAATACAGATCTCCGAATTGTTAAATACAAATTATTAGTGCAAATTATAACTTAAAGATCTGAACTTGTAATTGTCAAATACAGCACTTAGAATACATAACTTCAAATTATGATTGCAAATTATAACTGGAAGATCTGAACTTGTAATTGTCAAATACAGAACTTAGAATTGATTGCTTATAATTATAATTGCAAATTATAACTTGAAGAACTGAACTTGTAATAGTGAATTACAGAACTTCAAATTGTTAATTTCAAACTAAGATTGTAATTAATAATTTGAAGATCTGAACTTGTAATAAGCAAATACAGAACTCCGAATTGTTAAATACAAATTATTAGAGCAAATTATAACTTGAAGATCTGAACTTGTAATTGTCAAATACAGCACTTAGAATTCATAACTTCAAATTATGATTGCAAATTATAACTGGAAGATCTGAACTTGTAATATGTAACTACAGAACTTCGAATTGTTAATTTCAAACTAAGATTGTAATTAATAATTTGAAGATCTGAACTTGTAATAGTCAAATACAGAACTTCGAATTGTTAAATACAAATTATTAGTGCAAATTATAACTTGAAGATCTGAACTTGTAATTGTCAAATACAGAACTTAGAATTCATAACTTCAAATTATGATTGTAAATAATAATTAGAAGATCTGAACTTGTAATAGTCAAATACAGAACTTAGAATTGATAGCTTATAATTATAATTGCAAATTATAACTTGTAGATCTGAACTTGTAATAGTGAATTACAGAACTTAGATTTGTTAAATACTAATTATTATTTTAAATTATAACTTGAAGATCTGAACTTGTAATTGTCAATTACGGAACTTAAAATTGATAGCTTATAATTATAATTGCAAATTATAACTTGAAGATCTGAACTTGTAATAGGTAAATACAGAACTTCGAATTGTTAATTTCTAACTAAGATTGTAAATAATAATTTGAAGATCTGAACTTGTAATAGTCAAATACAGAACTTCGAATTGTTAAATACAAATTATTAGTGCAAATTATAACTTGAAGATCTGAACTTGTAATAGTCAAATACAGAACTTCGAATTGTTAAATACAAATTATTAGTGCAAATTATAACTTGAAGATCTGAACTTGTAATTGTCTAATACAGAACTTAGAATTGATAGCTTAAAATTATAATTGCAAATTATAACTTGAAGATCTGAACTTGTAATAGTGAATTACAGAACTTCGAATTGTTAAATACAAATTATTAGTACAAATTATAACTTGAAGATCTGAACTTGTAATTGTCAAATACAGAACTTAAAATTGATAGCTTATAATTATAATTGCAAATTATAACTAGAAGATCTGAACTAGTAATGGGTAAATACAGAACTTCGAATTGTTAATTTCAAACTAAGATTGTAAATAATAATTTGAAGATCTGAACTTGTAATAGTCAATTACAGAACTTAGAATTGTTAAATACAAATTATTAGTGCAAATTATAACTTGAAAATCTGAACTTGTAATTGTCAAATACAGAACTTAAAATTGATAGCTTATATTTATAATTGCAAATTATAAGTTGAAGATCTGAACTTGTAATAGGTAAATACAGAACTTCGAATTGTTAATTTCAAACTAAGATTGTAATTAATAATTTGAAGATCTGAACTTGTAATGGTCAAATACAGAACTTCGAATTGTTAAATACAAATTATTAGTGCAAATTATAACTTGAAGATCTGAACTTGTAATTGTCAAATACAGCACTTAGAATTCATAACTTGAAATTATGATTGCAAATTATAACTTGAAGATCTGAACTTGTAATTGTAAAATACAGAACTAAGAATTCATAACTTCAAATTATGATTGTAAATAATAATTAGAAGATCTGAACTTGTAATAGTCAAATACAGAACTTCGAATTGTTAAATACAAATTATTAGTGCAAATTACAACTTGAAGATCTGAACTTGTAATTGTCAAATACAGAACTAAAATTCATAACTTCAAATTATGATTGCTAATTATAACTTGAAGATCTGAACTTGTAATAGTCAAATACAGAACTTAGAATTGGGAAATTCAAATTATGATTGCAAATTATAACTTGAAGATCTGAACTTGTAATAGTCAATTACAGAACTTAAAATTGATAGCTTATAATTATAATTGCAAATTATAACTTGAAGATCTGAATTTGTAGTAGGTAAATATAGAACTTCGAATTGTTAATTTCAAACTAAGATTGTAAATAATAATTTGAAGTTCTGAACTTGTAATAGTCAAATACAGAACTTCGAATTGTTAAATACAAATTATTAGTGCAAATTATAACTTGAAGATCTGAACTTGTAATTGTCAAATACAGAACTTAGAATTCATAACTTCAAATTATGATTGCTAATTATAACTTGAAGATCTGAACTTGTAATAGTCAAATACAGAAATTAGAATTGGGAAATTCAAATTATGGTTGCAAATTATAACTTGAAGATCTGAACTTGTAATAGTCAAATACAGAACTTAAAATTGATAGCTTATAATTATAATTGCAAATAAAAACTTGAAGATCTGAACTTGTAATAGGTAAATTCAGAACTTCGAATTGTTAATTTCAAACTAAGATTGTAAATAATAATTTGAAGATCTGAACTTGTAATAGTCAAATACAGAACTTCGAATTGTTAAATACAAATTATTAGTGCAAATTATAACTTGAAGATCTGAACTTGTAATTGTCAAAAACAGAACTTAAAATTGATAGCTTATAATTATAATTGAAAATTATAAGTTGAAGATCTGAACTTGTAATAGGTAAATACAGAACTTCTAATTGTTAATTTCAAACTAAGATTGTAATTAATAATTTGAAGATCTGAACTTGTAATAGTCAAATACAGATCTCCGAATTGTTAAAAACAAATTATTAGTGCAAATTATAACTTAAAGATCTGAACTTGTAATTGTCAAATACAGCACTTAGAATACATAACTTCAAATTATGATTGCAAATTATAACTGGAAGATCTGAACTTGTAATTGTCAAATACAGAACTTAGAATTGATTGCTTATAATTATAATTGCAAATTATAACTTGAAGATCTGAACTTGTAATTGTCAAATACAGAACTTAAAATTGATAGCTTATAATTATAATTGCAAATTATAACTAGAAGATCTGAACTAGTAATGGGTAAATACAGAACTTCGAATTGTTAATTTCAAACTAAGATTGTAAATAATAATTTGAAGATCTGAACTTGTAATAGTCAATTACAGAACTTAGAATTGTTAAATACAAATTATTAGTGCAAATTATAACTTGAAAATCTGAACTTGTAATTGTCAAATACAGAACTTAAAATTGATAGCTTATATTTATAATTGCAAATTATAAGTTGAAGATCTGAACTTGTAATAGGTAAATACAGAACTTCGAATTGTTAATTTCAAACTAAGATTGTAATTAATAATTTGAAGATCTGAACTTGTAATGGTCAAATACAGAACTTCGAATTGTTAAATACAAATTATTAGTGCAAATTATAACTTGAAGATCTGAACTTGTAATTGTCAAATACAGCACTTAGAATTCATAACTTGAAATTATGATTGCAAATTATAACTTGAAGATCTGAACTTGTAATTGTAAAATACAGAACTAAGAATTCATAACTTCAAATTATGATTGTAAATAATAATTAGAAGATCTGAACTTGTAATAGTCAAATACAGAACTTCGAATTGTTAAATACAAATTATTAGTGCAAATTACAACTTGAAGATCTGAACTTGTAATTGTCAAATACAGAACTAAAATTCATAACTTCAAATTATGATTGCTAATTATAACTTGAAGATCTGAACTTGTAATAGTCAAATACAGAACTTAGAATTGGGAAATTCAAATTATGATTGCAAATTATAACTTGAAGATCTGAACTTGTAATAGTCAAATACAGAACTTAAAATTGATAGCTTATAATTATAATTGCAAATTATAACTTGAAGATCTGAATTTGTAGTAGGTAAATATAGAACTTCGAATTGTTAATTACAAACTAAGATTGTAAATAATAATTTGAAGTTCTGAACTTGTAATAGTCAAATACAGAACTTCGAATTGTTAAATACAAATTATTAGTGCAAATTATAACTTGAAGATCTGAACTTGTAATTGTCAAATACAGAACTTAGAATTCATAACTTCAAATTATGATTGCTAATTATAACTTGAAGATCTGAACTTGTAATAGTCAAATACAGAAATTAGAATTGGGAAATTCAAATTATGGTTGCAAATTATAACTTGAAGATCTGAACTTGTAATAGTCAAATACAGAACTTAAAATTGATAGCTTATAATTATAATTGCAAATTAAAACTTGAAGATCTGAACTTGTAATAGGTAAATTCAGAACTTCGAATTGTTAATTTCAAACTAAGATTGTAAATAATAATTTGAAGATCTGAACTTGTAATAGTCAAATACAGAACTTCGAATTGTTAAATACAAATTATTAGTGCAAATTATAACTTGAAGATCTGAACTTGTAATTGTCAAATACAGAACTTAAAATTGATAGCTTATAATTATAATTGAAAATTATAAGTTGAAGATCTGAACTTGTAATAGGTAAATACAGAACTTCTAATTGTTAATTTCAAACTAAGATTGTAATTAATAATTTGAAGATCTGAACTTGTAATAGTCAAATACAGATCTCCGAATTGTTAAAAACAAATTATTAGTGCAAATTATAACTTAAAGATCTGAACTTGTAATTGTCAAATACAGCACTTAGAATACATAACTTCAAATTATGATTGCAAATTATAACTGGAAGATCTGAACTTGTAATTGTCAAATACAGAACTTAGAATTGATTGCTTATAATTATAATTGCAAATTATAACTTGAAGATCTGAACTTGTAATAGAGAATTACAGAACTTCAAATTGTTAATTTCAAACTAAGATTGTAATTAATAATTTGAAGATCTGAACTTGTAATAGTCAAATACAGAACTCCGAATTGTTAAATACAAATTATTAGTGCAAATTATAACTTGAAGATCTGAACTTGTAATTGTCAAATACAGCACTTAGAATTCATAACTTCAAATTATGATTGAAAATTATAACTGGAAGATCTGAACTTGTAATATGTAAATACAAAACTTCGAATTGTTAATTTCAAACTAAGATTGTAATTAATAATTTGAAGATCTGAACTTGTAATAGTCAAATACAGAACTTCGAATTGTTAAATACAAATTATTAGTGCAAATTATAACTTGAAGATCTGAACTTGTAATTGTCAAATACAGCACTTAGAATTCATAACTTCAAATTATGATTGCAAATTATAACTGGAAGATCTGAACTTGTAATATGTAAATACAGAACTTCCAATTGTTAATTTCAAACTAAGATTGTAATTAATAATTTGAAGATCTGAACTTGTAATAGTCAAATACAGAACTTCGAATTGTTAAATACAAATTATAGTGCAAATTATAACTTGAAGATCTGAACTTGTAATTGTCAAATACAGCACTTAGAATTCATAACTTCAAATTATGATTGCAAATTATAACTGGAAGATCTGAACTTGTAATATGTAAATACAGAACTTCGAATTGTTAATTTCAAACTAAGATTGTAATTAATAATTTGAAGATCTGAACTTGTAATAGTCAAATACAGAACTTCGAATTCTTAAATACAAATTATTAGTGCAAATTATAACTTGAAGATCTGAACTTGTAATTGTCAAATACAGAACTTAAAATTGATAGCTTATAATTATAAGACAATTTCTGAACAAGTTCAGATCTTCAAGTTATAATTTGCACTAATAATTTGTATTTAAGAATTCGAAGTTCTGTATTTGACTATTACAAGTTCAGATCTTCAAATTATTAATTACAATCTTAGTTTGAAATTAAGAATTCGAAGTTCTGTATTTACATATTACAAGTTCAGATCTTCCAGTTATAATTTGCAATCATAATTTGAAGTTATGAATTCTAAGTGCTGTATTTGACAATTACAAGTTCAGATCTTCAAGTTATAATTTGCACTATAATTTGTATTTAACAATTCGAAGTTCTGTATTTGACTATTACAAGTTCAGATCTTCAAATTATTAATTACAATCTTAGTTTGAAATTAACAATTGGAAGTTCTGTATTTACATATTACAAGTTCAGATCTTCCAGTTATAATTTGCAATCATAATTTGAAGTTATGAATTCTAAGTGCTGTATTTGACAATTACAAGTTCAGATCTTCAAGTTATAATTTGCACTAATAATTTGTATTTAACAATTCGAAGTTCTGTATTTGACTATTACAAGTTCAGATCTTCAAATTATTAATTACAATCTTAGTTTGAAATTAACAATTCGAAGTTTTGTATTTACATATTACAAGTTCAGATCTTCCAGTTATAATTTTCAATCATAATTTGAAGTTATGAATTCTAAGTGCTGTATTTGACAATTACAAGTTCAGATCTTCAAGTTATAATTTGCACTAATAATTTGTATTTGACAATTCGAAGTTCTGTATTTGACTATTACAAGTTCAGATCTTCAAGTTATAATTTGCACTAATAATTTGTATTTAACAATTCGAAGTTCTGTATTTGACTATTACAAGTTCAGATCTTCAAGTTATTAATTACAATCTTAGTTTGAAATTAACAATTCGAAGTTCTGTATTTACCTATTACAAGTTCAGATCTTCAACTTATAATTTGCAATTATAATTATAAGCTATCAATTTTAAGTTCTGTATTTGACAATTTCAGATCTTCTGTCAATATAACTTGAAGATCTGAATTTGTAATAGGTAAATACAGAACTTCGAATTGTTAATTTCAAACTAAGATTGTAAATAATAATTTGAAGATCTGAACTTGTAATAGTCAAATACAGAACTTAGAATTGTTAAATACAAATTATTAGTGCAAATTATAACTTCAAGATCTGAACTTGTAATTGTCAAATACAGAACTTAAAATTGATAGCTTATAATTATAATTGCAAATTATAACTTGAAGATCTGAATTTGTAATAAGTAGGTAAAAACAGCACTTCGAATTGTTAATTTCAAACTAAGATTGTAAATAATAATTTGAAGATCTGAACTTGTAATAGTCAAATACAGAACTTAGAATTGTTAAATACAAATTATTAGTGCAAATTATAACTTGAAGATCTGAACTTGTAATTGTCAAATTCAGAACTTAGAATTGATAGCTTATAATTATAATTGCAAATTATAACTTGAAGATCTGAACTTGTAATAGGTAAATACAGAACTTCGAATTGTTAATTTCAAACTAAGATTGTAAATAATAATTTGAAGATCTGAACTTGTAATAGTCAAATACAGAACTTCGAATTGTTAAATACAAATTATTAGTGCAAATTATAACTTGAAAATCTGAACTTGTAATTGTCAAATACAGAACTTAAAATTGATAGCTTATATTTATAATTGCAAATTATAAGTTGAAGATCTGAACTTGTAATAGGTAAATACAGAACTTCGAATTGTTAATTTCAAACTAAGATTGTAATTAATAATTTGAAGATCTGAACTTGTAATGGTCAAATACAGAACTTCGAATTGTTAAATACAAATTATTAGTGCAAATTATAACTTGAAGATCTGAACTTGTAATTGTCAAATACAGCACTTAGAATTCATAACTTGAAATTATGATTGCAAATTATAACTTGAAGATCTGAACTTGTAATTGTAAAATACAGAACTAAGAATTCATAACTTCAAATTATGATTGTAAATAATAATTAGAAGATCTGAACTTGTAATAGTCAAATACAGAACTTCGAATTGTTAAATACAAATTATTAGTGCAAATTACAATTTGAAGATCTGAACTTGTAATTGTCAAATACAGAACTAAAATTCATAACTTCAAATTATGATTGCTAATTATAACTTGAAGATCTGAACTTGTAATAGTCAAATACAGAACTTAGAATTGGGAAATTCAAATTATGATTGCAAATTATAACTTGAAGATCTGAACTTGTAATAGTCAAATACAGAACTTAAAATTGATAGCTTATAATTATAATTGCAAATTATAACTTGAAGATCTGAATTTGTAGTAGGTAAATATAGAACTTCGAATTGTTAATTTCAAACTAAGATTGTAAATAATAACTTGAAGATCTGAACTTGTAATTGTCAAATACAGCACTTAGAATTCATAACTTGAAATTATGATTGCAAATTATAACTTGAAGATCTGAACTTGTAATTGTAAAATACAGAACTAAGAATTCATAACTTCAAATTATGATTGTAAATAATAATTAGAAGATCTGAACTTGTAATAGTCAAATACAGAACTTCGAATTGTTAAATACAAATTATTAGTGCAAATTACAACTTGAAGATCTGAACTTGTAATTGTCAAATACAGAACTAAAATTCATAACTTCAAATTATGATTGCTAATTATAACTTGAAGATCTGAACTTGTAATAGTCAAATACAGAACTTAGAATTGGGAAATTCAAATTATGATTGCAAATTATAACTTGAAGATCTGAACTTGTAATAGTCAAATACAGAACTTAAAATTGATAGCTTATAATTATAATTGCAAATTATAACTTGAAGATCTGAATTTGTAGTAGGTAAATATAGAACTTCGAATTGTTAATTTCAAACTAAGATTGTAAATAATAATTTGAAGTTCTGAACTTGTAATAGTCAAATACAGAACTTCGAATTGTTAAATACAAATTATTAGTGCAAATTATAACTTGAAGATCTGAACTTGTAATTGTCAAATACAGAACTTAGAATTCATCACTTCAAATTATGATTGCTAATTATAACTTGAAGATCTGAACTTGTAATAGTCAAATACAGAACTTAGAATTGGGAAATTCAAATTATGATTGCAAATTATAACTTGAAGATCTGAACTTGTAATAGTCAAATACAGAACTTAAAATTGATAGCTTATAATTATAATTGCAAATTATAACTTGAAGATCTGAACTTGTAATAGGTAAATACAGAACTTCGAATTGTTAATTTCAAACTAAGATTGTAATTAATAACTTGAAGATCTGAACTTGTAATAGTCAAATACAGAACTTCGAATTGTTAAATACAAATTATTAGTGCAAATTATAACTTGAAGATCTGAACTTGTAATAGTCAAATACAGAACTTCGAATTGTCAAATACAAATTATTAGTGCAAATTATAATTTGAAGAACTGAACTTGTAATTGTCTAATACAGAACTTAGAATTGATAGCTTAAAATTATAATTGCAAATTATAACTTGAAGATCTGAACTTGTAATAGTGAATTACAGAACTTCGAATTGTTAAATACAAATTATTAGTACAAATTATAACTTGAAGATCTGAACTTGTAATTGTCAAATACAGAACTTAAAATTGATAGCTTATAATTATAATTGCAAATTATAACTAGAAGATCTGAACTAGTAATAGGTAAATACAGAACTTCGAATTGTTAATTTCAAACTAAGATTGTAAATAATAATTTGAAGATCTGAACTTGTAATAGTCAAATACAGAACTTCGAATTGTTAAATACGAATTATTAGTGCAAATTATAACTTGAAAATCTGAACTTGTAATTGTCAAATACAGAACTTAAAATTGATAGCTTATATTTATAATTGCAAATTATAAGTTGAAGATCTGAACTTGTAATAGGTAAATACAGAACTTCGAATTGTTAATTTCAAACTAAGATTGTAATTAATAATTTGAAGATCTGAACTTGTAATGGTCAAATACAGAACTTCGAATTGTTAAATACAAATTATTAGTGCAAATTATAACTTGAAGATCTGAACTTGTAATTGTCAAATACAGCACTTAGAATTCATAACTTGAAATTATGATTGCAAATTATAACTTGAAGATCTGAACTTGTAATTGTAAAATACAGAACTAAGAATTCATAACTTCAAATTATGATTGTAAATAATAATTAGAAGATCTGAACTTGTAATAGTCAAATACAGAACTTCGAATTGTTAAATACAAATTATTAGTGCAAATTACAACTTGAAGATCTGAACTTGTAATTGTCAAATACAGAACTAAAATTCATAACGTCAAATTATGATTGCTAATTATAACTTGAAGATCTGAACTTGTTATAGTCAAATACAGAACTTAGAATTGGGAAATTCAAATTATGATTGCAAATTATAACTTGAAGATCTGAACTTGTAATAGTCAAATACAGAACTTAAAATTGATAGCTTATAATTATAATTGCAAATTATAACTTGAAGATCTGAATTTGTAGTAGGTAAATATAGAACTTCGAATTGTTAATTTCAAACTAAGATTGTAAATAATAATTTGAAGTTCTGAACTTGTAATAGTCAAATACAGAACTTCCAATTGTTAAATACAAATTATTAGTGCAAATTATAACTTGAAGATCTGAACTTGTAATTGTCAAATACAGAACTTAAAATTGATAGGTAATAATTATAATTGCAAATTATAAGTTGAAGATCTGAACTTGTAATAGGTAAATACAGAACTTCGAATTGTTAATTTCAAACTAAGATTGTAATTAATAATTTGAAGATCTGAACTTGTAATAGTCAAATACAGAACTTCAAATTGTTAAATACAAATTATTAGTGCAAATTATAACTTGAAGATCTGAACTTGTAATTGTCAAATACAGAACTTAGAATTGATAGCTTATAATTATAATTGCAAATTATAACTTGACGAACTGAACTTGTAATAGTGAATTATAGAACTTAGATTTGTTAAATACTAATTATTATTTCAAATTATAACTTGAAGATCTGAACTTGTAATTGTCAAATACAGAACTTAAAATTGATAGCTTTTAATTATAATTGCAAATTATAACTAGAAGATCTGAACTTGTAATAAGTAAATACAGAACTTCGAATTGTTAATTTCAAACTAAGATTGTAAATAATAATTTGAAGACCTGAACTTGTAATAGTCAAATACAGAACTTCGAATTGTTAAATACAAATTATTAGTGCAAATTATAACTTGTAAATCTGAACTTGTAATTGTCAAATACAGAACTTAAAATTGATAGCTTATAATTATAATTGCAAATTATAAGTTGAAGATCTGAACTTGTAATAGGTAAATACAGAACTTCGAATTGTTAATTTCAAACTAAGATTGTAATTAATAATTTGAGGATCTGAACTTGTAATAGTCAAATACAGAACTTCGAATTGTTAAATACAAATTATTAGTGCAAATTATAACTTGAAGATCTGAACTTGTAATTGTCAAATACAGAACTTAGAATTTATAACTTCAAATTATGATTGCTAATTATAACTTGAAGATCTGAACTTGTAATAGTCAAATACAGAACTTAGAATTGGGAAATTCAAATTATGGTTGCAAATTATAACGTGAAGATCTGAACTTGTAATAGTCAAATACAGAACTTAAAATTGATAGCTTATAATTATAATTGCAAATTAAAACTTGAAGATCTGAACTTGTAATAGGTAAATACAGAACTTCGAATTGTTAATTTCAAACTAAAATTGTAAATAATAATTTGAAGATCTGAACTTGTAATAGTCAAATACAGAACTTCGAATTGTTAAATACAAATTTGTAGTGCAAATTATAACTTGAAGATCTGAACTTGTAATTGTCAAATACAGAACTTAAAATTGATAGCTTATAATTATAATTGAAAATTATAAGTTGAAGATCTGAACTTGTAATAGGTAAATACAGAACTTCTAATTGTTAATTTCAAACTAAGATTGTAATTAATAATTTGAAGATCTGAACTTGTAATAGTCAAATACAGATCTCCGAATTGTAAATACAAATTATTAGTGCAAATTATAACTGAAAGATCTGAACTTGTAATTGTCAAATTCAGCACTTACAGTAACGGTCATAGAAATGTACTCACTTAAATTTTTTTAATTATTTTACAATTTTCGTAATAAAATCGATAAATTTTTAGGATAATATGTGTCACACGGTTATTTACCGTATATTTAAGCCTACCCAATACAAAAAAGGGCAATTTTTAAAAGGGATGGTGTCAGGAAACGAGGGTTAAAAATATTTATTAAAAAGTGCAATTAAATCATAGAAATATAAAATTAAAAATTTACTTAAAGTCTTTATTTTGCAGGTATTTTACTACTCTACATCTATTGTAGTATTTATGGCCGCTTATAAGCCATACATTTAATATTTAGTAGAACCACCCTTATTTTTTATAACGGTTTTTAGTCGGTTAGGCATTGATTTTACTAAATTTTGTAAAATTTCTTCATTAACGACTTCCTGCCATATAATTTTTTACTAATTTTGCAGTTGGATAATATATTTAGGTGTCCTAATGTTATTTTGTGTTTCATAATGCCCCAAAGCTTTTCAAACGGATTTAAATCCGGGATATACCTGGCCGTTCTATGGTATTAATACCTTTATTTTTGAGAAAACGTTTTACCTATCACACTAATATTGTAAAAATAAATTATTTGCGTATTATACTACTACTTCAATATGTAAAGGTACAAATAAATGAAATCCTTACAATTTTTGCTCAATGGCATAGTGCAGAATCGTCCTGGAATATAGAGGAAGAAATTTGGGAATTATGAATTTCGAAATATAGCAGAAAATGTTCTGTTAGAGTGCTTATGTAAACTTTTGCATTTACTATTTCTTTTATGAACACCCAGTACTCCAACTCCATAGTAGAAAAATCATCCCCAGACCATTTGTCCGGCCGGGTGCTTCACTGTTGGCGTAACGCACTCTGCTTTAAAACATTCTCCAGTTCTGCGTCGAACTATCTGCTTACCTTCCGACCCAAATAAGCAAAACTTGCTCTCATCAGAGAAAATCACATTTTTCCAGTCATCTTCACTCCAATTTTCATACTTTTTTGCCCATTTTAATCGTTTTAACCGCATTTTCTTCTTTCAGAGGGGCTTCTTCTCTGGTGATCACGCTATTAAATTCACTTCTGGTAATTTCCGCCTCTCGGTTTCAACAATTATTTGTGTTCCAGACGTTTCTCTGATCTCAGTACGAATGTCCACTGCGGTATTAAAAAGATCCCTCAACTCAATTAGGGTAATTTCCATGTCTTCACGTTGTGTCGTTGCTCGTTGTCTACCATTCCCTTCTTTTCGTTCCATACTCCCAGTTTCGCAATATTTTTTAAAAAATTTTGTCACAGTGGATTGACTACATCCTACTTTAGCAGTAATTGCACAAGTCGACCCATTTTCACTACTTAAAGTAAGAATAACTGATTTCTTAGCAACTGTTAATTTATTCATATTTGGCATTATTTTTAATTTCACGTCTTTACACTAAGAAGAAAATACAAAAACCAGAACAATTTGTACCTGAAAGTATAATAAGATATTCTTTAAGCCTTTTGGTGCATAATCGCCTCAAAATTTTATGACTGGATACCATTTTAACCGAGTTTTGTGTAAATTTTATAGTGAGTACATTTCATTGACCGCTAATACATAACTTCAAATTATGATTGCAAATTATAACTGGAAGATCTGAACTTGTAATTGTCAAATACAGAACTTAGAGTTGATTGCTTATAATTATAATTGCAAATTATAACTTGAAGATAACTGAACTTGTAATAGTGAATTACAGAACTTCAAATTGTTAATTTCAAACTAAGATTGTAATTAATAATTTGAAGATCTGAACTTGTAATAGTCAAATACAGAACTCCGAATTGTTAAATACAAATTATTAGTGCAAATTATAACTTGAAGATCTGAACTTGTAATTGTCAAATACAGCACTTAGAATTCATAACTTCAAATTATGATTGCAAATTATAACTGGAAGATCTGAACTTGTAATATGTAAATACAGAACTTCGAATTGTTAATTTCAAACTAAGATTGTAATTAATAATTTGAAGATCTGAACTTGTAATAGTCAAATACAGAACTTCGAATTGTTAAATACAAATTATTAGTGCAAATTATAACTTGAAGATCTGAACTTGTAATTGTCAAATACAGCACTTAGAATTCATAACTTCAAATTATGATTGCAAATTATAACTGGAAGATCTGAACTAGTAATATGTAAATACAGAACTTCCAATTGTTAATTTCAAACTAAGATTGTAATTAATAATTTGAAGATCTGAACTTGTAATAGTCAAATACAGAACTTCGAATTGTTAAATACAAATTATTAGTGCAAATTATAACTGGAAGATCTGAACTTGTAATATGTAAATACAGAACTTCGAATTGTTAATTTCAAACTAAGATTGTAAATAATAATTTGAAGATCTGAACTTGTAATAGTCAAATACAGAACTTAGAATTGTTAAATACAAATTATTAGTGCAAATTATAACTTGAAGATCTGAACTTGTAATTGTCAAATACAGAACTTAAAATTGATAGCTTATAATTATAATTGCAAATTATAACTTGAAGATCTGAATTTGTAATAGGTAAATACAGAACTTCGAATTGTTAATTTCAAACTAAGATTGTAAATAATAATTTGAAGATCTGAACTTGTAATAGTCAAATACAAATTATTAGTGCAAATTATAACTTGAAGATCTGAACTTGTAATTGTCAAATACAGAACTTAAAATTGATAGCTTATAATTATAATTGCAAATTATAAGTTGAAGATCTGAACTTGTAATAAGTAAATACAGAACTTCGAATTGTTAATTTCAAACTAAGATTGTAATTAATAATTTGAAGATCTGAACTTGTAATAGTCAAATACAGAACTTCGAATTGTTAAATACAAATTATTAGTGCAAATTATAACTTGAAGATCTGAACTTGTAATTGTCAAATACAGAACTTAAAATTGATAGCTTATAATTATAATTGCAAATTATAAGTTGAAGATCTGAACTTGTAATAGGTAAATACTGAACTTCGAATTGTTAATTTCAAACTAAGATTGTAATTAATAATTTGAAGATCTGAACTTGTAATAGTCAAATACAGAACTTCGAATTGTTAAATACAAATTATTAGTGCAAATTATAACTTGAAGATCTGAACTTGTAATTGTCAAATACAGCACTTAGAATTCATAACTTCAAATTATGATTGCAAATTATAACTTGAAGATCTGAACTTGTAATTGTTAAATACAGAACTTAGAATTCATAACTTCAAATTATGATTGTAAATAATAATTAGAAGATCTGAACTTGTAATAGTCAAATACAGATCTCCGAATTGTTAAATACAAATTATTAGTGCAAATTATAACTTAAAGATCTGAACTTGTAATTGTCAAATACAGCACTTAGAATACATAACTTCAAATTATGATTGCAAATTATAACTGGAAGATCTGAACTTGTAATTGTCAAATACAGAACTTAGAATTGTTAAATACAAACTATTAGTACAAATTATAACTTGAAGATCTGAACTTGTAATAGTGAATTACAGAACTTCGAATTGTTAAATACAAATTATTAGTACAAATTATAACTTGAAGATCTGAACTTGTAATTGTCAAATACAGAACTTAAAATTGATAGCTTTAAATTATAATTGCAAATTATAACTAGAAGATCTGAACTTGTAATAGGTAAATACAGAACTTCGAATTGTTAATTTCAAACTAAGATTGTAAATAATAATTTGAAGATATGAACTTGTAATAGTCAAATACAGATCTTCGAATTGTTAAATACAAATTATTAGTGCAAATTATAACTTGAAAATCTGAACTTGTAATTGTCAAATACAGAACTTATAATTGATAGCTTATAATTATAATTGCAAATTATAAGTTGAAGATCTGAACTTGTAATAGGTAAATACAGAACTTCTAATTGTTAATTTCCAACTAATATTGTAATTAATAATTTGAAGATCCGAACTTGTAATAGTCAAATTCAGAACTTAGAATTCATAACTTCAAATTATGATTGCAAATTATAACTTGAAGATCTGAACTTGAAATTGTCAAATATAGAACTTAGAATTCATAACTTCAAATTATGATTGCTAATTATAACTTGAAGATCTGAACTTGTAATAGTCAAATACAGAACTTAGAATTGGGAAATTCAAATTATAATTGCAAATTATAACTTGAAGATCTGAATTTGTAATAGGTAAATACAGAACTTCGAATTGTTAATTTCAAACTAAGATTGTAAATAATAATTTGAAGATCTGAACTTGTAATAGTCAAATACAGAACTTAAAATTGATAGCTTATAATTATAATTGCAAATTATAAGTTGAAGATCTGAACTTGTAATAGTCAAATACAGAACTTCGAATTGTTAATTACAAACTAATATTGTAATTAATAATTTGAAGATCTGAACTTGTAATAGTCAAATACAGAACTTCGAATTGTTAAATACAAATTATTAGTGCAAATTATAACTTGAAGATCTGAACTTGTAATTGTCAAATACAGCACTTAGAATTCATAACTTCAAATTATGATTGCAAATTATAACTGGAAGATCTGAACTTGTAATATGTAAATACAGAACTTCCAATTGTTAATTTCAAACTAAGATTGTAATTAATAATTTGAAGATCTGAACTTGTAATAGTCAAATACAGAACTTCGAATTGTTAAATACAAATTATTAGTGCAAATTATAACTTGAAGATCTGAACTTGTAATTGTCAAATACAGCACTTAGAATTCATAACTTCAAATTATGATTGCAAATTATAACTGGAAGATCTGAACTTATAATATGTAAATACAGAACTTCGAATTGTTAATTTCAAACTAAGATTGTAAATAATAATTTGAAGATCTGAATTTGTAATAGTCAAATACAGAACTTAGAATTGTTAAATACAAATTTTTAGTGCAAATTATAACTTGAAGATCTGAACTTGTAATTGTCAAATACAGAACTTAAAATTGATAGCTTATAATTATAATTGCAAATTATAACTTGAAGATCTGAATTTGTAATAGGTAAATACAGAACTTCGAATTGTTAATTTCAAACTAAGATTGTAAATAATAATTTGAAGATCTGAACTTGTAATAGTCAAATACAGAACTTAGAATTGTTAAATACAAATTATTAGTGCAAATTATAACTTGAAGATCTGAACTTGTAATTGTCAAATACAGAACTTAAAATTGATAGCTTATAATTATAATTGCAAATTATAAGTTGAAGATCTGAACTTGTAATAGGTAAATACAGAACCTGCGAATTGTTAATTTCAAACTAAGATTGTAATTAATAATTTGAAGATCTGAACTTGTAATAGTCAAATACAGAACTTCGAATTGTTAAATACAAATTATTAGTGCAAATTATAACTTGAAGATCTGAACTTGTAATTGTCAAATACAGAACTTAAAATTGATAGCTTATAATTATAATTGCAAATTATAAGTTGAAGATCTGAACTTGTAATAGGTAAATACTGAACTTCGAATTGTTAATTTCAAACTAAGATTGTAATTAATAATTTGAAGATCTGAACTTGTAATAGTCAAATACAGAACTTCGAATTGTTAAATACAAATTATTAGTGCAAATTATAACTTGAAGATCTGAACTTGTAATTGTCAAATACAGCACTTAGAATTCATAACTTCAAATTATGATTGCAAATTATAACTTGAAGATCTGAACTTGTAATTGTTAAATACAGAACTTAGAATTCATAACTTCAAATTATGATTGTAAATAATAATTAGAAGATCTGAACTTGTAATAGTCAAATACAGAACTTCGAATTGTTAAATACAAATTATTAGTGCAAATAATAACTTGAAGACCTGAACTTGTAATTGTCTAATACAGAACTTAAAATTGATAGCTGAAATTATAATTGCAAATTATAACTTGAAGATCTGAACTTGTAATAGTGAATTACAGAACTTCGAATTGTTCAAATACAAATTATTAGTACAAATTATAACTTGAAGATCTGAACTTGTAATTGTCAAATACAGAACTTAAAATTGATAGCTTTAAATTATAATTGCAAATTATAACTAGAAGATCTGAACTTGTAATAGGTAAATACAGAACTTCGAATTGTTAATTTCAAACTAAGATTGTAAATAATAATTTGAAGATATGAACTTGTAATAGTCAAATACAGATCTTCGAATTGTTAAATACAAATTATTAGTGCAAATTATAACTTGAAAATCTGAACTTGTAATTGTCAAATACAGAACTTATAATTGATAGCTTATAATTATAATTGCAAATTATAAGTTGAAGATCTGAACTTGTAATAGGTAAATACAGAACTTCTAATTGTTAATTTCCAACTAATATTGTAATTAATAATTTGAAGATCCGAAATTGTAATAGTCAAATTCAGAACTTAGAATTCATAACTTCAAATTATGATTGCAAATTATAACTTGAAGATCTGAACTTGTAATTGTCAAATACAGAACTTAGAATTCATAACTTCAAATTATGATTGCTAATTATAACTTGAAGATCTGAACTTGTAATAGTCAAATACAGAACTTAGAATTGGGAAATTCAAATTATAATTGCAAATTATAACTTGAAGATCTGAATTTGTAATAGGTAAATACAGAACTACGAATTGATAATTTAAAACTAAGATTGTAAATAATAATTTGAAGATCTGAACTTGTAATAGTCAAATACAGAACTTAAAATTGATAGCTTATAATTATAATTGCAAATTATAAGTTGAAGATCTGAACTTGTAATAGTCAAATACAGAACTTCGAATTGTTAATTACAAACTAATATTGTAATTAATAATTTGAAGATCTGAACTTGTAATAGTCAAATACAGAACTTCAAATTGTTAAATTCAAATTATTAGTGCAAATTATAACTTGAAGATCTGAACTTGTAATTGTCAAATACAGAACTTAGAATTGATAGCTTATAATTATAATTGCAAATTATAACTTCAAGATCTGAACTTGTAATTGTCAAATACAGAACTTAGAATTCATAACTTCAAATTATGATTGTAAATAAATAATTAGAAGATCTGAACTTGTAATAGTCAAATACAGAACTTCGAATTGTTAAATACAATTTATTAGTGCAAATTATAACTTGAAGATCTGAACTTGTAATTGTCAAATACAGAACTTAGAATTCATAACTTCAAATTATGATTGCAAATAATAATTAGAAGATCTGAACTTGTAATAGTCAAATACAGAACTTCGAATTGTTAAATACAAATTATTAGTGCAAATTATAACTTGAAGATCTGAACTTGTAATTGTCAAATACAGAACTTAAAATTGATAGCTTATAATTATAATTGCAAATTATAAGTTGAAGATCTGAAGTTGTAATAGGTAAATACAGAACTTCGAATTGTTAATTTCAAACTAAGATTGTAATTAATAATTTGAAGATCAGAACTTGTAATAGTCAAATACGGAACTTCGAATTGTTAAATACAAATTATTAGTGCAAATTATAACTTGAAGATCTGAACTTGAAATTATCAAATACAGCACTTGGAATTTCTAACTTCAAATTATGATTGCAAATTATAACTTGAAGATCTGAACTTGTATTTGTCAAATACAGAACTTAGAAATCATAACTTCAAATTATGATTGTAAATAATAATTAGAAGATCTGAACTTGTAATAGTCAAATACAGAACTTCAAATTGTTAAATTCAAATTATTAGTGCAAATTATAACTTGAAGATCTGAACTTGTTATAGTCAAATACAGAACTTAGAATTGATAGCTTCAAATTATGATTGTAAATAATAATTAGAAGATCTGAACTTGTAATAGTCAAATACAGAACTTCAAATTGTTAAATTCAAATTATTAGTGCAAATTATAACTTGAAGATCTGAACTTGTAATAGTCAAATACAGAACTTAGAATTGATAGCTTATAATTACAATTGCAAATTATACCTTGAAGAACTGAACTTGTAATAGTCAATTACAGAACTTAGATTTGTTAAATACTAATTATTATTTCAAATTATAACTTGAAGATCTGAACTTGTAATTGTCAAATACAGAACTTAAAATTGATAGCTTATAAGTATAATTGCAAATTATAACTAGAAGATATGAACTTGTAATAGGTAAATACAGAACTTCGAATTGTTAATTTCAAACTAAGATTGCAAATTATAACTTGAAGATCTGAACTTGTAATTGTCAAATACAGAACTTAGAATTCATAACTTCAAATTATGATAGTAAATAATAATTAGAAGATCTGAACTTGTAATAGTCAAATACAGAACTTCGAATTGTTAAATACAAATTATTAGTGCAAATTATAACTTGAAGATCTGAACTTGTAATTGTCAAATACAGAACTTACAATTCATAACTTCAAATTATGATTGTAAATAATAAGTAGAAGATCTGAACTTGTAATAGTCAAATACAGAACTTCGAATTGTTAAATACAAATTATTAGTGCAAATTATAACTTGAAGATCTGAACTTGTATTTGTCAAATACAGAACTTAGAATTGATAGCTTATAATTATAATTGCAAATTATAACTTGAAGATCTGAACTTGTAATAGTGAATTACAGAACTTCTAATTGTTAATTTTAAACTAAGATTGTAATTAATAATTTGAAGATCTAAACTTGTAATAGTCAAATACAGAACTTCGAATTGTTAAATACAAATTATTAGTGCAAATTATAACTTGAAGATCTGAACTTGTAATTGTCAAATACAGAACTTAAAATTGATAGCTTATAATTATAATTGCAAATTATAAGTTGAAGATCTGAACTTGTAATAGGTAAATACTGAACTTCGAATTGTTAATTTCAACTAAGATTGTAATTAATAATTTGAAGATCTGAACTTGTAATAGTCAAATACAGAACTTCGAATTGTTAAATACAAATTATTGGTGCAAATTATAACTTGAAGATCTGAACTTGTAATTGTCAAATACAGAACTTAGAATTGAAAGCTTATAATTATAATTGCAAATTATAACTTGAAGATCTGAACTTGTAATAGTGAATTACAGAACTTCTAATTGTTAATTTCAAACTAAGATTGTAATTAATAATTTGAAGATCCAAACTTGTAATAGTCAAATACAGAACTCCGAATTGTTAAATACAAATTATTAGTGCAAATTATAACTTGAAGATCTGAACTTGTAATTGTCAAATCCAGCACTTAGAATTCATAACTTCAAATTATGATTGCTAATTATAACTTGAAGATCTGAACTTGTAATAGTCAATTACAGAACTTAAAATTGATAGCTTATAATTATAATTGCAAATTATAACTTGAAGATCTGAATTTGTTATAGGTAAATACAGAACTTCGAATTGTTAATTTCAAACTAAGATTGTAAATAATAATTTGAAGATCTGAACTTGTAATAGTCAAATACAGAACTTCGAATTGTTAAATACAAATTATTAGTGCAAATTATAACTTGAAGATCTGAACTTGTAATTGTCAAATACAGAACTTAAAATTGATAGCTTATAATTATTATTGCAAATTATAAGTTGAAGATCTGAACTTGTAATAGGTAAATACAGAACTTCTAATAGTTAATTTCCAACTAAGATTGTAATTAATAATTTGAAGATCTGAACTTGTAATAGTCAAATTCAGAACTTTGAATTCATAACTTCAAATTATGATTGCAAATTATAACTTGAAGATCTGAACTTGTAATTGTAAAATATAGAACTAAGAATTCATAACTTCAAATTATGATTGTAAATAATAATTAGAAGATCTGAACTTGTAATAGTCAAATACAGAACTACGATTTGTTAAATACAAATTATAAATGCAAATTATAACTTGAAGATCTGAACTTGTAATTGTCAAATACAGAACTTAGAAATCATAACTACAAATTATGATTGCTAATTATAACTTGAAGATCTGAACTTGTAATAGTCAAATACAGAACTTAAATTGATAGCTTATAATTATAATTGCAAATTATAACTTGAAGATCTGAATTTGTAATAGGTAAATACAGAACTTCGAATTGTTAATTTCAAACTAAGTTTGTAAATAATAATTTGAAGATCTGAACTTGTAATAGTCAAATACAGAACTTCGAATTGTTAAATACAAATTATTAGTGCAAATTATAACTTGAAGATCTGAACTTGTAATACTCAAATACAGAACTTCGAATTGTTAAATACAAATTATTAGTGCAAATTATAACTTGAAGATCTGAACTTGTAATTGTCAAATACAGAACTTAGAATTCATAACTTCAAATTATGATTGTAAATAATAATTAGAAGATCTGAACTTGTAATAGTCAAATACAGAACTTCGAATTGTTAAATACAAATTATTAGTGCAAATTATAACTTGAAGATCTGAACTTGTAATTGTCAAATACAGAACTTAAAATTGATAGCTTATAATTATAATTGCAAATTATAACTTGAAGATCTGAATTTGTAATAGGTAAATACAGAACTTCGAATTGTTAATTTCAAACTAAGATTGTAAATAATAATTTGAAGATCTGAACTTGTAATAGTCAAATACAGAACTTCGAATTGTTAAATACAAATTATTAGTGCAAATTATAACTTGAAGATCTGAACTTGTCATTGTCAAATACAGAACTTAAAATTGATAGCTTATAATTATAATTGCAAATTATAACTTGAAGATCTGAATTTGTAATAGGTAAATACAGAACTTCGAATTGTTAATTTCAAACTAAGATTGTAAAAAATAATTTGAAGATCTGAACTTGTAATAGTCAAATAAGGTACTTCGAATTGTTAAATACAAATTATTAGAGCAAATTATAACTTGGAGATCTGAACTTGTAATTGTCAAATACAGAACTTAAAATTGATAGCTTATAAGTATAATTGCAAATTATAACTAGAAGATATGAACTTGTAATAGGTAAATACAGAACTTCGAATTGTTAATTTCAAACTAAGATTGTAAAAAATAATTTGAAGATCTGAACTTGTAATAGTCAAATACAGAACTTCGAATTGTTAAATACAAATTATTAGTGCAAATTATAACTTGAAGATCTGAACTTGTAATAGTCAAATACAGAACTTCGAATTGTTAAATACAAATTATTAGTGCAAATTATAACTTGAAGATCTGAACTTGTAATTGTCAAATACAGAACTTAGAAATCATAACTTCAAATTATGATTGCTAATTATAACTTGAAGATCTGAACTTGTAATAGTCAAATACAGAACTTAAAATTGATAGCTTATAATTATAATTGCAAATTATAACTTGAAGATCTGAATTTGTAATAGGTAAATACAGAACTTCGAATTGTTAATTTCAAACTAAGTTTGTAAATAATAATTTGAAGATCTGAACTTGTAATAGTCAAATACAGAACTTCGAATTGTTAAATACAAATTATTAGTGCAAATTATAACTTGAAGATCTGAACTTGTAATAGTCAAATACAGAACTTCGAATTGTTAAATACAAATTATTAGTGCAAATTATAACTTGAAGATCTGAACTTGTAATTGTCAAATACAGAACTTAGAATTCATTACTTCAAATTATGATTGTAAATAATAATTAGAAGATCTGAACTTGTAATAGTCAAATACAGAACTTCGAATTGTTAAATACAAATTATTAGTGCAAATTATAACTTGAAGATCTGAACTTGTAATTGTCAAATACAGAACTTAAAATTGATAGCTTATAATTATAATTGCAAATTATAACTTGAAGATCTGAATTTGTAATAGGTAAATACAGAACTTCGAATTGTTAATTTCAAACTAAGATTGTAAATAATAATTTGAAGATCTGAACTTGTAATAGTCAAATACAGAACTTCGAATTGTTAAATACAAATTATTAGTGCAAATTATAACTTGAAGATCTGAACTTGTCATTGTCAAATACAGAACTTAAAATTGATAGCTTATAATTATAATTGCAAATTATAACTTGAAGATCTGAATTTGTAATAGGTAAATACAGAACTTCGAATTGTTAATTTCAAACTAAGATTGTAAAAAATAATTTGAAGATCTGAACTTGTAATAGTCAAATAAGGTACTTCGAATTGTTAAATACAAATTATTAGAGCAAATTATAACTTGGAGATCTGAACTTGTAATTGTCAAATACAGAACTTAAAATTGATAGCTTATAATTATAATTGCAAATTATAAGTTGAAAATCTGAACTTGTAATAGGTAAATACAGAACTTCGAATTGTTAATTTCAAACTAAGATTGTAATTAATAATTTGAAGATCTAAACTTGTAATAGTCAAATACTGAACTTCGAATTGTTAAATACAAATTATAAGTGCAAATTATAACTTGAAGATCTGAACTGGTAATTGTCAAATAGAGAACTTAAAATTGATAGCTTATAATTATAATTGCAAATTATAAGTTGAAGATCTGAACTTGTAATAGGTAAATACTGAACTTCGAATTGTTAATTTCAAACTAAGATTGTAATTAATAATTTGAAGATCTGAACTTGTAATAGTCAAATACAGAACTTCGAATTGTTAAATACAAATTATTAGTGCAAATTATAACTTGAAGATCTGAACTTGTAATTGTCAAATACAGAACTTAGAATTAATAACTTCAAATTATGATTGCAAATTATAACTTGAAGATCTGTACTTGTATTAGTCAAATACAGAACTTAGAATTGTAAAATGCAAATTATGATTGCTAATTATATACCTTGAAGATCTGAACTTGTAATAGTCAAATACAGAACTTAAAATTGATAGCTTATAATTATAATTGCAAATTATAAGTTGAAGATCTGAACTTGTAATAGTCAAATACAGAACTTCGAATTGTTAATTTCAAACTAATATTGTAATTAATAATTTGAAGATCTGAACTTGTAATAGTCAAATACAGAACTTCAAATTGTTAAATTCAAATTATTAGTGCAAATTATAACTTGAAGATCTGAACTTGTAATTGTCAAATACAGAACTTAGAATTCATAACTTCAAATTATGATTGTAAATAATAATTAGAAGATCTGAACTTGTAATAGTCAAATACAGAACTTCGAATTGTTAAATACAAATTATTAGTGCAAATTATAACTTGAAGATCTGAACTTGTAATTGTCAAATACAGAACTTCGAATTGAAAGCTTATAATTATAATTGCAAATTATAACTTGAAGATCTGAACTTGTAATAGTGAATTACAGAACTTCTAATTGTTAATTTCAAACTAAGATGGTAATTAATAATTTGAAGATCCAAACTTGTAATAGTCAAATACAGAACTCCGAATTGTTAAATACAAATTATTAGTGCAAATTATAACTTGAAGATCTGAACTTGTAATTGTCAAATCCAGCACTTAGAATTCATAACTTCAAATTATGATTGCTAATTATAACTTGAAGAACTGAACTTGTAATAGTCAAATACAGAACTTAAAATTGATAGCTAATAATTATAATTGCAAATTATAACTTGAAGATCTGAATTTGTTATAGGTAAATACAGAACTTCGAATTGTTAATTTCAAACTAAGATTGTAAATAATAATTTGAAGATCTGAACTTGTAATAGTCAAATACAGAACTTCGAATTGTTAAATACAAATTATTAGTGCAAATTATAACTTGAAGATCTGAACTTGTAATTGTCAAATACAGAACTTAAAATTGATAGCTTATAATTATAATTGCAAATTATAAGTTGAAGATCTGAACTTGTAATAGGTAAATACAGAACTTCTAATAGTTAATTTCCAACTAAGATTGTAATTAATAATTTGAAGATCTGAACTTGTAATAGTCAAATTCAGAACTTTGAATTCATAACTTCAAATTATGATTGCAAATTATAACTTGAAGATCTGAACTTGTAATTGTAAAATATAGAACTAAGAATTCATAACTTCAAATTATGATTGTAAATAATAATTAGAAGATCTGAACTTGTAATAGTCAAATACAGAACTACGATTTGTTAAATACAAATTATTAGTGCAAATTATAACTTGAAGATCTGAACTTGTAATTGTCAAATACAGAACTTAGAAATCATAACTTCAAATTATGATTGCTAATTATAACTTGAAGATCTGAACTTGTAATAGTCAAATACAGAATTTAAAATTGATAGCTTATAATTATAATTGCAAATTATAACTTGAAGATCTGAATTTGTAATAGGTAAATACAGAACTTCGAATTGTTAATTTCAAACTAAGTTTGTAAATAATAATTTGAAGATCTGAACTTGTAATAGTCAAATACAGAACTTCGAATTGTTAAATACAAATTATTAGTGCAAATTATAACTTGAAGATCTGAACTTGTAATAGTCAAATACAGAACTTCGAATTGTTAAATACAAATTATTAGTGCAAATTATAACTTGAAGATCTGAACTTGTAATTGTCAAATACAGAACTTAGAATTCATAACTTCAAATTATGATTGTAAATAATAATTAGAAGATCTGAACTTGTAATAGTCAAATACAGAACTTCGAATTGTTAAATACAAATTATTAGTGCAAATTATAACTTGAAGATCTGAACTTGTAATTGTCAAATACAGAACTTAGAATTGATAGCTTATAATTATAAATGCAAATTATAACTTGAAGATCTGAACTTGTAATAGTGAATTACAGAACTTCTAATTGTTAATTATAACTTAGATTGTAATTAATAATTTGAAGATCTAAACTTGTAATAGTCAAATACAGAACTTAGAATTGTTAAATACAAATTATTAGTGCAAATTATAACTTGAAGATCTGAACTTGTAATTGTCAAATACAGAACTTCGAATTGTTAAATACAAATTATTAGTGCAAATTATAACTTGAAGATCTGAACTTGTAATTGTCAAATACAGCACTTAGAATTCATAACTTCAAATTATGATTGCTAATTATAACTTGAAGATCTGAGCTTGTAATAGTCAAATACAGAACTTAGAATTGTAAAATTCAAATCATGATTGCAAATTATAACTTGAAGATCTGAATTTGTAATAGGTAAATACAGAACTTCAAATTGTTAATTTCAAACTAAGATTGTAAATAATAATTTGAAGATCTGAACTTGTAATAGTCAAATACAGAACTTAGAATTGTTAAATACAAATTATTAGTGCAAATTATAACTTGAAGATCTGAACTTGTAATTGTCAAATACAGAACTTAAAATTGATAGCTTATAATTATAATTGCAAATTATAAGTTGAAGATCTGAACTTGTAATAGGTAAATACAGAACTTCGAATTGTTAATTTCAAACTAAGATTGTAATAAATAATTTGAAGATCTTAACTTGTAATAGTCAAATACAGAACTTCGAATTGTTAAATACAAATTATTAGTGCAAATTATAACTTGAAGATCTGAACTTGTAATTGTCAAATACAGAACTTAGAATTCATAACTTCAAATTATGATTGTAAATAATAATTAGAAGATCTGAACTTGTAATAGTCAAATACAGAACTTCGAATTGTTAATACAAATTATTAGTGCAAATAATAACTTGAAGATCTGAACTTGTAATTGTCTAATACAGAACTTAGAATTGATAGCTTAAAATTATAATTGCAAATTATAACTTGAAGATCTGAACTTGTAATAGTGAATTACAGAACTTCGAATTGTTAAATACAAATTATTAGTACAAATTATAACTTGCAGATCTGAACTTGTAATTGTCAAATACATAACTTAAAATTGATAGCTTTAAATTATAATTGCAAATTATAACTAGAAGATCTGAACTTGTAATAGGTAAATACAGAACTTCGAATTGTTAATTTCAAACTAAGATTGTAAATAATAATTTGAAGATATGAACTTGTAATAGTCAAATACAGATCTTCGAATTGTTAAATACAAATTATTAGTGCAAATTATAACTTGAAAATCTGAACTTGTAATTGTCAAATACAGAACTTAAAATTGATAGCTTATAATTATAATTGCAAATTATAAGTTGAAGATCTGAACTTGTAATAGGTAAATACAGAACTTCGAATTGTTAATTTCAAACTAAGATTGTAATTAATAATTTGAAGATCTGAACTTGTAATAGTCAAATACAGAACTTCGAATTGTTAAATACATATTATTAGTGCAAATTATAACTTGAAGATCTGAACTTGTAATTGTCAAATACAGAACTTAAAATTGATAGCTTATAATTATAATTGCAAATTATAAGTTGAAGATCTGAACTTGTAATAGGTAAATATAGAACTTCGAATTGTTAATTTCAAACTAAGATTGTAATAAATAATTTGAAGATCTTAACTTGTAATAGTCAAATACAGAACTTCGAATTGTTAAATACAAATTATTAGTGCAAATTATAACTTGAAGATGTGAACTTGTAATTGTCAAATACAGAACTTAGAATTCATAACTTCAAATTATGATTGTAAATAATAATTAGAAGATCTGAACTTGTAATAGTCAAATACAGAACTTCGAATTGTTAAATACAAATTATTAGTGCAAATAATAACTTGAAGATCTGAACTTGTAATTGTCTAATACAGAACTTAGAATTGATAGCTTAAAATTATAATTGCAAATTATAACTTGAAGATCAGAACTGGTAATAGTGAATTACAGAACTTCGAATTGTTAAATACAAATTATTAGTACAAATTATAACTTGAAGATCTGAACTTGTAATTGTCAAATATATAACTTAAAATTGATAGCTTTAAATTATAATTGCAAATTATAACTAGAAGATCTGAACTTGTAATAGGTAAATACAGAACTTCGAATTGTTAATTTCAAACTAAGATTGTAAATAATAATTTGAAGATATGAACTTGTAATAGTCAAATATAGATCTTCGAATTGTTAAAAACAAATTATTAGTGCAAATTATAACTTGAAAATCTGAACTAGTAATTGTCAAATACAGAACTTAAAATTGATAGCTTATAATTATAATTGCAAATTATAAGTTGAAGATCTGAACATGTAATAGGTAAATACAGAACTTCGAATTGTTAATTTCAAACTAAGATTGTAATTAATAATTTGAAGATCTGAACTTTTAATAGTCAAATACAGAACTTCGAATTGTTAAATACATATTATTAGTGCAAATTATAACTTGAAGATCTGAACTTGTAATTGTCAAATACAGAACTTAAAATTGATAGCTTATAATTATAATTGCAAATTATAAGTTGAAGATCTGAACTTGTAATAGGTAAATACAGAACTTCGAATTGTTAATTGCAAACTAAGATTGTAATTAATAATTTGAAGATCTGAACTTTTAATAGTCAAATACAGAACTTCGAATTGTTAAATACAAATTATTAGTGCAAATTATAACTTGCAGATCTGAACTTGTAATTGTCAAATACAGCACTTAGAATTCATAACTTCAAATTATGATTGCAAATTATAACTTGAAGATCTGAACTTGTAATTGTTAAACACAGAACTTAGAATTCATAACTTCAAATTATGATTGTAAATAATAATTAGAAGATCTGAACTTGTAATAGTCAAATACAGAACTTCGAATTGTTAAATACAAATTATTAGTGCAAATAATAACTTGAAGATCTGAACTTGTAATTGTCAAATACAGAACTTAGAATTGATGGCTTATAATTATAATTGCAAATTATAACTTGATGATCTGAACTTGTAATAGTGAATTACAAACTTAGATTTGTGAAATACTAATTATTATTTCAAATTATAACTTGAAGATTTGAACTTGTAATTGTCAAATACAGAACTTAAAATTGATAGCTTATAATTATAATTGCAAATTATAACTAGAAGATCTGAACTTGTAATAGGTAAATACAGAACTTCGAATTGTTAATTTCAAACTAAGATTGTAAATAATAATTTGAAGACCTGAACTTGTAATAGTCAAATACAGAACTTCGAATTGTTAAATACAAATTATTAGTGCAAATTATAGCTTGAAGATCTGAACTTGTAATTGTCAAATACAGCACTTAGAATTCATAACTGCAAATTATTATTGCAATTTATAACTTGAAGATCTGAACTTGTAATTGTAAAATACAGAACTAAGAATTCATAACTTCTAATTATGATTGTAAATAATAATTAGAAGTTCTGAACTTGTAATAGTCAAATAGAGAACTTCGAATTGTTAAATACAAATTATTAGTGCAAATTATAACTTGTAGAACTGAACTTGTAATTGTCAAATACAGAACTTAGAATTCATAACTTCAAATTATGAGTGCTAATTATAACTTGAAGATCTGACCTTGTAATAGTCAAATACAGAACTTAGAATTGTGAAATTACAATTATGATAGCAAATTATAACTTAAAGATCTGAACTTGTAATAGTAAAATACAGAACTTAGAATTGATAGCTTATAATTATAAATGCAAATTATAACTTGAAGATCTGAACTTGTAATAGTGAATTACAGAACTTCTAATTGTTAATTTCAAACTTAGATTGTAATTAATAATTTGAAGATCTAAACTTGTAATAGTCAAATACAGAACTTAGAATTGTTAAATACAAATTATTAGTGCAAATTATAACTTGAAGATCTGAACTTGTAATTGTCAAATACAGAACTTCGAATTGTTAAATATAAATTATTAGTGCAAATTATAACTTGAAGATCTGAACTTGTAATTGTCAAATACAGCACTTAGAATTCATAACTTCAAATTATGATTGCTAATTATAACTTGAAGATCTGAGCTTGTAATAGTCAAATACAGAACTTAGAATTGTAAAATTCAAATCATGATTGCAAATTATAACTTGAAGATCTGAATTTGTAATAGGTAAATACAGAACTTCGAATTGTTAATTTCAAACTAAGATTGTAAATAATAATTTGAAGATCTGAACTTGTAATAGTCAAATACAGAACTTAGAATTGTTAAATACAAATTATTAGTGCAAATTATAACTTGAAGATCTGAACTTGTAATTGTCAAATACAGAACTTAAAATTGATAGCTTATAATTATAATTGCAAATTATAAGTTGAAGATCTGAACTTGTAATAGGTAAATACAGAACTTCGAATTGTTAATTTCAAACTAAGATTGTAATAAATAATTTGAAGATCTTAACTTGTAATAGTCAAATACAGAACTTCGAATTGTTAAATACAAATTATTAGTGCAAATTATAACTTGAAGATCTGAACTTGTAATTGTCAAATACAGAACTTAGAATTCATAACTTCAAATTATGATTGTAAATAATAATTAGAAGATCTGAACTTGTAATAGTCAAATACAGAACTTCGAATTGTTAAATACAAATTATTAGTGCAAATAATAACTTGAAGATCTGAACTTGTAATTGTCTAATACAGAACTTAGAATTGATAGCTTAAAATTATAATTGCAAATTATACCTTGAAGATCTGAACTTGTAATAGTGAATTACAGAACTTCGAATTGTTAAATACAAATTATTAGAACAAATTATAACTTGCAGATCTGAACTTGTAATTGTCAAATACATAACTTAAAATTGATAGCTTTAAATTATAATTGCAAATTATAACTAGAAGATCTGAACTTGTAATAGGTAAATACAGAACTTCGAATTGTTAATTTCAAACTAAGATTGTAATTAATAATTTGAAGATATGAACTTCTAATAGTCAAATACAGATCTTCGAATTGTTAAATACAAATTATTAGTGCAAATTATAACTTGAAAATCTGAACTTGTAATTGTCAAATACAGAACTTAAAATTGATAGCTTATAATTATAATTGCAAATTATAAGTTGAAGATCTGAACTTGTAATAGGTAAATACAGAACTTCGAATTGTTAATTTCAAACTAAGATTGTAATTAATAATTTGAAGATCTGAACTTGTAATAGTCAAATACAGAACTTCGAATTGTTAAATACATATTATTAGTGCAAATTATAACTTGAAGATCTGAACTTGTAATTGTCAAATACAGAACTTAAAATTGATAGCTTATAATTATAATTGCAAATTATAAGTTGAAGATCTGAACTTGTAATAGGTAAATATAGAACTTCGAATTGTTAATTTCAAACTAAGATTGTAATAAATAATTTGAAGATCTTAACTTCTAATAGTCAAATACAGAACTTCGAATTGTTAAATACAAATTATTAGTGCAAATTATAACTTGAAGATGTGAACTTGTAATTGTCAAATACAGAACTTAGAATTCATAACTTCAAATTATGATTGTAAATAATAATTAGAAGATCTGAACTTGTAATAGTCAAATACAGAACTTCGAATTGTTAAATACAAATTATTAGTGCAAATAATAACTTGAAGATCTGAACTTGTAATTGTCTAATACAGAACTTAGAATTGATAGGTTAAAATTATAATTGCAAATTATAACTTGAAGATCAGAACTTGTAATAGTGAATTACAGAACTTCGAATTGTTAAATACAAATTATTAGTACAAATTATAACTTGAAGATCTGAACTTGTAATTGTCAAATATATAACTTATAATTGATAGCTTTAAATTATAATTGCAAATTATAACTAGAAGATCTGAACTTGTAATAGGTAAATACAGAACTTCGAATTGTTAATTTCAAACTAAGATTGTAAATAATAATTTGAAGATATGAACTTGTAATAGTCAAATATAGATCTTCGAATTGTTAAAAACAAATTATTAGTGCAAATTATAACTTGAAAATCTGAACTAGTAATTGTCAAATACAGAACTTAAAATTGATAGCTTATAATTATAATTGCAAATTATAAGTTGAAGATCTGAACATGTAATAGGTAAATACAGAACTTCGAATTGTTAATTTTAAACTAAGATTGTAATTAATAATTTGAAGATCTGAACTTGTAATAGTCAAATACAGAACTTCGAATTGTTAAATACATATTATTAGTGCAAATTATAACTTGAAGATCTGAACTTGTAATTGTCAAATACAGAACTTAAAATTGATAGCTTATAATTATAATTGCAAATTATAAGTTGAAGATCTGAACTTGTAATAGGTAAATACAGAACTTCGAATTGTTAATTGCAAACTAAGATTGTAATTAATAATTTGAAGATCTGAACTTTTAATAGTCAAATACAGAACTTCGAATTGTTAAATACAAATTATTAGTGCAAATTATAACTTGCAGATCTGAACTTGTAATTGTCAAATACAGCACTTAGAATTCATAACTTCAAATTATGATTGCAAATTATAACTTGAAGATCTGAACTTGTAATTGTTAAACACAGAACTTAGAATTCATAACTTCAAATTATGATTGTAAATAATAATTAGAAGATCTGAACTTGTAATAGTCAAATACAGAACTTCGAATTGTTAAATACAAATTATTAGTGCAAATAATAACTTGAAGATCTGAACTTGTAATTGTCAAATACAGAACTTAGAATTGATGGCTTATAATTATAATTGCAAATTATAACTTGATGATCTGAACTTGTAATAGTGAATTACAAACTTAGATTTGTGAAATACTAATTATTATTTCAAATTATAACTTGAAGATTTGAACTTGTAATTGTCAAATACAGAACTTAAAATTGATAGCTTATAATTATAATTGCAAATTATAACTAGAAGATCTGAACTTGTAATAGGTAAATACAGAACTTCGAATTGTTAATTTCAAACTAAGATTGTAAATAATAATTTGAAGACCTGAACTTGTAATAGTCAAATACAGAACTTCGAATTGTTAAATACAAATTATTAGTGCAAATTATAGCTTGAAGATCTGAACTTGTAATTGTCAAATACAGCACTTAGAATTCATAACTGCAAATTATGATTGCAATTTATAACTTGAAGATCTGAACTTGTAATTGTAAAATACAGAACTAAGAATTCATAACTTCTAATTATGATTGTAAATAATAATTAGAAGTTCTGAACTTGTAATAGTCAAATAGAGAACTTCGAATTGTTAAATACAAATTATTAGTGCAAATTATAACTTGTAGAACTGAACTTGTAATTGTCAAATACAGAACTTAGAATTCATAACTTCAAATTATGAGTGCTAATTATAACTTGAAGATCTGACCTTGTAATAGTCAAATACAGAACTTAGAATTGTGAAATTACAATTATGATAGCAAATTATAACTTAAAGATCTGAACTTGTAATAGTAAAATACAGAACTTAAAATTGATAGCTTATAATTATAATTGCTAATTATAACTTGAAGATCTGAATTTGTAATAAGTAAATACAGAACTTCGAATTGTTAATTTCAAACTAAGATTGTAAATAATAATTTGAAGATCTGAACTTGTAATAGTCAAATACAGAACTTCGAATTGTTAAATACAAATTATTAGTGCAAATTATAACATGAAGATCTGAACATGTAATTGTCAAATAGAGAACTTAAAATTGATAGCTTATAATTATAATTGCAAATTATAAGTTGAAGTTCTGAACTTGTAATAGGTAAATACAGAACTTCGAATTGTTAATTTTAAACTAAGATTGTAATTAATAATTTGAAGATCTGAACTTGTAATAGTCAAATACAGAACTTCGAATTGTTAAATACAAATTATTAGTGCAAATTATAACTTGAAGTTTTGAACTTGTAATTGTCAAATACAGCACTTAGAATTAATAACTTCAAATTAGGATTGCAAATTATAACTTGAAGATCTGAACTTGTAATAGTCAAATACAGAACTTAGAATTGTGAAATTACAATTATGATAGCAAATTATAACTTAAAGATCTGAACTTGTAATAGTAAAATACAGAACTTAAAATTGATAGCTTATAATTATAATTGCTAATTATAACTTGAAGATCTGAATTTGTAATAAGTAAATACAGAACTTCGAATTGTTAATTTCAAACTAAGATTGTAAATAATAATTTGAAGATCTGAACTTGTAATAGTCAAATACAGAACTTCGAATTGTTATATACAAATTATTAGTGCAAATTATAACATGAAGATCTGAACATGTAATTGTCAAATAGAGAACTTAAAATTGATAGCTTATAATTATAATTGCAAATTATAAGTTGAAGTTCTGAACTTGTAATAGGTAAATACAGAACTTCGAATTGTTAATTTCAAACTAAGATAGTAATTAATAATTTGAAGATCTGAACTTGTAATAGTCAAATACAGAACTTCGAATTGTTAAATACAAATTATTAGTGCAAATTATAACTTGAAGATTTGAACTTATAATTGTCAAATACAGCACTTAGAATTAATAACTTCAAATTAGGATTGCAAATTATAACTTGAAGATCTGAACTTGTAATAGTCAAATACAGAACTTCGAATTGTTAAATACAAATTAATAGTGCAAATTATAACTTGAAGATATGAACTTGTAATTGCCAAATACAGAACTTCGAATAGTTAAATACAAATTATTAGTGCAAATTATAACTTGAAGATCTGAACTTGTAATAGGTAATTACAGAACTTAAAATTGATAGCTTATAATTATAATTGCAAATTATAAGTTGAAGATCTGAACTTGTAATAGTCAAATACAGAACTTAGAATTGCGAAATTCAAATTATGATTGCAAATTATTACTTGAAGATCTGAACTTGTAATAGTCAAATACAGAACTTAAAATTGATAGCTTATAATTATAATTGAAAATTATAACTTGAAGATCTGAATTTGTAATAGGTAAATACAGAACTTCGAATTGTTAATTTCAAACTAAGTTTGTAAATAATAATTTGAAGATCTGAACTTGTAATAGTCAAATACAGAACTTCGAATTGTTAAATACAAATTATTAGTGCAAATTATAACTTGAAGATCTGAACTTGTAATAGTCAAATACAGCACTTAGAATTCATAACTTCAAATTATGATTGCTAATTATAACTTGAAGATCTGAGCTTGTAATAGTCAAATACAGAACTTAGAATTGTTAAATACAAATTATTAGTGCAAATTATAACTTGAAGATCTGAACTTGTAATTGTCAAATACAGAACTTAAAATTGATAGCGTATAATTATAATTGCAAATTATAAGTTGAAGATCTGAACTTGTAATAGGTAAATACAGAACTTCGAATTGATAATTTCAAACTAAGATTGTAATAAATAATTTGAAGATCTTAACTTGTAATAGTCAAATACAGAACTTCGAATTGTTAAATACAAATTATTAGTGCAAATTATAACTTGAAGATCTGAACTTGTAATTGTCAAATACAGAACTTAGAATTCATAACTTCAAATTATGATTGCAAATTATAACTGGAAGATCTGAACTGGTAATTGTGAAATACAGAACTTAGAACTCATAACTTCAAATTATGATTGTAAATAATAATTAGAAGATCTGAACTTGTAATTGTCAAATACAGATCTTAAAATTGATAGCTTATAATTATAATTGCAAATTATAAGTTGAAGATCTGAACTTGTAATGGGTAAATACAGAACTTTGAATTGTTAATTTCAAACTAAGATTGTAATTAATAATTTGAAGATCTGAACTTGTAATAGTCAAATGCAGAACTTCGAATTGTTAAATACAAATTATAAGTTCAAATTATAACTTGAAGATCTGAACTTGTAATTGTCAAATACAGAACTTAAAATTGATAGCTTATAATTATAATTGCAAATTATAAGTTTAAGAACTGAACTTGTAATATGTAAATACAGAACTTCGAATTTTTAATTTCAAACTAAGATTGTAATTAATAATTTGAAGATCTGAACTTGTAATAGTCAAATACAGAACTTCGAATTGTTAAATACAAATTATTAGTGCAAATTATAACTTGAAGATCTGAACTTGTAATTGTCAAATACAGAACTTAGAACTCATAACTTCAAATTATGATTGTAAATAATAATTAGAAGATCTGAAGTCAAATACAGAACTTCGAATTGTTAAATACAAATTATTAGTGCAAATTATAACGTGAAGATCTGAACTTGTAATAGTCAAATACAGAACTTAGAATTGTAAAATTCAAATTATGATTGCAAATTATAACTTGAAGATCTGAACTTGTAATAGTCAAATACAGAACTTCGAATTGTTAAATACAAATTATTAGGGCAAATTATAACTTGAAGATCTGAACTTGTAATTGTCAAATACAGAACTTAAAATTGATAGCTTATAATTATAATTGCAAATTATAAGTTCTGAACTTGTAATAGGTAAATACAGAACTTCGAATTGTTAATTTCAAACTAAGATTGTAATTAATAATTTGAAGATCTGAACTTGTAATAGTCAAATACAGATCTCCGAATTGTTAAATACAAATTATTAGTGCAAATTATAACTTAAAGATCTGAACTTGTAATTGTCAAATACAGCACTTAGAATACATAACTTCAAATTATGATTGCAAATTATAACTGGAAGATCTGAACTTGTAATTGTCAAATACAGAACTTAGAATTGATTGCTTATAATTATAATTGCAAATTATAACTTGAAGAACTGAACTTGTAATAGTGAATTACAGAACTTCAAATTGTTAATTTCAAACTAAGATTGTAATTAATAATTTGAAGATCTGAACTTGTAATAGTCAAATACAGAACTCCGAATTGTTAAATACAAATTATTAGAGCAAATTATAACTTGAAGATCTGAACTTGTAATTGTCAAATACAGCACTTAGAATTCATAACTTCAAATTATGATTGCAAATTATAACTGGAAGATCTGAACTTGTAATATGTAACTACAGAACTTCGAATTGTTAATTTCAAACTAAAATTGTAATTAATAATTTGAAGATCTGAACTTGTAATAGTCAAATACAGAACTTCGAATTGTTAAATACAAATTATTAGTGCAAATTATAACTTGAAGATCTGAACTTGTAATTGTCAAATACAGAACTTAGAATTCATAACTTCAAATTATGATTGTAAATAATAATTAGAAGATCTGAACTTGTAATAGTCAAATACAGAACTTAGAATTGATAGCTTATAATTATAATTGCAAATTATAACTTGTAGATCTGAACTTGTAATAGTGAATTACAGAACTTAGATTTGTTAAATACTAATTATTATTTTAAATTATAACTTGAAGATCTGAACTTGTAATTGTCAATTACGGAACTTAAAATTGATAGCTTATAATTATAATTGCAAATTATAACTTGAAGATCTCAACTTGTAATAGGTAAATACAGAACTTCGAATTGTTAATTTCAAACTAAGATTGTAAATAATAATTTGAAGATCTGAACTTGTAATAGTCAAATACAGAACTTCGAATTGTTAAATACAAATTATTAGTGCAAATTATAACTTGAAGATCTGAACTTGTAATAGTCAAATACAGAACTTCGAATTGTTAAATACAAATTATTAGTGCAAATTATAACTTGAAGATCTGAACTTGTAATTGTCTAATACAGAACTTAGAATTGATAGCTTAAAATTATAATTGCAAATTATAACTTGAAGATCTGAACTTGTAATAGTGAATTACAGAACTTCGAATTGTTAAATACAAATTATTAGTACAAATTATAACTTGAAGATCTGAACTTGTAATTGTCAAATACAGAACTTAAAATTGATAGCTTATAATTATAATTGCAAATTATAACTAGAAGATCTGAACTAGTAATAGGTAAATACAGAACTTCGAATTGTTAATTTCAAACTAAGATTGTAAATAATAATTTGAAGATCTGAACTTGTAATAGTCAAATACAGAACTTAGAATTGTTAAATACAAATTATTAGTGCAAATTATAACTTGAAAATCTGAACTTGTAATTGTCAAATACAGAACTTAAAATTGATAGCTTATATTTATAATTGCAAATTATAAGTTGAAGATCTGAACTTGTAATAGGTAAATACAGAACTTCGAATTGTTAATTTCAAACTAACATTGTAATTAATAATTTGAAGATCTGAACTTGTAATGGTCAAATACAGAACTTCGAATTGTTAAATACAAATTATTAGTGCAAATTATAACTTGAAGATCTGAACTTGTAATTGTCAAATACAGCACTTAGAATTCATAACTTGAAATTATGATTGCAAATTATAACTTGAAGATCTGAACTTGTAATTGTAAAATACAGAACTAAGAATTCATAACTTCAAATTATGATTGTAAATAATAATTAGACGATCTGAACTTGTAATAGTCAAATACAGAACTTCGAATTGTTAAATACAAATTATTAGTGCAAATTACAACTTGAAGATCTGAACTTGTAATTGTCAAATACAGAACTAAAATTCTTAACTTCAAATTATGATTGCTAATTATAACTTGAAGATCTGAACTTGTAATAGTGAAATACAGAACTTAGAATTGGGAAATTCAAATTATGATTGCAAATTATAACTTGAAGATCTGAACTTGTAATAGTCAAATACAGAACTTAAAATTGATAGGTAATAATTATAATTGCAAATTATAAGTTGAAGATCTGAACTTGTAATAGGTAAATACAGAACTTCGAATTGTTAATTTCAAACTAAGATTGTAATTAATAATTTGAAGATCTGAACTTGTAATAGTCAAATACAGAACTTCAAATTGTTAAATACAAATTATTAGTGCAAATTATAACTTGAAGATCTGAACTTGTAATTGTCAAATACAGAACTTAGAATTGATAGCTTATAATTATAATTGCAAATTATAACTTGACGAACTGAACTTGTAATAGTGAATTATAGAACTTAATTTGTTAAATACTAATTATTATTTCAAATTATAACTTGAAGATCTGAACTTGTAATTGTCAAATACAGAACTTAAAATTGATAGCTTATAATTATAATTGCAAATTATAACTAGAAGATCTGAACTTGTAATAAGAAAATACAGAACTTCGAATTGTTAATTTCAAACTAAGATTGTAAATAATAATTTGAAGACCTGAACTTGTAATAGTCAAATACAGAACTTCGAATTGTTAAATACAAATTATTAGTGCAAATTATAACTTGAAGATCTGAACTTGTAATTGTCAAATACAGCACTTAGAATTCATAACTTCAAATTATGATTGCAAATTATAACTGGAAGATCTGAACTTGTAATATGTAAATACAGAACTTCCAATTCTTAATTTCAAACTAAGATTGTAATTAATAATTTGAAGATCTGAACTTGTAATAGTCAAATACAGAACTTCGAATTGTTAAATACAAATTATTAGTGCAAATTATAACTTGAAGATCTGAACTTGTAATTGTCAAATACAGCACTTAGAATTCATAACTTCAAATTATGATTGCAAATTATAACTGGAAGATCTGAACTTGTAATATGTAAATACAGAACTTCGAATTGTTAATTTCAAACTAAGATTGTAATTAATAATTTGAAGATCTGAACTTGTAATAGTCAAATACAGAACTTCGAATTGTTAAATACAAATTATTAGTGCAAATTATAACTTGAAGATCTGAACTTGTAATTGTCAAATACAGAACTTAAAATTGATAGCTTATAATTATAATTGCAAATTATAACTTGAAGATCTGAATTTGTAATAAGTAAATACAGAACTTCGAATTGTTAATTTCAAACTAAGATTGTAAATAATAATTTGAAGATCTGAACTTGTAATAGTCAAATACAGAACTTAGAATTGTTAAATACAAATTATTAGTGCAAATTATAACTTCAAGATCTGAACTTGTAATTGTCAAATACAGAACTTAAAATTGATAGCTTATAATTATAATTGCAAATTATAACTTGAAGATCTGAATTTGTAATAAGTAGGTAAATACAGAACTTCGAATTGTTAATTTCAAACTAAGATTGTAAATAATAATTTGAAGATCTGAACTTGTAATAGTCAAATACAGAACTTAGAATTGTTAAATACAAATTATTAGTGCAAATTATAACTTGAAGATATGAACTTGTAATTGTCAAATTCAGAACTTAGAATTGATAGCTTATAATTATAATTGCAAATTATAACTTGAAGATCTGAACTTGTAATAGTGAATTACAGAACTTAGATTTGTTAAATACTAATTATTATTTTAAATTATAACTTGAAGATCTGAACTTGTAATTGTCAATTACGGAACTTAAAATTGATAGCTTATAATTATAATTGCAAATTATAACTTGAAGATCTGAACTTGTAATAGGTAAATACAGAACTTCGAATTGTTAATTTCAAACTAAGATTGTAAATAATAATTTGAAGATCTGAACTTGTAATAGTCAAATACAGAACTTCGAATTGTTAAATACAAATTATTAGTGCAAATTATAACTTGAAGATCTGAACTTGTAATTGTCAAATACAGAACTTCGAATTGTCAAATACAAATTATTAGTGCAAATTATAACTTGAAGATCTGAACTTGTACTTGTCTAATACAGAACTTAGAATTGATAGCTTAAAATTATAATTGCAAATTATAACTTGAAGATCTGAACTTGTAATAGTGAATTACAGAACTTCGAATTGTTAAATACAAATTATTAGTACAAATTATAACTTGAAGATCTGAACTTGTAATTGTCAAATACAGAATTTAAAATTGATAGCTTATAATTATAATTGCAAATTATAACTAGAAGATCTGAACTAGTAATAGGTAAATACAGAACTTCGAATTGTTAATTTCAAACTAAGATTGTAAATAATAATTTGAAGATCTGAACTTGTAATAGTCAAATACAGAACTTCGAATTGTTAAATACAAATTATTAGTGCAAATTATAACTTGAAAATCTGAACTTGTAATTGTCAAATACAGAACTTAAAATTGATAGCTTATATTTATAATTGCAAATTATAAGTTGAAGATCTGAACTTGTAATAGGTAAATACAGAACTTCGAATTGTTAATTTCAAACTAAGATTGTAATTAATAATTTGATGATCTGAACTTGTAATGGTCAAATACAGAACTTCGAATTGTTAAATACAAATTATTAGTGCAAATTATAACTTGAAGATCTGAACTTGTAATTGTCAAATACAGCACTTAGAATTCATAACTTGAAATTATGATTGCAAATTATAACTTGAAGATCTGAACTTGTAATTGTAAAATACAGAACTAAGAATTCATAACTTCTAATTATGATTGTAAATAATAATTAGAAGATCTGAACTTGTAATAGTCAAATACAGAACTTCGAATTGTTAAATACAAATTATTAGTGCAAATTATAACTTGAAGATCTGAACTTGTAATTGTCAAATACAGAACTTAAAATTGATAGGTAATAATTATAATTTCAAATTATAAGTTGAAGATCTGAACTTGTAATAGGTAAATACAGAACTTCGAATTGTTAATTTCAAACTAAGATTGTAATTAATAATTTGAAGATCTGAACTTGTAATAGTCAAATACAGAACTTCAAATTGTTAAATACAAATTATTAGTGCAAATTATAACTTGAAGATCTGAACTTGTAATTGTCAAATACAGAACTTAGAATTGATAGCTTATAATTATAATTGCAAATTATAACTTGACGAACTGAACTTGTAATAGTGAATTATAGAACTTCGATTTGTTAAATACTAATTATTATTTCAAATTATAACTTGAAGATCTAAACATGTAATTGTCAAATACAGAACTTAAAATTGATAGCTTTTAATTATAATTGCAAATTATAACTAGAAGATCTGAACTTGTAATAAGTAAATACAGAACTTCGAATTGTTAATTTCAAACTAAGATTGTAAATAATAATTTGAAGACCTGAACTTGTAATAGTCAAATACAGAACTTCGAATTGTTAAATACAAATTATTAGTGCAAATTATAACTTGTAAATCTGAACTTGTAATTGTCAAATACAGAACTTAAAATTGATAGTTTATAATTATAATTGCAAATTATAAGTTGAAGAGCTGAACTTGGAATAGGTAAATACAGAACTTCGAATTGTTAATTTCAAACTAAGATTGTAATTAATAATTTGAGGATCTGAACTTGTAATAGTCAAATACAGAACTTCGAATTGTTAAATACAAATTATTAGTGCAAATTATAACTTGAAGATCTGAACTTGTAATTGTCAAATACAGAACTTAGAATTCATAACTTCAAATTATGATTGCTAATTATAACTTGAAGATCTGAACTTGTAATAGTCAAATACAGAACTTAGAATTGGGAAATTCAAATTATGTTTGCAAATTATAACTTGAAGATCTGGACTTGTAATAGTCAAATACAGAACTTAAAATTGATAGCTTATAATTATAATTGCAAATTATAAGTTGAAGATCTGAACTTGTAATAGGTAAATACAGAACTTCGAATTGTTAATTTCAAACTAAGATTGTAAATAATAATTTGAAGATCTGAACTTGTAATAGTCAAATACAGTACTTCGAATTGTTAAATACAAATTTGTAGTGCAAATTATAACTTGAAGATCTGAACTTGTAATTGTCAAATACAGAACTTAAAATTGATAGCTTATAATTATAATTGAAAATTATAAGTTGAAGATCTGAACTTGTAATAGGTAAATACAGAACTTCCAATTGTTAATTTCAAACTAAGATTGTAATTAATAATTTGAAGATCTGAACTTGTAATAGTCAAATACAGAACTTCGAATTGTTAAATACAAATTATTAGTGCAAATTATAACTTGAAGTTCTGAACTTGTAATTGTCAAATACAGCACTTAGAATTCATAACTTCAAATTATGATTGCAAATTATAACTGGAAGATCTGAACTTGTAATATGTAAATACAGAACTTCGATTTGTTAATTTCAAACTAAAATTGTAAATTATAATTTGAAGATCTGAACTTGTAATAGTCAAATACAGAACTTAGAATTGTTAAATACAAATTATTAGTGCAAATTATAACTTGAAGATCTGAACTTGTAATTGTCAAATACAGAACTTAAAATTGATAGCTTATAATTAATTATAATTGCAAATTATAACTTGAAGATCTGAATTTGTAATAGGTAAATACAGAACTTCGAATTGTTAATTTCAAACTAAGATTGTAAATAATAATTTGAAGATCTGAACTTGTAATAGTCAAATACAGAACTTAGAATTGTTAAATACAAATTATTAGTGCAAATTATAACTTGAAGATCTGAACTTGTAATTGTCAAATACAGAACTTAGAATTGATAGCTTATAATTATAATTGCAAATTATAACTTGACGAACTGAACTTGTAATAGTGAATTATAGAACTTAGATTTGTTAAATACTAATTATTATTTCAAATTATAACTTGAAGATCTGAACTTGTAATTGTCAAATACAGAACTTAAAATTGATAGCTTTTAATTATAATTGCAAATTATAACTAGAAGATCTGAACTTGTAATAAGTAAATACAGAACTTCGAATTGTTAATTTCAAACTAAGATTGTAAATAATAATTTGAAGACCTGAACTTGTAATAGTCAAATACAGAACTTCGAATTGTTAAATACAAATTATTAGTGCAAATTATAACTTGTAAATCTGAACTTGTAATTGTCAAATACAGAACTTAAAATTGATAGTTTATAATTATAATTGCAAATTATAAGTTGAAGAGCTGAACTTGGAATAGGTAAATACAGAACTTCGAATTGTTAATTTCAAACTAAGATTGTAATTAATAATTTGAGGATCTGAACTTGTAATAGTCAAATACAGAACTTCGAATTGTTAAATACAAATTATTAGTGCAAATTATAACTTGAAGATCTGAACTTGTAATTGTCAAATACAGAACTTAGAATTCATAACTTCAAATTATGATTGCTAATTATAACTTGAAGATCTGAACTTGTAATAGTCAAATACAGAACTTAGAATTGGGAAATTCAAATTATGTTTGCAAATTATAACTTGAAGATCTGGACTTGTAATAGTCAAATACAGAACTTAAAATTGATAGCTTATAATTATAATTGCAAATTAAAACTTGAAGATATGAACTTGTAATAGGTAAATACAGAACTTCTAATTGTTAATTTCAAACTAAGATTGTAATTAATAATTTGAAGATCTGAACTTGTAATAGTCAAATACAGATCTCCGAATTGTTAAATACAAATTATTAGTGCAAATTATAACTTAAAGATCTGAACTTGTAATTGTCAAATACAGCACTTAGAATACATAACTTCAAATTATGATTGCAAATTATAACTGGAAGATCTGAACTTGTAATTGTCAAATACAGCACTTAGAATTCATAACTTCAAATTATGATTGCAAATTATAACTGGAAGATCTGAACTTGTAATATGTAAATACAGAACTTCGAATTGTTAATTTCAAACTAAGATTGTAATTAATAATTTGAAGATCTGAACTTGTAATAGTCAAATACAGAACTTCGAATTGTTAAATACAAATTATTAGTGCAAATTATAACTTGAAGATATGAACTTGTAATTGTCAAATACAGCACTTAGAATTCATAACTTCAAATTATGATTGCAAATTATAACTGGAAGATCTGAACTTGTAATATGTAAATACAGAACTTCCAATTGTTAATTTCAAACTAAGATTGTAATTAATAATTTGAAGATCTGAACTTGTAATAGTCAAATACAGAACTTCGAATTGTTAAATACAAATTATTAGTGCAAATTATAACTTGAAGTTCTGAACTTGTAATTGTCAAATACAGCACTTAGAATTCATAACTTCAAATTATGATTGCAAATTATAACTGGAAGATCTAAACTTGTAATATGTAAATACAGAACTTCGAATTGTTAATTTCAAACTAAAATTGTAAATTATAATTTGAAGATCTGAACTTGTAATAGTCAAATACAGAACTTAGAATTGTTAAATACAAATTATTAGTGCAAATTATAACTTGAAGAAATGAACTTGTAATTGTCAAATACAGAACTTAAAATTGATAGCTTATAATTAATTATAATTGCAAATTATAACTTGAAGATCTGAATTTGTAATAGGTAAATACAGAACTTCGAATTGTTAATTTCAAACTAAGATTGTAAATAATAATTTGAAGATCTGAACTTGTAATAGTCAAATACAGAACTTATAATTGTTAAATACAAATTATTAGTGCAAATTATAACTTGAAGATCTGAACTTGTAATTGTCAAATACAGAACTTAAAATTGATAGCTTATAATTATAATTGCAAATTTTAAGTTGAAGATCTGAACTTGCAATAGGTAAATACAGAACTTCGAATTGTTAATTTCTAACTAAGATTGTAATTAATAATTTGAAGATCTGAACTTGTAATAGTCAAATACAGAACTTCGAATTGTTAAATACAAATTATTAGTGCAAATTATAACTTGAAGATCTGAACTTGTAATTGTCAAATACAGAACTTAAAATTGATAGCTTATAATTATAATTGCAAATTATAAGTTGAAGATCTGAACTTGTAATAGGTAAATCCTGAACTTCGAATTGTTAATTTCAAACTAAGATTGTAATTAATAATTTGAAGATCTGAACTTGTAATAGGCAAATACAGAACTTCGAATTGTTAAATACAAATTATTAGTGCAAATTATAACTTGAAGATCTGAACTTGTAATTGTCAAATACAGAACTTAAAATTGATAGCTTATAATTATAATTGCAAATTATAAGTTGAAGATCTGAACTTGTAATAGGTAAATACAGAACTTCGAATTGTTAATTTCAAACTAAGATTGTAATTAATAATTTGAAGATCTGAACTTGTAATAGTCAAATACAGATCTCCGAATTGTTAAATACAAATTATTAGTGCAAATTATAACTTAAAGATCTGAACTTGTAATTGTCAAATACAGCACTTAGAATACATAACTTCAAATTATGATTGCAAATTATAACTGGAAGATCTGAACTTGTAATTGTCAAATACAGAACTTAGAATTGATTGCTTATAATTATAATTGCAAATTATAACTTGAAGAACTGAACTTGTAATAGTGAATTACAGAACTTCAAATTGTTAATTTCAAACTAAGATTGTAATTAATAATTTGAAGATCTGAACTTGTAATAAGCAAATACAGAACTCCGAATTTTTAAATACAAATTATTAGAGCAAATTATAACTTGAAGATCTGAACTTGTAATTGTCAAATACAGCACTTAGAATTCATAACTTCAAATTATGATTGCAAATTATAACTGGAAGATCTGAACTTGTAATATGTAACTACAGAACTTCGAATTGTTAATTTCAAACTAAGATTGTAATTAATAATTTGAAGATCTGAACTTGTAATAGTCAAATACAGAACTTCGAATTGTTAAATACAAATTATTAGTGCAAATTACAACTTGAAGATCTGAACTTGTAATTGTCAAATACAGAACTTAGAATTCATAACTTCAAATTATGATTGTAAATAATAATTAGAAGATCTGAACTTGTAATAGTCAAATACAGAACTTAGAATTGATAGCTTATAATTATAATTGCAAATTATAACTTGAAGATCTGAACTTGTAATAGGTAAATACAGAACTTCAAATTGTTAATTTCAAACTAAGATTGTAATTAATAATTTGAAGATCTGAACTTGTAATAAGCAAATACAGAACTCCGAATTGTTAAATACAAATTATTAGAGCAAATTATAACTTGAAGATCTGAACTTGTAATTGTCTAATACAGAACTTAGAATTGATAGCTTAAAATTATAATTGCAAATTATAACTTGAAGATCTGAACTTGTAATAGTGAATTACAGAACTTCGAATTGTTAAATACAAATTATTAGTACAAATTATAACTTGAAGATCTGAACTTGTAATTGTCAAATACAGAACTTAAAATTGATAGCTTATAATTATAATTGCAAATTATAACTAGAAGATCTGAACTAGTAATGGGTAAATACAGAACTTCGAATTGTTAATTTCAAACTAAGATTGTAAATAATAATTTGAAGATCTGAACTTGTAATAGTCAATTACAGAACTTAGAATTGTTAAATACAAATTATTAGTGCAAATTATAACTTGAAAATCTGAACTTGTAATTGTCAAATACAGAACTTAAAATTGATAGCTTATATTTATAATTGCAAATTATAAGTTGAAGATCTGAACTTGTAATAGGTAAATACAGAACTTCGAATTGTTAATTTCAAACTAAGATTGTAATTAATAATTTGAAGATCTGAACTTGTAATGGTCAAATACAGAACTTCGAATTGTTAAATACAAATTATTAGTGCAAATTATAACTTGAAGATCTGAACTTGTAATTGTCAAATACAGCACTTAGAATTCATAACTTGAAATTATGATTGCAAATTATAACTTGAAGATCTGAACTTGTAATTGTAAAATACAGAACTAAGAATTCATAACTTCAAATTATGATTGTAAATAATAATTAGAAGATCTGAACTTGTAATAGTCAAATACAGAACTTCGAATTGTTAAATACAAATTATTAGTGCAAATTACAACTTGAAGATCTGAACTTGTAATTGTCAAATACAGAACTAAAATTCATAACTTCAAATTATGATTGCTAATTATAACTTGAAGATCTGAACTTGTAATAGTCAAATACAGAACTTAGAATTGGGAAATTCAAATTATGATTGCAAATTATAACTTGAAGATCTGAACTTGTAATAGTCAATTACAGAACTTAAAATTGATAGCTTATAATTATAATTGCAAATTATAACTTGAAGATCTGAATTTGTAGTAGGTAAATATAGAACTTCGAATTGTTAATTTCAAACTAAGATTGTAAATAATAATTTGAAGTTCTGAACTTGTAATAGTCAAATACAGAACTTCGAATTGTTAAATACAAATTATTAGTGCAAATTATAACTTGAAGATCTGAACTTGTAATTGTCAAATACAGAACTTAGAATTCATAACTTCAAATTATGATTGCTAATTATAACTTGAAGATCTGAACTTGTAATAGTCAAATACAGAAATTAGAATTGGGAAATTCAAATTATGGTTGCAAATTATAACTTGAAGATCTGAACTTGTAATAGTCAAATACAGAACTTAAAATTGATAGCTTATAATTATAATTGCAAATAAAAACTTGAAGATCTGAACTAGTAATAGGTAAATTCAGAACTTCGAATTGTTAATTTCAAACTAAGATTGTAAATAATAATTTGAAGATCTGAACTTGTAATAGTCAAATACAGAACTTCGAATTGTTAAATACAAATTATTAGTGCAAATTATAACTTGAAGATCTGAACTTGTAATTGTCAAATACAGAACTTAAAATTGATAGCTTATAATTATAATTGAAAATTATAAGTTGAAGATCTGAACTTGTAATAGGTAAATACAGAACTTCTAATTGTTAATTTCAAACTAAGATTGTAATTAATAATTTGAAGATCTGAACTTGTAATAGTCAAATACAGATCTCCGAATTGTTAAAAACAAATTATTAGTGCAAATTATAACTTAAAGATCTGAACTTGTAATTGTCAAATACAGCACTTAGAATACATAACTTCAAATTATGATTGCAAATTATAACTGGAAGATCTGAACTTGTAATTGTCAAATACAGAACTTAGAATTGATTGCTTATAATTATAATTGCAAATTATAACTTGAAGATCTGAACTTGTAATTGTCAAATACAGAACTTAAAATTGATAGCTTATAATTATAATTGCAAATTATAACTAGAAGATCTGAACTAGTAATGGGTAAATACAGAACTTCGAATTGTTAATTTCAAACTAAGATTGTAAATAATAATTTGAAGATCTGAACTTGTAATAGTCAATTACAGAACTTAGAATTGTTAAATACAAATTATTAGTGCAAATTATAACTTGAAAATCTGAACTTGTAATTGTCAAATACAGAACTTAAAATTGATAGCTTATATTTATAATTGCAAATTATAAGTTGAAGATCTGAACTTGTAATAGGTAAATACAGAACTTCGAATTGTTAATTTCAAACTAAGATTGTAATTAATAATTTGAAGATCTGAACTTGTAATGGTCAAATACAGAACTTCGAATTGTTAAATACAAATTATTAGTGCAAATTATAACTTGAAGATCTGAACTTGTAATTGTCAAATACAGCACTTAGAATTCATAACTTGAAATTATGATTGCAAATTATAACTTGAAGATCTGAACTTGTAATTGTAAAATACAGAACTAAGAATTCATAACTTCAAATTATGATTGTAAATAATAATTAGAAGATCTGAACTTGTAATAGTCAAATACAGAACTTCGAATTGTTAAATACAAATTATTAGTGCAAATTACAACTTGAAGATCTGAACTTGTAATTGTCAAATACAGAACTAAAATTCATAACTTCAAATTATGATTGCTAATTATAACTTGAAGATCTGAACTTGTAATAGTCAAATACAGAACTTAGAATTGGGAAATTCAAATTATGATTGCAAATTATAACTTGAAGATCTGAACTTGTAATAGTCAAATACAGAACTTAAAATTGATAGCTTATAATTATAATTGCAAATTATAACTTGAAGATCTGAATTTGTAGTTGGTAAATATAGAACTTCGAATTGTTAATTACAAACTAAGATTGTAAATAATAATTTGAAGTTCTGAACTTGTAATAGTCAAATACAGAACTTCGAATTGTTAAATACAAATTATTAGTGCAAATTATAACTTGAAGATCTGAACTTGTAATTGTCAAATACAGAACTTAGAATTCATAACTTCAAATTATGATTGCTAATTATAACTTGAAGATCTGAACTTGTAATAGTCAAATACAGAAATTAGAATTGGGAAATTCAAATTATGGTTGCAAATTATAACTTGAAGATCTGAACTTGTAATAGTCAAATACAGAACTTAAAATTGATAGCTTATAATTATAATTGCAAATTAAAACTTGAAGATCTGAACTTGTAATAGGTAAATTCAGAACTTCGAATTGTTAATTTCAAACTAAGATTGTAAATAATAATTTGAAGATCTGAACTTGTAATAGTCAAATACAGAACTTCGAATTGTTAAATACAAATTATTAGTGCAAATTATAACTTGAAGATCTGAACTTGTAATTGTCAAATACAGAACTAAAAATTGATAGCTTATAATTATAATTGAAAATTATAAGTTGAAGATCTGAACTTGTAATAGGTAAATACAGAACTTCTAATTGTTAATTTCAAACTAAGATTGTAATTAATAATTTGAAGATCTGAACTTGTAATAGTCAAATACAGATCTCCGAATTGTTAAAAACAAATTATTAGTGCAAATTATAACTTAAAGATCTGAACTTGTAATTGTCAAATACAGCACTTAGAATACATAACTTCAAATTATGATTGCAAATTATAACTGGAAGATCTGAACTTGTAATTGTCAAATACAGAACTTAGAATTGATTGCTTATAATTATAATTGCAAATTATAACTTGAAGATCTGAACTTGTAATAGTGAATTACAGAACTTCAAATTGTTAATTTCAAACTAAGATTGTAATTAATAATTTGAAGATCTGAACTTGTAATAGTCAAATACAGAACTCCGAATTGTTAAATACAAATTATTAGTGCAAATTATAACTTGAAGATCTGAACTTGTAATTGTCAAATACAGCACTTAGAATTCATAACTTCAAATTATGATTGAAAATTATAACTGGAAGATCTGAACTTGTAATATGTAAATACAAAACTTCGAATTGTTAATTTCAAACTAAGATTGTAATTAATAATTTGAAGATCTGAACTTGTAATAGTCAAATACAGAACTTCGAATTGTTAAATACAAATTATTAGTGCAAATTATAACTTGAAGATCTGAACTTGTAATTGTCAAATACAGCACTTAGAATTCATAACTTCAAATTATGATTGCAAATTATAACTGGAAGATCTGAACTTGTAATATGTAAATACAGAACTTCCAATTGTTAATTTCAAACTAAGATTGTAATTAATAATTTGAAGATCTGAACTTGTAATAGTCAAATACAGAACTTCGAATTGTTAAATACAAATTATAGTGCAAATTATAACTTGAAGATCTGAACTTGTAATTGTCAAATACAGCACTTAGAATTCATAACTTCAAATTATGATTGCAAATTATAACTGGAAGATCTGAACTTGTAATATGTAAATACAGAACTTCGAATTGTTAATTTCAAACTAAGATTGTAATTAATAATTTGAAGATCTGAACTTGTAATAGTCAAATACAGAACTTCGAATTCTTAAATACAAATTATTAGTGCAAATTATAACTTGAAGATCTGAACTTGTAATTGTCAAATACAGAACTTAAAATTGATAGCTTATAATTATAAGACAATTTCTGAACAAGTTCAGATCTTCAAGTTATAATTTGCACTAATAATTTGTATTTAAGAATTCGAAGTTCTGTATTTGACTATTACAAGTTCAGATCTTCAAATTATTAATTACAATCTTAGTTTGAAATTAACAATTCGAAGTTCTGTATTTACATATTACAAGTTCAGATCTTCCAGTTATAATTTGCAATCATAATTTGAAGTTATGAATTCTAAGTGCTGTATTTGACAATTACAAGTTCAGATCTTCAAGTTATAATTTGCACTATAATTTGTATTTAACAATTCGAAGTTCTGTATTTGACTATTACAAGTTCAGATCTTCAAATTATTAATTACAATCTTAGTTTGAAATTAACAATTGGAAGTTCTGTATTTACATATTACAAGTTCAGATCTTCCAGTTATAATTTGCAATCATAATTTGAAGTTATGAATTCTAAGTGCTGTATTTGACAATTACAAGTTCAGATCTTCAAGTTATAATTTGCACTAATAATTTGTATTTAACAATTCGAAGTTCTGTATTTGACTATTACAAGTTCAGATCTTCAAATTATTAATTACAATCTTAGTTTGAAATTAACAATTCGAAGTTTTGTATTTACATATTACAAGTTCAGATCTTCCAGTTATAATTTTCAATCATAATTGGAAGTTATGAATTCTAAGTGCTGTATTTGACAATTACAAGTTCAGATCTTCAAGTTATAATTTGCACTAATAATTTGTATTGGACAATTCGAAGTTCTGTATTTGACTATTACAAGTTCAGATCTTCAAGTTATAATTTGCACTAATAATTTGTATTTAACAATTCGAAGTTCTGTATTTGACTATTACAAGTTCAGATCTTCAAGTTATTAATTACAATCTTAGTTTGAAATTAACAATTCGAAGTTCTGTATTTACCTATTACAAGTTCAGATCTTCAACTTATACTTTGCAATTATAATTATAAGCTATCAATTTTAAGTTCTGTATTTGACAATTTCAGATCTTCTGTCAATATAACTTGAAGATCTGAATTTGTAATAGGTAAATACAGAACTTCGAATTGTTAATTTCAAACTAAGATTGTAAATAATAATTTGAAGATCTGAACTTGTAATAGTCAAATACAGAACTTAGAATTGTTAAATACAAATTATTAGTGCAAATTATAACTTCAAGATCTGAACTTGTAATTGTCAAATACAGAACTTAAAATTGATAGCTTATAATTATAATTGCAAATTATAACTTGAAGATCTGAATTTGTAATAAGTAGGTAAAAACAGCACTTCGAATTGTTAATTTCAAACTAAGATTGTAAATAATAATTTGAAGATCTGAACTTGTAATAGTCAAATACAGAACTTAGAATTGTTAAATACAAATTATTAGTGCAAATTATAACTTGAAGATCTGAACTTGTAATTGTCAAATTCAGAACTTAGAATTGATAGCTTATAATTATAATTGCAAATTATAACTTGAAGATCTGAACTTGTAATAGGTAAATACAGAACTTCGAATTGTTAATTTCAAACTAAGATTGTAAATAATAATTTGAAGATCTGAACTTGTAATAGTCAAATACAGAACTTCGAATTGTTAAATACAAATTATTAGTGCAAATTATAACTTGAAAATCTGAACTTGTAATTGTCAAATACAGAACTTAAAATTGATAGCTTATATTTATAATTGCAAATTATAAGTTGAAGATCTGAACTTGTAATAGGTAAATACAGAACTTCGAATTGTTAATTTCAAACTAAGATTGTAATTAATAATTTGAAGATCTGAACTTGTAATGGTCAAATACAGAACTTCGAATTGTTAAATACAAATTATTAGTGCAAATTATAACTTGAAGATCTGAACTTGTAATTGTCAAATACAGCACTTAGAATTCATAACTTGAAATTATGATTGCAAATTATAACTTGAAGATCTGAACTTGTAATTGTAAAATACAGAACTAAGAATTCATAACTTCAAATTATGATTGTAAATAATAATTAGTAGATCTGAACTTGTAATAGTCAAATACAGAACTTCGAATTGTTAAATACAAATTATTAGTGCAAATTACAATTTGAAGATCTGAACTTGTAATTGTCAAATACAGAACTAAAATTCATAACTTCAAATTATGATTGCTAATTATAACTTGAAGATCTGAACTTGTAATAGTCAAATACAGAACTTAGAATTGGGAAATTCAAATTATGATTGCAAATTATAACTTGAAGATCTGAACTTGTAATAGTCAAATACAGAACTTAAAATTGATAGCTTATAATTATAATTGCAAATTATAACTTGAAGATCTGAATTTGTAGTAGGTAAATATAGAACTTCGAATTGTTAATTTCAAACTAAGATTGTAAATAATAACTTGAAGATCTGAACTTGTAATTGTCAAATACAGCACTTAGAATTCATAACTTGAAATTATGATTGCAAATTATAACTTGAAGATCTGAACTTGTAATTGTAAAATACAGAACTAAGAATTCATAACTTCAAATTATGATTGTAAATAATAATTAGAAGATCTGAACTTGTAATAGTCAAATACAGAACTTCGAATTGTTAAATACAAATTATTAGTGCAAATTACAACTTGAAGATCTGAACTTGTAATTGTCAAATACAGAACTAAAATTCATAACTTCAAATTATGATTGCTAATTATAACTTGAAGATCTGAACTTGTAATAGTCAAATACAGAACTTAGAATTGGGAAATTCAAATTATGATTGCAAATTATAACTTGAAGATCTGAACTTGTAATAGTCAAATACAGAACTTAAAATTGATAGCTTATAATTATAATTGCAAATTATAACTTGAAGATCTGAATTTGTAGTAGGTAAATATAGAACTTCGAATTGTTAATTTCAAACTAAGATTGTAAATAATAATTTGAAGTTCTGAACTTGTAATAGTCAAATACAGAACTTCGAATTGTTAAATACAAATTATTAGTGCAAATTATAACTTGAAGATCTGAACTTGTAATTGTCAAATACAGAACTTAGAATTCATCACTTCAAATTATGATTGCTAATTATAACTTGAAGATCTGAACTTGTAATAGTCAAATACAGAACTTAGAATTGGGAAATTCAAATTATGATTGCAAATTATAACTTGAAGATCTGAACTTGTAATAGTCAAATACAGAACTTAAAATTGATAGCTTATAATTATAATTGCAAATTATAACTTGAAGATCTGAACTTGTAATAGGTAAATACAGAACTTCGAATTGTTAATTTCAAACTAAGATTGTAATTAATAACTTGAAGATCTGAACTTGTAATAGTCAAATACAGAACTTCGAATTGTTAAATACAAATTATTAGTGCAAATTATAACTTGAAGATCTGAACTTGTAATAGTCAAATACAGAACTTCGAATTGTCAAATACAAATTATTAGTGCAAATTATAATTTGAAGAACTGAACTTGTAATTGTCTAATACAGAACTTAGAATTGATAGCTTAAAATTATAATTGCAAATTATAACTTGAAGATCTGAACTTGTAATAGTGAATTACAGAACTTCGAATTGTTAAATACAAATTATTAGTACAAATTATAACTTGAAGATCTGAACTTGTAATTGTCAAATACAGAACTTAAAATTGATAGCTTATAATTATAATTGCAAATTATAACTAGAAGATCTGAACTAGTAATAGGTAAATACAGAACTTCGAATTGTTAATTTCAAACTAAGATTGTAAATAATAATTTGAAGATCTGAACTTGTAATAGTCAAATACAGAACTTCGAATTGTTAAATACGAATTATTAGTGCAAATTATAACTTGAAAATCTGAACTTGTAATTGTCAAATACAGAACTTAAAATTGATAGCTTATATTTATAATTGCAAATTATAAGTTGAAGATCTGAACTTGTAATAGGTAAATACAGAACTTCGAATTGTTAATTTCAAACTAAGATTGTAATTAATAATTTGAAGATCTGAACTTGTAATGGTCAAATACAGAACTTCGAATTGTTAAATACAAATTATTAGTGCAAATTATAACTTGAAGATCTGAACTTGTAATTGTCAAATACAGCACTTAGAATTCATAACTTGAAATTATGATTGCAAATTATAACTTGAAGATCTGAACTTGTAATTGTAAAATACAGAACTAAGAATTCATAACTTCAAATTATGATTGTAAATAATAATTAGAAGATCTGAACTTGTAATAGTCAAATACAGAACTTCGAATTGTTAAATACAAATTATTAGTGCAAATTACAACTTGAAGATCTGAACTTGTAATTGTCAAATACAGAACTAAAATTCATAACGTCAAATTATGATTGCTAATTATAACTTGAAGATCTGAACTTGTTATAGTCAAATACAGAACTTAGAATTGGGAAATTCAAATTATGATTGCAAATTATAACTTGAAGATCTGAACTTGTAATAGTCAAATACAGAACTTAAAATTGATAGCTTATAATTATAATTGCAAATTATAACTTGAAGATCTGAATTTGTAGTAGGTAAATATAGAACTTCGAATTGTTAATTTCAAACTAAGATTGTAAATAATAATTTGAAGTTCTGAACTTGTAATAGTCAAATACAGAACTTCCAATTGTTAAATACAAATTATTAGTGCAAATTATAACTTGAAGATCTGAACTTGTAATTGTCAAATACAGAACTTAAAATTGATAGGTAATAATTATAATTGCAAATTATAAGTTGAAGATCTGAACTTGTAATAGGTAAATACAGAACTTTGAATTGTTAATTTCAAACTAAGATTGTAATTAATAATTTGAAGATCTGAACTTGTAATAGTCAAATACAGAACTTCAAATTGTTAAATACAAATTATTAGTGCAAATTATAACTTGAAGATCTGAACTTGTAATTGTCAAATACAGAACTTAGAATTGATAGCTTATAATTATAATTGCAAATTATAACTTGACGAACTGAACTTGTAATAGTGAATTATAGAACTTAGATTTGTTAAATACTAATTATTATTTCAAATTATAACTTGAAGATCTGAACTTGTAATTGTCAAATACAGAACTTAAAATTGATAGCTTTTAATTATAATTGCAAATTATAACTAGAAGATCTGAACTTGTAATAAGTAAATACAGAACTTCGAATTGTTAATTTCAAACTAAGATTGTAAATAATAATTTGAAGACCTGAACTTGTAATAGTCAAATACAGAACTTCGAATTGTTAAATACAAATTATTAGTGCAAATTATAACTTGTAAATCTGAACTTGTAATTGTCAAATACAGAACTTAAAATTGATAGCTTATAATTATAATTGCAAATTATAAGTTGAAGATCTGAACTTGTAATAGGTAAATACAGAACTTCGAATTGTTAATTTCAAACTAAGATTGTAATTAATAATTTGAGGATCTGAACTTGTAATAGTCAAATACAGAACTTCGAATTGTTAAATACAAATTATTAGTGCAAATTATAACTTGAAGATCTGAACTTGTAATTGTCAAATACAGAACTTAGAATTTATAACTTCAAATTATGATTGCTAATTATAACTTGAAGATCTGAACTTGTAATAGTCAAATACAGAACTTAGAATTGGGAAATTCAAATTATGGTTGCAAATTATAACGTGAAGATCTGAACTTGTAATAGTCAAATACAGAACTTAAAATTGATAGCTTATAATTATAATTGCAAATTAAAACTTGAAGATCTGAACTTGTAATAGGTAAATACAGAACTTCGAATTGTTAATTTCAAACTAAAATTGTAAATAATAATTTGAAGATCTGAACTTGTAATAGTCAAATACAGAACTTCGAATTGTTAAATACAAATTTGTAGTGCAAATTATAACTTGAAGATCTGAACTTGTAATTGTCAAATACAGAACTTAAAATTGATAGCTTATAATTATAATTGAAAATTATAAGTTGAAGATCTGAACTTGTAATAGGTAAATACAGAACTTCTAATTGTTAATTTCAAACTAAGATTGTAATTAATAATTTGAAGATCTGAACTTGTAATAGTCAAATACAGATCTCCGAATTGTAAATACAAATTATTAGTGCAAATTATAACTGAAAGATCTGAACTTGTAATTGTCAAATTCAGCACTTACAGTAACGGTCATAGAAATGTACTCACTTAAATTTTTTTAATTATTTTACAATTTTCGTAATAAAATCGATAAATTTTTAGGATAATATGTGTCACACGGTTATTTACCGTATATTTAAGCCTACCCAATACAAAAAAGGGCAATTTTTAAAAGGGATGGTGTCAGGAAACGAGGGTTAAAAATATTTATTAAAAAGTGCAATTAAATCATAGAAATATAAAATTAAAAATTTACTTAAAGTCTTTATTTTGCAGGTATTTTACTACTCTACATCTATTGTAGTATTTATGGCCGCTTATAAGCCATACATTTAATATTTAGTAGAACCACCCTTATTTTTTATAACGGTTTTTAGTCGGTTAGGCATTGATTTTACTAAATTTTGTAAAATTTCTTCATTAACGACTTCCTGCCATATAATTTTTTACTAATTTTGCAGTTGGATAATATATTTAGGTGTCCTAATGTTATTTTGTGTTTCATAATGCCCCAAAGCTTTTCAAACGGATTTAAATCCGGGATATACCTGGCCGTTCTATGGTATTAATACCTTTATTTTTGAGAAAACGTTTTACCTATCACACTAATATTGTAAAAATAAATTATTTGCGTATTATACTACTACTTCAATATGTAAAGGTACAAATAAATGAAATCCTTACAATTTTTGCTCAATGGCATAGTGCAGAATCGTCCTGGAATATAGAGGAAGAAATTTGGGAATTATGAATTTCGAAATATAGCAGAAAATGTTCTGTTAGAGTGCTTATGTAAACTTTTGCATTTACTATTTCTTTTATGAACACCCAGTACTCCAACTCCATAGTAGAAAAATCATCCCCAGACCATTTGTCCGGCCGGGTGCTTCACTGTTGGCGTAACGCACTCTGCTTTAAAACATTCTCCAGTTCTGCGTCGAACTATCTGCTTACCTTCCGACCCAAATAAGCAAAACTTGCTCTCATCAGAGAAAATCACATTTTTCCAGTCATCTTCACTCCAATTTTCATACTTTTTTGCCCATTTTAATCGTTTTAACCGCATTTTCTTCTTTCAGAGGGGCTTCTTCTCTGGTGATCACGCTATTAAATTCACTTCTGGTAATTTCCGCCTCTCGGTTTCAACAATTATTTGTGTTCCAGACGTTTCTCTGATCTCAGTACGAATGTCCACTGCGGTATTAAAAAGATCCCTCAACTCAATTAGGGTAATTTCCATGTCTTCACGTTGTGTCGTTGCTCGTTGTCTACCATTCCCTTCTTTTCGTTCCATACTCCCAGTTTCGCAATATTTTTTAAAAAATTTTGTCACAGTGGATTGACTACATCCTACTTTAGCAGTAATTGCACAAGTCGACCCATTTTCACTACTTAAAGTAAGAATAACTGATTTCTTAGCAACTGTTAATTTATTCATATTTGGCATTATTTTTAATTTCACGTCTTTACACTAAGAAGAAAATACAAAAACCAGAACAATTTGTACCTGAAAGTATAATAAGATATTCTTTAAGCCTTTTGGTGCATAATCGCCTCAAAATTTTATGACTGGATACCATTTTAACCGAGTTTTGTGTAAATTTTATAGTGAGTACATTTCATTGACCGCTAATACATAACTTCAAATTATGATTGCAAATTATAACTGGAAGATCTGAACTTGTAATTGTCAAATACAGAACTTAGAGTTGATTGCTTATAATTATAATTGCAAATTATAACTTGAAGATAACTGAACTTGTAATAGTGAATTACAGAACTTCAAATTGTTAATTTCAAACTAAGATTGTAATTAATAATTTGAAGATCTGAACTTGTAATAGTCAAATACAGAACTCCGAATTGTTAAATACAAATTATTAGTGCAAATTATAACTTGAAGATCTGAACTTGTAATTGTCAAATACAGCACTTAGAATTCATAACTTCAAATTATGATTGCAAATTATAACTGGAAGATCTGAACTTGTAATATGTAAATACAGAACTTCGAATTGTTAATTTCAAACTAAGATTGTAATTAATAATTTGAAGATCTGAACTTGTAATAGTCAAATACAGAACTTCGAATTGTTAAATACAAATTATTAGTGCAAATTATAACTTGAAGATCTGAACTTGTAATTGTCAAATACAGCACTTAGAATTCATAACTTCAAATTATGATTGCAAATTATAACTGGAAGATCTGAACTTGTAATATGTAAATACAGAACTTCCAATTGTTAATTTCAAACTAAGATTGTAATTAATAATTTGAAGATCTGAACTTGTAATAGTCAAATACAGAACTTCGAATTGTTAAATACAAATTATTAGTGCAAATTATAACTGGAAGATCTGAACTTGTAATATGTAAATACAGAACTTCGAATTGTTAATTTCAAACTAAGATTGTAAATAATAATTTGAAGATCTGAACTTGTAATAGTCAAATACAGAACTTAGAATTGTTAAATACAAATTATTAGTGCAAATTATAACTTGAAGATCTGAACTTGTAATTGTCAAATACAGAACTTAAAATTGATAGCTTATAATTATAATTGCAAATTATAACTTGAAGATCTGAATTTGTAATAGGTAAATACAGAACTTCGAATTGTTAATTTCAAACTAAGATTGTAAATAATAATTTGAAGATCTGAACTTGTAATAGTCAAATACAAATTATTAGTGCAAATTATAACTTGAAGATCTGAACTTGTAATTGTCAAATACAGAACTTAAAATTGATAGCTTATAATTATAATTGCAAATTATAAGTTGAAGATCTGAACTTGTAATAGGTAAATACAGAACTTCGAATTGTTAATTTCAAACTAAGATTGTAATTAATAATTTGAAGATCTGAACTTGTAATAGTCAAATACAGAACTTCGAATTGTTAAATACAAATTATTAGTGCAAATTATAACTTGAAGATCTGAACTTGTAATTGTCAAATACAGAACTTAAAATTGATAGCTTATAATTATAATTGCAAATTATAAGTTGAAGATCTGAACTTGTAATAGGTAAATACTGAACTTCGAATTGTTAATTTCAAACTAAGATTGTAATTAATAATTTGAAGATCTGAACTTGTAATAGTCAAATACAGAACTTCGAATTGTTAAATACAAATTATTAGTGCAAATTATAACTTGAAGATCTGAACTTGTAATTGTCAAATACAGCACTTAGAATTCATAACTTCAAATTATGATTGCAAATTATAACTTGAAGATCTGAACTTGTAATTGTTAAATACAGAACTTAGAATTGTTAAATACAAACTATTAGTACAAATTATAACTTGAAGATCTGAACTTGTAATAGGTAAATACTGAACTTCGAATTGTTAATTTCAAACTAAGATTGTAATTAATAATTTGAAGATCTGAACTTGTAATAGTCAAATACAGAACTTCGAATTGTTAAATACAAATTATTAGTGCAAATTATAACTTGAAGATCTGAACTTGTAATTGTCAAATACAGCACTTAGAATTCATAACTTCAAATTATGATTGCAAATTATAACTGGAAGATCTGAACTTGTAATTGTCAAATACAGAACTTAGAATTGTTAAATACAAACTATTAGTACAAATTATAACTTGAAGATCTGAACTTGTAATAGTGAATTACAGAACTTCGAATTGTTAAATACAAATTATTAGTACAAATTATAACTTGAAGATCTGAACTTGTAATTGTCAAATACAGAACTTAAAATTGATAGCTTTAAATTATAATTGCAAATTATAACTAGAAGATCTGAACTTGTAATAGGTAAATACAGAACTTCGAATTGTTAATTTCAAACTAAGATTGTAAATAATAATTTGAAGATATGAACTTGTAATAGTCAAATACAGATCTTCGAATTGTTAAATACAAATTATTAGTGCAAATTATAACTTGAAAATCTGAACTTGTAATTGTCAAATACAGAACTTATAATTGATAGCTTATAATTATAATTGCAAATTATAAGTTGAAGATCTGAACTTGTAATAGGTAAATACAGAACTTCTAATTGTTAATTTCCAACTAATATTGTAATTAATAATTTGAAGATCCGAACTTGTAATAGTCAAATTCAGAACTTAGAATTCATAACTTCAAATTATGATTGCAAATTATAACTTGAAGATCTGAACTTGAAATTGTCAAATATAGAACTTAGAATTCATAACTTCAAATTATGATTGCTAATTATAACTTGAAGATCTGAACTTGTAATAGTCAAATACAGAACTTAGAATTGGGAAATTCAAATTATAATTGCAAATTATAACTTGAAGATCTGAATTTGTAATAGGTAAATACAGAACTTCGAATTGTTAATTTCAAACTAAGATTGTAAATAATAATTTGAAGATCTGAACTTGTAATAGTCAAATACAGAACTTAAAATTGATAGCTTATAATTATAATTGCAAATTATAAGTTGAAGATCTGAACTTGTAATAGTCAAATACAGAACTTCGAATTGTTAATTACAAACTAATATTGTAATTAATAATTTGAAGATCTGAACTTGTAATAGTCAAATACAGAACTTCGAATTGTTAAATACAAATTATTAGTGCAAATTATAACTTGAAGATCTGAACTTGTAATTGTCAAATACAGCACTTAGAATTCATAACTTCAAATTATGATTGCAAATTATAACTGGAAGATCTGAACTTGTAATATGTAAATACAGAACTTCCAATTGTTAATTTCAAACTAAGATTGTAATTAATAATTTGAAGATCTGAACTTGTAATAGTCAAATACAGAACTTCGAATTGTTAAATACAAATTATTAGTGCAAATTATAACTTGAAGATCTGAACTTGTAATTGTCAAATACAGCACTTAGAATTCATAACTTCAAATTATGATTGCAAATTATAACTGGAAGATCTGAACTTATAATATGTAAATACAGAACTTCGAATTGTTAATTTCAAACTAAGATTGTAAATAATAATTTGAAGATCTGAATTTGTAATAGTCAAATACAGAACTTAGAATTGTTAAATACAAATTTTTAGTGCAAATTATAACTTGAAGATCTGAACTTGTAATTGTCAAATACAGAACTTAAAATTGATAGCTTATAATTATAATTGCAAATTATAACTTGAAGATCTGAATTTGTAATAGGTAAATACAGAACTTCGAATTGTTAATTTCAAACTAAGATTGTAAATAATAATTTGAAGATCTGAACTTGTAATAGTCAAATACAGAACTTAGAATTGTTAAATACAAATTATTAGTGCAAATTATAACTTGAAGATCTGAACTTGTAATTGTCAAATACAGAACTTAAAATTGATAGCTTATAATTATAATTGCAAATTATAAGTTGAAGATCTGAACTTGTAATAGGTAAATACAGAACCTGCGAATTGTTAATTTCAAACTAAGATTGTAATTAATAATTTGAAGATCTGAACTTGTAATAGTCAAATACAGAACTTCGAATTGTTAAATACAAATTATTAGTGCAAATTATAACTTGAAGATCTGAACTTGTAATTGTCAAATACAGAACTTAAAATTGAGAGCTTATAATTATAATTGCAAATTATAAGTTGAAGATCTGAACTTGTAATAGGTAAATACTGAACTTCGAATTGTTAATTTCAAACTAAGATTGTAATTAATAATTTGAAGATCTGAACTTGTAATAGTCAAATACAGAACTTCGAATTGTTAAATACAAATTATTAGTGCAAATTATAACTTGAAGATCTGAACTTGTAATTGTCAAATACAGCACTTAGAATTCATAACTTCAAATTATGATTGCAAATTATAACTTGAAGATCTGAACTTGTAATTGTTAAATACAGAACTTAGAATTCATAACTTCAAATTATGATTGTAAATAATAATTAGAAGATCTGAACTTGTAATAGTCAAATACAGAACTTCGAATTGTTAAATACAAATTATTAGTGCAAATAATAACTTGAAGACCTGAACTTGTAATTGTCTAATACAGAACTTAAAATTGATAGCTGAAATTATAATTGCAAATTATAACTTGAAGATCTGAACTTGTAATAGTGAATTACAGAACTTCGAATTGTTAAATACAAATTATTAGTACAAATTATAACTTGAAGATCTGAACTTGTAATTGTCAAATACAGAACTTAAAATTGATAGCTTTAAATTATAATTGCAAATTATAACTAGAAGATCTGAACTTGTAATAGGTAAATACAGAACTTCGAATTGTTAATTTCAAACTAAGATTGTAAATAATAATTTGAAGATATGAACTTGTAATAGTCAAATACAGATCTTCGAATTGTTAAATACAAATTATTAGTGCAAATTATAACTTGAAAATCTGAACTTGTAATTGTCAAATACAGAACTTATAATTGATAGCTTATAATTATAATTGCAAATTATAAGTTGAAGATCTGAACTTGTAATAGGTAAATACAGAACTTCTAATTGTTAATTTCCAACTAATATTGTAATTAATAATTTGAAGATCCGAAATTGTAATAGTCAAATTCAGAACTTAGAATTCATAACTTCAAATTATGATTGCAAATTATAACTTGAAGATCTGAACTTGTAATTGTCAAATACAGAACTTAGAATTCATAACTTCAAATTATGATTGCTAATTATAACTTGAAGATCTGAACTTGTAATAGTCAAATACAGAACTTAGAATTGGGAAATTCAAATTATAATTGCAAATTATAACTTGAAGATCTGAATTTGTAATAGGTAAATACAGAACTACGAATTGATAATTTAAAACTAAGATTGTAAATAATAATTTGAAGATCTGAACTTGTAATAGTCAAATACAGAACTTAAAATTGATAGCTTATAATTATAATTGCAAATTATAAGTTGAAGATCTGAACTTGTAATAGTCAAATACAGAACTTCGAATTGTTAATTACAAACTAATATTGTAATTAATAATTTGAAGATCTGAACTTGTAATAGTCAAATACAGAACTTCAAATTGTTAAATTCAAATTATTAGTGCAAATTATAACTTGAAGATCTGAACTTGTAATTGTCAAATACAGAACTTAGAATTGATAGCTTATAATTATAATTGCAAATTATAACTTCAAGATCTGAACTTGTAATTGTCAAATACAGAACTTAGAATTCATAACTTCAAATTATGATTGTAAATAAATAATTAGAAGATCTGAACTTGTAATAGTCAAATACAGAACTTCGAATTGTTAAATACAATTTATTAGTGCAAATTATAACTTGAAGATCTGAACTTGTAATTGTCAAATACAGAACTTAGAATTCATAACTTCAAATTATGATTGCAAATAATAATTAGAAGATCTGAACTTGTAATAGTCAAATACAGAACTTCGAATTGTTAAATACAAATTATTAGTGCAAATTATAACTTGAAGATCTGAACTTGTAATTGTCAAATACAGAACTTAAAATTGATAGCTTATAATTATAATTGCAAATTATAAGTTGAAGATCTGAAGTTGTAATAGGTAAATACAGAACTTCGAATTGTTAATTTCAAACTAAGATTGTAATTAATAATTTGAAGATCAGAACTTGTAATAGTCAAATACGGAACTTCGAATTGTTAAATACAAATTATTAGTGCAAATTATAACTTGAAGATCTGAACTTGAAATTATCAAATACAGCACTTGGAATTTCTAACTTCAAATTATGATTGCAAATTATAACTTGAAGATCTGAACTTGTATTTGTCAAATACAGAACTTAGAAATCATAACTTCAAATTATGATTGTAAATAATAATTAGAAGATCTGAACTTGTAATAGTCAAATACAGAACTTCAAATTGTTAAATTCAAATTATTAGTGCAAATTATAACTTGAAGATCTGAACTTGTTATAGTCAAATACAGAACTTAGAATTGATAGCTTCAAATTATGATTGTAAATAATAATTAGAAGATCTGAACTTGTAATAGTCAAATACAGAACTTCAAATTGTTAAATTCAAATTATTAGTGCAAATTATAACTTGAAGATCTGAACTTGTAATAGTCAAATACAGAACTTAGAATTGATAGCTTATAATTACAATTGCAAATTATACCTTGAAGAACTGAACTTGTAATAGTCAATTACAGAACTTAGATTTGTTAAATACTAATTATTATTTCAAATTATAACTTGAAGATCTGAACTTGTAATTGTCAAATACAGAACTTAAAATTGATAGCTTATAAGTATAATTGCAAATTATAACTAGAAGATATGAACTTGTAATAGGTAAATACAGAACTTCGAATTGTTAATTTCAAACTAAGATTGCAAATTATAACTTGAAGATCTGAACTTGTAATTGTCAAATACAGAACTTAGAATTCATAACTTCAAATTATGATAGTAAATAATAATTAGAAGATCTGAACTTGTAATAGTCAAATACAGAACTTCGAATTGTTAAATACAAATTATTAGTGCAAATTATAACTTGAAGATCTGAACTTGTAATTGTCAAATACAGAACTTACAATTCATAACTTCAAATTATGATTGTAAATAATAAGTAGAAGATCTGAACTTGTAATAGTCAAATACAGAACTTCGAATTGTTAAATACAAATTATTAGTGCAAATTATAACTTGAAGATCTGAACTTGTATTTGTCAAATACAGAACTTAGAATTGATAGCTTATAATTATAATTGCAAATTATAACTTGAAGATCTGAACTTGTAATAGTGAATTACAGAACTTCTAATTGTTAATTTTAAACTAAGATTGTAATTAATAATTTGAAGATCTAAACTTGTAATAGTCAAATACAGAACTTCGAATTGTTAAATACAAATTATTAGTGCAAATTATAACTTGAAGATCTGAACTTGTAATTGTCAAATACAGAACTTAAAATTGATAGCTTATAATTATAATTGCAAATTATAAGTTGAAGATCTGAACTTGTAATAGGTAAATACTGAACTTCGAATTGTTAATTTCAACTAAGATTGTAATTAATAATTTGAAGATCTGAACTTGTAATAGTCAAATACAGAACTTCGAATTGTTAAATACAAATTATTAGTGCAAATAATAACTTGAAGATCTGAACTTGTAATTGTTAAATACAGAACTTAGAATTCATAACTTCAAATTATGATTGTAAATAATAATTAGAAGATCTGAACTTGTAATAGTCAAATACAGAACTTCGAATTGTTAAATACAAATTATTAGTGCAAATAATAACTTGAAGACCTGAACTTGTAATTGTCTAATACAGAACTTAAAATTGATAGCTTTAAATTATAATTGCAAATTATAACTAGAAGATCTGAACTTGTAATAGGTAAATACAGAACTTCGAATTGTTAATTTCAAACTAAGATTGTAAATAATAATTTGAAGATATGAACTTGTAATAGTCAAATACAGATCTTCGAATTGTTAAATACAAATTATTAGTGCAAATTATAACTTGAAAATCTGAACTTGTAATTGTCAAATACAGAACTTAAAATTGATAGCTTATAATTATAATTGCAAATTATAAGTTGAAGATCTGAACTTGTAATAGGTAAATACAGAACTTCTATATGTTAATTTCCAACTAATATTGTAATTAATAATTTGAAGAGCTGAACTTGTAATAGTCAAATTCAGAACTTAGAATTCATAACTTCAAATTATGATTGCAAATTATAACTTGAAGATCTGAACTTGTAATTGTAAAATACAGAACTAAGAATTCATAACTTCAAATTATGATTGTAAATAATAATTAGAAGATCTGAACTTGTAATAGTCAAATACAGAACTTCGAATTGTTAAATACAAATTATTAGTGCAAATTATAACTTGAAGATCTGAACTTGTAATTGTCAAATACAGAACTTAGAATTCATAACTTCAAATTATGATTGCTAATTATAACTTGAAGATCTGAACTTGTAATAGTCAAATACAGAACTTAGAATTGGGAAATTCAAATTATGATTGTAAATTATAACTTGAAGATCTGAACTTGTAATAGTCAAATACAGAACTTAAAATTGATAGCTTATAATTACAATTATGATTGCAAATTATAACTTGAAGAACTGAACTTGTAATAGTCAAATACAGAACTTAAAATTGATAGCTTATAATTATAATTGCTAATTATAACTTGAAGATCTGAATTTGTAATAAGTAAATACAGAACTTCGAATTGTTAATTTCAAACTAAGATTGTAAATAATAATTTGAAGATCTGAACTTGTAATAGTCAAATACAGAACTTCGAATTGTTAAATACAAATTATTAGTGCAAATTATAACATGAAGATCTGAACATGTAATTGTCAAATACAGAACTTAAAATTGATAGCTTCAAATTATGATTGCTAATTATAGCTTGAAGATCTGAACTTGTAGTAGTCAAATACAGAACTTAGAATTGGGAAATTCAAATTATGGTTGAAAATTATAACTTGAAGATCTGAACTTGTAATAGTCAAATACAGAACTTAAAATTGATAGCTTATAATTATAATTGCAAATTAAAACTTGAAGATCTGAATTTGTAATAGGTAAATACAGAACTTCGAATTGTTAATTTCAAACTAAGATTGTAAATAATAATTTGAAGATCTGAACTTGTTATAGTCAAATACAGAACTTAAAATTGTTAAATACAAATTATTAGTGCAAATTATAACTTGAAGATCTGAACTTGTAATTGTCAAATACAGAACTTAGAATTGATGAAATTATAACTTGAAGATCTGAACTTGTAATAGTCAAATACAGAACTTAAAATTGATAGCTTATAATTATAATTGCAAATTAAAACTTGAAGATCTGAATTTGTAATAGGTAAATACAGAACTTCGAATTGTTAATTTCAAACTAAGATTGTAATTAATAATTTGAAGATCTGAACTTGTTATAGTCAAATACAGAACTTAAAATTGTTAAATACAAATTATTAGTGCAAATTATAACTTGAAGATCTGAACTTGTAATTGTCAAATACAGAACTTAGAATTGATAGCTTATAATTATAATTGCAAATTATAACTTGAAGATCTGAACTTGTAATAGTGAATTACAAACTTAGATTAGTGAAATACTAATTATTATTTCAAATTATAACTTGAAGATTTGAACTAGTAATTGTCAAATACAGAACTTAAAATTGATACCTTATAATTATAATTGCAAATTATAACTAGAAGATCTGAACTTGCAATAGGTAAATAAAGAACTTTGAATTGTTAATTTCAAACTAAGATTGTAAATAATAATTTGAAGATCTGACCTTGTAATAGGTAAATGCAGAACTTCGAATTGTTAATTTCAAACTAAGATTGTAATTAATAATTTGAAGATCTGAACTTGTAATAGTCAAATACAGAACTTCGAATTGTTAAATACAAATTATTAGTGCAAATTATAACTTGAAGATCTGAACTTGTAATTGTCAAATACAGCACATAGAATTCATAACTTCAAATTATGATTGCAATTTATAACTTGAAGATCTGAACTTGTAATTGTAAAATACAGAACTAAGAATTCATAACTTCAAATTATGATTGTAAATAATAATTAGAAGATCTGAACTTGTAATAGTCAAATACAGAACTTCGAATTGTTAAATACAAATTATTAGTTCAAATTATAACTTGAAGATCTGAACTTGTAAATGTCAAATACAGAACTTAGAATTCATAACTTCAAATTATGATTGCTAATTATAACTTGAAGATCTGACCTTGTAATAGTCAAATACAGAACTTAAAATTGATAGCTTATAATTATAATTGCAAATTATAAGTTGAAGATCTGAACTTGTAATAGGTAAATACAGAACTTCGAATTGTTAATTTCAAACTAAGATTGTAATTAATAATTTGAAGATCTGAACTTGTAATAGTCAAATACAGAACTTCGAATTGTTAAATACAAATTATTAGTGCAAATTATAACTTGAAGATCTGAACTTGTAATTGTCAAATACAGAACTTAAAATTGATAGCTTATAATTATAATTGCAAATTATAAGTTGAAGATCTGAACTTGTAATAGGTAAATACTGAACTTCGAATTGTTAATTTCAAACTAAGATTGTAATTAATAATTTGAAGATCTGAACTTGTAATAGGCAAATACAGAACTTCGAATTGTTAAATACAAATTATTAGTGCAAATTATAACTTGAAAATCTGAACTTGTAATTGTCAAATACAGCACTTAGAATTCATAACTTCAAATTATGATTGCAAATTATAACTTGAAGATCTGAACTTGTAATTGTTAAATACAGAACTTAGAATTCATAACTTCAAATTATGATTGTAAATAATAATTAGAAGATCTGAACTTGTAATAGTCAAATACAGATCTCCGAATTGTTAAATACAAATTATTAGTGCAAATTATAACTTAAAGATCTGAACTTGTAATTGTCAAATACAGCACTTAGAATACATAACTTCAAATTATGATTGCAAATTATAACTGGAAGATCTGAACTTGTAATAGGTAAATACAGAACTTCGAATTGTTAATTTCAAACTAAGATTGTAAATAATAATTTGAAGATATGAACTTGTAATAGTCAAATACAGATCTTCGAATTGTTAAATACAAATTATTAGTGCAAATTATAACTTGAAAATCTGAACTTGTAATTGTCAATTACAGAACTTATAATTGATAGCTTATAATTATAATTGCAAATTATAAGTTGAAGATCTGAACTTGTAATAGGTAAATACAGAACTTCTAATTGTTAATTTTCAACTAATATTGTAATTAATAATTTGAAGATCCGAACTTGTAATAGTCAAATTCAGAACTTAGAATTCATAACTTCAAATTATGATTGCAAATTATAACTTGAAGATCTGAATTTGTAATAGGTAAATACAGAACTTCGAATTGTTAATTACAAACTAATATTGTAATTAATAATTTGAAGATCTGAACTTGTAATAGTCAAATACAGAACTTCGAATTGTTAAATACAAATTATTAGTGCAAATTATAACTTGAAGATCTGAACTTGTAATTGTCAAATACAGCACTTAGAATTCATAACTTCAAATTATGATTGCAAATTATAACTGGAAGATCTGAACTTGTAATATGTAAATACAGAACTTCCAATTGTTAATTTCAAACTAAGATTGTAATTAATAATTTGAAGATCTGAACTTGTAATAGTCAAATACAGAACTTCGAATTGTTAAATACAAATTATTAGTGCAAATTATAACTTGAAGATCTGAACTTGTAATTGTCAAATACAGCACTTAGAATTCATAACTTCAAATTATGATTGCAAATTATAACTGGAAGATCTGAACTTATAATATGTAAATACAGAACTTCGAATTGTTAATTTCAAACTAAGATTGTAAATAATAATTTGAAGATCTGAACTTGTAATAATCAAATACAGAACTTAGAATTGTTAAATACAAATTATTAGTGCAAATTATAACTTGAAGATCTGAACTTGTAATTGTCAAATACAGAACTTAAAATTGATAGCTTATAATTATAATTGCAAATTATAACTTGAAGATCTGAATTTGTAATAGGTAAATACAGAACTTCGAATTGTTAATTTCAAACTAAGATTGTAAATAATAATTTGAAGATCTGAACTTGTAATAGTCAAATACAGAACTTAGAATTGTTAAATACAAATTATTAGTGCAAATTATAACTTGAAGATCTGAACTTGTAATTGTCAAATACAGAACTTAAAATTGATAGCTTATAATTATAATTGCAAATTATAAGTTGAAGATCTGAACTTGTAATAGGTAAATACAGAACTTCGAATTGTTAATTTCAAACTAAGATTGTAATTAATAATTTGAAGATCTGAACTTGTAATAGTCAAATACAGAACTTCGAATTGTTAAATACAAATTATTAGTGCAAATTATAACTTGAAGATCTGAACTTGTAATTGTCAAATACAGAACTTAAAATTGATAGCTTATAATTATAATTGCAAATTATAAGTTGAAGATCTGAACTTGTAATAGGTAAATACTGAACTTCGAATTGATAATTTCAAACTAAGATTGTAATTAATAATTTGAAGATTTGAACTTGTAATAGTCAAATACAGAACTTCGAATTGTTAAATACAAATTATTAGTGCAAATTATAACTTGAAGATCTGAACTTGTAATTGTCAAATACAGCACTTAGAATTCATAACTTCAAATTATGATTGCAAATTATAACTTGAAGATCTGAACTTGTAATTGTTAAATACAGAACTTAGAATTCATAACTTCAAATTATGATTGTAAATAATAATTAGAAGATCTGAACTTGTAATAGTCAAATACAGAACTTCGAATTGTTAAATACAAATTATTAGTACAAATTATAACTTGAAGATCTGAACTTGTAATTGTCAAATACAGAACTTAAAATTGATAGCTTTAAATTATAATTGCAAATTATAACTAGAAGATCTGAACTTGTAATAGGTAAATACAGAACTTCGAATTGTTAATTTCAAACTAAGATTGTAAATAATAATTTGAAGATATGAACTTGTAATAGTCAAATACAGATCTTCGAATTGTTAAATACAAATTATTAGTGCAAATTATAACTTGAAAATCTGAACTTGTAATTGTCAAATACAGAACTTATAATTGATAGCTTATAATTATAATTGCAAATTATTAGTTGAAGATTTGAACTTGTAATAGGTAAATACAGAACTTCTAATTGTTAATTTCCAACTAATATTGTAATTAATAATTTGAAGATCCGAACTTGTAATAGTCAAATTCAGAACTTAGAATTCATAACTTCAAATTATGATTGCAAATTATAACTTGAAGATCTGAACTTGTAATTGTCAAATACAGAACTTAGAATTCATAACTTCAAATTATGATTGCTAATTATAACTTGAAGATCTGAACTTGTAATAGTCAAATACAGAACTTAGAATTGGGAAATTCAAATTATAATTGCAAATTATAACTTGAAGATCTGAATTTGTAATAGGTAAATAGAGAACTTCGAATTGTTAATTTAAAACTAAGATTGTAAATAATAATTTGAAGATCTGAACTTGTAATAGTCAAATACAGAACTTAAAATTGATAAATACAAATTATTAGTGCAAATTATAACTTGAAGATCTGAACTTGTAATTGTCAAATACAGAACTTAGAATTCATAACTTCAAATTATGATTGCTAATTATAACTTGAAGATTTGAACTTGTAATAGTCAAATACAGAACTTAGAATTGGGAAATTCAAATTATAATTGCAAATTATAACTTGAAGATCTGAATTTGTAATAGGTAAATACAGAACTTCGAATTGTTAATTTCAAACTAAGATTGTAATTAATAATTTGAAGATCTGAACTTGTTATAGTCAAATACAGAACTTAAAATTGTTAAATACAAATTATTAGTGCAAATTATAACTTGAAGAGCTGAACTTGTAATTGTCAAATACAGAACTTAGAATTGATAGCTTATAATTATAATTGCAAATTATAACTTGAAGATCTGAACTTGTAATAGTGAATTACAAACTTAGATTAGTGAAATACTAATTATTATTTCAAATTATAACTTGAAGATTTGAACTAGTAATTGTCAAATACAGAACTTAAAATTGATACCTTATAATTATAATTGCAAATTATAACTAGAAGATCTGAACTTGCAATAGGTAAATACAGAACTTTGAATTGTTAATTTCAAACTAAGATTGTAAATAATAATTTGAAGATCTGACCTTGTAATAGGTAAATGCAGAACTTCGAATTGTTAATTTCAAACTAAGATTGTAATTAATAATTTGAAGATCTGAACTTGTAATAGTCAAATACAGAACTTCGAATTGTTAAATACAAATTATTAGTGCAAATTATAACTTGAAGATCTGAACTTGTAATTGTCAAATACAGCACATAGAATTCATAACTTCAAATTATGATTGCAATTTATAACTTGAAGATCTGAACTTGTAATTGTAAAATACAGAACTAAGAATTCATAACTTCAAATTATGATTGTAAATAATAATTAGAAGATCTGAACTTGTAATAGTCAAATACAGAACTTCGAATTGTTAAATACAAATTATTAGTTCAAATTATAACTTGAAGATCTGAACTTGTAATTGTCAAATACAGAACTTAGAATTCATAACTTCAAATTATGATTGCTAATTATAACTTGAAGATCTGACCTTGTAATAGTCAAATACAGAACTTAAAATTGATAGCTTATAATTATAATTGCAAATTATAAGTTGAAGATCTGAACTTGTAATAGGTAAATACAGAACTTCGAATTGTTAATTTCAAACTAAGATTGTAATTAATAATTTGAAGATCTGAACTTGTAATAGTCAAATACAGAACTTCGAATTGTTAAATACAAATTATTAGTGCAAATTATAACTTGAAGATCTGAACTTGTAATTGTCAAATACAGAACTTAAAATTGATAGCTTATAATTATAATTGCAAATTATAAGTTGAAGATCTGAACTTGTAATAGGTAAATACTGAACTTCGAATTGTTAATTTCAAACTAAGATTGTAATTAATAATTTGAAGATCTGAACTTGTAATAGGCAAATACAGAACTTCGAATTGTTAAATACAAATTATTAGTGCAAATTATAACTTGAAAATCTGAACTTGTAATTGTCAAATACAGCACTTAGAATTCAAAACTTCAAATTATGATTGCAAATTATAACTTCAAGATCTGAACTTGTAATTGTTAAATACAGAACTTAGAATTCATAACTTCAAATTATGATTGTAAATAATAATTAGAAGATCTGAACTTGTAATAGTCAAATACAGATCTCCGAATTGTTAAATACAAATTATTAGTGCAAATTATAACTTAAAGATCTGAACTTGTAATTGTCAAATACAGCACTTAGAATACATAACTTCAAATTATGATTGCAAATTATAACTGGAAGATCTGAACTTGTAATTGTCAAATACAGAACTTAGAATTGTTAAATACAAATTATTAGTACAAATTATAACTTGAAGATCTGAACTTGTAATAGTGAATTACAGAACTTCGAATTGTTAAATACAAATTATTAGTACAAATTATAACTTGAAGATCTGAACTTGTAATTGTCAAATACAGAACTTAAAATTGATAGCTTTAAATTATAATTGCAAATTATAACTAGAAGATCTGAACTTGTAATAGGTAAATACAGAACTTCGAATTGTTAATTTCAAACTAAGATTGTAAATAATATTTTGAAGATATGAACTTGTAATAGTCAAATACAGATCTTCGAATTGTTAAATACAAATTATTAGTGCAAATTATAACTTGAAAATCTGAACTTGTAATTGTCAATTACAGAACTGCTTATAATTATAATAAATAGCTTATAATTATAATTGCAAATTATAAGTTGAAGATCTGAACTTGTAATAGGTAAATACAGAACTTCTAATTGTTAATTTTCAACTAATATTGTAATTAATAATTTGAAGATCCGAACTTGTAATAGTCAAATTCAGAACTTAGAATTCATAACTTCAAATTATGATTGAAAATTATAACTTGAAGATCTGAATTTGTAATAGGTAAATACAGAACTTCGAATTGTTAATTACAAACTAATATTGTAATTAATAATTTGAAGATCTGAACTTGTAATAGTCAAATACAGAACTTCGAATTGTTAAATACAAATTATTAGTGCAAATTATAACTTGAAGATCTGAACTTGTAATTGTCAAATACAGCACTTAGAATTCATAACTTCAAATTATCATTGCAAATTATAACTGGAAGATCTGAACTTGTAATATGTAAATACAGAACTTCCAATTGTTAATTTCAAACTAAGATTGTAATTAATAATTTGAAGATCTGAACTTGTAATAGTCAAATACAGAACTTCGAATTGTTAAATACAAATTATTAGTGCAAATTATAACTTGAAGATCTGAACTTGTAATTGTCAAATACAGCACTTAGAATTCATAACTGCAAATTATGATTGCAAATTATAACTGGAAGATCTGAACTTATAATATGTAAATACAGAACTTCGAATTGTTAATTTCAAACTAAGATTGTAAATAATAATTTGAAGATCTGAACTTGTAATAATCAAATACAGAACTTAGAATTGTTAAATACAAATTATTAGTGCAAATTATAACTTGAAGATCTGAACTTGTAATTGTCAAATACAGAACTTAAAATTGATAGCTTATAATTATAATTGCAAATTATAACTTGAAGATCTGAATTTGTAATAGGTAAATACAGAACTTCGAATTGTTAATTTCAAACTAAGATTGTAAATAATAATTTGAAGATCTGAACTTGTAATAGTCAAATACAGAACTTCGAATTGTTAAATACAAATTATTAGTGCAAATTATAACTTGAAGATCTGAACTTGTAATTGTCAAATACAGAACTTAAAATTGATAGCTTATAATTATAATTGCAAATTATAAGTTGAAGATCTGAACTTGTAATAGTCAAATACAGAACTTCGAATTGTTAAATACAAATTATTAGTGCAAATTATAACTTGAAGATCTGAACTTGTAATTGTCAAATACAGAACTTAAAATTGATAGCTTATAATTATAATTGCAAATTATAAGTTGAAGATCTGAAGTTGTAATAGGTAAATACAGAACTTCGAATTGTTAATTTCAAACTAAGACTGTAATTAATAATTTGAAGATCTGAACTTGTAATAGTCAAATACGGAACTTCGAATTGTTAAATACAAATTATTAGTGCAAATTATAACTTGAAGATCTGAACTTGTAATTATCAAATACAGCACTTGGAATTTCTAACTTCAAATTATGATTGAAAATTATAACTTGAAGATCTGAACTTGTATTTGTCAAATACAGAACTTAGAATTCATAACTTCAAATTATGATTGTAAATAATAATTAGAATATCTGAACTTGTAATAGTCAAATACAGAACTTCAAATTGTTAAATTCAAATTATTAGTGCAAATTATAACTTGAAGATCTGAACTTGTTATAGTCAAATACAGAACTTAGAATTGATAGCTTCAAATTATGATTGGAAATAATAATTAGAAGATCTGAACTTGTAATAGTCAAATACAGAACTTCAAATTGTTAAATTCAAATTATTAGTGCAAATTATAACTTGAAGATCTGAACTTGTAATAGTCAAATACAGAACTTAGAATTGATAGCTTATAATTACAATTGCAAATTATACCTTGAAGAACTGAACTTGTAATAGTCAATTACAGAACTTAGATTTGTTAAATACTAATTATTATTTCAAATTATAACTTGAAGATCTGAACTTGTAATTGTCAAATACAGAACTTATAATTCATATCTTCAAATTATGATAGTAAATAATAATTAGAAGATCTGAACTTGTAATAGTCAAATACAGAACTTCGAATTGTTAAATACAAATTATTAGTGCAAATTATAACTTGAAGATCTGAACTTGTAATTGTCAAATACAGAACTTAGAATTCATAACTTCAAATTATGATTGTAAATAATAAGTAGAAGATCTGAACTTGTAATAGTCAAATACAGAACTTCGAATTGTTAAATACCAATTATTAGTGCAAATTATAACTTGAAGATCTGAACTTGTAATTGTCAAATACAGAACTTAGAATTGATAGCTTATAATTATAATTGCAAATTATAACTTGAAGATCTGAACTTGTAATAGTGAATTACAGAACTTCTAATTGTTAATTTTAAACTAAGATTGTAATTAATAATTTGAAGATCTAAACTTGTAATAGTCAAATACAGAACTCCGAATTGTTAAATACAAATTATTAGTGCAAATTATAACTTGAAGATCTGCACTTGTAATTGTCAAATTCAGCACTTAGAATTCATAACTTCAAATTATGATTGCTAATTATAACTTGAAGATCTGAACTTGAAATAGTCAAATTCAGAACTTAGAATTGTAAAATTCAAATCATGATTGCAAATTATAACTTGAAGATCTGAACTTGTACTAGTCAAATACAGAACTTAAAATTGATAGCTTATAATTATAATTGCAAATTATAACTTGAAGATCTGAATTTGTAATAGGTAAATACAGAACTTCGAATTGTTAATTTCAAACTAAGATTGTAAATAATAATTTGAAGATCTGAACTTGTAATAGTCAAATACAGAACTTCGAATTGTTAAATACAAATTATTAGTGCAAATTATAACTTGAAGATCTGAACTTGTAATTGTCAAATACAGAACTTAAAATTGATAGCTTATAATTATAATTGCAAATTATAAGTTGAAGATCTGAACTTGTAATAGGTAAATACTGAACTTCGAATTGTTAATTTCAAACTAAGATTGTAATTAATAATTTGAAGATCTGAACTTGTAATAGTCAAATACAGAACTTCGAATTGTTAAATACAAATTATTAGTGCAAATTATAACTTGAAGATCTGAACTTGTAATTGTTAAATACAGAACTTAGAATTCATAACTTCAAATTATGATTGTAAGTAATAATTAGAAGATCTGAACTTGTAATAGTCAAATACAGAACTTCGAATTGTTAAATACAAATTATTAGTGCAAATAATAACTTGAAGACCTGAACTTGTAATTGTCTAATACAGAACTTAAAATTGATAGCTTTAAATTATAATTGCAAATTATAACTAGAAGATCTGAACTTGTAATAGGTAAATACAGAACTTCGAATTGTTAATTTCAACCTAAGATTGTAAATAATAATTTGAAGATATGAACTTGTAATAGTCAAATACAGATCTTCGAATTGTTAAATACAAATTATTAGTGCAAATTATAACTTGAAAATCTGAACTTGTAATTGTCAAATACAGAACTTAAAATTGATAGCTTATAATTATAATTGCAAATTATAAGTAGAAGATCTGAACTTGTAATAGGTAAATACAGAACTTCTAATTGTTAATTTCCAACTAATATTGTAATTAATAATTTGAAGAGCTGAACTTGTAATAGTCAAATTCAGAACTTTAAATTCATAACTTCAAATTATGATTGCAAATTATAACTTGTAGATCTGAACTAGTAATTGTAAAATACAGAACTAAGAATTCATAACTTCAAATTATGATTGTAAATAATAATTAGAAGATCTGAACTTGTAATAGTCAAATACAGAACTACGAATTGTTAAATACAAATTATTAGTGCAAATTACAACTTGAAGATCTGAACTTGTAATTGTCAAATACAGAACTTAGAATTCATAACTTCAAATTATGATTGCTAATTATAACTTGAAGATCTGAACTTGTAATAGTCAAATACAGAACTTAGAATTGGGAAATTCAAATTATGATTGCAAATTATAACTTGAAGATCTGAACTTGTAATAGTCAAATACAGAACTTAAAATTGATAGCTTATAATTACAATTATGATTGCAAATTATAACTTGAAGAACTGACCTTGTAATAGTCAAATACAGAACTTAAAATTGATAGCTTATAATTATAATTGCTAATTATAACTTGAAGATCTGAATTTGTAATAAGTAAATACAGAACTTCGAATTGTTAATTTCAAACTAAGATTGTAAATAATAATTTGAAGATCTGAACTTGTAATAGTCAAATACAGAACTTCGAATTGTTAAATACAAATTATTAGTGCAAATTATAACATGAAGATCTGAACATGTAATTGTCAAATACAGAACTTAAAATTGATAGCTTATAATTATAATTGCAAATTATAAGTTGAAGATCTGAACTTGTAATAGGTAAATACAGAACTTCGAATTGTTAATTTCAAACTAAGATTGTAATTAATAATTTGAAGATCTGAACTTGTAATAGTCAAATACAGAACTTCGAATTGTTAAATACAAATTATTAGTGCAAATTATAACTTGAAGATCTGAACTTGTAATTGTCAAAAACAGAACTTAGAATTCATAACTTCAAATTATGATTGCTAATTATAGCTTGAAGATCTGAACTTGTAGTAGTCAAATACAGAACTTAGAATTGGGAAATTCAAATTATGGTTGCAAATTATAACTTGAAGATCTGAACTTGTAATAGTCAAATACAGAACTTAAAATTGATAGCTTATAATTATAATTGCAAATTAAAACTTGAAGATCTGAATTTGTAATAGGTAAATACAGAACTTCGAATTGTTAATTTCAAATTAAGATTGTAATTAATAATTTGAAGATCTGAACTTGTAATAGTCAAATACAGAACTTAAAATTGTTAAATACAAATTATTAGTGCAAATTATAACTTGAAGATCTGAACTTGTAATTGTCAAATACAGAACTTAGAATTGATAGCTTATAATTATAATTGCAAATTATAACTTGAAGATCTGAACTTGTAATAGTGAATTACAAACTTAGATTAGTGAAATACTAATTATTATTTCAAATTATAACTTGAAGATTTGAACTAGTAATTGTCAAATACAGAACTTAAAATTGATACCTTATAATTATAATTGCAAATTATAACTAGAAGATCTGAACTTGCAATAGGTAAATACAGAACTTTGAATTGTTAATTTCAAACTAAGATTGTAAATAATAATTTGAAGAACTGACCTTGTAATAGGTAAATACAGAACTTCGAATTGTTAATTTCAAACCCAAGTAACATTTTCGAGCTGTAAAACTATTGGCAGCTGGCTGGCAGCAGTAATCTCGTGAGTTCCTATTTTAGTGACAGCACTGTCACAGCCCTGTGACACCTAATACACATACAAAATGGCTGCTGTATATTTGCCAGGACAGTGCTGTGGCAGTGGTGTGAAGTTGCTGCCAAATTCCTGTCACAGCTTGTTTCCAGCAACTTGTCGCAGGTACCTTATGAGATGTAACCACATGAACCTGTAGGAAGCTGTCACAGGTGACCAACAGCAAATTTTTTTCATAATTTTTACGCATAAAATCAATTTAAAAAATATTTAATATTTAGAAAAAAATTAAATTAATTATTTTAATTGTTTCATATTTATTATATTTTACAACCTGTTAAATTTCACGCCGACGATTTTATCTATAACCTGAAAGAATTAAAGTTTTAAGTATAAATTTTTTTTTACATACTTACCCATCTGGGGATTCGAACCCATGACCGTTCACACTAGATTTTGGAAATATTGCACGCTTAACACATCACGCCACGGAGTCCTGTATGCAAGTTAAATTTCATAATATATTATTATTTATTATGTTATATATTATTAATATATTATGTAATTTAAATTAATTTATTAAATTATTGTGACTAAATTTCTCATACTAATATAGATTATCTGATTATCTTCTTAAATAAAATTCTAAAAATATTAATTTTAGTTATAAGTTAACCTAACCTAAAATTTACATAATACATAATACATAAAAGTTGAAGTTTTTAAACAAAATAATATGGATCATGTTTGTATATAAATATTTACTTTTATTATTTAAATATTGATAATGATTAAATTTGTCCGTTGTTATTAGATGTAGTCTTATGTAGTTCACTCACAAATATGTTATTATAAATTATAGACATGATATAATTGAGTATGTGTAGTTATACACATTTTGTATTATTTTATGGTTGATAGCATAGAGAGGCAAAATTTAATATTTGAAATGTTAAATTAAAATTAAGAAAAAAATTATTATTTATTTAGCTCCAGTGGCGGTTTAAAGGGAAGGGGGGGGGGCACCGCCCCGTGCCTTGCAATAGGCCAATAGGAAATGGGACCATAATATTTATGTGAAATTATTATTAAAATTAGCAGTTAAGGCTTATATTATTTAATTCCTTTTTCGCAACCATTGAAAACATTTATTTGATAACTACTTTATTTGAAATTTGGTAGCAACTTTGGTATTATCCTTACAATTTTCTAACGTTTAGCACTTTTTGACCTTGAAAACTCAAATTTTCCCGCCGGGGTTCGAGGGTCCTTCGCCCCTCTCCACGCCCTTAGGGGGCCAAAATACTTTGTCTTAATGTGTGTTTTAATCCGCCACTGATTTTGCCACTGCCACACATGTTTATTACAATTTGGCACTATACTGCCAAGTGGCTGTAACTTGTACTTTACAAGAACTTGCAAATAAGCCATAATGACAACCTGTCAAGAACTTGTCACAGCAAATTTACAGGAAACATTCTGTTTGGAACCCGCCAGGGGGCTGCCGGCAAATGTTGACAAGTAAAATTACACTAACCTGTAATAAACTACTGCCAGCAGTACTGACAGCAGCATTTTGTAATCACAACCAAATTAACCTGTAATAAGCTGCTGACAGTAGTACTGGCAGCAACCTTTTGTAATCACAGGCAAATGCCAGCTAAAAATGTTACTTGGGAACTAAGATTGTAATTAATAATTTGAAGATCTGAACTTGTAATAGTCAAATACAGAACTTCGAATTGTTAAATACAAATTATTAGTGCAAATTATAACTTGAAGATCTGAACTTGTAATTATCAAATACAGCACTTGGAATTCATAACTTCAAATTATGATTGCAAATTATAACTTGAAGATCTGAACTTGTAATTGTCAAATACAGAACTTAGAATTCATAACTTCAAATTATGATTGTAAATAATAATTAGAAGATCTGAACTTGTAATAGTCAAATACAGAACTTCAAATTGTTAAATTCAAATTATTAGTGCAAATTATAACTTGAAGATCTTAACTTGTAATTGTCAAATACAGCACTTAGAATTCATAACTTCAAATTGTGATAGAAATTATAACTTGAAGATCTGAACTTGTAATTGTAAAATACAGAACTACGAATTCATAACTTCAAATTATGATTGTAAATAATAATTAGAAGATCTGAACTTGTGATAGTCAAATACAGAACTTCGAATTGTTAAATACAAATTATTAGTGCAAATTATAACTTGAAGTTCTGAACTTGTAATTGTCAAATACAGAACTTAGAATTCATAACTTCAAATTATGATTGCTAATTATAACTTGAAGATCTGAACTTGTAATAGTCAAATACAGAACTTAGAATTGGGAAATTCAAATTATGATTGCAAATTATAACTTGAAGATCTGAACTTGTAATAGTCAAATACAGAACTTAAAATTGATAGCTTATAATTATAATTGCAAATTATAACTTGAAGATCTGAATTTGTAATAGGTAAATATAGAACTTAGAATTGTTAATTTCAAACTAAGATTGTAAATAATAATTTGAAGTTCTGAACTTGTAATAGTCAAATACAGAACTTCGAATTGTTAAATACAAATTATTAATGCAAATTATAACTTGAAGATCTGAACTTGTAATTGTCAAATACAGAACTTAAAATTGATAGCTTATAATTATAATTGCAAATAATAAGTTGAAGATCTGAACTTGTAATAGGTAAATACAGAACTTCGAATTGTTAATTTCAAACTAAGATTGTAATTAATAATTGGAAGATCTGAACTTGTAATAGTCAAATACATAACTTCAAATTGTTAAATACAAATTATTAGTGCAAATTATAACTTGAAGATCTGAACTTGTAATTGTCAAATACAGAACTTAGAATTGATAGCTTATAATTAAAATTGCAAATTATAACTTGAAGAACTGAACTTGTAATAGTGAATTACAGAACTTCGATTTGTTAAATACTAATTATTATTTCAAATTATAACTTGAAGATCTGAACTTGTAATAAGTAAATACAGAACTTCGAATTGTTAATTTCAAACTAAGATTGTAAGTAAAAATTTTAAAGACCTGAACTTGTAATAGTCAAATACAGAACTTCGAATTGTTAAATACAAATTATTAGTGCAAATTATAACTTGTAAATCTGAACTTGTAATAGTCAAATACAGAACTTCGAATTGTTAAATACAAATTATTAGTGCAAATTATAACTTGAAGATCTGAACTTGTAATTGTCAAATACAGAACTTAAAATTGATAGCTTATAATTATAATTGCAAATTATAAGTTGAAGATCTGAACTTGTAATAGGTAAATACAGAACTTCGAATTGTTAATTTCAAACTAAGATTGTAATTAATAATTTGAAGATCTGAACTTGTAATAGTCAAATACATAACTTCAAATTGTTAAATACAAATTATTAGTGCAAATTATAACTTGAAGATCTGAACTTGTAATTGTCAAATACAGAACTTAGAATTGATAGCTTATAATTATGATTGTAAATAATAATTAGAAGATCTGAACTTGTAATAGTCAAATACAGAACTTCAAATTGTTAAATTCAAATTATTAGTGCAAATTATAACTTGAAGATCTGAACTTGTAATAGTCAAATACAGAACTTAGAATTGATAGCTTATAATTACAATTGCAAATTATACCTTGAAGAACTGAACTTGTAATAGTCAATTACAGAACTTAGATTTGTTAAATACTAATTATTATTTCAAATTATAACTTGAAGATCTGAACTTGTAATTGTCAAATACAGAACTTAAAATTGATAGCTTATAAGTATAATTGCAAATTATAACTAGAAGATATGAACTTGTAATAGGTAAATACAGAACTAAATTGTTAATTTCAAACTAAGATTGCAAATTATAACTTGAAGATCTGAACTTGTAATTGACAAATACAGAACTTATAATTCACAACTTCAAATTATGATAGTAAATAATAATTAGAAGATCTGAACTTGTAATAGTCAAATACAGAACTTCGAATTGTTAATTTCAAACTAAGATTGCAAATTATAACTTGAAGATCTGAACTTGTAATTGTCAAATACAGAACTTAGAATTCATAACTTCAAATTATGATTGTAAATAATAATTAGAAGATCTGAACTTGTAATAGTCAAATACAGAACTTCGAATTGTTAAATACAAATTATTAGTGCAAATTATAACTTGAAGATCTGAACTTGTAATTGTCAAATACAGAACTTAGAATTCATAACTTTAAATTATGATTGCAAATAATAATTAGAAGATCTGAACTTGTAATAGTCAAATACAGAACTTCGAATTGTTAAATACAAATTATTAGTGCAAATTATAACTTGAAGATCTGAACTTGTAATTGTCAAATACAGAACTTAAAATTGATAGCTTATAATTATAATTGCAAATTATAAGTTGAAGATCTGAAGTTGTAATAGGTAAATACAGAACTTCGAATTGTTAATTTCAAACTAAGATTGTAATTAATAATGTGAAGATCTGAACTTGTAATAGTCAAATACGGAACTTCGAATTGTTAAATACAAATTATTAGTGCAAATTATAACTTGAAGATCTGAACTTGTAATTATCAAATACAGCACTTGGAATTTCTAACTTCAAATTATGATTGCAAATTATAACTTGAAGATCTGAACTTGTATTTGTCAAATACAGAACTTAGAATTCATAACTTCAAATTATGATTGTAAATAATAATTAGAAGATCTGAACTTGTAATAGTCAAATACAGAACTTCAAATTGTTAAATTCAAATTATTAGTGCAAATTATAACTTGAAGATCTGAACTTGTTATAGTCAAATACAGAACTTAGAATTGATAGCTTCAAATTATGATTGTAAATAATAATTAGAAGATCTGAACTTGTAATAGTCAAATACAGAACTTCAAATTGTTAAATTCAAATTATTAGTGCAAATTATAACTTGAAGATCTGAACTTGTAATAGTCAAATACAGAACTTAGAATTGATAGCTTATAATTACAATTGCAAATTATACCTTGAAGAACTGAACTTGTAATAGTCAATTACAGAACTTAGATTTGTTAAATTCTAATTATTATTTCAAATTATAACTTGAAGATCTGAACTTGTAATTGTCAAATACAGAACTTAAAATTGATAGCTTATAAGTATAATTGCAAATTATAACTAGAAGATATGAACTTGTAATAGGTAAATACAGAACTTCGAATTGTTAATTTCAAACTAAGATTGCAAATTATAACTTGAAGATCTGAACTTGTAATTGTCAAATACAGAACTTATAATTCATAACTTCAAATTATGATAGTAAATAATAATTAGAAGATCTGAACTTGTAATAGTCAAATACAGAACTTCGAATTGTTAAATACAAATTATTAGTGCAAATTATAACTTGAAGATCTGAACTTGTAATTGTCAAATAAGGAACTTAGAATTCATAACTTCAAATTATGATTGTAAATAATAAGTAGAAGATCTGAACTTGTAATAGTCAAATACAGAACTTCGAATTGTTAAATACAAATTATTAGTGCAAATTATAACTTGAAGATCTGAACTTGTAATTGTCAAATACAGAACTTAGAATTGATAGCTTATAATTATAATTGCAAATTATAACTTGAAGATCTGAACTTGTAATAGTGAATTACAGAACTTCTAATTGTTAATTTTAAACTAAGATTGTAATTAATAATTTGAAGATCTAAACTTGTAATAGTCAAATACAGAACTCCGAATTGTTAAATACAAATTATTAGTGCAAATTATAACTTGAAGATCTGAACTTGTAATTGTCAAATTCAGCACTTAGAATTCATAATTTCAAATTATGATTGCTAATTATAACTTGAAGATCTGAACTTGAAATAGTCAAATTCAGAACTTAGAATTGTAAAATTCACATCATGATTGCAAATTATAACTTGAAGATCTGAACTTGTAATAGTCAAATACAGAACTTAAAATTGATAGCTTATAATTATAATTGCAAATTATAACTTGAAGATCGGAATTTGTAATAGGTAAATACAGAACTTCGAATTGTTAATTTCAAACTAAGATTGTAAATAATAATTTGAAGATCTGAACTTGTAATAGTCAAATACAGAACTTCGAATTGTTAAATACAAATTATTAGTGCAAATTATAACTTGAAGATCTGAACTTGTAATTGTCAAATACAGAACTTAAAATTGATAGCTTATAATTATAATTGCAAATTATAAGTTGAAGATCTGAACTTGTAATAGGTAAATACTGAACTTCGAATTGTTAATTTCAAACTAAGATTGTAATTAATAATTTGAAGATCTGAACTTGTAATAGTCAAATACAGAACTTCGAATTGTTAAATACAAATTATTAGTGCAAATTATAACTTGAAGATCTGAACTTGTAATTGTTAAATACAGAACTTAGAATTCATAACTTCAAATTATGATTGTAAATAATAATTAGAAGATCTGAACTTGTAATAGTCAAATACAGAACTTCGAATTGTTAAATACAAATTATTAGTGCAAATAATAACTTGAAGACCTGAACTTGTAATTGTCTAATACAGAACTTAAAATTGATAGCTTTAAATTATAATTGCAAATTATAACTAGAAGATCTGAACTTGTAATAGGTAAATACAGAACTTCGAATTGTTAATTTCAACCTAAGATTGTAAATAATAATTTGAAGATATGAACTTGTAATAGTCAAATACAGATCTTCGAATTGTTAAATACAAATTATTAGTGCAAATTATAACTTGAAAATCTGAACTTGTAATTGTCAAATACAGAACTTAAAATTGATAGCTTATAATTATAATTGCAAATTATAAGTAGAAGATCTGAACTTGTAATAGGTAAATACAGAACTTCTAATTGTTAATTTCCAACTAATATTGTAATTAATAATTTGAAGAGCTGAACTTGTAATAGTCAAATTCAGAATTTTAAATTCATAACTTCAAATTATGATTGCAAATTATAACTTGTAGATCTGAACTTGTAATTGTAAAATACAGAACTAAGAATTCATAACTTCAAATTATGATTGTAAATAATAATTAGAAGATCTGAACTTGTAATAGTCAAATACAGAACTACGAATTGTTAAATACAAATTATTAGTGCAAATTACAACTTGAAGATCTGTACTTGTAATTGTCAAATACAGAACTTAGAATTCATAACTTCAAATTATGATTGCTAATTATAACTTGAAGATCTGAACTTGTAATAGTCAAATACAGAACTTAGAATTGGGAAATTCAAATTATGATTGCAAATTATAACTTGAAGATCTGAACTTGTAATAGTCAAATACAGAACTTAAAATTGATAGCTTATAATTACAATTATGATTGCAAATTATAACTTGAAGAACTGAACTTGTAATAGTCAAATACAGAACTTAAAATTGATAGCTTATAATTATAATTGCTAATTATAACTTGAAGATCTGAATTTGTAATAAGTAAATACAGAACTTCGAATTGTTAATTTCAAACTAAGATTGTAAATAATAATTTGAAGATCTGAACTTGTAATAGTCAAATACAGAACTTCGAATTGTTAAATACAAATTATTAGTGCAAATTATAACATGAAGATCTGAACATGTAATTGTCAAATACAGAACTTAAAATTGATAGCTTATAATTATAATTGCAAATTATAAGTTGAAGATCTGAACTTGTAATAGGTAAATACAGAACTTCGAATTGTTAATTTCAAACTAAGATTGTAATTAATAATTTGAAGATCTGAACTTGTAATAGTCAAATACAGAACTTCGAATTGTTAAATACAAATTATTAGTGCAAATTATAACTTGAAGATCTGAACTTGTAATTGTCAAAAACAGAACTTAGAATTCATAACTTCAAATTATGATTGCTAATTATAGCTTGAAGATCTGAACTTGTAGTAGTCAAATACAGAACTTAGAATTGGGAAATTCAAATTATGGTTGCAAATTATAACTTGAAGATCTGAACTTGTAATAGTCAAATACAGAACTTAAAATTGATAGCTTATAATTATAATTGCAAATTAAAACTTGAAGATCAGAATTTGTAATAGGTAAATACAGAACTTCGAATTGTTAGTTTCAAACTAAGATTGTAATTAATAATTTGAAGATCTGAACTTGTAATAGTCAAATACAGAACTTAAAATTGTTAAATACAAATTATTAGTGCAAATTATAACTTGAAGAGCTGAACTTGTAATTGTCAAATACAGAACTTAGAATTGATAGCTTATAATTATAATTGCAAATTATAACTTGAAGATCTGAACTTGTAATAGTGAATTACAAACTTAGATTAGTGAAATACTAATTATTATTTCAAATTATAACTTGAAGATTTGAACTAGTAATTGTCAAATACAGAACTTAAAATTGATACCTTATAATTATAATTGCAAATTATAACTAGAAGATCTGAACTTGCAATAGGTAAATACAGAACTTTGAATTGTTAATTTCAAACTAAGATTGTAAATAATAATTTGAAGATCTGACCTTGTAATAGGTAAATACAGAACTTCGAATTGTTAATTTCAAACTAAGATTGTAATTAATAATTTGAAGATCTGAACTTGTAATAGTCAAATACAGAACTTCGAATTGTTAAATACAAATTATTAGTGCAAATTATAACTTGAAGATCTGAACTTGTAATTGTCAAATACAGCACATAGAATTCATAACTTCAAATTATGATTGCAATTTATAACTTGAAGATCTGAACTTGTAATTGTAAAATACAGAACTAAGAATTCATAACTTCAAATTATGATTGTAAATAATAATTAGAAGATCTGAACTTGTAATAGTCAAATACAGAACTTCGAATTGTTAAATACAAATTATTAGTGCAAATTATAACATGAAGATCTGAACATGTAATTGTCAAATACAGAACTTAAAATTGATAGCTTATAATTATAATTACAAATTATAAGTTGAAGATATGAACTTGTAATAGGTAAATACAGAACTTCGAATTGTTAATTTCAAACTAAGATTGTAATTAATAATTTGAAGATCTGAACTTGTAATAGTCAAATACAGAACTTCGAATTGTTAAATACAAATTATTAGTGCAAATTATAACTTGAAGATCTGAACTTGTAATTATCAAATACAGCACTTGGAATTCATAACTTCAAATTATGATTGCAAATTATAACTTGAAGATCTGAACTTGTAATTGTCAAATACAGAACTTAGAATTCATAACTTCAAATTATGATTGTAAATAATAATTAGAAGATCTGAACTTGTAATAGTCAAATACAGAACTTCAAATTGTTAAATTCAAATTATTAGTGCAAATTATAACTTGAAGATCTTAACTTGTAATTGTCAAATACAGCACTTAGAATTCATAACTTCAAATTGTGATAGAAATTATAACTTGAAGATCTGAACTTGTAATTGTAAAATACAGAACTACGAATTCATAACTTCAAATTATGATTGTAAATAATAATTAGAAGATCTGAACTTGTGATAGTCAAATACAGAACTTCGAATTGTTAAATACAAATTATTAGTGCAAATTATAACTTGAAGTTCTGAACTTGTAATTGTCAAATACAGAACTTAGAATTCATAACTTCAAATTATGATTGCTAATTATAACTTGAAGATCTGAACTTGTAATAGTCAAATACAGAACTTAGAATTGGGAAATTCAAATTATGATTGCAAATTATAACTTGAAGATCTGAACTTGTAATAGTCAAATACAGAACTTAAAATTGATAGCTTATAATTATAATTGCAAATTATAACTTGAAGATCTGAATTTGTAATAGGTAAATATAGAACTTAGAATTGTTAATTTCAAACTAAGATTGCAAATAATAATTTGAAGTTCTGAACTTGTAATAGTCAAATACAGAACTTCGAATTGTTAAATACAAATTATTAGTGCAAATTATAACTTGAAGATCTGAACTTGTAATTGTCAAATACAGAACTTAAAATTGATAGCTTATAATTATAATTGCAAATAATAAGTTCAAGATCTGAACTTGTAATAGGTAAATACAGAACTTCGAATTGTTAATTTCAAACTAAGATTGTAATTAATAATTTGAAGATCTGAACTTGTAATAGTCAAATACATAACTTCAAATTGTTAAATACAAATTATTAGTGCAAATTATAACTTGAAGATCTGAACTTGTAATTGTCAAATACAGAACTTAGAATTGATAGCTTATAATTATAATTGCAAATTATAACTTGAAGAACTGAACTTGTAATAGTGAATTACAGAACTTAGATTTGTTAAATACTAATTATTATTTCAAATTATAACTTGAAGATCTGAACTTGTAATAAGTAAATACAGAACTTCGAATTGTTAATTTCAAACTAAGATTGTAAGTAAAAATTTTAAAGACCTGAACTTGTAATAGTCAAATACAGAACTTCGAATTGTTAAATACAAATTATTAGTGCAAATTATAACTTGTAAATCTGAACTTGTAATAGTCAAATACAGAACTTCGAATTGTTAAATACAAATTATTAGTGCAAATTATAACTTGAAGATCTGAACTTGTAATTGTCAAATACAGAACTTATAATTGATAGCTTATAATTATAATTGCAAATTATAAGTTGAAGATCTGAACTTGTAATAGGTAAATACAGAACTTCGAATTGTTAATTTCAAACTAAGATTGTAATTAATAATTTGAAGATCTGAACTTGTAATAGTCAAATACATAACTTCAAATTGTTAAATACAAATTATTAGTGCAAATTATAACTTGAAGATCTGAACTTGTAATTGTCAAATACAGAACTTAGAATTGATAGCTTATAATTATAATTGCAAATTATAACTTAAAGAACTGAACTTGTAATAGTGAATTACAGAACTTAGATTTGTTAAATACTAATTATTATTTCAAATTATAACTTGAAGATCTGAACTTGTAATAAGTAAATACAGAACTTCGAATTGTTAATTTCAAACTAAGATTGTATATAAAAATTTTAAAGACCTGAACTTGTAATAGTCAAATACAGAACTTCGAATTGTTAAATACAAGTTATTAGTGCAAATTATAACTTGTAAATCTGAACTTGTAATAGTCAAATACAGAACTTCGAATTGTTAAATACAAATTATTAGTGCAAATTATAACTTGAAGATCTGAACTTGTAATTGTCAAATACAGAACTTAGAATTGATAGCTTATAATTATAATTGCGAATTATAACTTGAAGAACTGAACTTGTAATAGTGAATTACAGAACTTAGATTTGTTAAATACTAATTATTATTTCAAATTATAACTTGAAGATCTGAACTTGTAATAGTGAATTACAGAACTTCTAATTGTTAATTTTAAACTAAGATTGTAATTAATAATTTGAAGATCTAAACTTGTAATAGTCAAATACAGAACTCCGAATTGTTAAATACAAATTATTAGTGCAAATTATAACTTGAAGATCTGAACTTGTAATTGTCAAATTCAGCACTTAGAATTCATAATTTCAAATTATGATTGCAATTTATAACTTGAAGATCTGAACTTGTAATTGTAAAATACAGAACTAAGAATTCATAACTTCCAATTATGATTGTAAATAATAATTAGAAGATCTGAACTTGTAATAGTCAAATACAGAACTTCGAATTGTTAAATACAAATTATTAGTGCAAATTATTACATGAAGATCTGAACATGTAATTGTCAAATACAGAACTTAAAATTGATAGCTTATAATTATAATTGCAAATTATAAGTTGAAGATCTGAACTTGTAATAGGTAAATACAGAACTTCGAATTGTTAATTTCAAACTAAGATTGTAATTAATAATTTGAAGATCTGAACTTGTAATAGTCAAATACAGAACTTCGAATTGTTAAATACAAATTATTAGTTCAATTATAACTTGAAGATCTGAACTTGTAATTATCAAATACAGCACTTGGAATTCATAATTTCAAATTATGATTGCAAATTATAACTTGAAGATCTGAACTTGTAATAGGTAAATACTGAACTTCGAATTTTTAATTTCAAACTAAGATTGTAATTAATAATTTGAAGATCTGAACTTGTAATAGTCAAATACAGAACTTAAAATTGATAGCTTATAATTATAATTGCAAATTATAACTTGAAGATCTGAATTTGTAATAGGTAAATATAGAACTTCGAATTGTTAATTTCAAACTAAGGTTGTAAATAATAATTTGAAGTTCTGAACTTGTAATAGTCAAATACAGAACTTCGAATTGTTAAATACAAATTATTAGTGCAAATTATAACTTGAAGATCTGAACTTGTAATTGTCAAATACAGAACTTAAAATTGATAGCTTATAATTATAATTGCAAATTATAAGTTGAAGATCTGAACTTGTAATAGGTAAATACAGAACTTCGAATTGTTAATTTCAAACTAAGATTGTAATTAATAATTTGAAGATCTGAACTTGTAATAGTCAAATACATAACTTCAAATTGTTAAATACAAATTATTAATGCAAATTATAACTTGAAGATCTGAACTTGTAATTGTCAAATACAGAACTTAGAATTGATAGCTTATAATTATAATTGCGAATTATAACTTGAAGAACTGAACTTGTAATAGTGAATTACAGAACTTAGATTTGTTAAATACTAATTATTATTTCAAATTATAACTTGAAGATCTGAACTTGTAATAAGTAAATACAGAACTTCGAATTGTTTATTCCAACTAAGATTGTAAATAATAATTTTAAAGACCTGAACTTGTAATAGTCAAATTCAGAACTTCGAATTGTTAAATACAAATTATTAGTGCAAATTATAACTTGTAAATCTGAACTTGTAATTGTCAAATACAGAACTTAAAATTGATAGCTTATAATTATAATTGCAAATTATAAGTTGAAGATCTGAACTTGTAATAGGTAAATGCAGAACTTCGAATTGTTAATTTCAAACTAAGATTGTAATTAATAATTTGAAGATCTGAACTTGTAATAGTCAAATACAGAACTTCGAATTGTTAAATACAAATTATTAGTGCAAATTATAACTTGAAGATCTGAACTTGTAATTGTCAAATACAGCACTTAGAATTCATAACTTCTAATTATGATTGCAATTTATAACTTGAAGATCTGAACTTGTAATTGTAAAATACAGAACTAAGAATTAATAAATTCAAATTATGATTGTAAATAATAATTAGAAGATCTGAACTTGTAATAGTCAAATACAGAACTTCGAATTGTTAAATACAAATTATTAGTGCAAATTATAACTTGAAGATCTGAACTTGTAATTGTCAAATACAGCACTTAGAATTCATAACTTCAAATTATGATTGCAATTTATAACTTGAAGATCTGAACTTGTAATTGTAAAATACAGAACTAAGAATTCACAACTTCAAATTATGATTGTAAATAATAATTAGAAGATCTGAACTTGTAATAGTCAAATACAGTACTTAGAATTGATAGCTTATAATTATAATTGCAAATTATAACTTGAAGAACTGAACTTGTAATAGTGAATTACAGAACTTAGATTTGTTAAATATTAATTATTATTTCAAATTATAACTTGAAGATCTGAACTTGTAATAAGTAAATACAGAACTTCGAATTGTTAATTTCAAACTTAGATTGTAAATAATAATTTTAAAGACCTGAACTTGTAATAGTCAAATACAGAACTTCGAATTGTTAAATACAAATTATTAGTGCAAATTATAACTTGTAAATCTGAACTTGTAATAGTCAAATACAGAACTTCGAATTGTTAAATACAAATTATTAGTGCAAATTATAACTTGAAGATCTGAACTTGTAATCGTTAAATACAGCACTTAGAATTCATAACTTCTAATTATGATTGCAATTTATAACTTGAAGATCTGAACTTGTAATTGTAAAATACAGAACTAAGAATTAATAAATTCAAATTATGATTGTAAATAATAATTAGAAGATCTGAACTTGTAATAGTCAAATACAGAACTTCGAATTGTTAATTTCAAACTAAGATTGTAATTAATAATTTGAAGATCTGAACTTGTAATAGTCAAATACAGAACTTCGAATTGTTAAATACAAATTATTAGTGCAAATTATAACTTGAAGATCTGAACTTGTAATTGTCAAATACAGCACTTAGAATTCATAACTTCAAATTATGATTGCAATTTATAACTTGAAGATCTGAACTTGTAATTGTAAAATACAGAACTTCGAATTGTTAAATACAAATTATTAGTGCAAATTATAACATGAAGATCTGAACATGTAATTGTCAAATACAGAACTTAAAATTTATAGCTTATAATTATAACTGCAAATTATAAGTTGAAGATCTGAACTTGTAATAGGTAAATAGAGAACTTCGAATTGTTAATTTCAAACTAAGATTGTAATTAATAATTTGAAGATCTGAACTTGTAATAGTCAAATACAAAACTTCGAATTGTTAAATACAAATTATTAGTGCAAATTATAACTTGAAGATCTGAACTTGTAATTATCAAATACAACACTTGGAATTCATAATTTCAAATTATGATTGCAAATTATAACTTGAAGATCTGAACTTGTAATTGTCAAATACAGAACTTAGAATTCGGAACTTCAAATTATGATTGTAAATAATAATTAGAAGATCTGAACTTGTAATAGTCAAATACAGAACTTCAAATTGTTAAATTCAAATTATTAGTGCAAATTATAACTTGAAGATCTGAACTTGTAATTGTCAAATACAGCACTTAGAATTCATAACTTCAAATTATGATTGCAAATTATAACTTGAAGATCTGAACTTGTAATAGTCAAATACAGAACTTAAAATTGATAGCTTATAATTATGATTGCAAATTATAACTTGAAGATCTGAATTTGTAATAGGTAAATATTGAACTTCAATTGTTAATTTCAAACAAAGATTGTAAATAATAATTTGAAGTTCTGAACTTGTAATAGTCAAATACAGAACTTCGAATTGTTAAATACAAATTATTAGTGCAAATTATAACTTGAAGATCTGAACTTGTAATTGTCAAATACAGCACTTAGAATTCATAACTTCTAATTATGATTGCAATTTATAACTTGAAGATCTTAACTTGTAATTGTAAAATACAGAACTAAGAAATAATAAATTCAAATTATGATTGTAAATAATAATTAGAAGATCTGAACTTGTAATAGTCAAATACAGAACTTCGAATTGTTAATTTCAAACTAAGATTGTAATTAATAATTTGAAGATCTGAACTTGTAATAGTCAAATACAGAACTTCGAATTGTTAAATACAAATTATTAGTGCAAATTATAACTTGAAGATCTGAACTTGTAATTGTCAAATACAGCACTTAGAATTCATAACTTCAAATTATGATTGCAATTTATAACTTGAAGATCTGAACTTGTAATTGTAAAATACAGAACTAAGAATTCATAACTTCAAATTATGATTGTAAATAATAATTAGAAGATCTGAACTTGTAATAGTCAAATACAGAACTTCGAATTGTTAAATACAAATTATTAGTGCAAATTATAACTTGAAGATCTGAACTTGTAATTGTCAAATACAGAACTTAGAATTCATAACTTCAAATTATGATTGCTAATTATAACTTGAAGATCTGACAGAACTTAGAATTGTGAAATTACAATTATGATTGCAAATTATAACTTGAAGATCTGAACTTGTAATAGTCAAATACAGAACTTAAAATTGATAGCTTATAATTATAATTGCTAATTATAACTAGAAGATCTGAATTTGTAATTGTCAAATACAGCACTTAGAATTCATAACTTCAAATTATGATTGCAATTTATAACTTGAAGATCTGAACTTGTAATTGTAAAATACAGAACTAAGAATTCATAACTTCAAATTATGATTGTAAATAATAATTAGAAGATCTGAACTTGTAATAGTCAAATACAGAACTTCGAATTGTTAAATACAAATTATTAGTGCAAATTATAACTTGAAGATCTGAACTTGTAATTATCAAATACAACACTTGGAATTCATAATTTCAAATTATGATTGCAAATTATAACTTGAAGATCTGAACTTGTAATTGTCAAGTACAGAACTTAGAATTGATAGCTTATAATTATAATTGCAAATTATAACTTGAAGAACTGAACTTGTAATAGTGAATTACAGAACTTAGATTTGTTAAATACTAATTATTATTGCAAATTATAACTTGAAGATCTGAACTTGTAATGGTCAAATACAGAACTTAAAATTGATAGCTTATAATTATGATTGCAAATTATAACTTGAAGATCTGAATTTGTAATAGGTAAATATAGAACTTCGAATTGTTAATTTCAAACTAAGGTTGTAAATAATAATTTGAAGTTCTGAACTTGTAATAGTCAAATACAGAACTTCGAATAGTTAAATACAAATTATTAGTGCAAATTATAACTTGAAGATCTGAACTTGTAATTGTCAAATACAGAACTTAAAATTGATAGCTTATAATTATAATTGCAAATTATAAGTTGAAGATCTGAACTTGTAATAGGTAAATACAGAACTTCGAATTGTTAATTTCAAACTAAGATTGTAATTAATAATTTGAAGATCTGAACTTGTAATAGTCAAATACATAACTTCAAATTGTTAAATACAAATTATTAATGCAAATTATAACTTGAAGATCTGAACTTGTAATTGTCAAATACAGAACTTAGAATTGATAGCTTATAATTATAATTGCGAATTATAACTTGAAGAACTGAACTTGTAATAGTGAATTACAGAACTTAGATTTGTTAAATACTAATTATTATTTCAAATTATAACTTGAAGATCTGAACTTGTAATAAGTAAATACAGAACTTCGAATTGTTAATTTCAAACTAAGATTGTAAATAATAATTTTAAAGACCTGAACTTGTAATAGTCAAATACAGAACTTCGAATTGTTAAATACAAATTATTAGTGCAAATTATAACTGGTAAATCTGAACTTGTAATTGTCAAATACAGAACTTAAAATCGATAGTTTATAATTATAATTGCAAATTATAAGTTGAAGATCTGAACTTGTAATAGGTAAATGCAGAACTTCGAATTGTTAATTTCAAACTAAGATTGTAATTAATAATTTGAAGATCTGAACTTGTAATAGTCAAATACAGAACTTCGAATTTTTAAATACAAATTATTAGTGCAAATTATAACTTGAAGATCTGAACTTGTAATTGTCAAATACAGCACTTAGAATTCATAACTTCAAATTATGATTGCAATTTATAACTTGAAGATCTGAACTTGTAATTGTAAAATACAGAACTAAGAATTAATAAATTCAAATTATGATTGTAAATAATAATTAGAAGATCTGAACTTGTAATAGTCAAATACAGAACTTCGAATTGTTAAATACAAATTATTAGTGCATATTATAACATGAAGATCTGAACATGTAATTGTCAAATACAGAACTTAAAATTGATAGCTTATAATTATAATTGCAAATTATAAGTTGAAGATCTGAACTTGTAATAGGTAAATACAGAACTTCGAATTGTTAATTTCAAACTAAGATTGTAATTAATAATTTGAAGATCTGAACTTGTAATAGTCAAATACAGAACTTCGAATTGTTAAATACAAATTATTAGTGCAAATTATAACTTGAAGATCTGAACTTGTAATTATCAAATACAGCACTTGGAATTCATAACTTCAAATTATGATTGCAAATTATAACTTGAAGATCTGAACTTGTAATTGTCAAATACAGAACTTAGAATTCATAACTTCAAATTATGATTGTAAATAATAATTAGAAGATCTGAACTTGTAATAGTCAAATACAGAACTTCAAATTGTTAAATTCAAATTATTAGTGCAAATTATAACTTGAACATCTGAACTTGTAATTGTCAAATACAGCACTTAGAATTCATAACTTCAAATTATGATTGCAAATTATAACTTGAAGATCTGAACTTGTAATTGTAAAATACAGAACTACGAATTCATAACTTCAAATTATGATTGTAAATAATAATTAGAAGATCTGAACTTGTAATAGTCAAATACAGTACTTAGAATTGATAGCTTAGAATTATAATTGCAAATTATAACTTGAAGAACTGAACTTGTAATAGTGAATTACAGAACTTAGATTTGTTAAATATTAATTATTATTTCAAATTATAACTTGAAGATCTGAACTTGTAATAAGTAAATACAGAACTCCGAATTTTTAATTTCAAACTAAGATTGTAAATAATAATTTTAAAGACCTGAACTTGTAATAGTCATATACAGAACTTCGAATTGTTAAATACAAATTATTAGTGCAAATTATAACTTGTAAATCTGAACTTGTAATAGTCAAATACAGAACTTCGAATTGTTAAATACAAATTATTAGTGCAAATTATAACTTGAAGATCTGAACTTGTAATCGTTAAATACAGCACTTAGAATTCATAACTTCTAATTATGATTGCAATTTATAACTTGAAGATCTGAACTTGTAATTGTAAAATACAGAACTAAGAATTAATAAATTCAAATTATGATTGTAAATAATAATTAGAAGATCTGAACTTGTAATAGTCAAATACAGAACTTCGAATTGTTAATTTCAAACTAAGATTGTAATTAATAATTTGAAGATCTGAACTTGTAATAGTCAAATACAGAACTTCGAATTGTTAAATACAAATTATTAGTGCAAATTATAACTTGAAGATCTGAACTTGTAATTGTCAAATACAGCACTTAGAATTCATAACTTCAAATTATGATTGCAATTTATAACTTGAAGATCTGAACTTGTAATTGTAAAATACAGAACTAAGAATTCATAACTTCTAATTATGATTGTAAATAATAATTAGAAGATCTGAACTTGTAATAGTCAAATACAGAACTTCGAATTGTTAAATACAAATTATTAGTGCAAATTATAACATGAAGATCTGAACATGTAATTGTCAAATACAGAACTTAAAATTTATAGCTTATAATTATAACTGCAAATTATTAGTTGAAGATCTGAACTTGTAATAGGTAAATACAGAACTTCGAATTGTTAATTTCAAACTAAGATTGTAATTAATAATTTGAAGATCTGAACTTGTAATAGTCAAGTACAAAACTTCGAATTGTTAAATACAAATTATTAGTGCAAATTATAACTTGTAGATCTGAACTTGTAATTATCAAATACAACACTTGGAATTCATAATTTCAAATTATGATTGCAAATTATAACTTGAAGATCTGAACTTGCAATTGTCAAATACAGAACTTAGAATTCGGAACTTCAAATTATGATTGTAAATAATAATTAGAAGATCTGAACTTGTAATAGTCAAATACAGAACTTCAAATTGTTAAATTCAAATTATTAGTGCAAATTATAACTTGAAGATCTGAACTTGTAATTGTCAAATACAGCACTTAGAATTCATAACTTCAAATTATGATTGCAAATTATAACTTGAAGATCTGAACTTGTAATAGTCAAATACAGAACTTAAAATTGATAGCTTATAATTATGATTGCAAATTATAACTTGAAGATCTGAATTTGTAATAGGTAAATATTGAACTTCAATTGTTAATTTCAAACTAAGATTGTAAATAATAATTTGAAGTTCTGAACTTGTAATAGTCAAATACAGAACTTCGAATTGTTAAATACAAATTATTAGTGCAAATTATAACTTGAAGATCTGAACTTGTAATTGTCAAATACAGCACTTAGAATTCATAACTTCTAATTATGATTGCAATTTATAACTTGAAGATCTGAACTTGTAATTGTAAAATACAGAACTAAGAAATAATAAATTCAAATTATGATTGTAATCAATAATTAGAAGATCTGAACTTGTAATAGTCAAATACAGAACTTCGAATTGTTAATTTCAAACTAAGATTGTAATTAATAATTTGAAGATCTGAACTTGTAATAGTCAAATACAGAACTTCGAATTGTTAAATACAAATTATTAGTGCAAATTATAACTTGAAGATCTGAACTTGTAATTGTCAAATACAGCACTTAGAATTCATAACTTCAAATTATGATTGCAATTTATAACTTGAAGATCTGAACTTGTAATTGTAAAATACAGAACTAAGAATTCATAACTTCAAATTATGATTGTAAATAATAATTAGAAGATCTGAACTTGTAATAGTCAAATACAGAACTTCGAATTGTTAAATACAAATTATTAGTGCAAATTATAACTTGAAGATCTGAACTTGTAATTGTCAAATACAGAACTTAGAATTCATAACTTCAAATTATGATTGCTAATTATAACTTGAAGATCTGACAGAACTTAGAATTGTGAAATTACAATTATGATTGCAAATTATAACTTGAAGATCTGAACTTGTAATAGTCAAATACAGAACTTAAAATTGATAGCTTATAATTATAATTGCTAATTATAACTAGAAGATCTGAATTTGTAATTGTCAAATACAGCACTTAGAATTCATAACTTCAAATTATGATTGCAATTTATAACTTGAAGATCTGAACTTGTAATTGTAAAATACAGAACTAAGAATTCATAACTTCAAATTATGATTGTAAATAATAATTAGAAGATCTGAACTTGTAATAGTCAAATACAGAACTTCGAATTGTTAAATACAAATTATTAGTGCAAATTATAACTTGAAGATCTGAACTTGTAATTATCAAATACAACACTTGGAATTCATAATTTCAAATTATGATTGCAAATTATAACTTGAAGATCTGAACTTGTAATTGTCAAGTACAGAACTTAGAATTGATAGCTTATAATTATAATTGCAAATTATAACTTGAAGAACTGAACTTGTAATAGTGAATTACAGAACTTAGATTTGTTAAATACTAATTATTATTGCAAATTATAACTTGAAGATCTGAACTTGTAATAGTCAAATACAGAACTTAAAATTGATAGCTTATAATTATGATTGCAAATTATAACTTGAAGATCTGAATTTGTAATAGGTAAATATAGAACTTCGAATTGTTAATTTCAAACTAAGGTTGTAAATAATAATTTGAAGTTCTGAACTTGTAATAGTCAAATACTGAACTTCGAATTGTTAAATACAAATTATTAGTGCAAATTATAACTTGAAGATCTGAACTTGTAATTGTCAAATACAGAACTTAAAATTGATAGCTTATAATTATAATTGCAAATTATAAGTTGAAGATCTGAACTTGTAATAGGTAAATACAGAACTTCGAATTGTTAATTTCAAACTAAGATTGTAATTAATAATTTGAAGATCTGAACTTGTAATAGTCAAATACATAACTTCAAATTGTTAAATACAAATTATTAATGCTAATTATAACTTGAAGATCTGAACTTGTAATTGTCAAATACAGAACTTAGAATTGATAGCTTATAATTATAATTGCGAATTATAACTTGAAGAACTGAACTTGTAATAGTGAATTACAGAACTTAGATTTGTTAAATACTAATTATTATTTCAAATTATAACTTGAAGATCTGAACTTGTAATAAGTAAATACAGAACTTCGAATTGTTAATTTCAAACTAAGATTGTAAATAATAATTTTAAAGACCTGAACTTGTAATAGTCAAATACAGAACTTCGAATTGTTAAATACAAATTATTAGTGCAAATTATAACTTGTAAATCTGAACTTGTAATTGTCAAATACAGAACTTAAAATCGATAGCTTATAATTATAATTGCAAATTATAAGTTGAAGATCTGAACTTGTAATAGGTAAATGCAGAACTTCGAATTGTTAATTTCAAACTAAGATTGTAATTAATAATTTGAAGATCTGAACTTGTAATAGTCAAATACAGAACTTCGAATTGTTAAATACAAATTATTAGTGCAAATTATAACTTGAAGATCTGAACTTGTAATTGTCAAATACAGCACTTAGAATTCATAACTTCAAATTATGATTGCAATTTATAACTTGAAGATCTGAACTTGTAATTGTAAAATCTGGACAAAGAATTCATAACTTCAAATTATGATTGTAAATAATAATTAGAAGATCTGAACTTGTAATAGTCAAATACAGAACTTCGAATTGTTAAATACAAATTATTAGTGCATATTATAACATGAAGATCTGAACATGTAATTGTCAAATACAGAACTTAAAATTGATAGCTTATAATTATAATTGCAAATTATAAGTTGAAGATCTGAACTTGTAATAGGTAAATACAGAACTTCGAATTGTTAATTTCAAACTAAGATTGTAATTAATAATTTGAAGATCTGAACTTGTAATAGTCAAATACAGAACTTCGAATTGTTAAATACAAATTATTAGTGCAAATTATAACTTGAAGATCTGAACTTGTAATTATCAAATACAGCACTTGGAATTCATAACTTCAAATTATGATTGCAAATTATAACTTGAAGATCTGAACTTGTAATTGTCAAATACAGAACTTAGAATTCATAACTTCAAATTATGATTGTAAATAATAATTAGAAGATCTGAACTTGTAATAGTCAAATACAGAACTTCAAATTGTTAAATTCAAATTATTAGTGCAAATTATAACTTGAACATCTGAACTTGTAATTGTCAAATACAGCACTTAGAATTCATAACTTCAAATTATGATTGCAAATTATAACTTGAAGATCTGAACTTGTAATTGTAAAATACAGAACTACGAATTCATAACTTCAAATTATGATTGTAAATAATAATTAGAAGATCTGAACTTGTAATAGTCAAATACAGAACTTCGAATTGTTAAATATATATTATTAGTGCAAATTATAACTGGAAGTTCTGAACTTGTAATTGACAAATACAGAACTTAGAATTCATAACTTCAAATTATGATTGCTAATTATAACTTGAAGATCTGAACTTGTAATAGTCAAATACAGAACTTAGAATTGGGAAATTCAAATTATGATTGCAAATTATAACTTGAAGATCTGAACTTGTAATAGTCAAATACAGAACTTCGAATTGTTAAATACAAATTATTAGTGCAAATTATAACTTGAAGATCTGAACTTGTAATTGTCAAATACAGAACTTAGAATTCATAACTTCAAATTATGATTGCTAATTATAACTTGAAGATCTGACAGAACTTAGAATTGTGAAATTACAATTATGATTGCAAATTATAACTTGAAGATCTGAACTTGTAATAGTCAAATACAGAACTTAAAATTGATAGCTTATAATTATAATTGCTAATTATAACTAGAAGATCTGAATTTGTAATTGTCAAATACAGCACTTAGAATTCATAACTTCAAATTATGATTGCAATTTATAACTTGAAGATCTGAACTTGTAATTGTAAAATACAGAACTAAGAATTCATAACTTCAAATTATGATTGTAAATAATAATTAGAAGATCTGAACTTGTAATAGTCAAATACAGAACTTCGAATTGTTAAATACAAATTATTAGTGCAAATTATAACTTGAAGATCTGAACTTGTAATTATCAAATACAACACTTGGAATTCATAATTTCAAATTATGATTGCAAATTATAACTTGAAGATCTGAACTTGTAATTGTCAAGTACAGAACTTAGAATTGATAGCTTATAATTATAATTGCAAATTATAACTTGAAGAACTGAACTTGTAATAGTGAATTACAGAACTTAGATTTGTTAAATACTAATTATTATTGCAAATTATAACTTGAAGATCTGAACTTGTAATAGTCAAATACAGAACTTAAAATTGATAGCTTATAATTATGATTGCAAATTATAACTTGAAGATCTGAATTTGTAATAGGTAAATATAGAACTTCGAATTGTTAATTTCAAACTAAGGTTGTAAATAATAATTTGAAGTTCTGAACTTGTAATAGTCAAATACATAACTTCAAATTGTTAAATACAAATTATTAATGCAAATTATAACTTGAAGATCTGAACTTGTAATTGTCAAATACAGAACTTAGAATTCATAACTTCAAATTATGATTGTAAATAATAATTACAAGATCTGAACTTGTAATAGTCAAATACAGAACTTCAAATTGTTAAATTCAAATTATTAGTGCAAATTATAACTTGAACATCTGAACTTGTAATTGTCAAATACAGCACTTAGAATTCATAACTTCAAATTATGATTGCAAATTATAACTTGAAGATCTGAACTTGTAATTGTAAAATACAGAACTACGAATTCATAACTTCAAATTATGATTGTAAATAATAATTAGAAGATCTGAACTTGTAATAGTCAAATACAGAACTTCGAATTGTTAAATATATATTATTAGTGCAAATTATAACTGGAAGTTCTGAACTTGTAATTGACAAATACAGAACTTAGAATTCATAACTTCAAATTATGATTGCTAATTATAACTTGAAGATCTGAACTTGTAATAGTCAAATACAGAACCTAAAATTGGGAAATTCACATTATGATTGCAAATTATAACTTGAAGATCTGAACTTGTAATAGTCAAATACAGAACTTCGAATTGTTAAATACAAATTATTAGTGCAAATTATAACTTGAAGATCTGAACTTGTAATTGTCAAATACAGAACTTAAAATTGATAGCTTATAATTATAATTGCAAATTATAAGTTGAAGATCTGAACTTGTAATAGGTAAATACAGAACTTCGAATTGTTAATTTCAAACTAAGATTGTAATTAATAATTTGAAGATCTGAACTTGTAATAGTCAAATACATAACTTCAAATTGTTAAATACAAATTATTAATGCAAATTATAACTTGAAGATCTGAACTTGTAATTGTCAAATACAGAACTTAGAATTGATAGTTTATAATTATAATTGCGAATTATAACTTGAAGAACTGAACTTGTAATAGTGAATTACAGAACTTAGATTTGTTAAATACTAATTATTATTTCAAATTATAACTTGAAGATCTGAACTTGTAATAAGTAAATACAGAACTTCGAATTGTTAATTTCAAACTAAGATTGTAAATAATAATTTTAAAGACCTGAACTTGTAATAGTCAAATACAGAACTTCGAATTGTTAAATACAAATTATTAGTGCAAATTATAACTTGTAAATCTGAACTTGTAATTGTCAAATACAGAACTTAAAATCGATAGCTTATAATTATAATTGCAAATTATAAGTTGAAGATCTGAACTTGTAATAGGTAAATGCAGAACTTCGAATTGTTAATTTCAAACTAAGATTGTAATTAATAATTTGAAGATCTGAACTTGTAATAGTCAAATACAGAACTTCGAATTGTTAAATACAAATTATTAGTGCAAATTATAACTTGAAGATCTGAACTTGTAATTGTCAAATACAGCACTTAGAATTCATAACTTCAAATTATGATTGCAAATTATAACTTGAAGATCTGAACTTGTAATTGTAAAATACAGAACTACGAATTCATAACTTCAAATTATGATTGTAAATAATAATTAGAAGATCTGAACTTGTAATAGTCAAATACAGTACTTAGAATTGATAGCTTAGAATTATAATTGCAAATTATAACTTGAAGAACTGAACTTGTAATAGTGAATTACAGAACTTAGATTTGTTAAATATTAATTATTATTTCAAATTATAACTTGAAGATCTGAACTTGTAATAAGTAAATACAGAACTCCGAATTTTTAATTTCAAACTAAGATTGTAAATAATAATTTTAAAGACCTGAACTTGTAATAGTCATATACAGAACTTCGAATTGTTAAATACAAATTATTAGTGCAAATTATAACTTGTAAATCTGAACTTGTAATAGTCAAATACAGAACTTCGAATTGTTAAATACAAATTATTAGTGCAAATTATAACTTGAAGATCTGAACTTGTAATCGTTAAATACAGCACTTAGAATTCATAACTTCTAATTATGATTGCAATTTATAACTTGAAGATCTGAACTTGTAATTGTAAAATACAGAACTAAGAATTAATAAATTCAAATTATGATTGTAAATAATAATTAGAAGATCTGAACTTGTAATAGTCAAATACAGAACTTCGAATTGTTAATTTCAAACTAAGATTGTAATTAATAATTTGAAGATCTGAACTTGTAATAGTCAAATACAGAACTTCGAATTGTTAAATACAAATTATTAGTGCAAATTATAACTTGAAGATCTGAACTTGTAATTGTCAAATACAGCACTTAGAATTCATAACTTCAAATTATGATTGCAATTTATAACTTGAAGATCTGAACTTGTAATTGTAAAATACAGAACTAAGAATTCATAACTTCTAATTATGATTGTAAATAATAATTAGAAGATCTGAACTTGTAATAGTCAAATACAGAACTTCGAATTGTTAAATACAAATTATTAGTGCAAATTATAACATGAAGATCTGAACATGTAATTGTCAAATACAGAACTTAAAATTTATAGCTTATAATTATAACTGCAAATTATAAGTTGAAGATCTGAACTTGTAATAGGTAAATACAGAACTTCGAATTGTTAATTTCAAACTAAGATTGTAATTAATAATTTGAAGATCTGAACTTGTAATAGTCAAGTACAAAACTTCGAATTGTTAAATACAAATTATTAGTGCAAATTATAACTTGAAGATCTGAACTTGTAATTATCAAATACAACACTTGGAATTCATAATTTCAAATTATGATTGCAAATTATAACTTGAAGATCTGAACTTGCAATTGTCAAATACAGAACTTAGAATTCGGAACTTCAAATTATGATTGTAAATAATAATTAGAAGATCTGAACTTGTAATAGTCAAATACAGAACTTCAAATTGTTAAATTCAAATTATTAGTGCAAATTATAACTTGAAGATCTGAACTTGTAATTGTCAAATACAGCACTTAGAATTCATAACTTCAAATTATGATTGCAAATTATAACTTGAAGATCTGAACTTGTAATAGTCAAATACAGAACTTAAAATTGATAGCTTATAATTATGATTGCAAATTATAACTTGAAGATCTGAATTTGTAATAGGTAAATATTGAACTTCAATTGTTAATTTCAAACTAAGATTGTAAATAATAATTTGAAGTTCTGAACTTGTAATAGTCAAATACAGAACTTCGAATTGTTAAATACAAATTATTAGTGCAAATTATAACTTGAAGATCTGAACTTGTAATTGTCAAATACAGCACTTAGAATTCATAACTTCTAATTATGATTGCAATTTATAACTTGAAGATCTGAACTTGTAATTGTAAAATACAGAACTAAGAAATAATAAATTCAAATTATGATTGTAATCAATAATTAGAAGATCTGAACTTGTAATAGTCAAATACAGAACTTCGAATTGTTAATTTCAAACTAAGATTGTAATTAATAATTTGAAGATCTGAACTTGTAATAGTCAAATACAGAACTTCGAATTGTTAAATACAAATTATTAGTGCAAATTATAACTTGAAGATCTGAACTTGTAATTGTCAAATACAGCACTTAGAATTCATAACTTCAAATTATGATTGCAATTTATAACTTGAAGATCTGAACTTGTAATTGTAAAATACAGAACTAAGAATTCATAACTTCAAATTATGATTGTAAATAATAATTAGAAGATCTGAACTTGTAATAGTCAAATACAGAACTTCGAATTGTTAAATACAAATTATTAGTGCAAATTATAACTTGAAGATCTGAACTTGTAATTGTCAAATACAGAACTTAGAATTCATAACTTCAAATTATGATTGCTAATTATAACTTGAAGATCTGACAGAACTTAGAATTGTGAAATTACAATTATGATTGCAAATTATAACTTGAAGATCTGAACTTGTAATAGTCAAATACAGAACTTAAAATTGATAGCTTATAATTATAATTGCTAATTATAACTAGAAGATCTGAATTTGTAATTGTCAAATACAGCACTTAGAATTCATAACTTCAAATTATGATTGCAATTTATAACTTGAAGATCTGAACTTGTAATTGTAAAATACAGAACTAAGAATTCATAACTTCAAATTATGATTGTAAATAATAATTAGAAGATCTGAACTTGTAATAGTCAAATACAGAACTTCGAATTGTTAAATACAAATTATTAGTGCAAATTATAACTTGAAGATCTGAACTTGTAATTATCAAATACAACACTTGGAATTCATAATTTCAAATTATGATTGCAAATTATAACTTGAAGATCTGAACTTGTAATTGTCAAGTACAGAACTTAGAATTGATAGCTTATAATTATAATTGCAAATTATAACTTGAAGAACTGAACTTGTAATAGTGAATTACAGAACTTAGATTTGTTAAATACTAATTATTATTGCAAATTATAACTTGAAGATCTGAACTTGTAATAGTCAAATACAGAACTTAAAATTGATAGCTTATAATTATGATTGCAAATTATAACTTGAAGATCTGAATTTGTAATAGGTAAATATAGAACTTCGAATTGTTAATTTCAAACTAAGGTTGTAAATAATAATTTGAAGTTCTGAACTTGTAATAGTCAAATACTGAACTTCGAATTGTTAAATACAAATTATTAGTGCAAATTATAACTTGAAGATCTGAACTTGTAATTGTCAAATACAGAACTTAAAATTGATAGCTTATAATTATAATTGCAAATTATAAGTTGAAGATCTGAACTTGTAATAGGTAAATACAGAACTTCGAATTGTTAATTTCAAACTAAGATTGTAATTAATAATTTGAAGATCTGAACTTGTAATAGTCAAATACATAACTTCAAATTGTTAAATACAAATTATTAATGCTAATTATAACTTGAAGATCTGAACTTGTAATTGTCAAATACAGAACTTAGAATTGATAGCTTATAATTATAATTGCGAATTATAACTTGAAGAACTGAACTTGTAATAGTGAATTACAGAACTTAGATTTGTTAAATACTAATTATTATTTCAAATTATAACTTGAAGATCTGAACTTGTAATAAGTAAATACAGAACTTCGAATTGTTAATTTCAAACTAAGATTGTAAATAATAATTTTAAAGACCTGAACTTGTAATAGTCAAATACAGAACTTCGAATTGTTAAATAGAAATTATTAGTGCAAATTATAACTTGTAAATCTGAACTTGTAATTGTCAAATACAGAACTTAAAATCGATAGCTTATAATTATAATTGCAAATTATAAGTTGAAGATCTGAACTTGTAATAGGTAAATGCAGAACTTCGAATTGTTAATTTCAAACTAAGATTGTAATTAATAATTTGAAGATCTGAACTTGTAATAGTCAAATACAGAACTTCGAATTGTTAAATACAAATTATTAGTGCAAATTATAACTTGAAGATCTGAACTTGTAATTGTCAAATACAGCACTTAGAATTCATAACTTCAAATTATGATTGCAATTTATAACTTGAAGATCTGAACTTGTAATTGTAAAATCTGGACAAAGAATTCATAACTTCAAATTATGATTGTAAATAATAATTAGAAGATCTGAACTTGTAATAGTCAAATACAGAACTTCGAATTGTTAAATACAAATTATTAGTGCATATTATAACATGAAGATCTGAACATGTAATTGTCAAATACAGAACTTAAAATTGATAGCTTATAATTATAATTGCAAATTATAAGTTGAAGATCTGAACTTGTAATAGGTAAATACAGAACTTCGAATTGTTAATTTCAAACTAAGATTGTAATTAATAATTTGAAGATCTGAACTTGTAATAGTCAAATACAGAACTTCGAATTGTTAAATACAAATTATTAGTGCAAATTATAACTTGAAGATCTGAACTTGTAATTATCAAATACAGCACTTGGAATTCATAACTTCAAATTATGATTGCAAATTATAACTTGAAGATCTGAACTTGTAATTGTCAAATACAGAACTTAGAATTCATAACTTCAAATTATGATTGTAAATAATAATTAGAAGATCTGAACTTGTAATAGTCAAATACAGAACTTCGAATTGTTAAATACAAATTATTAGTGCATATTATAACATGAAGATCTGAACATGTAATTGTCAAATACAGAACTTAAAATTGATAGCTTATAATTATAATTGCAAATTATAAGTTGAAGATCAGAACTTGTAATAGGTAAATACAGAACTTCGAATTGTTAATTTCAAACTAAGATTGTAATTAATAATTTGAAGATCTGAACTTGTAATGGTCAAATACAGAACTTCGAATTGTTAAATATATATTATTAGTGCAAATTATAACTGGAAGTTCTGAACTTGTAATTGACAAATACAGAACTTAGAATTCATAACTTCAAATTATGATTGCTAATTATAACTTGAAGATCTGAACTTGTAATAGTCAAATACAGAACTTAGAATTGGGAAATTCAAATTATGATTGCAAATTATAACTTGAAGATCTGAACTTGTAATAGTCAAATACAGAACTTCGAATTGTTAAATACAAATTATTAGTGCAAATTATAACTTGAAGATCTGAACTTGTAATTGTCAAATACAGAACTTAGAATTCATAACTTCAAATTATGATTGCTAATTATAACTTGAAGATCTGACAGAACTTAGAATTGTGAAATTACAATTATGATTGCAAATTATAACTTGAAGATCTGAACTTGTAATAGTCAAATACAGAACTTAAAATTGATAGCTTATAATTATAATTGCTAATTATAACTAGAAGATCTGAATTTGTAATTGTAAAATACAGAACTAAGAATTCATAACTTCAAATTATGATTGTAAATAATAATTAGAAGATCTGAACTTGTAATAGTCAAATACAGAACTTCGAATTGTTAAATACAAATTATTAGTGCAAATTATAACTTGAAGATCTGAACTTGTAATTATCAAATACAACACTTGGAATTCATAATTTCAAATTATGATTGCAAATTATAACTTGAAGATCTGAACTTGTAATTGTCAAGTACAGAACTTAGAATTGATAGCTTATAATTATAATTGCAAATTATAACTTGAAGAACTGAACTTGTAATAGTGAATTACAGAACTTAGATTTGTTAAATACTAATTATTATTGCAAATTATAACTTGAAGATCTGAACTTGTAATAGACAAATACAGAACTTAAAATTGATAGCTTATAATTATGATTGCAAATTATAACTTGAAGATCTGAATTTGTAATAGGTAAATATAGAACTTCGAATTGTTAATTTCAAACTAAGGTTGTAAATAATAATTTGAAGTTCTGAACTTGTAATAGTCAAATACAGAACTTCGAATTGTTAAATACAAATTATTAGTGCAAATTATAACTTGAATATCTGAACTTGTAATTGTCAAATACAGAACTTAAAATTGATAGCTTATAATTATAATTGCAAATTATAAGTTGAAGATCTGAACTTGTAATAGGTAAATACAGAACTTCGAATTGTTAATTTCAAACTAAGATTGTAATTAATAATTTGAAGATCTGAACTTGTAATAGTCAAATACATAACTTCAAATTGTTAAATACAAATTATTAATGCAAATTATAACTTGAAGATCTGAACTTGTAATTGTCAAATACAGAACTTAGAATTCATAACTTCAAATTATGATTGTAAATAATAATTACAAGATCTGAACTTGTAATAGTCAAATACAGAACTTCAAATTGTTAAATTCAAATTATTAGTGCAAATTATAACTTGAACATCTGAACTTGTAATTGTCAAATACAGCACTTAGAATTCATAACTTCAAATTATGATTGCAAATTATAACTTGAAGATCTGAACTTGTAATTGTAAAATACAGAACTACGAATTCATAACTTCAAATTATGATTGTAAATAATAATTAGAAGATCTGAACTTGTAATAGTCAAATACAGAACTTCGAATTGTTAAATATATATTATTAGTGCAAATTATAACTGGAAGTTCTGAACTTGTAATTGACAAATACAGAACTTAGAATTCATAACTTCAAATTATGATTGCTAATTATAACTTGAAGATCTGAACTTGTAATAGTCAAATACAGAACTTAGAATTGGGAAATTCAAATTATGATTGCAAATTATAACTTGAAGATCTGAACTTGTAATAGTCAAATACAGAACTTCGAATTGTTAAATACAAATTATTAGTGCAAATTATAACTTGAAGATCTGAACTTGTAATTGTCAAATACAGAACTTAAAATTGATAGCTTATAATTATAATTGCAAATTATAAGTTGAAGATCTGAACTTGTAATAGGTAAATACAGAACTTCGAATTGTTAATTTCAAACTAAGATTGTAATTAATAATTTGAAGATCTGAACTTGTAATAGTCAAATACATAACTTCAAATTGTTAAATACAAATTATTAATGCAAATTATAACTTGAAGATCTGAACTTGTAATTGTCAAATACAGAACTTAGAATTGATAGCTTATAATTATAATTGCGAATTATAACTTGAAGAACTGAACTTGTAATAGTGAATTACAGAACTTAGATTTGTTAAATACTAATTATTATTTCAAATTATAACTTGAAGATCTGAACTTGTAATAAGTAAATACAGAACTTCGAATTGTTAATTTCAAACTAAGATTGTAAATAATAATTTTAAAGACCTGAACTTGTAATAGTCAAATACAGAACTTCGAATTGTTAAATACAAATTATTAGTGCAAATTATAACTTGTAAATCTGAACTTGTAATTGTCAAATACAGAACTTAAAATCGATAGCTTATAATTATAATTGCAAATTATAAGTTGAAGATCTGAACTTGTAATAGGTAAATGCAGAACTTCGAATTGTTAATTTCAAACTAAGATTGTAATTAATAATTTGAAGATCTGAACTTGTAATAGTCAAATACAGAACTTCGAATTGTTAAATACAAATTATTAGTGCAAATTATAACTTGAAGATCTGAACTTGTAATTGTCAAATACAACACTTAGAATTCATAACTTCAAATTATGATTGCAATTTATAACTTGAAGGTCTGAACTTGTAATTGTAAAATCTGGACAAAGAATTCATAACTTCAAATTATGATTGTAAATAATAATTAGAAGATCTGAACTTGTAATAGTCAAATACAGAACTTCGAATTGTTAAATACAAATTATTAGTGCATATTATAACATGAAGATCTGAACATGTAATTGTCAAATACAGAACTTAAAATTGATAGCTTATAATTATAATTGCAAATTATAAGTTGAAGATCTGAACTTGTAATAGGTAAATACAGAACTTCGAATTGTTAATTTCAAACTAAGATTGTAATTAATAATTTGAAGATCTGAACTTGTAATAGTCAAATACAGAACTTCGAATTGTTAAATACAAATTATTAGTGCAAATTATAACTTGAAGATCTGAACTTGAAATTATCAAATACAGCACTTGGAATTCATAACTTCAAATTATGATTGCAAATTATAACTTGAAGATCTGAACTTGTAATTGTCAAATACAGAACTTAGAATTCATAACTTCAAATTATGATTGTAAATAATAATTACAAGATCTGAACTTGTAATAGTCAAATACAGAACTTCAAATTGTTAAATTCAAATTATTAGTGCAAATTATAACTTGAACATCTGAACTTGTAATTGTCAAATACAGCACTTAGAATTCATAACTTCAAATTATGATTGCAAATTATAACTTGAAGATCTGAACTTGTAATTGTAAAATACAGAACTACGAATTCATAACTTCAAATTATGATTGTAAATAATAATTAGAAGATCTGAACTTGTAATAGTCAAATACAGAACTTCGAATTGTTAAATATATATTATTAGTGCAAATTATAACTGGAAGTTCTGAACTTGTAATTGACAAATACAGAACTTAGAATTCATAACTTCAAATTATGATTGCTAATTATAACTTGAAGATCTGAACTTGTAATAGTCAAATACAGAACTTAGAATTGGGAAATTCAAATTATGATTGCAAATTATAACTTGAAGATCTGAACTTGTAATAGTCAAATACAGAACTTCGAATTGTTAAATACAAATTATTAGTGCAAATTATAACTTGAAGATCTGAACTTGTAATTGTCAAATACAGAACTTAAAATTGATAGCTTATAATTATAATTGCAAATTATAAGTTGAAGATCTGAACTTGTAATAGGTAAATACAGAACTTCGAATTGTTAATTTCAAACTAAGATTGTAATTAATAATTTGAAGATCTGAACTTGTAATAGTCAAATACATAACTTCAAATTGTTAAATACAAATTATTAATGCAAATTATAACTTGAAGATCTGAACTTGTAATTGTCAAATACAGAACTTAGAATTGATAGCTTATAATTATAATTGCGAATTATAACTTGAAGAACTGAACTTGTAATAGTGAATTACAGAACTTAGATTTGTTAAATACTAATTATTATTTCAAATTATAACTTGAAGATCTGAACTTGTAATAAGTAAATACAGAACTTCGAATTGTTAATTTCAAACTAAGATTGTAAATAATAATTTTAAAGACCTGAACTTGTAATAGTCAAATACAGAACTTCGAATTGTTAAATACAAATTATTAGTGCAAATTATAACTTGTAAATCTGAACTTGTAATTGTCAAATACAGAACTTAAAATCGATAGCTTATAATTATAATTGCAAATTATAAGTTGAAGATCTGAACTTGTAATAGGTAAATGCAGAACTTCGAATTGTTAATTTCAAACTAAGATTGTAATTAATAATTTGAAGATCTGAACTTGTAATAGTCAAATACAGAACTTCGAATTGTTAAATACAAATTATTAGTGCAAATTATAACTTCAAGATCTGAACTTGTAATTGTCAAATACAGCACTTAGAATTCATAACTTCAAATTATGATTGCAATTTATAACTTGAAGATCTGAACTTGTAATTGTAAAATACAGAACTAAGAATTCATAACTTAAAATTATGATTGTAAATAATAATTAGAAGATCTGAACTTGTAATAGTCAAATACAGAACTTCGAATTGTTAAATACAAATTATTAGTGCATATTATAACATGAAGATCTGAACATGTAATTGTCAAATACAGAACTTAAAATTGATAGCTTATAATTATAATTGCAAATTATAAGTTGAAGATCTGAACTTGTAATAGGTAAATACAGAACTTCGAATTGTTAATTTCAAACTAAGATTGTAATTAATAATTTGAAGATCTGAACTTGTAATAGTCAAATACAGAACTTCGAATTGTTAAATACAAATTATTAGTGCAAATTATAACTTGAAGATCTGAACTTGTAATTATCAAATACAGCACTTGGAATTCATAACTTCAAATTATGATTGCAAATTATAACTTGAAGATCTGAAAATTGTCAAATACAGAACTTAGAATTAATAACTTCAAATTATGATTGTAAATAATAATTAGAAGATCTGAACTTGTAATAGTCAAATACAGAACTTCAAATTGTTAAATTCAAATTATTAGTGCAAATTATAACTTGAACATCTGAACTTGTAATTGTCAAATACAGCACTTAGAATTCATAACTTCAAATTATGATTGCAATTTATAACTTGAAGATCTGAACTTGTAATTGTAAAATACAGAACTACGAATTCATAACTTCAAATTATGATTGTAAATAATAATTAGAAGATCTGAACTTGTAATAGTCAAATACAGAACTTCGAATTGTTAAATATATATTATTAGTGCAAATTATAACTGGAAGTTCTGAACTTGTAATTGACAAATACAGAACTTAGAATTCATAACTTCAAATTATGATTGCTAATTATAACTTGAAGATCTGAACTTGTAATAGTCAAATACAGAACTTAGAATTGGGAAATTCAAATTATGATTGCAAATTATAACTTGAAGATCTGAACTTGTAATAGTCAAATACAGAACTTCGAATTGTTAAATACAAATTATTAGTGCAAATTATAACTTGAAGATCTGAACTTGTAATTGTCAAATACAGAACTTAAAATTGATAGCTTATAATTATAATTGCAAATTATAAGTTGAAGATCTGAACTTGTAATAGGTAAATACAGAACTTCGAATTGTTAATTTCAAACTAAGATTGTAATTAATAATTTGAAGATCTGAACTTGAATAGTCAAATACATAACTTCAAATTGTTAAATACAAATTATTAGTGCAAATTATAACTTGAAGATCTGAACTTGTAATTGTCAAATACAGAACTTAGAATTCATAACTTCAAATTATGATTGTAAATAATAATTAGAAGATCTGAACTTGTAATAGTCAAATACAGAACTTCAAATTGTTAAATTCAAATTATTAGTGCAAATTATAACTTGAAGATCTGAACTTGTAATTGTCAAATACAGAACTTCGAATTGTTAAATACAAATTATTAGTGCAAATTATAACTTGAAGAACTGAACTTGTAATTATCAAATACAGCACTTGGAATTCATAACTTCAAATTATGATTGCAAATTATAACTAGAAGATCTGAACTTGTAATTGTCAAATACAGAACTTAGAATTCATAACTTCAAATTATGATTGTAAATAATAATTAGAAGATCTGAACTTGTAATAGTCAAATACAGAACTTCAAATTGTTAAATTCAAATTATTAGTGCAAATTATAACTTGAAGATCTGAACTTGTAATTGTCAAATACAGCACTTAGAATTCATAATTTCAAATTATGATTGCAAATTATAAGTTGAAGATCTGAACTTGTAATTGTAAAATACAGAACTACGAATTCATAACTTCAAATTATGATTGTAAATAATAATTAGAAGATCTGAACTTGTAATAGTCAAATACAGAACTTCGAATTGTTAAATACAAATTATTAGTGCAAATTATAACTTGAAGTTCTGAACTTGTAATTGTCAAATACAGAACTTAGAATTCATAACTTCAAATTATGATTGCTAATTATAACTTGAAGATCTGAACTTGTAATAGTCAAATACAGAGCTTAGAATTGGGAAATTCAAATTATGATTGCAAATTATAACTTGAAGATCTGAACTTGTAATAGTCAAATACAGAACTTAAAATTGATAGCTTATAATTATAATTGCAAATTATAACTTGAAGATCTGAATTTGTAATAGGTAAATATAGAACTTCGAATTGTTAATTTCAAACTAAGATTGTAAATAATAATTAGAAGTTCTGAACTTGTAATAGTCAAATACAGAACTTCGAATTGTTAAATACAAATTGTTAGTGCAAATTATAACTTGAAGATCTGAACTTGTAATTGTCAAATACAGAACTTACAATTGATAGCTTATACTTATAATTGCAAATTATAAGTTGAAGATCTGAACGTGTAATAGGTAAATACAGAACTTCGAATTGTTAATTTCAAACTAAGATTGTAATTAATAATTTGAAGATCTGAACTTGTAATAGTCAAATACAGAACTTCAAATTGTTAAATACAAATTATTAGTGCAAATTATAACTTGAAGATCTGAACTTGTAATTGTCAAATACAGAACTTAGAATTGATAGCTTATAATTATAATTGCAAATTATAACTTGAAGATCTGAACTTTAATAGTGAATTACAGAACTTAGATTTGTTAAATACTGATTATTATTTCAAATTATAACTTCCCAGGTAGCACGCAATATTGACGCAATATTGGTCGGTCATACTTTAAATATTGGTGCAATATTTAGAGCAATATAGCACAATATACTAATGAGAACATTTTGCAATGTTGCCACAATATTGCTGGCAATATTGAAGCAATATTGTCTTAAATGTTGGGGCCATATCGCGTCCAATATAGGTGCAATATCGATGACAATATAGCGCAATATTGATGTCAATGTAGCCCAATATAGTAATGAGAACAATTTGCAATGTTGCCACAATATTGATAGCTATGTTGCACAATATTGAAGCAATATTGCCTTCAATGCTGCGGCCATATCGCTTCCAATATTGGTACAATAAAGATGTCAATATAGCGCAATATACTAATGAGAACAATTTGCAATGTTGCCACAATATTGATAGCAATATTGAAGCAATATTGATGCCAATATAGCTCAATATTGCAAAAAATATTGCTCAATATCGCTTCCAATCTTTAACCACGATTGAAAATAAAAAAAATTTTGATAGTTATTTATATATTTTTTTAATTTATAAATTTTCTTACTTAATTTTATTTATTATATAAATATTGCCTTAGTCATTTCTTCTCTATATTGTAAGTTTCTGAGCAGTATCTATAAATATGATAATTAACTGAAATATAAATTACACTTTTTTTTAACTTACCTGGGATTCGAACCTGAACCGGATTGCTCTATGAATTTGAAACCCTACCGCTCTACCGTTGGACCTACGACGCCTGCTTGTTGAAACTTGATTTCTAGATTATCATTATTAACAAGTTATTAATAATGATAATTTTTGTTAATTTTATGTTAGGTCGGTATAAATCGGAGTAATTTATTATATGAATAATATAAATAAAAATTTTTATTTTATTTGCAAGAACAAAATTAAACATGAGGTAATAACTCCACCGCAACAAAGTAATCATCATATGCTGTTACCCCCTGTTACCCAACATATGGATTTTATTTCTTTTAATGATATCTCATATTCATATTAGCCTAAATTCAAAATTTTATAAATTCTAACTTGCATTGATGGAAAAGGTCTAGTAAAAAAATTAATTGTACTAGAGAACATATTGATTGTAAAAATTTCATTTTCAATTTTTGTGACTTTCGCAACCTTACGTTAATATGAAGCAATTTTTTTCGTCCGATTTGATTGTTTCTATAAAACTTCTGTTTAAACTTCTGTGGGAGTAAAACCGAAATTAGCACTACCTCGTTTCTGGATCCTGCATATTATTTGTTGTAACTGTTTGTTTGGAATTCTTATCAATTGCAATAAGGAATCTAGTAAATTTTCAAACGGAAAACAACTTATCGCTTCTAACTTTAAATTTGAGTCGACAGTATCTGCAACTAAATGTTTTATAAAATGAACGTTGTAAACCATTTCACCAAGTCCATAAATTTTTTCAAAATTCAGGCAGAACTTTTTGATTAATTTATTAGATTCTTGCCGTTTAATCTCATTTTCATATTTTCTTGTACTTAGCATTCTGAAGACAATATTTAGGTGTAAAAAATTGATATACTCTGCAGAACATACTAAATCTTTTAAAATTAGTGGACCGCTATACAATAATAAAAAGAAGTGAAACTCGGTAGCTTTGTTCAATCAATATGGTCTTCTTAAAAAAATAGTTTTTACTGTAGTAGTCTGCAATAGCAATCTAGCGGTACTATACATGGGTGTCTAAAGAGGGGCGGGGGAATTTTTAACTTTAACAAAAAAAAAATCAAGACATGTTTTAATTTTTTCTTGTTCCTCATTGTTCATTGCCTAAAAATTGCCTGTTTTGATGTGTATTATCATACCAATGTTCAATAGAAAACCTAGTTCATCGCCCGATGATGCATAGTGTGATGAAAACGTTTGCGTTTAATATATATTTTTGTATATTTGATCTGTGATAACTTCAAAACATTTCAGTTCTGGAAAGTGTGTATACTTTTTCGGGTTTTGCTAAAATATTGATATGTCTAATATCGAGTTACACTACTTAAACCAAAGATCAATTGATTATTATTTGTATTTAAAATTTTAAATACTAAAACCCTAAGCTTTAAAATCCCAAAAGAGGTAAATTTTGAAATAATTTAAATCTTAGATTGTACCTACAATATAATAAATTGTATACAAGGATACAATCAGCTACTCACATAATAAATTGCATTCATAGGAAAACGTAAAAAGTAACAAAAGAAAATTTTTTCGTAGTAACTGAAATAGGGTACTGTCGGTTATTCGGACAATTGTTTTCAATTAAATAAAAACTACTTATAAGCTTACATAACGTTCATTTAAGCTGTTTAGATTAGTGTTAAGGTACAATCCCACGGACATAGCGGGTTTTGAATAATATTAATATTTTATGAAATTTAATATTATATTAAATTTGAACCTAAGTTGAAATTTAACCAATCAAAACCAACATTCGCTAAAAATTGCAAAACGAAAATCGCAAAACACCAGTGCATGAATCCAACTTTAGAGTGGAGTAATCTTTTGTACAGACGAGACGTTTAAATCAAGGTTCCTTAATTTTAAGAAGTTTATTTTAGCCCCCCCCCCCATGTTATGAAAATTTAAGTTTAAGGAGACTGCATTTAAACGTTTAATTGGTTAAAACGTTTATTTTAATCCCCCCTCTCCCATGTTATTTTGTATGATATAATTCACATTTATAGAAAGGTGTCCTAAGGCGCGGCGACGGCACGAAAACCTATCGTTTACATCCTATTTATTGTGAGCCATCCCGAAATTTTTTGTATCTATTTTTGATTATTTTCCTGTATTTAGGGTGTCCTTTCTCGCATGGTACTAAAATTCACGGCTATACTCGACTCCATAGAGCTCGGCTCTTTTGGCTCAAATATTTTACCACGTGGTCAATAAATCGTAATTATTGCACGAATCGCGCTATTTTGGAAAACAATTTGCACAAAATAACACAGAGAACGTGATCCACTTTAAGAAAATTTGATAGAATTCAAATATTATTATTTGGACAATTAACATCTATGAAAATTTATATTAATACAAAAAAATTACACATCAATAAAATGTGTACATTTTAATTTTTTATAAAACTTATAAAAACTATGTATAAAATTTTTAATAAAAAAAAAATTTTGAAAAATATACTACTTTCAGTTTCGCTCTGTATTATTATTATCGCTGAGAGTTTAACTGCATGTTTAATATAAATATGTCTTTTACATGCAAGCAAACCTACTGTTTAAGATTTCTTTTACTGAATTTGTTTAGCCAAAAATAGTCTTTTTCAAAAATTCCGTGATGGCCACACAACTACGGCAACTACGGATTAGTGCCGCGGGAAACCACGTGGTAAATATACCTATAAGAAAATATGTATATCTCATTTTCAGGAATGTTATATAATTATTATTGCTTAATATTTCTGATTGATATTTTCCAAAATAAAATACAAAGATACAATCCAATAAGTAGAAATAACACATTTATAAACTTTTTTTAAATATTGTCCCAATATAGCTGCGCAATAATGCCGCAATATTGGATTGCAAGCTTGTACCAATATTGGATTTCTATAAATCATGAAAATTTACGAAATATGGTAGCAATACATTTTCCAAATGATGACAATCACTAATAATATAACTTTAAAGTTATTTATGAAAATATTTTCAATCTTATTGGGATATTAATGCAGTTTATAATGATTATTGTACCAAGGTGGGTAAATAATATTGCCCAATATAAGTAAGCAATATTGCCCCTATATTGTTAGCCATTTTTGCCGCAATATTGGTAATCAATAATGCTCCAAGATTGCTAGGCAATATTGTCCCAATATAGCTGCACAATTATGCCGCAATATTGGTTCGCTATCTTGTACCAATATTGGATTTCTATAAAACATGAAAATTTTAGAAATATTGCAGCAATGCATTTTCCAATAATGGCAATAAATAATAATATAACTTTACAGTTATTTATGAAGATATTTTCAATCTTATTGGGATATTAATGCAGTTTATAAAGATTATTGTACCAACGTGGGTAAATAATATTGCCCAATATAAGTAAACAATATTGCCCCTATATTGTTAGCCATTTTTGCCGCAATATTGGTAATCAATAATGCTCCAATATTGCTAGGCAGTATTGTCCCAATATAGCTGCGCAATAATGCCGCAATATTGGTTTGCTATCTTGTACCAATATTGGATTTCCATAAAACAAAAATTTTTTGAAATATTGTAGCAATGCATTTTCCAATAATGGCAATCAATAATAATATAACTTTACAGTTATTTAGTAAAATATTTTCAATTATTATTGGAATATGAATGCAGTTTATAATAATTATTGTACCAACGTGGGTAAATAATATTGCCCAATATAGGTAGGTAATATTGCACTTATATTGTTAGCCATTTTTGCCGCAATATTGGTAATCAATAATGCTCCAATATTGCTAGGCAATATTACCCCAATAGCGTTGCGCAATAATGCCGCAATATTGGATTGCAAGCTTGTACCAATATTGGATTTCTATAAAACATGAAAATTTACGAAATATGGTAGCAATACATTTTCCAAATGATGACAATCACTAATAATATAACTTTAAAGTTATTTATGAAAATATTTTCAATCTTATTGGGATATTAATGCAGTTTATAATGATTATTGTACCAAGGTGGGTAAATAATATTGCCCAATATAAGTAAGCAATATTGCCCCTATATTGTTAGCCATTTTTGCCGCAATATTGGAAATCAATAATACTCCAACATTGCTAGGCTATATTGTCCCAATATAGCTGCGCAATAATGCCGCAATATTGGTTCGCTATCTTGTACCAATATTGGATTTCTATAAAACATGAAAATTTTAGAAATATTGCAGCAATGCATTTTCCAATAATGGCAATCAATAATAATATAACTTTACAGTTATTTAGTAAAATATTTTCAATTATTATTGGAATATGAATGCAGTTTATAATAATTATTGTACCAACGTGGGTAAATAATATTGCCCAATATAGGTAAGTAATATTGCACCTATATTGTTAGCCATTTTTGCCGCAATATTGGTAATCAATAATGCTCCAATATTGCTAGGCAATATTATCCTAATATAGCTGCGCAATAATGCCCCAATATTGGATTGCAAGCTTGTACCAATATTGGATTTCTATAAAACATGAAAATTTACGAAATATGGTAGCAATACTTTTTCCAAATGATGACAATCACTAATAATATAACTTTAAACTTATTTATGAAAATATTTTCAATCTTATTGGGATATTAATACAGTTTATAATGATTATTGTACCAACGTGGGTAAATAATATTGACCCAATATCAGTAAGTAATATTGCCCCTATATTGTTAGCCATTTTTGCCGCAATATTGGTAATCAATAATGCTCCAATATTGCTAGGCAATATTGTCACAATATAGCTGCACAATAATGCCGCAATATTGGTTCGCAATCTTGTACCAATATTGGATTTCTATAAAACATGAAAATTTAGAAATATCGTAGCATAACATTTTCTAAATGATGACAATCACTAATAATATAACTTTAAAGTTACTTGGGACAATATTTTCAATATTATTTGGATAATAATGCAGTTTATAATAATTATTGTCCCAACGTGGATAAACAATATTGTCCCAATATAGGTAATCAATATTGCACCTTTATTGTTAGCCATTATTGCCGCAACATTTGTAAGCAATATTGCTCCAATATTGACTAGACGTTGCCAATATTGCGTAATTTTCCAATATTGGCACAATGATGCTCCAATATTGCGCAATATTTTGTGCTACCTGGGTTGAAGATCTGAACTTGTAATAAGTAAATACAGAACTTCGAATTGTTAATTTCAAACTAAGATTGTAAATAATAATTTGAAGACCTGAACTTGTAATAGTCAAAAACAGAACTTCGAATTGTTAAATACAAATTATTAGTGCAAATTATAACTTGTAAATCTGAACTTGTAATTGTCAAATACAGAACTTAAAATTGATAGCTTATAATTATAATTGCAAATTATAAGTTGAAGATCTGAACTTGTAATAGGTAAATGCAGAACTTCGAAATGTTAATTTCAAACTAAGATTGTAATTAATAATTTGAAGATCTGAACTTGTAATAGTCAAATACAGAACTTCGAATTGTTAAATACAAATTATAAGTGCAAATTATAACTTGAAGATCTGAACTTGTAATTGTCAAATACAGCACTTAGAATTCATAACTTCTAATTATGATTGCAATTTATAACTTGAAGATCTGAACTTGTAATTGTAAAATACAGAACTTAAAATTGATAGCTTATAATTATAATTGCAAATTATAAGTTGAAGATCTGAACTTGTAATAGGTAAATGCAGAACTTCGAATTGTTAATTTCAAACTAAGATTGTAATTAATAATTAGAAGATCTGAACTTGTAATAGTCAAATACAGAACTTAGAATTCATAACTTCTAATTATGATTGCAATTTATAACTTGAAGATCTGAACTTGTAATTTTAAAATACAGAACTAAGAATTAATAAATTCAAATTATGATTGTAAATAATAATTAGAAGATCTGAACTTGTAATAGTCAAATACAGAACTTCGAATTGTTAATTTCAAACTAAGATGGTAATTAATAATTTGAAGATCTGAACTTGTAATAGTCAAATACTGAACTTCGAATTGTTATATTCAAATTATTAGTGCACATTATAACTAGAAGATCTGAACTTGTAATTGTCAAATACAGCACTTAGAATTCATAACTTCAAATTATGATTGCAATTTATAACTTGAAGATCTGAACTTGTAATTGTAAAATACAGAACTAAGAATTCATAACTTCAAATTATGATTGTAAATAAGAATTGGAAGATCTGAACTTGTAATAGTCAAATACAGAACTTCGAATTGTTAAATACAAATTATTAGTGCAAATTATAACTTGAAGATCTGAACTTGTAATAGTCAAATACAGAACTTCGAATTGTTAAATACAAATTATGATTGCTAATTATAACTTGAAGATCTGACCTTGTAATAGTCAAATACAGAACTTAGAATTGTGAAATTACAATTAAGATTGCAAATTATAACTTGAAGATCTGAACTTGTAATAGTCAAATACAGAACTTAAAATTGATAGCTTATAATTATAACTGCTAATTATAACTTGAAGATCTGAATTTGTAATAAGTAAATACAGAACTTCGAATTGTTAATTTCAAACTAAGATTGTAAATAATAATTTGAAGATCTGAACTTGTAATAGTCAAATACAGAACTTCGAATTGTTAAATACAAATTATTAGTGCAAATTATAACATGAAGATCTGAACATGTAATTGTCAAATACAGAACTTAAAATTGATAGCTTATAATTATAATTTAAAATTATAAGTTGAAGATCTGAACTTGTAATAGGTAAATACAGAACTTCAAATTGTTAATTTCAAACTAAGATTGTAATTAATAATTTGAAGATCTGAACTTGTAATAGTCAAATACAGAACTTCGAATTGTTAAATACAAATTATTAGTGCAAATTATAACTTGAAGAACTGTACTTGTAATTATCAAATACAGCACTTGGAATTCATAACTTCAAATTATGATTGCAAATTATAACTTGAAGATCTGAACTTGTAATTGTCAAATACAGAACTTAGAATTCATAACTTCAAATTATGATTGTAAATAATAATTAGAAGATCTGAACTTGTAATAGTCAAATACAGAACTTCAAATTGTTAAATTCAAATTATTAGTGCAAATTATAACTTGAAGATCTGAACTTGTAATTGTCAAATACAGAACTTAGAATTGATAGCTTATAATTATAATTGCAAATTATAACTTGAAGAAGTGAACTTGTAATAGTCAATTACAGAACTTAGATTTGTTAAATACTAATTATTATTTCAAATTATAACTTGAAGATCTGAACTTGTATTTGTCAAATACAGAACTTAAAATTGATAGCTTATAAGTATAATTGCAAATTATAACTAGAAGATATGAACTTGTAATAGGTAAATACAGAACTTCGAATTGTTAATTTCAAACTAAGATTGCAAATTATAACTTGAAGATCTGAACTTGTAATTGTCAAATACAGAACTTAGAATTCATAACTTCAAATTATGATTGTAAATAATAATTAGAAGATCTGAACTTGTAATAGTCAAATACAGAACTTCGAATTGTTAAATACAAATTATTAGTGCAAATTATATCTTGAAGATCTGAACTTGTAATTGTCAAATACAGAACTTAGAATTCATAACTTCAAATTATGATTGTAAATAATAAGTAGAAGATCTGAACTTGTAATAGTCAAATACAGAACTTCGAATTGTTAAATACAAATTATTAGTGCAAATTATAACTTGAAGATCTGAACTTGTAATTGTCAAATACAGAACTTAAAATTGATAGCTTATAATTATAATTGCAAGTTATAAGTTGAAGATCCGAACTTGTAATAGTCAAATTTAGAACTTCGAATTGTTAATTTCAAACTAAGATTGTAATTAATAATTTGAAGATCTGAACTTGTAATAGTCAAATACGGAACTTCGAATTGTTAAATACAAATTATTAGTGCAAATTATAACTAGAAGATCTGAACGTGTAATTATCAAATACAGCACTTGGAATTCATAACTTCAAATTATGATTGCAAATTATAACTTGAAGATCTGAACTTGTAATTGTCAAATACAGAACTTAGAATTCATAACTTCAAATTATGATTGTAAATAATAATTAGAAGATCTGAACTTGTAATAGTCAAATACAGAACTTCAAATTGTTAAATTCATATTATTAGTGCAAATTATAACTTGAAGATCTGAACTTGTAATTGTCAAATACAGAACTTAGAATTGATAGCTTATAATTATAATTGCAAATTATAACTTGAAGAACTGAACTTGTAATAGTCAATTACAGAACTTAGATTTGTAAAATACTAATTATTATTTCAAATTATAACTTGAAGATCTGAACTTGTAATTGTCAAATACAGAACTTAAAATTGATAGCTTATAAGTATAATTGCAAATTATAACTAGAAGAAATGAACTTGTAATAGGTAAATACAGAACTTCGAATTGTTAATTTCAAACTAAGATTGCAAATTATAACTTGAAGATCTGAACTTGTAATTGTCAAATACAGAACTTAGAATTCATAACTTCAAATTATGATTGTAAATAATAATTAGAAGATCTGAACTTGTAATAGTCAAATACAGAACTTCGAATTGTTAAATACAAATTATTAGTGCAAATTATAACTTGAAGATCTCAACTTGTAATTGTCAAATACAGAACTTAGAATTCATAACTTCAAATTATGATTGTAAATAATAAGTAGAAGATCTGAACTTGTAATAGTCAAATACAGAACTTCGAATTGTTAAATACAAATTATTAGTGCAAATTATAACTTGAAGATCTGAACTTGTAATTGTCAAATACAGAACTTAGAATTGATAGCTTATAATTATAATTGCAAATTATAACTTGAAGATCTGAACTTGTAATAGTGAATTACAGAACTACTAATTGTTAATTTCAAACTAAGATTGTAATTAATAATTTGAAGATCTAAACTTGTAATAGTCAAATACAGAACTTAAAATTGATAGCTTATAATTATAATTGCAAATTATAACTTGAAGATCTGAATTTGTAATAGGTAAATACAGAACTTCGAATTGTTAATTTCAAACTAAGATTGTAAATAATAATTTGAAGATCTGAACTTGTAATAGTCAAATACAGAACTTAGAATTCATAACTTCTAATTATGATTGCAATTTATAACTTGAAGATCTGAACTTGTAATTGTAAAATACAGAACTAAGAATTAATAAATTCAAATTATGATTGTAAATAATAATTAGAAGATCTGAACTTGTAATAGTCAAATACAGAACTTCGAATTGTTAATTTCAAACTAAGATTGTAATTAATAATTTGAAGATCTGAACTTGTAATAGTCAAATACAGAACTTCGAATTGTTATATTCAAATTATTAGTGCACATTATAACTAGAAGATCTGAACTTGTAATTGTCAAATACAGCACTTAGAATGCATAACTTCAAATTATGATTGCAATTTATAACTTGAAGATCTGAACTTGTAATTGTAAAATACAGAACTAAGAATTCATAACTTCAAATTATGATTGTAAATAAGAATTGGAAGATCTGAACTTGTAATAGTCAAATACAGAACTTCGAATTGTTAAATACAAATTATTAGTGCAAATTATAACTTGAAGATCTGAACTTGTAATTGTCAAATACAGAACTTAGAATTCATAACTTCAAATTATGATTGCTAATTATAACTTGAAGATCTGACCTTGTAATAGTCAAATACAGAACTTAGAATTGTGAAATTACAATTAAGATTGCAAATTATAACTTGAAGATCTGAACTTGTAATAGTCAAATACAGAACTTAAAATTGATAGCTTATAATTATAACTGCTAATTATAACTTGAAGATCTGAATTTGTAATAAGTAAATACAGAACTTCGAATTGTTAATTTCAAACTAAGATTGTAAATAATAATTTGAAGATCTGAACTTGTAATAGTCAAATACAGAACTTCGAATTGTTAAATACAAATTATTAGTGCAAATTATAACATGAAGATCTGAACATGTAATTGTCAAATACAGAACTTAAAATTGATAGCTTATAATTATAATTTAAAATTATAAGTTGAAGATCTGAACTTGTAATAGGTAAATACAGAACTTCAAATTGTTAATTTCAAACTAAGATTGTAATTAATAATTTGAAGATCTGAACTTGTAATAGTCAAATACAGAACTTCGAATTGTTAAATACAAATTATTAGTGCAAATTATAACTTGAAGAACTGAACTTGTAATTATCAAATACAGCACTTGGAATTCATAACTTCAAATTATGATTGCAAATTATAACTTGAAGATCTGAACTTGTAATTGTCAAATACTGAACTTAGAATTCATAACTTCAAATTATGATTGTAAATAATAATTAGAAGATCTGAACTTGTAATAGTCAAATACAGAACTTCAAATTGTTAAATTCAAATTATTAGTGCAAATTATAACTTGAAGATCTGAACTTGTAATTGTCAAATACAGAACTTAGAATTGATAGCTTATAATTATAATTGCAAATTATAACTTGAAGAAGTGAACTTGTAATAGTCAATTACAGAACTTAGATTTGTTAAATACTAATTATTATTTCAAATTATAACTTGAAGATCTGAACTTGTAATAGGTAAATACAGAACTTCGAATTGTTAATTTCAAACTAAGATTGCAAATTATAACTTGAAGATCTGAACTTGTAATTGTCAAATACAGAACTTAGAATTCATAACTTCAAATTATGATTGTAAATAATAATTAGAAGATCTGAACTTGTAATAGTCAAATACAGAACTTCGAATTGTTAAATACAAATTATTAGTGCAAATTATAACTTGAAGATCTGAACTTGTAATTGTCAAATACAGAACTTAGAATTCATAACTTCAAATTATGATTGTAAATAATAAGTAGAAGATCTGAACTTGTAATAGTCAAATACAGAACTTCGAATTGTTAAATACAAATTATTAGTGCAAATTATAACTTGAAGATCTGAACTTGTAATTGTCAAATACAGAACTTAAAATTGATAGCTTATAATTATAATTGCAAATTATAAGTTGAAGATCCGAACTTGTAATAGTCAAATTTAGAACTTCGAATTGTTAATTTCAAACTAAGATTGTAATTAATAATTTGAAGATCTGAACTTGTAATAGTCAAATACGGAACTTCGAATTGTTAAATACAAATTATTAGTGCAAATTATAACTAGAAGATCTGAACGTGTAATTATCAAATACAGCACTTGGAATTCATAACTTCAAATTATGATTGCAAATTATAACTTGAAGATCTGAACTTGTAATTGTCAAATACAGAACTTAGAATTCATAACTTCAAATTATGATTGTAAATAATAATTAGAAGATCTGAACTTGTAATAGTCAAATACAGAACTTCAAATTGTTAAATTCATATTATTAGTGAAAATTATAACTTGAAGATCTGAACTTGTAATTGTCAAATACAGAACTTAGAATTGATAGCTTATAATTATAATTGCAAATTATAACTTGAAGAACTGAACTTGTAATAGTCAATTACAGAACTTAGATTTGTAAAATACTAATTATTATTTCAAATTATAACTTGAAGATCTGAACTTGTAATTGTCAAATACAGAACTTAAAATTGATAGCTTATAAGTATAATTGCAAATTATAACTAGAAGATATGAACTTGCAATAGGTAAATACAGAACTTCGAATTGTTAATTTCAAACTAAGATTGCAAATTATAACTTGTAGATCTGAACTTGTAATTGTCAAATACAGAACTTAGAATTCATAACTTCAAATTATGATTGTAAATAATAATTAGAAGATCTGAACTTGTAATAGTCAAATACAGAACTTCGAATTGTTAAATACAAATTATTAATGCAAATTATAACTTGAAGATCTGAACTTGTAATTGTCAAATACAGAACTTAGAATTCATAACTTCAAATTATGATTGTAAATAATAAGTAGAAGATCTGAACTTGTAATAGTCAAATACAGAACTTCGAATTGTAAATACAAATTATTAGTGCAAATTATAACTTGAAGATCTGAACTTGTAATTGTCAAATACAGAACTTAGAATTGATAGCTTATAATTATAATTGCAAATTATAACTTGAAGATCTGAACTTGTAATAGTGAATTACAGAACTTCTAATTGTTAATTTCAAACTAAGATTGTAATTAATAATTTGAAGATCTAAACTTGTAATAGTCAAATACAGAACTCCGAATTGTTAAATACAAATTATTAGTACAAATTATAACTTGAAGATCTGAACTTGTAATTGTCAAATACAGCACTTAGAATTCATAACTTCAAATTATGATTGCTAATTATAACTTGAAGATCTGAACCTGAAATAGTCAAATACAGAACTTAGAATTGTAAAATTCAAATCATGATTGCAAATTATAACTTGAAGATCTGAACTTGTAATAGTCAAATACAGAACTTAAAATTGATAGCTTATAATTATAATTGCAAATTATAACTTGAAGATCTGAATTTGTAATAGGTAAATACAGAACTTATAATTGATAGCTTATAATTATAATTGCAAATTATAAGTTGAAGATCTGAACTTGTAATAGGTAAATACAGAACTTCGAATTGTTAATTTCAAACTAATTGTAATTAATAATTTGAAGATCTGAACTTGTAATAGTCAAATACAGAACTTCGAATTGTTAAATACAAATTATTAGTGCAAATTATAACTAGAAGATCTGAACTTGTAATTGTCAAATACAGAACTTAAAATTGATAGCTTATAATTATAATTGCAAATTATAAGTTGAAGATCTGAACTTGTAATAGGTAAATACTGAACTACGAATTTTTAATTTCAAACTAAGATTGTAATTAATAATTTGAAGATCTGAACTTGTAATAGTCAAATACAGAACTTCGAATTGTTAAATACAAATTATTACTGCAAATTATAACTTGAAGATCTGAACTTGTAATTGTCAAATACAGCACTTAGAATTCATAACTTCAAATTATGATTGCAAATTATAACTTGAAGATCTGAACTTGTAATTGTTAAATACAGAACTTAGAATTCATAACTTCAAATTATGATTGTAAATAATAATTAGAAGATCTGAACTTGTAATAGTCAAATACAGAACTTCGAATTGTTAAATACAAATTATTAGTGCAAATAATAACTTGAAGACCTGAACTTGTAATTGTCTAATACAGAACTTAGAATTGATAGCTTAAAATTATAATTGCAAATTATAACTTGAAGATCTGAACTTGTAATAGTGAATTACAGAACTTCGAATTGTTAAATACAAATTATTAGTACAAATTATAACTTGAAGATCTGAACTTGTAATTGTCAAATACAGAACTTAAAATTGATAGCTTATAAGTATAATTGCAAATTATAACTAGAAGAAATGAACTTGTAATAGGTAAATACAGAACTTCGAATTGTTAATTTCAAACTAAGATTGCAAATTATAACTTGAAGATCTGAACTTGTAATTGTCAAATACAGAACTTAGAATTCATAACTTCAAATTATGATTGTAAATAATAATTAGAAGATCTGAACTTGTAATAGTCAAATACAGAACTTCGAATTGTTAAATACAAATTATTAGTGCAAATTATAACTTGAAGATCTCAACTTGTAATTGTCAAATACAGAACTTAGAATTCATAACTTCAAATTATGATTGTAAATAATAAGTAGAAGATCTGAACTTGTAATAGTCAAATACAGAACTTCGAATTGTTAAATACAAATTATTAGTGCAAATTATAACTTGAAGATCTGAACTTGTAATTGTCAAATACAGAACTTAGAATTGATAGCTTATAATTATAATTGCAAATTATAACTTGAAGATCTGAACTTGTAATAGTGAATTACAGAACTACTAATTGTTAATTTCAAACTAAGATTGTAATTAATAATTTGAAGATCTAAACTTGTAATAGTCAAATACAGAACTTAAAATTGATAGCTTATAATTATAATTGCAAATTATAACTTGAAGATCTGAATTTGTAATAGGTAAATACAGAACTTCGAATTGTTAATTTCAAACTAAGTTTGTAAATAATAATTTGAAGATCTGAACTTGTAATAGTCAAATACAGAACTTAGAATTGTTAAATACAAATTATTAGTGCAAATTATAACTTGAAGATCTGAACTTGTAATTGTCAAATACAGCACTTAGAATTCATAACTTCAAATTATGATTGCTAATTATAACTTGAAGATCTGAACATGAAATAGTCAAATACAGAACTTAGAATTGTAAAATTCAAATCATGATTGCAAATTATAACTTGAAGATCTGAACTTGTAGTAGTCAAATACAGAACTTAAAATTGATAGCTTATAATTATAATTGCAAATTATAACTTGAAGATCTGAATTTGTAATAGGTAAATACAGAACTTCGAATTGTTAATTTCAAACTAAGATTGTAAATAATAATTTGAAGATCTGAACTTGTAATAGTCAAATACAGAACTTAGAATTGTTAAATACAAATTATTAGTGCAAATTATAACTTGAAGATCTGAACTTGTAATTGTCAAATACAGAACTTAAAATTGATAGCTTATAATTATAATTGCAAATTATAAGTTGAAGATCTGAACTTGTAATAGGTTAATACAGAACTTCGAATTGTTAATTTCAAACTAATTGTAATTAATAATTTGAAGATCTGAACTTGTAAAAGTCAAATACAGAACTTCGAATTGTTAAATACAAATTATTAGTGCAAATTATAACTAGAAGATCTGAACTTGTAATTGTCAAATACAGAACTTAAAATTGATAGCTTATAATTATAATTGCAAATTATAAGTTGAAGATCTGAACTTGTAATAGGTAAATACTGAACTTCGAATTTTTAATTTCAAACTAAGATTGTAATTAATAATTTGAAGATCTGAACTTGTAATAGTCAAATACAGAACTTCGAATTGTTAAATACAAATTATTACTGCAAATTATAACTTGAAGATCTGAACTTGTAATTGTCAAATACAACACTTAGAATTCATAACTTCAAATTATAATTGCAAATTATAACTTGAAGATCTGAACTTGTAATTGTTAAATACAGAACTTAGAATTCATATTTTCAAATTATGATTGTAAATAATAATTAGAAGATCTGAACTTGTAATAGTCAAATACAGAACTTCGAATTGTTAAATACAAATTATTAGTGCAAATAATAACTTGAAGACCTGAACTTGTAATTGTCTAATACAGAACTTAGAATTGATAGCTTAAAATTATAATTGCAAATTATAACTTGAAGATCTGAACTTGTAATTGTCAAATACAGAACTTAGAATTGATAGCTTATAATTATAATTGCAAATTATAACTTGAAGATCTGAACTTGTAATAGTGAATTACAGAACTTCTAATTGTTAATTTCAAACTAAGATTGTAATTAATAATTTGAAGATCTAAACTTGTAATAGTCAAATACAGAACTCCGAATTGTTAAATACAAATTATTAGTACAAATTATAACTTGAAGATCTGAACTTGTAATTGTCAAATACAGCACTTAGAATTCATAACTTCAAATTATGATTGCTAATTATAACTTGAAGATCTGAACATGAAATAGTCAAATACAGAACTTAGAATTGTAAAATTCAAATCATGATTGCAAATTATAACTTGAAGATCTGAACTTGTAATAGTCAAATACAGAACTTAAAATTGATAGCTTATAATTATAATTGCAAATTATAACTTGAAGATCTGAATTTGTAATAGGTAAATACAGAACTTATAATTGATAGCTTATAATTATAATTGCAAATTATAAGTTGAAGATCTGAACTTGTAATAGGTAAATACAGAACTTCGAATTGTTAATTTCAAACTAATTGTAATTAATAATTTGAAGATCTGAACTTGTAATAGTCAAATACAGAACTTCGAATTGTTAAATACAAATTATTAGTGCAAATTATAACTAGAAGATCTGAACTTGTAATTGTCAAATACAGAACTTAAAATTGATAGCTTATAATTATAATTGCAAATTATAAGTTGAAGATCTGAACTTGTAATAGGTAAATACTGAACTTCGAATTTTTAATTTCAAACTAAGATTGTAATTAATAATTTGAAGATCTGAACTTGTAATAGTCAAATACAGAACTTCGAATTGTTAAATACAAATTATTACTGCAAATTATAACTTGAAGATCTGAACTTGTAATTGTCAAATACAGCACTTAGAATTCATAACTTCAAATTATGATTGCAAATTATAACTTGAAGATCTGAACTTGTAATTGTTAAATACAGAACTTAGAATTCATAACTTCAAATTATGATTGTAAATAATAATTAGAAGATCTGAACTTGTAATAGTCAAATACAGAACTTCGAATTGTTAAATACAAATTATTAGTGCAAATAATAACTTGAAGACCTGAACTTGTAATTGTCTAATACAGAACTTAGAATTGATAGCTTAAAATTATAATTGCAAATTATAACTTGAAGATCTGAACTTGTAATAGTGAATTACAGAACTTCGAATTGTTAAATACAAATTATTAGTACAAATTATAACTTGAAGATCTGAACTGGTAATTGTCAAATACAGAACTTAAAATTGATAGCTTATAAGTATAATTGCAAATTATAACTAGAAGAAATGAACTTGTAATAGGTAAATACAGAACTTCGAATTGTTAATTTCAAACTAAGATTGCAAATTATAACTTGAAGATCTGAACTTGTAATTGTCAAATACAGAACTTAGAATTCATAACTTCAAATTATGATTGTAAATAATAATTAGAAGATCTGAACTTGTAATAGTCAAATACAGAACTTCGAATTGTTAAATACAAATTATTAGTGCAAATTATAACTTGAAGATCTCAACTTGTAATTGTCAAATACAGAACTTAGAATTCATAACTTCAAATTATGATTGTAAATAATAAGTAGAAGATCTGAACTTGTAATAGTCAAATACAGAACTTCGAATTGTTAAATACAAATTATTAGTGCAAATTATAACTTGAAGATCTGAACTTGTAATTGTCAAATACAGAACTTAGAATTGATAGCTTATAATTATAATTGCAAATTATAACTTGAAGATCTGAACTTGTAATAGTGAATTACAGAACTACTAATTGTTAATTTCAAACTAAGATTGTAATTAATAATTTGAAGATCTAAACTTGTAATAGTCAAATACAGAACTTAAAATTGATAGCTTATAATTATAATTGCAAATTATAACTTGAAGATCTGAATTTGTAATAGGTAAATACAGAACTTCGAATTGTTAATTTCAAACTAAGATTGTAAATAATAATTTGAAGATCTGAACTTGTAATAGTCAAATACAGAACTTAGAATTCATAACTTCTAATTATGATTGCAATTTATAACTTGAAGATCTGAACTTGTAATTGTAAAATACAGAACTAAGAATTAATAAATTCAAATTATGATTGTAAATAATAATTAGAAGATCTGAACTTGTAATAGTCAAATACAGAACTTCGAATTGTTAATTTCAAACTAAGATTGTAATTAATAATTTGAAGATCTGAACTTGTAATAGTCAAATACAGAACTTCGAATTGTTATATTCAAATTATTAGTGCACATTATAACTAGAAGATCTGAACTTGTAATTGTCAAATACAGCACTTAGAATTCATAACTTCAAATTATGATTGCAATTTATAACTTGAAGATCTGAACTTGTAATTGTAAAATACAGAACTAAGAATTCATAACTTCAAATTATGATTGTAAATAAGAATTGGAAGATCTGAACTTGTAATAGTCAAATACAGAACTTCGAATTGTTAAATACAAATTATTAGTGCAAATTATAACTTGAAGATCTGAACTTGTAATTGTCAAATACAGAACTTAGAATTCATAACTTCAAATTATGATTGCTAATTATAACTTGAAGATCTGACCTTGTAATAGTCAAATACAGAACTTAGAATTGTGAAATTACAATTAAGATTGCAAATTATAACTTGAAGTTCTGAACTTGTAATAGTCAAATACAGAACTTAAAATTGATAGCTTATAATTATAACTGCTAATTATAACTTGAAGATCTGAATTTGTAATAAGTAAATACAGAACTTCGAATTGTTAATTTCAAACTAAGATTGTAAATAATAATTTGAAGATCTGAACTTGTAATAGTCAAATACAGAACTTCGAATTGTTAAATACAAATTATTAGTGCAAATTATAACATGATGATCTGAACATGTAATTGTCAAATACAGAACTTAAAATTGATAGCTTATAATTATAATTTAAAATTATAAGTTGAAGATCTGAACTTGTAATAGGTAAATACAGAACTTCAAATTGTTAATTTCAAACTAAGATTGTAATTAATAATTTGAAGATCTGAACTTGTAATAGTCAAATACAGAACTTCGAATTGTTAAATACAAATTATTAGTGCAAATTATAACTTGAAGAACTGAACTTGTAATTATCAAATACAGCACTTGGAATTCATAACTTCAAATTATGATTGCAAATTATAACTTGAAGATCTGAACTTGTAATTGTCAAATACAGAACTTAGAATTCATAACTTCAAATTATGATTGTAAATAATAATTAGAAGATCTGAACTTGTAATAGTCAAATACAGAACTTCAAATTGTTAAATTCAAATTATTAGTGCAAATTATAACTTGAAGATCTGAACTTGTAATTGTCAAATACAGAACTTAGAATTGATAGCTTATAATTATAATTGCAAATTATAACTTGAAGAAGTGAACTTGTAATAGTCAATTACAGAACTTAGATTTGTTAAATACTAATTATTATTTCAAATTATAACTTGAAGATCTGAACTTGTATTTGTCAAATACAGAACTTAAAATTGATAGCTTATAAGTATAATTGCAAATTATAACTAGAAGATATGAACTTGTAATAGGTAAATACAGAACTTCGAATTGTTAATTTCAAACTAAGATTGCAAATTATAACTTGAAGATCTGAACTTGTAATTGTCAAATACAGAACTTAGAATTCATAACTTCAAATTATGATTGTAAATAATAATTAGAAGATCTGAACTTGTAATAGTCAAATACAGAACTTCGAATTGTTAAATACAAATTATTAGTGCAAATTATAACTTGAAGATCTGAACTTGTAATTGTCAAATACAGAACTTAGAATTCATAACTTCAAATTATGATTGTAAATAATAAGTAGAAGATCTGAACTTGTAATAGTCAAATACAGAACTTCGAATTGTTAAATACAAATTATTAGTGCAAATTATAACTTGAAGATCTGAACTTGTAATTGTCAAATACAGAACTTAAAATTGATAGCTTATAATTATAATTGCAAATTATAAGTTGAAGATCCGAACTTGTAATAGTCAAATTTAGAACTTCGAATTGTTAATTTCAAACTAAGATTGTAATTAATAATTTGAAGATCTGAACTTGTAATAGTCAAATACGGAACTTCGAATTGTTAAATACAAATTATTAGTGCAAATTATAACTAGAAGATCTGAACGTGTAATTATCAAATACAGCACTTGGAATTCATAACTTCAAATTATGATTGCAAATTATAACTTGAAGATCTGAACTTGTAATTGTCAAATACAGAACTTAGAATTCATAACTTCAAATTATGATTGTAAATAATAATTAGAAGATCTGAACTTGTAATAGTCAAATACAGAACTTCAAATTGTTAAATTTTTATTATTAGTGCAAATTATAACTTGAAGATCTGAACTTGTAATTGTCAAATACAGAACTTAGAATTGATAGCTTATAATTATAATTGCAAATTATAACTTGAAGAACTGAACTTGTAATAGTCAATTACAGAACTTAGATTTGTAAAATACTAATTATTATTTCAAATTATAACTTGAAGATCTGAACTTGTAATTGTCAAATACAGAACTTAAAATTGATAGCTTATAAGTATAATTGCAAATTATAACTAGAAGAAATGAACTTGTAATAGGTAAATACAGAACTTCGAATTGTTAATTTCAAACTAAGATTGCAAATTATAACTTGAAGATCTGAACTTGTAATTGTCAAATACAGAACTTAGAATTCATAACTTCAAATTATGATTGTAAATAATAATTAGAAGATCTGAACTTGTAATAGTCAAATACAGAACTTCGAATTGTTAAATACAAATTATTAGTGCAAATTATAACTTGAAGATCTCAACTTGTAATTGTCAAATACAGAACTTAGAATTCATAACTTCAAATTATGATTGTAAATAATAAGTAGAAGATCTGAACTTGTAATAGTCAAATACAGAACTTCGAATTGTTAAATACAAATTATTAGTGCAAATTATAACTTGAAGATCTGAACTTGTAATTGTCAAATACAGAACTTAGAATTGATAGCTTATAATTATAATTGCAAATTATAACTTGAAGATCTGAACTTGTAATAGTGAATTACAGAACTACTAATTGTTAATTTCAAACTAAGATTGTAATTAATAATTTGAAGATCTAAACTTGTAATAGTCAAATACAGAACTTAAAATTGATAGCTTATAATTATAATTGCAAATTATAACTTGAAGATCTGAATTCGTAATAGGTAAATACAGAACTTCGAATTGTTAATTTCAAACTAAGATTGTAAATAATAATTTGAAGATCTGAACTTGTAATAGTCAAATACAGAACTTAGAATTCATAACTTCTAATTATGATTGCAATTTATAACTTGAAGATCTGAACTTGTAATTGTAAAATACAGAACTAAGAATTAATAAATTCAAATTATGATTGTAAATAATAATTAGAAGATCTGAACTTGTAATAGTCAAATACAGAACTTCGAATTGTTAATTTCAAACTAAGATTGTAATTAATAATTTGAAGATCTGAACTTGTAATAGTCAAATACAGAACTTCGAATTGTTATATTCAAATTAATAGTGCACATTATAACTAGAAGATCTGAACTTGTAATTGTCAAATACAGCACTTAGAATTCATAACTTCAAATTATGATTGCAATTTATAACTTGAAGATCTGAACTTGTAATTGTAAAATACAGAACTAAGAATTCATAACTTCAAATTATGATTGTAAATAAGAATTGGAAGATCTGAACTTGTAATAGTCAAATACAGAACTTCGAATTGTTAAATACAAATTATTAGTGCAAATTATAACTTGAAGATCTGAACTTGTAATTGTCAAATACAGAACTTAGAATTCATAACTTCAAATTATGATTGCTGATTATAACTTGAAGATCTGACCTTGTAATAGTCAAATACAGAACTTAGAATTGTGAAATTACAATTAAGATTGCAAATTATAACTTGAAGATCTGAACTTGTAATAGTCAAATACAGAACTTAAAATTGATAGCTTATAATTATAACTGCTAATTATAACTTGAAGATCTGAATTTGTAATAAGTAAATACAGAACTTCGAATTGTTAATTTCAAACTAAGATTGTAAATAATAATTTGAAGATCTGAACTTGTAATAGTCAAATACAGAACTTCGAATTGTTAAATACAAATTATTAGTGCAAATTATAACATGAAGATCTGAACATGTAATTGTCAAATACAGAACTTAAAATTGATAGCTTATAATTATAATTTAAAATTATAAGTTGAAGATCTGAACTTGTAATAGGTAAATACAGAACTTCAAATTGTTAATTTCAAACTAAGATTGTAATTAATAATTTGAAGATCTGAACTTGTAATAGTCAAATACAGAACTTCGAATTGTTAAATACAAATTATTAGTGCAAATTATAACTTGAAGAACTGAACTTGTAATTATCAAATACAGCACTTGGAATTCATAACTTCAAATTATGATTGCAAATTATAACTTGAAGATCTGAACTTGTAATTGTCAAATACAGAACTTAGAATTCATAACTTCAAATTATGATTGTAAATAATAATTAGAAGATCTGAACTTGTAATAGTCAAATAGAGAACTTCAAATTGTTAAATTCAAATTATTAGTGCAAATTATAACTTGAAGATCTGAACTTGTAATTGTCAAATACAGAACTTAGAATTGATAGCTTATAATTATAATTGCAAATTATAACTTGAAGAAGTGAACTTGTAATAGTCAATTACAGAACTTAGATTTGTTAAATACTAATTATTATTTCAAATTATAACTTGAAGATCTGAACTTGTAATAGGTAAATACAGAACTTCGAATTGTTAATTTCAAACTAAGATTGCAAATTATAACTTGAAGATCTGAACTTGTAATTGTCAAATACAGAACTTAAAATTCATAACTTCAAATTATGATTGTAAATAATAATTAGAAGATCTGAACTTGTAATAGTCAAATACAGAACTTCGAATTGTTAAATACAAATTATTAGTGCAAATTATAACTTGAAGATCTGAACTTGTAATTGTCAAATACAGAACTTAGAATTCATAACTTCAAATTATGATTGTAAATAATAAGTAGAAGATCTGAACTTGTAATAGTCAAATACAGAACTTCGAATTGTTAAATACAAATTATTAGTGCAAATTATAACTTGAAGATCTGAACTTGTAATTGTCAAATACAGAACTTAAAATTGATAGCTTATAATTATAATTGCAAATTATAAGTTGAAGATCCGAACTTGTAATAGTCAAATTTAGAACTTCGAATTGTTAATTTCAAACTAAGATTGTAATTAATAATTTGAAGATCTGAACTTGTAATAGTCAAATACGGAACTTCGAATTGTTAAATACAAATTATTAGTGCAAATTATAACTAGAAGATCTGAACGTGTAATTATCAAATACAGCACTTGGAATTCATAACTTCAAATTATGATTGCAAATTATAACTTGAAGATCTGAACTTGTAATTGTCAAATACAGAACTTAGAATTCATAACTTCAAATTATGATTGTAAATAATAATTAGAAGATCTGAACTTGTAATAGTCAAATACAGAACTTCAAATTGTTAAATTCATATTATTAGTGCAAATTATAACTTGAAGATCTGAACTTGTAATTGTCAAATACAGAACTTAGAATTGATAGCTTATAATTATAATTGCAAATTATAACTTGAAGAACTGAAGTTGTAATAGTCAATTACAGAACTTAGATTTGTAAAATACTAATTATTATTTCAAATTATAACTTGAAGATCTGAACTTGTAATTGTCAAATACAGAACTTAAAATTGATAGCTTATAAGTATAATTGCAAATTATAACTAGAAGATATGAACTTGCAATAGGTAAATACAGAACTTCGAATTGTTAATTTCAAACTAAGATTGCAAATTATAACTTGTAGATCTGAACTTGTAATTGTCAAATACAGAACTTAGAATTCATAACTTCAAATTATGATTGTAAATAATAATTAGAAGATCTGAACTTGTAATAGTCAAATACAGAACTTCGAATTGTTAAATACAAATTATTAATGCAAATTATAACTTGAAGATCTGAACTTGTAATTGTCAAATACAGAACTTAGAATTCATAACTTCAAATTATGATTGTAAATAATAAGTAGAAGATCTGAACTTGTAATAGTCAAATACAGAACTTCGAATTGTAAATACAAATTATTAGTGCAAATTATAACTTGAAGATCTGAACTTGTAATTGTCAAATACAGAACTTAGAATTGATAGCTTATAATTATAATTGCAAATTATAACTTGAAGATCTGAACTTGTAATAGTGAATTACAGAACTTCTAATTGTTAATTTCAAACTAAGATTGTAATTAATAATTTGAAGATCTAAACTTGTAATAGTCAAATACAGAACTCCGAATTGTTAAATACAAATTATTAGTACAAATTATAACTTGAAGATCTGAACTTGTAATTGTCAAATACAGCACTTAGAATTCATAACTTCAAATTATGATTGCTAATTATAACTTGAAGATCTGAACATGAAATAGTCAAATACAGAACTTAGAATTGTAAAATTCAAATCATGATTGCAAATTATAACTTGAAGATCTGAACTTGTAATAGTCAAATACAGAACTTAAAATTGATAGCTTATAATTATAATTGCAAATTATAACTTGAAGATCTGAATTTGTAATAGGTAAATACAGAACTTATAATTGATAGCTTATAATTATAATTGCAAATTATAAGTTGAAGATCTGAACTTGTAATAGGTAAATACAGAACTTCGAATTGTTAATTTCAAACTAATTGTAATTAATAATTTGAAGATCTGAACTTGTAATAGTCAAATACAGAACTTCGAATTGTTAAATACAAATTATTAGTGCAAATTATAACTAGAAGATCTGAACTTGTAATTGTCAAATACAGAACTTAAAATTGATAGCTTATAATTATAATTGCAAATTATAAGTTGAAGATCTGAACTTGTAATAGGTAAATACTGAACTTCGAATTTTTAATTTCAAACTAAGATTGTAATTAATAATTTGAAGATCTGAACTTGTAATAGTCAAATACAGAACTTCGAATTGTTAAATACAAATTATTACTGCAAATTATAACTTGAAGATCTGAACTTGTAATTGTCAAATACAGCACTTAGAATTCATAACTTCAAATTATGATTGCAAATTATAACTTGAAGATCTGAACTTGTAATTGTTAAATACAGAACTTAGAATTCATAACTTCAAATTATGATTGTAAATAATAATTAGAAGATCTGAACTTGTAATAGTCAAATACAGAACTTCGAATTGTTAAATACAAATTATTAGTGCAAATTATAACTTGAAGACCTGAACTTGTAATTGTCTAATACAGAACTTAGAATTGATAGCTTAAAATTATAATTGCAAATTATAACTTGAAGATCTGAACTTGTAATAGTGAATTACAGAACTTCGAATTGTTAAATACAAATTATTAGTACAAATTATAACTTGAAGATCTGAACTTGTAATTGTCAAATACAGAACTTAAAATTGATAGCTTATAAGTATAATTGCAAATTATAACTAGAAGAAATGAACTTGTAATAGGTAAATACAGAACTTCGAATTGTTAATTTCAAACTAAGATTGCAAATTATAACTTGAAGATCTGAACTTGTAATTGTCAAATACAGAACTTAGAATTCATAACTTCAAATTATGATTGTAAATAATAATTAGAAGATCTGAACTTGTAATAGTCAAATACAGAACTTCGAATTGTTAAATACAAATTATTAGTGCAAATTATAACTTGAAGATCTCAACTTGTAATTGTCAAATACAGAACTTAGAATTCATAACTTCAAATTATGATTGTAAATAATAAGTAGAAGATCTGAACTTGTAATAGTCAAATACAGAACTTCGAATTGTTAAATACAAATTATTAGTGCAAATTATAACTTGAAGATCTGAACTTGTAATTGTCAAATACAGAACTTAGAATTGATAGCTTATAATTATAATTGCAAATTATAACTTGAAGATCTGAACTTGTAATAGTGAATTACAGAACTACTAATTGTTAATTTCAAACTAAGATTGTAATTAATAATTTGAAGATCTAAACTTGTAATAGTCAAATACAGAACTTAAAATTGATAGCTTATAATTATAATTGCAAATTATAACTTGAAGATCTGAATTTGTAATAGGTAAATACAGAACTTCGAATTGTTAATTTCAAACTAAGATTGTAAATAATAATTTGAAGATCTGAACTTGTAATAGTCAAATACAGAACTTAGAATTGTTAAATACAAATTATTAGTGCAAATTATAACTTGAAGATCTGAACTTGTAATTGTCAAATACAGCACTTAGAATTCATAACTTCAAATTATGATTGCTAATTATAACTTGAAGATCTGAACATGAAATAGTCAAATACAGAACTTAGAATTGTAAAATTCAAATCATGATTGCAAATTATAACTTGAAGATCTGAACTTGTAGTAGTCAAATACAGAACTTAAAATTGATAGCTTATAATTATAATTGCAAATTATAACTTGAAGATCTGAATTTGTAATAGGTAAATACAGAACTTCGAATTGTTAACTTCAAACTAAGATTGTAAATAATAATTTGAAGATCTGAACTTGTAATAGTCAAATACAGAACTTAGAATTGTTAAATACAAATTATTAGTGCAAATTATAACTTGAAGATCTGAACTTGTAATTGTCAAATACAGAACTTAAAATTGATAGCTTATAATTATAATTGCAAATTATAAGTTGAAGATCTGAACTTGTAATAGGTTAATACAGAACTTCGAATTGTTAATTTCAAACTAATTGTAATTAATAATTTGAAGATCTGAACTTGTAAAAGTCAAATACAGAACTTCGAATTGTTAAATACAAATTATTAGTGCAAATTATAACTAGAAGATCTGAACTTGTAATTGTCAAATACAGAACTTAAAATTGATAGCTTATAATTATAATTGCAAATTATAAGTTGAAGATCTGAACTTGTAATAGGTAAATACTGAACTTCGAATTTTTAATTTCAAACTAAGATTGTAATTAATAATTTGAAGATCTGAACTTGTAATAGTCAAATACAGAACTTCGAATTGTTAAATACAAATTATTACTGCAAATTATAACTTGAAGATCTGAACTTGTAATTGTCAAATACAACACTTAGAATTCATAACTTCAAATTATAATTGCAAATTATAACTTGAAGATCTGAACTTGTAATTGTTAAATACAGAACTTAGAATTCATATTTTCAAATTATGATTGTAAATAATAATTAGAAGATCTGAACTTGTAATAGTCAAATACAGAACTTCGAATTGTTAAATACAAATTATTAGTGCAAATAATAACTTGAAGACCTGAACTTGTAATTGTCTAATACAGAACTTAGAATTGATAGCTTAAAATTATAATTGCAAATTATAACTTGAAGATCTGAACTTGTAATAGTGAATTACAGAACTTCGAATTGTTAAATACAAATTATTAGTACAAATTATAACTTGAAGATCTGAACTTGTAATTGTCAAATACAGAACTTAAAATTGATAGCTTTAAATTATAATTGCAAATTATAACTAGAAGATCTGAACTTGTAATAGGTAAATACAGAACTTCGAATTGTTAATTTCAAACTAAGATTGTAAATAATAATTTGAAGATATGAACTTGTAATAGTCAAATACAGATCTTCGAATTGTTAAATACAAATTATTAGTGCAAATTATAACTTGAAAATCGGAACTTGTAATTGTCAAATACAGAACTTATAATTGATAGCTTATAATTATAATTGCAAATTATAAGTTGAAGATCTGAACTTGTAATAGGTAAATACAGAACTTCTAATTGTTAATTTCCAACTAATATTATAATTAATAATTTGAAGATCTGAACTTGAAATAGTCAAATTCAGAACTTAGAATTCATAACTTCAAATTATGATTGTAAATTATAACTTGAAGATCTGAACTTGTAATTGTAAAATACAGAACTAAGAATTCATAACTTCAAATTATGATTGTAAATAATAATTAGAAGATCTGAACTTGTAATAGTCAAATACAGAACTACGAATTGTTAAATACAAATTATTAGTGCAAATTATAACTTGAAGATCTGAACTTGTAATTGTCAAATACAGAACTTAGAATTCATAACTTCAAATTATGATTGCTAATTATAACTTGAAGATCTGAACTTGTAATAGTCAAATACAGAACTTAGAATTGGGAAATTCAAATTATGATTGCAAATTATAACTTGAAGATCTGAACTTGTAATAGTCAAATACAGAACTTAAAATTGATAGCTTATAATTATAATTGCAAATTATAACTTGAAGATCTGAATTTGTAATAGGTAAATACAGAACTTCGAATTGTTAATTTCAAACTAAGATTGTAAATAATAATTTGAAGATCTGAACTTGTAATAGTCAAATACAGAACTTCGAATTGTTAATTACAAACTAATATTGTAATTAATAATTTGAAGATCTGAACTTGTAATAGTCAAATACAGAACTTCAAATTGTTAAATTCAAATTATTAGTGCAAATTATAACTTGAAGATCTGAACTTGTAATTGTCAAATACAGAACTTAGAATTGATAGCTTATAATTATAATTGCAAATTATAACTTCAAGATCTGAACTTGTAATAGTCAATTACAGAACTTAGATTTGTTAAATACTAATTATTATTTCAAATTATAACTTGAAGATCTGAACTTGTAATTGTCAAATACTGAACTTAAAATTGATAGCTTATAAGTATAATTGCAAATTATAACTAGAAGATATGAACTTGTAATAGGTAAATACAGAACTTCGAATTTTTAATTTCAAACTAAGATTGCAAATTATAACTTGAAGATCTGAACTTGTAATTGTCAAATACAGAACTTAGAATTCATAACTTCAACTTATGATTGTAAATAATAATTAGAAGATCTGAACTTGTAATAGTCAAATACAGAACTTCGAATTGTTAAATACAAATTATTAGTGCAAATTATAACTTGAAGATCTGAACTTGTAATTGTCAAATACAGAACTTAGAATTCATAACTTCAAATTATGATTGTAAATAATAATTAGAAGATCTGAACTTGTAATAGTCAAATACAGAACTTCAAATTGTTAAATTCATATTATTAGTGCAAATTATAACTTGAAGATCTGAACTTGTAATTGTCAAATACAGAACTTAGAATTGATAGCTTATAATTATAATTGCAAATTATAACTTGAAGAACTGAAGTTGTAATAGTCAATTACAGAACTTAGATTTGTAAAATACTAATTATTATTTCAAATTATAACTTGAAGATCTGAACTTGTAATTGTCAAATACAGAACTTAAAATTGATAGCTTATAAGTATAATTGCAAATTATAACTAGAAGATATGAACTTGCAATAGGTAAATACAGAACTTCGAATTGTTAATTTCAAACTAAGATTGCAAATTATAACTTGTAGATCTGAACTTGTAATTGTCAAATACAGAACTTAGAATTCATAACTTCAAATTATGATTGTAAATAATAATTAGAAGATCTGAACTTGTAATAGTCAAATACAGAACTTCGAATTGTTAAATACAAATTATTAATGCAAATTATAACTTGAAGATCTGAACTTGTAATTGTCAAATACAGAACTTAGAATTCATAACTTCAAATTATGATTGTAAATAATAAGTAGAAGATCTGAACTTGTAATAGTCAAATACAGAACTTCGAATTGTAAATACAAATTATTAGTGCAAATTATAACTTGAAGATCTGAACTTGTAATTGTCAAATACAGAACTTAGAATTGATAGCTTATAATTATAATTGCAAATTATAACTTGAAGATCTGAACTTGTAATAGTGAATTACAGAACTTCTAATTGTTAATTTCAAACTAAGATTGTAATTAATAATTTGAAGATCTAAACTTGTAATAGTCAAATACAGAACTCCGAATTGTTAAATACAAATTATTAGTACAAATTATAACTTGAAGATCTGAACTTGTAATTGTCAAATACAGCACTTAGAATTCATAACTTCAAATTATGATTGCTAATTATAACTTGAAGATCTGAACATGAAATAGTCAAATACAGAACTTAGAATTGTAAAATTCAAATCATGATTGCAAATTATAACTTGAAGATCTGAACTTGTAATAGTCAAATACAGAACTTAAAATTGATAGCTTATAATTATAATTGCAAATTATAACTTGAAGATCTGAATTTGTAATAGGTAAATACAGAACTTATAATTGATAGCTTATAATTATAATTGCAAATTATAAGTTGAAGATCTGAACTTGTAATAGGTAAATACAGAACTTCGAATTGTTAATTTCAAACTAATTGTAATTAATAATTTGAAGATCTGAACTTGTAATAGTCAAATACAGAACTTCGAATTGTTAAATACAAATTATTAGTGCAAATTATAACTAGAAGATCTGAACTTGTAATTGTCAAATACAGAACTTAAAATTGATAGCTTATAATTATAATTGCAAATTATAAGTTGAAGATCTGAACTTGTAATAGGTAAATACTGAACTTCGAATTTTTAATTTCAAACTAAGATTGTAATTAATAATTTGAAGATCTGAACTTGTAATAGTCAAATACAGAACTTCGAATTGTTAAATACAAATTATTACTGCAAATTATAACTTGAAGATCTGAACTTGTAATTGTCAAATACAGCACTTAGAATTCATAACTTCAAATTATGATTGCAAATTATAACTTGAAGATCTGAACTTGTAATTGTTAAATACAGAACTTAGAATTCATAACTTCAAATTATGATTGTAAATAATAATTAGAAGATCTGAACTTGTAATAGTCAAATACAGAACTTCGAATTGTTAAATACAAATTATTAGTGCAAATTATAACTTGAAGACCTGAACTTGTAATTGTCTAATACAGAACTTAGAATTGATAGCTTAAAATTATAATTGCAAATTATAACTTGAAGATCTGAACTTGTAATAGTGAATTACAGAACTTCGAATTGTTAAATACAAATTATTAGTACAAATTATAACTTGAAGATCTGAACTTGTAATTGTCAAATACAGAACTTAAAATTGATAGCTTATAAGTATAATTGCAAATTATAACTAGAAGAAATGAACTTGTAATAGGTAAATACAGAACTTCGAATTGTTAATTTCAAACTAAGATTGCAAATTATAACTTGAAGATCTGAACTTGTAATTGTCAAATACAGAACTTAGAATTCATAACTTCAAATTATGATTGTAAATAATAATTAGAAGATCTGAACTTGTAATAGTCAAATACAGAACTTCGAATTGTTAAATACAAATTATTAGTGCAAATTATAACTTGAAGATCTCAACTTGTAATTGTCAAATACAGAACTTAGAATTCATAACTTCAAATTATGATTGTAAATAATAAGTAGAAGATCTGAACTTGTAATAGTCAAATACAGAACTTCGAATTGTTAAATACAAATTATTAGTGCAAATTATAACTTGAAGATCTGAACTTGTAATTGTCAAATACAGAACTTAGAATTGATAGCTTATAATTATAATTGCAAATTATAACTTGAAGATCTGAACTTGTAATAGTGAATTACAGAACTACTAATTGTTAATTTCAAACTAAGATTGTAATTAATAATTTGAAGATCTAAACTTGTAATAGTCAAATACAGAACTTAAAATTGATAGCTTATAATTATAATTGCAAATTATAACTTGAAGATCTGAATTTGTAATAGGTAAATACAGAACTTCGAATTGTTAATTTCAAACTAAGATTGTAAATAATAATTTGAAGATCTGAACTTGTAATAGTCAAATACAGAACTTAGAATTGTTAAATACAAATTATTAGTGCAAATTATAACTTGAAGATCTGAACTTGTAATTGTCAAATACAGCACTTAGAATTCATAACTTCAAATTATGATTGCTAATTATAACTTGAAGATCTGAACATGAAATAGTCAAATACAGAACTTAGAATTGTAAAATTCAAATCATGATTGCAAATTATAACTTGAAGATCTGAACTTGTAGTAGTCAAATACAGAACTTAAAATTGATAGCTTATAATTATAATTGCAAATTATAACTTGAAGATCTGAATTTGTAATAGGTAAATACAGAACTTCGAATTGTTAACTTCAAACTAAGATTGTAAATAATAATTTGAAGATCTGAACTTGTAATAGTCAAATACAGAACTTAGAATTGTTAAATACAAATTATTAGTGCAAATTATAACTTGAAGATCTGAACTTGTAATTGTCAAATACAGAACTTAAAATTGATAGCTTATAATTATAATTGCAAATTATAAGTTGAAGATCTGAACTTGTAATAGGTTAATACAGAACTTCGAATTGTTAATTTCAAACTAATTGTAATTAATAATTTGAAGATCTGAACTTGTAAAAGTCAAATACAGAACTTCGAATTGTTAAATACAAATTATTAGTGCAAATTATAACTAGAAGATCTGAACTTGTAATTGTCAAATACAGAACTTAAAATTGATAGCTTATAATTATAATTGCAAATTATAAGTTGAAGATCTGAACTTGTAATAGGTAAATACTGAACTTCGAATTTTTAATTTCAAACTAAGATTGTAATTAATAATTTGAAGATCTGAACTTGTAATAGTCAAATACAGAACTTCGAATTGTTAAATACAAATTATTACTGCAAATTATAACTTGAAGATCTGAACTTGTAATTGTCAAATACAACACTTAGAATTCATAACTTCAAATTATAATTGCAAATTATAACTTGAAGATCTGAACTTGTAATTGTTAAATACAGAACTTAGAATTCATATTTTCAAATTATGATTGTAAATAATAATTAGAAGATCTGAACTTGTAATAGTCAAATACAGAACTTCGAATTGTTAAATACAAATTATTAGTGCAAATAATAACTTGAAGACCTGAACTTGTAATTGTCTAATACAGAACTTAGAATTGATAGCTTAAAATTATAATTGCAAATTATAACTTGAAGATCTGAACTTGTAATAGTGAATTACAGAACTTCGAATTGTTAAATACAAATTATTAGTACAAATTATAACTTGAAGATCTGAACTTGTAATTGTCAAATACAGAACTTAAAATTGATAGCTTTAAATTATAATTGCAAATTATAACTAGAAGATCTGAACTTGTAATAGGTAAATACAGAACTTCGAATTGTTAATTTCAAACTAAGATTGTAAATAATAATTTGAAGATATGAACTTGTAATAGTCAAATACAGATCTTCGAATTGTTAAATACAAATTATTAGTGCAAATTATAACTTGAAAATCGGAACTTGTAATTGTCAAATACAGAACTTATAATTGATAGCTTATAATTATAATTGCAAATTATAAGTTGAAGATCTGAACTTGTAATAGGTAAATACAGAACTTCTAATTGTTAATTTCCAACTAATATTATAATTAATAATTTGAAGATCTGAACTTGAAATAGTCAAATTCAGAACTTAGAATTCATAACTTCAAATTATGATTGTAAATTATAACTTGAAGATCTGAACTTGTAATTGTAAAATACAGAACTAAGAATTCATAATTTCGAATTATGATTGTAAATAATAATTAGAAGATCTGAACTTGTAATAGTCAAATACAGAACTACGAATTGTTAAATACAAATTATTAGTGCAAATTATAACTTGAAGATCTGAACTTGTAATTGTCAAATACAGAACTTAGAATTCATAACTTCAAATTATGATTGCTAATTATAACTTGAAGATCTGAACTTGTAATAGTCAAATACAGAACTTAGAATTGGGAAATTCAAATTATGATTGCAAATTATAACTTGAAGATCTGAACTTGTAATAGTCAAATACAGAACTTAAAATTGATAGCTTATAATTATAATTGCAAATTATAACTTGAAGATCTGAATTTGTAATAGGTAAATACAGAACTTCGAATTGTTAATTTCAAACTAAGATTGTAAATAATAATTTGAAGATCTGAACTTGTAATAGTCAAATACAGAACTTCGAATTGTTAATTACAAACTAATATTGTAATTAATAATTTGAAGATCTGAACTTGTAATAGTCAAATACAGAACTTCAAATTGTTAAATTCAAATTATTAGTGCAAATTATAACTTGAAGATCTGAACTTGTAATTGTCAAATACAGAACTTAGAATTGATAGCTTATAATTATAATTGCAAATTATAACTTCAAGATCTGAACTTGTAATAGTCAATTACAGAACTTAGATTTGTTAAATACTAATTATTATTTCAAATTATAACTTGAAGATCTGAACTTGTAATTGTCAAATACTGAACTTAAAATTGATAGCTTATAAGTATAATTGCAAATTATAACTAGAAGATATGAACTTGTAATAGGTAAATACAGAACTTCGAATTTTTAATTTCAAACTAAGATTGCAAATTATAACTTGAAGATCTGAACTTGTAATTGTCAAATACAGAACTTAGAATTCATAACTTCAACTTATGATTGTAAATAATAATTAGAAGATCTGAACTTGTAATAGTCAAATACAGAACTTCGAATTGTTAAATACAAATTATTAGTGCAAATTATAACTTGAAGATCTGAACTTGTAATTGTCAAATACAGAACTTAGAATTCATAACTTCAAATTATGATTGTAAATAATAAGTAGAAGATCTGAACTTGTAATAGTCAAATACAGAACTTCGAATTGTTAAATACAAATTATTAGTGCAAATTATAACTTGAAGATCTGAACTTGTAATTGTCAAATACAGAACTTAAAATTGATAGCTTATAATTATAATTGCAAATTATAAGTTGAAGATCTGAACTAGTAATACGTAAATACTGAACTTCGAATTGTTAATTTCAAACTAAGATTGTAATTAATAATTTGAAGATCTGAACTTGTAATAGTCAAATACAGAACTTCGAATTGTTAAATACAAATTATTAGTGCAAATTATAACTTGAAGATCTGAACTTGTAATTGTCAAATACAGCACTTAGAATTCATAACTTCAAATTATGATTGCAAATTATAACTTGAAGATCTGAACTTGTAATTGTTAAATACAGAACTTAGAATTCATAACTTCTAATTATGATTGTAAATAATAATTAGAAGATCTGAACTTGTAATAGTCAAATACAGTACTTCGAATTGTTAAATACAAATTATTAGTGCAAATAATAACTTGAAGACCTGAACTTGTAATTGTCTAATACAGAACTTAGAATTGATAGCTTAAAATTATAATTGCAAATTATAACTTGAAGATCTGAACTTGTAATAGTGAATTACAGAACTTCGAATTGTTAAATTCAAATTATTAGTACAAATTATAACTTGAAGATCTGAACTTGTAATTGTCAAATACAGAACTTAAAATTGATAACTTTAAATTATAATTGCAAATTATAACTAGAAGATCTGAACTTGTAATAGGTAAATACAGAACTTCGAATTGTTAATTTCAAGCTAAGATTGTAAATAATAATTTGAAGATATGAACTTGTAATAGTCAAATACAGATCTTCGAATTGTTAAATACAAATTATTAGTGCAAATTATAACTTGAAAATCTGAACTTGTAATTGTCAAATACAGAACTTAAAATTGATAGCTTATAATTATAATTGCAAATTATAAGTTGAAGATCTGAACTTGTAATAGGTAAATACAGAACTACTAATTGTTAATTTCCAACTAATATTGTAATTAATAATTTGAAGATCTGAACTTGTAATAGTCAAATTCAGAACTTAGAATTCATAACTTCAAATTATGATTGCAAATTATAACTTGAAGATCTGAACTTGTAATTGTAAAATACAGAACTAAGAATTCATAACTTCAAATTATGATTGTAAATAATAATTAGAAGATCTGAACTTGTAATAGTCAAATACAGAACTACGAATTGTTAAATACAAATTATTAGTGCAAATTATAACTTGAAGATCTGAACTTGTAATTGTCAAATACAGAACTTGGAATTCATAACTTCAAATTATGATTGCTAATTATAACTTGAAGATCTGAACTTGTAATAGTCAAATACAGAACTTAGAATTGGGAAATTCAAATTATGATTGCAAATTATAACTTGAAGATCTGAACTTGTAATAGTCAAATACAGAACTTAAAATTGATAGCTTATAATTATAATTGCAAATTATAACTTGAAGATCTGAATTTGTAAAAGGTAAATACAGAACTTCGAATTGTTAATTTCAAACTAAGATTGTAAATAATAATTTGAAGATCTGAACTTGTAATAGTCAAATACAGAACTTCGAATTGTTAAATACAAATTATTAGTGCAAATTATAACTTGAAGATCTGAACTTGTAATTGTCAAATACTGAACTTAAAATTGATAGCTTATAATTATAATTGCAAATTATAAGTTGAAGATCTGAACTTGTAATAGGTAAATACAGAACTTCGAATTGTTAAATACAAATTATTAGTGCAAATTATAACTTGAAAATCTGAACTTGTAATTGTCAAATACAGAACCTAAAATTGATAGCTTTTAATTATAATTGCAAATTATAAGTTGAAGATCTGAATTTGTAATAGGTAAATACAGAACTTCGAATTGTTAATTTCAAACTAAGATTGTAAATAATAATTTGAAGATCTGAACTTGTAATAGTCAAATACAGAACTTAGAATTGTTAAATACAAATTAGTAGTGCAAATAATAACTTGAAGACCTGAACTTGTATTTGTCTAATACAGAACTTAGAATTGATAGCTTAAAATTATAATTGCAAATTATAACTTGAAGATCTGAACTTGTAATAGTGAATTCCAGAACTTCGAATTGTTAAATTCAAATTATTAGTACAAATTATAACTTGAAGATCTGAACTTGTAATTGTCAAATACAGAACTTAAAATTGATAGCTTTAAATTATAATTGCAAATTATAACTAGAAGATCTGAACTTGTAATAGGTAAATACAGAACTTCGAATTGTTAATTTCAAACTAAGATTGTAAATAATAATTTGAAGATATGAACTTGTAATAGTCAAATACAGATCTTCGAATTGTTAAATACAAATTATTAGTGCAAATTATAACTTGAAAATCTGAACTTGTAATTGTCAAATTCAGAACTTAAAATTGATAGCTTATAATTATAATTGCAAATTATAAGTTGAAGATCTGAACTTGTAATAGGTAAATACAGAACTTCTAATTGTTAATTTTCAACTAATATTGTAATTAATAATTTGAAGATCTGAACTTGTAATAGTCAAATTCAGAACTTAGAATTCATAACTTCAAATTATGATTGCAAATTATAACTTGAAGATCTGATCTTGTAATTGTAAAATACAGAACTAAGAATTCATAACTTCAAATTATGATTGTAAATAATAATTAGAAGATCTGAACTTGTAATAGTCAAATACAGAACTACGAATTGTTAAATACAAATTATTAGTGCAAATTATAACTTGAAGATCTGAACTTGTAATTGTCAAATACAGAACTTAGAATTCATAACTTCAAATTATGATTGCTAATTATAACTTGAAGATCTGAACTTGTAATAGTCAAATACAGAACTTAGAATTGGGAAATTCAAATTATGATTGCAAATTATAACTTGAAGATCTGAACTTGTAATAGTCAAATACAGAACTTAAAATTGATAGCTTATAATTATAATTGCAAATTATAACTTGAAGATCTGAATTTGTAATAGGTAAATACAGAACTTCGAATTGTTAATTTCAAACTAAGATTGTAAATAATAATTTGAAGATCTGAACTTGTAATAGTCAAATACAGAACTTCGAATTGTTAAATACAAATTATTAGTGCAAATTATAACTTGAAGATCTGAACTTGTAATTGTCAAATACAGAACTTAAAATTGATAGCTTATAATTATAATTGCAAATTATAAGTTGAAGATCTGAACTTGTAATAGGTAAATACAGAACTTCGAATTGTTAATTTCAAACTAGGATTGTAATTAATAATTTGAAGATCTGAACTTGCAATATTCAAATACAGAACTTCGAATTGTTAAATACAAATTATTAGTGCAAATTATAACTTGAAGATCTGAACTTGTAATTGTCAAATACAGAACTTAGAATTCATAACTTCAAATTATGATTGCTAACTATAACTTGAAGATCTGAACTTGAAATAGTCAAATACAGAACTTAAAATTGATAGCTTATAATTATAATTGCAAATTATAACTTGAAGATCTGAATTTGTAATAGGTAAATACAGAACTTCGAATTGTTAATTTCAAACTAAGATTGTAAATAATAATTTGAAGATCTGAACTTGTAATAGTCAAATACAGAACCTCGAATTGTTAAATACAAATTATTAGTGCAAATTATAACTTGAAGATCTGAACTTGTAATTGTCAAATACAGAACTTAAAATTGATAGCTTATAATTATAATTGCAAATTATAACTTGAAGATCTGAATTTGTAATAGGTAAATACAGAACTTCGAATTGTTAATTTCAAACTAAGGTTGTAAATAATAATTTGAAGATCTGAACTTGTAATAGTCAAATACAGAACTTCGAATTGTTAAATACAAATTATTAGTGCAAATTATAACCTGCAGATCTGAACTTGTAATTGTCAAATACAGAACTTAAAATTGATAGCTTATAATTATAATTGCAAATTATAAGTTGAAGATCTGAACTTGTAATAGGTAAATACAAAACTTCGAATTGTTAATTTCAAACTAAGATTGTAATTAATAATTTGAAGATCTGAACTTGTAATAGTCAAATACAGAACTTAGAATTGTAAAATTCAAATTATGATTGCAAATTATAACTTGAAGATCTGAACTTGTAATAGTCAAATACAGAACTTAAAATTGATAGCTAATAATTATAATTGCAAAGTATAACTTGAAGATCTGAATTTGTAATAGGAAAATACAGAACTTCGAATTGTTAATTTCAAACTAAGATTGTAAAAAATAATTAGAAGATCTGAACTTGTAATAGTCAAATAAGGTACTTCGAATTGTTAAATACAAATTATTAGTGCAAATTATAACTTGGAGATCTGAACTTGTAATTGTCAAATACAGAACTTAAAATTGATAGCTTATAATTATAATTGCAAATTATAAGTTGAAAATCTGAACTTGTAATAGGTAAATACAGAACTTCGAATTGTTAATTTCAAACTAAGATTGTAATTAATAATTTGAAGATCTAAACTTGTAATAGTCAAATACTAAACTTCGAATTGTTAAATACAAATTATAAGTGCAAATTATAACTTGAAGATCTCAACTTGTAATTGTCAAATAGAGAACTTAAAATTGATAGCTTATAATTATAATTGCAAATTATAAGTTGAAGATCTGAACTTGTAATAGGTAAATACTGAACTTCGAATTGTTAATTTCAAACTAAGATTGTAATTAATAATTTGAAGATCTGAACTTGTAATAGTCAAATACAGAACTTCGAATTGTTAAATACAAATTATTAGTGCAAATTATAACTTGAAGATCTGAACTTGTAATTGTCAAATACAGAACTTAGAATTCATAACTTCAAATTATGATTGCAAATTATAACTTGAAGATCTGAACTTGTATTAGTCAAATACAGAACTTAGAATTGTAAAATGCAAATTATGATTGCTAATTATAACTTGAAGATCTGAACTTGTAATAGTCAAATACAGAACTTAAAATTGATAGCTTATAATTATAATTGCAAATTATAAGTTGATGATCTGAACTTGTAATAGTCAAATACAGAACTTCGAATTGTCAATTTCAAACTAATATTGTAATTAATAATTTGAAGATCTGAACTTGTAATAGTCAAATACAGAACTTCAAATTGTTAAATTCAAATTATTAGTGCAAATTATAACTTGAAGATCTGAACTTGTAATTGTCTAATACAGAACTTAGAATTCATAACTTCAAATTATGATTGTAAATAATAATTAGAAGATCTGAACTTGTAATAGTCAAATACAGAACTTCGAATTGTTAAATACAAATTATTAGTGCAAATTATAACTTGAAGATCTGAACTTGTAATTGTCAAATACAGATCCTAGAATTGATAGCTTATAATTATAATTGCAAATTATAACTTGAAGATCTGAACTTGTAATAGTGAATTACAGAACTTCTAATTGTTAATTTCGAACTAAGATTGTAATTAATAATTTGAAGATCTAAACTAGTAATAGTCAAATACAGAACTCCGAATTGTTAAATACAAATTATTAGTGCAAATTATAACTTGAAGATCTGAACTTGTAATTGTCAAATACAGAACTTAGAATTCATAACTTCAAATTATGATTGTAAATAATAATTAGAAGATCTGAACTTGTAATAGTCAAATACAGAACTTCGAATTGTTAAATACAAATTATTAGTGCAAATTATAACTTGAAGATCTGAACTTGTAATTGTCAAATACAGAACTTAAAATTGATAGCTTATAATTATAATTGCAAATTATAAGTTGAAAATCTGAACTTGTAATAGGTAAATACAGAACTTCGAATTGTTAATTTCAAACTAAGATTGTAATTAATAATTTGAAGATCTAAACTTGTAATAGTCAAATACTAAACTTCGAATTGTTAAATACAAATTATAAGTGCAAATTATAACTTGAAGATCTCAACTTGTAATTGTCAAATAGAGAACTTAAAATTGATAGCTTATAATTATAATTGCAAATTATAAGTTGAAGATCTGAACTTGTAATAGGTAAATACTGAACTTCGAATTGTTAATTTCAAACTAAGATTGTAATTAATAATTTGAAGATCTGAACTTGTAATAGTCAAATACAGAACTTCGAATTGTTAAATACAAATTATTAGTGCAAATTATAACTTGAAGATCTGAACTTGTAATTGTCAAATACAGAACTTAGAATTCATAACTTCAAATTATGATTGCAAATTATAACTTGAAGATCTGAACTTGTATTAGTCAAATACAGAACTTAGAATTGTAAAATGCAAATTATGATTGCTAATTATAACTTGAAGATCTGAACTTGTAATAGTCAAATACAGAACTTAAAATTGATAGCTTATAATTATAATTGCAAATTATAAGTTGATGATCTGAACTTGTAATAGTCAAATACAGAACTTCGAATTGTCAATTTCAAACTAATATTGTAATTAATAATTTGAAGATCTGAACTTGTAATAGTCAAATACAGAACTTCAAATTGTTAAATTCAAATTATTAGTGCAAATTATAACTTGAAGATCTGAACTTGTAATTGTCTAATACAGAACTTAGAATTCATAACTTCAAATTATGATTGTAAATAATAATTAGAAGATCTGAACTTGTAATAGTCAAATACAGAACTTCGAATTGTTAAATACAAATTATTAGTGCAAATTATAACTTGAAGATCTGAACTTGTAATTGTCAAATACAGATCCTAGAATTGATAGCTTATAATTATAATTGCAAATTATAACTTGAAGATCTGAACTTGTAATAGTGAATTACAGAACTTCTAATTGTTAATTTCGAACTAAGATTGTAATTAATAATTTGAAGATCTAAACTAGTAATAGTCAAATACAGAACTCCGAATTGTTAAATACAAATTATTAGTGCAAATTATAACTTGAAGATCTGAACTTGTAATTGTCAAATACAGAACTTAGAATTCATAACTTCAAATTATGATTGTAAATAATAATTAGAAGATCTGAACTTGTAATAGTCAAATACAGAACTTCGAATTGTTAAATACAAATTATTAGTGCAAATTATAACTTGAAGATCTGAACTTGTAATTGTCAAATACAGAACTTAAAATTGATAGCTTATAATTATAATTGCAAATTATAAGTTGAAGATCTGAACTTGTAATAGATAAATACAGAACTGCGAATTGTTAATTTCAAACTAAGATTGTAATTAATAATTTGAAGATCTGAACTTGCAATAGTCGAATACTGAACTTCGAATTGTTAAATACAAATTATAATTGCAAATTATAACTAGAAGATCTGAACTTGTAATAGGTAAATACAGAACTTCAAATTGTTAATTTCAAACTACGATTGTAAATAATAGTTTGAAGATATGAACTTGTAATAGTCAAATACAGAACTTCAAATTGTTAAATTCAAATTATTAGTGCAAATTATAACTTGAAGATCTGAACTAGTAATTGTCAAATACAGAACTTAGAATTGATAGCTTATAATTATAATTACAAATTATAACTTGAAGAACTGAACTTGTAATAGTCAATTACAGAACTTAGATTTGTTAAATACTAATTATTACTTCAAATTATAACTTGTAGATCTGAACTTGTAATTATCAAATACAGAACTTAAAATTTATAGCTTATAAGTATAATTGCAAATTATAACTAGAAGATATGAACTTGTAATAGGTAAATACAGAACTTCGAATTGTTAATTTCAAACTAAGATTGCAAATTATAACTTGAAGATCTGAACTTGTAATTGTCAAATACAGAACTTAGAATTCATAACTTCAAATTATGATTGTAAATAATAAGTAGAAGATCTGAACTTGTAATAGTCAAATACAGAACTTCGAATTGTTAAATACAAATTATTAGTGCAAATTATAACTTGAAGATCTGAACTTGTAATTGTCAAATACAGAACTTAGAATTGATAGCTTATAATTATAATTGCAAATTATAACTTGAAGATCTGAATTTGTAATAGTGAATTACAGAACTTCTAATTGTTAATTTCAAACTAAGATTGTAATTAATAATTTGAAGATCTAAACTTGTAATAGTCAAATACAGAACTCCGAATTGTTAAATACAAATTATTAGTGCAAATTATAACTTGAAGATCTGAACTTGTAATTGTCAAATACAGCACTTAGAATTCATAACTTCAAATTATGATTGCTAATTATAACTTGAAGATCTGAACTTGAAATAGTCAAATACAGAACTTAGAATTGTAAAATTCAAATCATGATTGCAAATTATAACTTGAAGATCTGAACTTGTAATAGTCAAATACAGAACTTAAAATTGATAGCTTATAATTATAATTGCAAATTATAACTTGAAGATCTGAATTTGAAATAGGTAAATACAGAACTTCGAATTGTTAATTTCAAACTAAGATTGTAAATAATAATTTGAAGATCTGAACTTGTAATAGTCAAATACAGAACTTCGAATTGTTAAATACAAATTATTAGTGCAAATTATAACTTGAAGATCTGAACTTGTAATTGTCAAATACAGCACTTAGAATTCATAACTTCAAATTATGATTGCAAATTATAACTTGAAGATCTGAACTTGTAATTGTTAAATACAGAACTTAGAATTCATAACTTCAAATTATGATTGTAAATAATAATTAGAAGATCTGAACTTGTAATAGTCAAATACAGAACTTCGAATTGTTAAATACAAATTATTAGTGCAAATTATAACTTGTAAATCTGAACTTGTAATTGTCAAATACAGAACTTAAAATTGATAGCTTATAATTATAATTGCAAATTATAAGTTGAAGATCTGAACTTGTAATAGGTAAATACGGAACTTCTAATTGTTAATTTCCAACTAATATTGTAATTAATAATTAGAAGATCTGAACTTGTAATAGTCAAATTCAGAACTTAGAATTCATAACTTCAAATTATGATAACAAATTATAACTTGAAGATCTGAACTTGTAACTGTAAAATACAGAACTAAGAATTCATAACTTCAAATTATGATTGTAAATAATAATTAGAAGATCTGAACTTGTAATGGTCAAATACAGAACTACGAATTGTTAAATACAAATTAATAGTGCAAATTATAACTTGAAGATCTGAACTTGTAATTGTCAAATACAGAACTTAGAATTCATAACTTCAAATTATGACTGCTAATTATAACTTGAAGATCTGAACTTGTAATAGTAAAATAAGGAACTTAGAATTGGGAAATTCAAATTATGATTGCAAATTATAACTTGAAGATCTGAACTTGTAATAGTCAAATACAGAACTTAAAATTGATAGCTTATAATTATAATTGCAAATTATAACTTGAAGATCTGAATTTGTAATAAAAAATCCAGAACTTCGAATTGTTAATTTCAAACTAAGATTGTAAATAATAATTTGAAGATCTGAACTTGTAATAGTCAAATACAGAACTTCGAATTGTTAAATACAAATTATTAGTGCAAATTATAACTTGAAGATCTGAACTTGTAATTGTCAAATACAGAACTTAAAATTGATAGCTTATAATTATAATTGCAAATTATAAGTTGAAGATCTGAACTTGTAATAGGTAAATTCAGAACTTCGAATTGTTAATTTCAAACTAGGATTGTAATTAATAATTTGAAGATCTGAACTTGCAATAGTCAAATACAGAACTTCGAATTGTTAAATACAAATTATTAGTGCAAATTATAACTTGAAGATCTGAACTTGTAATTGTCAAATACAGAACCCCGAATTCATAACTTCAAATTATGATTGCTAACTATAACTTGAAGATCTGAACTTGAAATAGTCAAATACAGAACTTAGAATAGTAAAATTCAAATTATAATTCCAATTATAACTTGAAGATCTGAACTTGTAATAGTCAAATACAGAACTTAAAATTGATAGCTTATAATTATAATTGCAAATTATAACTTGAAGATCTGAATTTGTAATAGGTAAATACAGAACTTCGAATTGTTAATTTCAAACTAAGATTGTAAAAAATAATTTAAAGATCTGAACTTGTAATAGTCAAATACAGAACTCCGAATTGTTAAATACAAATTATTAGTGCAAATTATAACTTGAAGATCTGAACTTGTAATTGTCAAATACAGAACTTAGAATTCATAACTTCAAATTATGATTGTAAATAATAATTAGAAGATCTGAACTTGTAATAGTCAAATACAGAACTTCGAATTGTTAAATACAAATTATTAGTGCAAATTATAACTTGAAGATCTGAACTTGTAATTGTCAAATACAGAACTTAGAATTCATAACTTCAAATTATGATTGTAAATAATAATTAGAAGATCTGAACTTGTAATAGTCAAATACAGAACTTCGAATTGTTAAATACAAATTATTAGTGCAAATTATAACTTGAAGATCTGAACTTGTAATAGTCAATTACAGAACTTAGATTTGTTAAATACTAATTATTATTTCAAATTATAACTTGAAGATCTGAACTTGTAATAGGTAAATACAAAACTTCGAATTGTTAATTTCAAACTAAGATTGTAATTAATAATTTGTAGATCTGAACTTGTAATAGTCAAATACAGAACTTAGAATTGTAAAATTCAAATTATGATTGCAAATTATAACTTGAAGATCTGAACTTGTAATAGTCAAATACAGAACTTAAAATTGATAGCTAATAATTATAATTGCAAATTATACCTTGAAGATCTGAATTTGTAATAGGTAAATACAGAACTTCGAATTGTTAATTTCAAACTAAGATTGTAAAGAATAATTTGAAGATCTGAACTTGTAATAGTCAAATAAGGTACTTCGAATTGTTAAATACAAATTATTAGTGCAAATTATAACTTGGAGATCTGAACTTGTAATTGTCAAATACAGAACTTAAAATTGATAGCTTATAATTATAATTGCAAATTATAAGTTGAAAATCTGAACTTGTAATAGGTAAATACAGAACTTCGAATTGTTAATTTCAAACTAAGATTGTAATTAATAATTTGAAGATCTAAACTTGTAATAGTCAAATACTGAACTTCGAATTATTAAATACTAATTATAAGTGCAAATTATAACTTGAAGATCTGAACTTGTAATTGTCAAATAGAGAACTTAAAATTGATAGCTTATAATTATAATTGCAAATTATAAGTTGAAGATCTGAACTTGTAATAAGTAAATACTGAACTTCGAATTGTTAATTTCAAACTAAGATTGTAATTAATAATTTGAAGATCTGAACTTGTAATAGTCAAATACAGAACTTCGAATTGTTAAATACATATTATAATTGCAAATTATAACTTGAAGATCTGAACTTGTAATAGTCAATTACAGAACTTAGATTTGTTAAATACTAATTATTATTTCAAATTATAACTTGAAGATCTGAACTTGTAATTGTCAAATACAGAACTTAAAATTGATAGCTTATAAGTATAATTGCAAATTATAACTAGAAGATATGAACTTGTAATAGGTAAATACAGAACTTCGAATTGTTAATTTCAAACTAAGATTGTAAAAAATAATTTGAAGATCTGAACTTGTAATAGTCAAATAAGGAACTTAGAATTGTTAAATACAAATTATTAGTGCAAATTATAACTTGGAGATCTGAACTTGTAATTGTCAAATACAGAACTTAAAATTGATAGCTTATAATTATAATTGCAAATTATAAGTTGAAAATCTGAACTTGTAATAGGTAAATACAGAACTTCGAATTGTTAATTTCAAACTAAGATTGTAATTAATAATTTGAAGATCTAAACTTGTAATAGTCAAATACTGAACTTCGAATTGTTAAATACAAATTATAAGTGCAAATTATAACTTGAAGATCTCAACTTGTAATTGTCAAATAGAGAACTTAAAATTGATAGCTTATAATTATAATTGCAAATTATAAGTTGAAGATCTGAACTTGTAATAGGTAAATAGTGAACTTCGAATTGTTAATTTCAAACTAAGATTGTAATTAATAATTTAAAGATCTGAACTTGTAATAGTCAAATACAGAACTCCGAATTGTTAAATACAAATTATTAGTGCAAATTATAACTTGAAGATCTGAACTTGTAATTGTCAAATACAGAACTTAGAATTCATAACTTCAAATTATGATTGTAAATAATAATTAGAAGATCTGAACTTGTAATAGTCAAATACAGAACTTCGAATTGTTAAATACCAATTATTAGTGCAAATTATAACTTGAAGATCTGAACTTGTAATTGTCAAATACAGAACTTAGCATTCATAACTTCAAATTATGATTGTAAATAATAATTAGAAGATCTGAACTTGTAATAGTCAAATACAGAACTTCGAATTGTTAAATACAAATTATTAGTGCAAATTATAACTTGAAGATCTGAACTTGTAATAGTCAATTACAGAACTTAGATTTGTTAAATACTAATTATTATTTCAAATTATAACTTGAAGATCTGAACTTGTAATTGTCAAATACAGAACTTAAAATTGATAGCTTATAAGTATAATTGCAAATTATAACTAGAAGATATGAACTTGTAATAGGTAAATACAGAACTTCGTATTGTTAATTTCAAACTAAGATTGTAATTAATAATTTGAAGATCTAAACTTGTAATAGTCAAATACTGAACTTCGAATTGTTAAATACAAATTATAAGTGCAAATTATAACTTGAAGATCTGAACTAGTAATTGTCAAATACAGAACTTAGAATTCATAACTTCTAATTATGATTGTAAATAATAAGTAGAAGATCTGAACTAGTAATAGTCAAATACAGAACTTCGAATTGTTAAATACAAATTATTAGTGCAAATTATAACTTGAAGATCTGAACTTGTCATTGTCAAATACAGAAGTTAACATTGATAGCTTATAATTATAATTGCAAATTATAACTTGAAGTTCTGAACATGTAATAAAGAATTACAGAACTTAGATTTGTTAAATCCTAATTATTATTTCTAATTATAACTTGAAGATCTGAACTTGTATTTGTCAAATACAGAACTTAGAATTCATAACTTCAAATTATTATTGCTAATTATAACTTGAAGATCTGAACTTGTAATTGTCAAATTCAGAACTTAAAATTGATAGCTTAAAATTATAATTGCAAATTATAACTTGAAGATCTGAACATGTAATTGTGAATTACAGAACTTAGCTTTGTTAAAAACTAATTATTATTTCAAATTATAAGTTGAAGATCTGAACTTGTAATAGGTAAATACAGAACTTGGAATTGTTAATTTCAAACTAAGATTGTAAATAAGAATTTGAAGATCTGAACTTGTAATAGTCAAATGCAGAACTTCGAATTGTTAAATACAAATTATTAGTGCAAATTATAACTTGAAGATCTGAACTTGTAATTATCAAATACAGAACTTAGAATTGATAGATTATAATTATAATTGCAAATTATAACTTGAAGATCTGAACATGTAATTGTGAATTACAGAACTTAGCTTTGTTAAATACTAATTATTATTTCAAATTATAACTTGAAGATCTGAACTTGTAATTGTCAAATACAGAACTTAAAATTGATAGCTTATAATTATAATTGCAAATTATAACTTGAAGATCTGAACTTGTAATAGGTAAATACAGAACTTCGAATTGTTAATTTCAAACTAAGATTGTAATTAATAATTTGAAGATCTGAACTTGTAATAGTCAAATATAGAACTTCGAATTGTTAAATACAAATTATTAGTGCAAATTATAACTTGAAGATCTGAATTTGTAATTGTCAAATACAGCACTTAGAATTCATAACTTCAAATTATGATTGCTAATTATAACTTGAAGATCTGAACTAGTAATTGTCAAATACAGAACTTAGAATTCATAACTTCTAATTATGATTGTAAATAATAAGTAGAAGATCTGAACTAGTAATAGTCAAATACAGAACTTCGAATTGTTAAATACAAATTATTAGTGCAAATTATAACTTGAAGATCTGAACTTGTCATTGTCAAATACAGAAGTTAACATTGATAGCTTATAATTATAATTACAAATTATAACTTGCAGATCTGAACATGTAATAGTGAATTACAGAACTTAGATTTGTTAAATCCTAATTATTATTTCTAATTATAACTTGAAGATCTGAACTTGTAATTGTCAAATACAGAACTTAAAATTGATAGCTTATAATTATAATTGCAAATTATAACTTGAAGATCTGAAATTGTAATAGGTAAATACAGAACTTTGAATTGTTAATTTCAAACTAAGATTGTAAATAATAATTTGAAGATCTGAACTTTTAATAGTGAATTACAGAACTTAGATTTGTTAAATACTAATTATTATATCAAATTATAACTTGAAGATCTGAACTTGTAATTGTCAAATACAGAACTTAAAATTGATAGCTTATAATTATAATTGAAAATTATAACTTGAAGATCTGAACTTGTAATTGTCAAATACAGAACTTAGAATTCATAACTTCTAAGTATGATTGTAAATAATAATTAGAAGATCTGAACTAGTAATAGGCAAATACAGAACTTCGAATTGTTAAATACAAATTATTAGTGCAAATTATAACTTGAAGATCTGAACTTGTCATTGTCAAATACAGAACTTAAAATTGATAGCTTATAATTATAATTGCAAATTATAACTTGAAGATCTGAACTTGTAATAAATAAATACAGAACTTCGAATTGTTAATTTCAAACTAAGATTGTAATTAATAATTTGAAGATCTGAACTTGTAATAGTCAAATATAGAACTTCGAATTGTTAAATACAAATTATTAGTGCAAATTATAACTTGAAGATCTGAATTTGTAATTGTCAAATACAGCACTTAGAATTCATAACTTCAAATTATGATTGCTAATTATAACTTGAAGATCTGAACTAGTAATTGTCAAATACAGAACTTAGAATTCATAACCTCTAATTATGATTGTAAATAATAAGTAGAAGATCTGAACTAGTAATAGTCAAATACAGAACTTCGAATTGTTAAATACAAATTATTAGTGCAAATTATAACTTGAAGATCTGAACTTGTCATTGTCAAATACAGAAGTTAACATTGATAGCTTATAATTATAATTACAAATTATAACTTGCAGATCTGAACATGTAATAGTGAATTACAGAACTTAGATTTGTTAAATCCTAATTATTATTTCTAATTATAACTTGAAGATCTGAACTTGTAATTGTCAAATACAGAACTTAAAATTGATAGCTTATAATTATAATTGCAAATTATAACTTGAAGATCTGAAATTGTAATAGGTAAATACAGAACTTTGAATTGTTAATTTCAAACTAAGATTGTAAATAATAATTTGAAGATCTGAACTTTTAATAGTGAATTACAGAACTTAGATTTGTTAAATACTAATTATTATATCAAATTATAACTTGAAGATCTGAACTTGTAATTGTCAAATACAGAACTTAAAATTGATAGCTTATAATTATAATTGAAAATTATAACTTGAAGATCTGAACTTGTAATTGTCAAATACAGAACTTAGAATTCATAACTTCTAAGTATGATTGTAAATAATAATTAGAAGATCTGAACTAGTAATAGGCAAATACAGAACTTCGAATTGTTAAATACAAATTATTAGTGCAAATTATAACTTGAAGATCTGAACTTGTCATTGTCAAATACAGAAGATAACATTGATAGCTTATAATTATAATTGCAAATTATAACTTGCAGATCTGAACATGTAATAGTGAATTACAGAACTTAGATTTGTTAAATCCTAATTATTATTTCTAATTATAACTTGAAGATCTGAACTTGTAATTGTCAAATACAGAACTTAAAATTGATAGCTTATAATTATAATTGCAAATTATAACTTGAAGATCTGAAATTGTAATAGGTAAATACAGAACTTTGAATTGTTAATTTCAAACTAAGATTGTAAATAATAATTAGAAGATCTGAACTTGTAATAGTGAATAACAGAACTTAGATTTGTTAAATACTAATTATTATATCAAATTATAACTTGAAGATCTGAACTTGTAATTGTCAAATACAGAACTTAAAATTGATAGCTTATAATTATAATTGAAAATTATAACTTGAAGATCGGAACTTGTAATAGGTAAATACAGAACTTCGAATTGTTAATTTGAAACTAAGATTGTAAATATTAATTTGAAAATCTGAACTTGTAATAGTCAAATGCAGACCTTCGAATTGTTAAATACAAATTATTAGTGTAAATTATAAGTGTAAATTATAAAATTGATAGCTTAAAATTATAATTGCAAATTATAACTTGAAGATCTGAACATGTAATTGTGAATTACAGAACTTAGCTTTGTTAAATACTAATTATTATTTCAAATTATAAGTTGAAGATCTGAACTTGTAATAGGTAAATACAGAACTTGGAATTGTTAATTTCAAACTAAGATTGTAAATAAGAATTTGAAGATCTGAACTTGTAATAGTCAAATGCAGAACTTCGAATTGTTAAATACAAATTATTAGTGCAAATTATAACTTGAAGATCTGAACTTGTAATTATCAAATACAGAACTTAGAATTGATAGATTATAATTATAATTGCAAATTATAACTTGAAGATCTGAACATGTAATTGTGAATTACAGAACTTAGCTTTGTTAAATACTAATTATTATTTCAAATTATAACTTGAAGATCTGAACTTGTAATAGTCAAATACAGAACTTAAAATTGATAGCTTATAATTATAATTGCAAATTATAACTTGAAGATCTGAATTTGTAATAGGTAAATACAGAACTTCGAATTGTTAATTTCAAACTAAGATTGTAAATAATAATTTGAAGATCTGAACTTGTAATAGTCAAATACAGAACTTCTAATTGTTAAATACAAATTATTAGTGCAAATTATAACTTGAAGATCTGAACTTGTAATTGTCAAATACAGAACTTAAAATTGATAGCTTATAATTATAATTGCAAATTATAACTTGAAGATCTGAATTTGTAATAGGTAAATACAGAACTTCGAATTGTTAATTTCAAGCTAAGACTGTAAATAATAATTTGAAGATCTGAACTTGTAATAGTCAAATATAGAACTTCGAATTGTTAAATACAAATTATTAGTGCAAATTATAACTTAAAGATCTGAATTTGTAATTGTCAAATACAGCACTTAGAATTCATAACTTCAAATTTTGATTGCAAATTATAACTTTAAGATCTGAACTAGTAATTGTCAAATACAGAACTTAGAATTCATAACTTCTAATTATGATTGTAAATAATAAGTAGAAGATCTGAACTAGTAATAGTCAAATACAGAACTTCGAATTGTTAAATACAAATTATTAGTGCAAATTATAACTTGAAGATCTGAACTTGTCATTGTCAAATACAGAAGTTAACATTGATAGCTTATAATTATAATTGCAAATTATAACTTGAAGATCTGAACATGTAATAAAGAATTACAGAACTTAGATTTGTTAAATCCTAATTATTATTTCTAATTATAACTTGAAGATCTGAACTTGTAATTGTCAAATACAGAACTTAGAATTCATAACTTCAAATTATTATTGCTAATTATAACTTGAAGATCTGAACTAGTAATAGGCAAATACAGAACTTCGAATTGTTAAATACAAATTATTAGTGCAAATTATAACTTGAAGATCTGAACTTGTCATTGTCAAATACAGAAGATAACATTGATAGCTTATAATTATAATTGCAAATTATAACTTGCAGATCTGAACATGTAATAGTGAATTACAGAACTTAGATTTGTTAAATCCTAATTATTATTTCTAATTATAACTTGAAGATCTGAACTTGTAATTGTCAAATACAGAACTTAAAATTGATAGCTTATAATTATAATTGCAAATTATAACTTGAAGATCTGAAATTGTAATAGGTAAATACAGAACTTTGAATTGTTAATTTCAAACTAAGATTGTAAATAATAATTAGAAGATCTGAACTTGTAATAGTGAATAACAGAACTTAGATTTGTTAAATACTAATTATTATATCAAATTATAACTTGAAGATCTGAACTTGTAATTGTCAAATACAGAACTTAAAATTGATAACTTAAAATTGATTAAAATTGATAGTAATTGTCAAATACAGAACTTAGAATTCATAACTTCTAATTATGATTGTAAATAATAAGTAGAAGATCTGAACTAGTAATAGTCAAATACAGAACTTCGAATTGTTAAATACAAATTATTAGTGCAAATTATAACTTGAAGATCTGAACTTGTCATTGTCAACTACAGAAGTTAACATTGATAGCTTATAATTATAATTACAAATTATAACTTGCAGATCTGAACATGTAATAGTGAATTACAGAACTTAGATTTGTTAAATCCTAATTATTATTTCTAATTATAACTTGAAGATCTGAACTTGTAATTGTCAAATACAGAACTTAAAATTGATAGCTTATAATTATAATTGCAAATTTTAACTTGAAAATCTGAAATTGTAATAGGTAAATACAGAACTTTGAATTGTTAATTTCAAACTAAGATTGTAAATAATAATTTGAAGATCTGAACTTTTAATAGTGAATTACAGAACTTAGATTTGTTAAATACTAATTATTATATCAAATTATAACTTGAAGATCTGAACTTGTAATTGTCAAATACAGAACTTAAAATTGATAGCTTATAATTATAATTGAAAATTATAACTTGCAGATCTGAACTTGTAATTGTCAAATACAGAACTTAGAATTCATAACTTCTAAGTATGATTGTAAATAATAATTAGAAGATCTGAACTAGTAATAGGCAAATACAGAACTTCGAATTGTTAAATACAAATTATTAGTGCAAATTATAACTTGAAGATCTGAACTTGTCATTGTCAAATACAGAAGATAACATTGATAGCTTATAATTATAATTGCAAATTATAACTTGCAGATCTGAACATGTAATAGTGAATTACAGAACTTAGATTTGTTAAATCCTAATTATTATTTCTAATTATAACTTGAAGATCTGAACTTGTAATTGTCAAATACAGAACTTAAAATTGATAGCTTATAATTATAATTGCAAATTATAACTTGAAGATCTGAAATTGTAATAGGTAAATACAGAACTTTGAATTGTTAATTTCAAACTAAGATTGTAAATAATAATTAGAAGATCTGAACTTGTAATAGTGAATAACAGAACTTAGATTTGTTAAATACTAATTATTATATCAAATTATAACTTGAAGATCTGAACTTGTAATTGTCAAATACAGAACTTAAAATTGATAGCTTATAATTATAATTGAAAATTATAACTTGAAGATCGGAACTTGTAATAGGTAAATACAGAACTTCGAATTGTTAATTTGAACCTAAGATTGTAAATATTAATTTGAAAATCTGAACTTGTAATAGTCAAATGCAGACCTTCGAATTGTTAAATACAAATTATTAGTGTAAATAATAAGTAGAAGATCTGAACTAGTAATAGTCAAATACAGAACTTCGAATTGTTAAATACAAATTATTAGTGCAAATTATAACTTGAAGATCTGAACTTGTCATTGTCAACTACAGAAGTTAACATTGATAGCTTATAATTATAATTACAAATTATAACTTGCAGATCTGAACATGTAATAGTGAATTACAGAACTTAGATTTGTTAAATCCTAATTATTATTTCTAATTATAACTTGAAGATCTGAACTTGTAATTGTCAAATACAGAACTTAAAATTGATAGCTTATAATTATAATTGCAAATTATAACTTGAAGATCTGAAATTGTAATAGGTAAATACAGAACTTTGAATTGTTAATTTCAAACTAAGATTGTAAATAATAATTTGAAGATCTGAACTTTTAATAGTGAATTACAGAACTTAGATTTGTTAAATACTAATTATTATATCAAATTATAACTTGAAGATCTGAACTTGTAATTGTCAAATACAGAACTTAAAATTGATAGCTTATAATTATAATTGAAAATTATAACTTGCAGATCTGAACTTGTAATTGTCAAATACAGAACTTAGAATTCATAACTTCTAAGTATGATTGTAAATAATAATTAGAAGATCTGAACTAGTAATAGGCAAATACAGAACTTCGAATTGTTAAATACAAATTATTAGTGCAAATTATAACTTGAAGATCTGAACTTGTCATTGTCAAATACAGAAGATAACATTGATAGCTTATAATTATAATTGCAAATTATAACTTGCAGATCTGAACATGTAATAGTGAATTACAGAACTTAGATTTGTTAAATCCTAATTATTATTTCTAATTATAACTTGAAGATCTGAACTTGTAATTGTCAAATACAGAACTTAAAATTGATAGCTTATAATTATAATTGCAAATTATAACTTGAAGATCTGAAATTGTAATAGGTAAATACAGAACTTTGAATTGTTAATTTCAAACTAAGATTGTAAATAATAATTAGAAGATCTGAACTTGTAATAGTGAATAACAGAACTTAGATTTGTTAAATACTAATTATTATATCAAATTATAACTTGAAGATCTGAACTTGTAATTGTCAAATACAGAACTTAAAATTGATAGCTAATAATTATAATTGCAAATTATAACTTGAAGATCTGAATTTGTAATAGGTAAATACAGAACTTCGAATTGTTAATTTCAAACTAAGATTGTAAAAAATAATTTGACGATCTGAACTTGTAATAGTCAAATACTGAACTTCGAATTGTTAAATACAAATTATTAGTACAAATTATAACTTGAAGATCTGAACTTGTAATTGTCAAATAGAGAACTTAAAATTGATAGCTTATAATTATGATTGCAAATTATAAGTTGAAGATCTGAACTTGTAATAGGTAAATACAGAACTTCGAATTGTTAATTTCAAACTAAGATTGTAATTAATAATTTGTAGATCTGAACTTGTAATAGTCAAATACAGAACTTCGAATTGTTAAATACAAATTATTAGTGCAAATTATAACTTCAAGATCTGAACTTGTAATTGTCAAATACAGAACTTAAAATTGATAGCTTATAATTATAATTGCAAATTATAAGTTGAAGATCTGAACTTGTAATAGGTAAATACAGAACTTCGAATTGTTAATTTCAAACTAAGATTGTAATTAGGAATTTGAAGATCTGAACTTGTAATAGTCAAATACAGAACTTCGAATTGTTAAATACAAATTTTAGTGCAAATTATAACTTGAAGATCTGAACTTGTAATTATCAAATACAGAACTTAGAATTGATAGCTTATAATTATAATTGCAAATTATAACTTGAAGATCTGAACATGTAATTGTGAATTACAGAACTTAGCTTTGTTAAATACTAATTATTATTTCAAATTATAACTTGAAGATCTGAACTTGTAATTGTCAAATACAGAACTTAAAATTGATAGCTTATAATTATAATTGCAAATTATAACTTGAAGATCTGAACTTGTAATAGGTAAATACAGAACTTCGAATTGTTAATTTCAAACTAAGATTGTAATTAATAATTTGAAGATCTGAACTTGTAATAGTCAAATATAGAACTTCGAATTGTTAAATACAAATTATTAGTGCAAATTATAACTTGAAGATCTGAACTTGTCATTGTCAAATACAGAAGTTAACATTGATAGCTTATAATTATAATTGCAAATTATAACTTGCAGATCTGAACATGTAATAGTGAATTACAGAACTTAGATTTGTTAAATCCTAATTATTATTTCTAATTATAACTTGAAGATCTGAACTTGTAATTGTCAAATATAGAACTTAAAATTGATAGCTTATAATTATAATTGCAAATTATAACTTGAAGATCTGAAATTGTAATAGGTAAATACAGAACTTTGAATTGTTAATTTCAAACTAAGTTTGTAAATAATAATTTGAAGATCTGAACTTGTAATAGTGAATTACAGAACTTAGATTTGTTAAATACTAATTATTATATCAAATTATAACTTGAAGATCTGAACTTGTAATTGTCAAATACAGAACTTAAAATTGATAGCTTATAATTATAATTGCAAATTATAACTTGAAGATCTGAAATTGTAATAGGTAAATACAGAACTTTGAATTGTTAATTTCAAACTAAGACTGTAAATAATAATTTGAAGATCTGAACTTGTAATAGTTAATTACAGAACTTAGATTTGTTAAATACTAATTATTATATCAAATTATAACTTGAAGATCTGAACTTGTAATTGTCAAATACAGAACTTAAAATTGATAGCTTATAATTATAATTGAAAATTATAACTTGATGATCGGAACTTGTAATAGGTAAATACAGAACTTCGAATTGTTAATTTGAAACTAAGATTGTAAATATTAATTTGAAAATCTGAACTTGTAATAGTCAAATGCAGACCTTCGAATTGTTAAATACAAATTATTAGTGTAAATTATAACTTGAAGATCTGAACTTGTAATTGTCAAATACAGAATTTAAAATTGATAGCTTATAATTATAATTGCAAATTATAACTTGAAGATCTGAATTTGTAATAGGTAAATACAGAACTTCGAATTGTTAATTTCAAACTAAGACTGTAAATAATAATTTGAAGATCTGAACTTGTAATAGTCAAATATAGAACTTCGAATTGTTAAATACAAATTATTAGTGCAAATTATAACTTGAAGATCTGAATTTGTAATCGTCAAATACAGCACTTAGAATTCATAACTTCAAATTATGATTGCAAATTATAACTTGAAGATCTGAACTAGTAATTGTCAAATACAGAACTTAGAATTCATAACTTCTAATTATGATTGTAAATAATAAGTAGAAGATCTGAACTAGTAATAGTCAAATACAGAACTTCGAATTGTTAAATACAAATTATTAGTGCAAATTATAACTTGAAGATCTGAACTTGTCATTGTCAAATACAGAAGTTAACATTGATAGCTTATAATTATAATTGCAAATTATAACTTGAAGATCTGAACATGTAATAAATAATTACAGAACTTAGATTTGTTAAATCCTATTTATTATTTCTAATTATAACTTGAAGATCTGAACTTGTAATTGTCAAATACAGAACTTAGAATTCATAACTTCAAATTATGATTGCTAATTATAACTTGAAGATCTGAACTTGTAATTGTCAAATTCAGAACTTAAAATTGATAGCTTATAATTATAATTGCAAATTATAACTTGAAGATCTGAACATGTAATTGTGAATTACAGAACTTAGCTTTGTTAAATACTAATTATTATTTCAAATTATAACTTGAAGATCTGAACTTGTAATAGGTAAATACAGAACTTCGAATTGTTAATTTCAAACTAAGATTGTAATTAAGAATTTGAAGATCTGAACTTGTAATAGTCAAATACAGAACTTCGAATTGTTAAATACAAATTATTAGTGCATATTATAACTTGAAGATCTGAACTTGTAATTGTCAAATACAGAACTTAGAATTCATAACTTCAATTTATGATTTCTAATTATAACTTGAAGATCTGAATTTGTAATAGTCAAATACAGAACTTAGAATTGTAAAATTCAAATTATGATTGCAAATTATAACTTGAAGATCTGAACTCGTAATAGTCAAATACAGAACTTAAAATTGATAGCTTATAATTATAATTGCAAATTATAACTTGTAGATCTGAATTTGTAATAGGTAAATACAGAACTTCGAATTGTTAATTTCAAACTAAGATTGTAAATAATAATTTGAAGATCTGCACTTCTAATAGTCAAATACAGAACTTCTAATTGTTAAATACAAATTATTAGTGCAAATTATAACTTGAAGATCTGAACTTGTAATTGTCAAATACAGAACTTAAAATTGATAGCTTATAATTATAATTGCAAATTATAAGTTGAAGATCTGATCTTGTAATAGGTAAATACAAAACTTCGAATTGTTAATTTCAAACTAAGATTGTAATTAATAATTTGAAGATCTGAACGTGTAATAGTCAAATACAGAACTTAGAATTGTAAAATTCAAATTATGATTGCAAATTATAACTTGAAGATCTGAACTTGTAATAGTCAAATACAGAACTTAAAATTGATAGCTAATAATTATAATTGCAAATTATAACTTGAAGATCTGAATTTGTAATAGCTAAATACAGAACTTCGAATTGTTAATTTCAAACTAAGATTGTAAAAAATAATTTGAAGATCTGAACTTGTAATAGTCAAATACTGAACTTCGAATTGTTAAATACAAATTATTAGTGCAAATTATAACTTGAAGATCTGAACTTGTAATTGTCAAATAGAGAACTTAAAATTGATAGCTTATAATTATGATTGCAAATTATAAGTTGAAGATCTGAACTTGTAATAGGTAAATACAGAACTTCGAATTGTTAATTTCAAACTATGATTGTAATTAATAATTTGAAGATCTGAACTTGTAATAGTCAAATACAGAACTTCGAATTGTTAAATACAAATTATTAGTGCAAATTATAACTTGAAGATCTGAACTTGTAATTGTCAAATACAGAACTTAAAATTGATAGCTTATAATTTTAATTGCAAATTATAAGTTGAAGATCTGAACTTGTAATAGGTAAATACAGAACTTCGAATTGATAATTTCAAATTAAGATTGTAATTAAGAATTTGAAGATCTGAACTTGTAATAGTCAAATACAGAACTTCGAATTGTTAAATACAAATTTTAGTGCAAATTATAACTTGAAGATCTGAACTTGTAATTATCAAATACAGAACTTAGAATTGATAGCTTATAATTATAATTGCAAATTATAACTTGAAGATCTGAACATGTAATTGTGAATTACAGAACTTAGCTTTGTTAAATACTAATTATTATTGCAAATTATAACTTGAAGATCTGAACTTGTAATTGTCAAATACAGAACTTAAAATTGATAGCTTATAATTATAATTGCAAATTATAACTTGAAGATCTGAACTTGTAATAGGTAAATACAGAACTTCGAATTGTTAATTTCAAACTAAGATTGTAATTAATAATTTGAAGATCTGAACTTGTAATAGTCAAATATAGAACTTCGAATTGTTAAATACAAATTATTAGTGCAAATTATAACTTGAAGATCTGAATTTGTAATTGTCAAATACAGCACTTAGAATTCATAACTTCAAATTATGATTGCAAATTATAACTTGAAGATCTGAACTTGTAATTGTCAAATACACAACTTAGAATTCATAACTTCTAATTATGATTGTAAATAATAATTAGAAGATCTGAACTAGTAATAGTCAAATACAGAACTTCGAATTGTTAAATACAAATTATTAGTGCAAATTATAACTTGAAGATCTGAACTTGTCATTGTCAAATACAGAAGTTAACATTGATAGCTTATAATTATAATTGCAAATTATAACTTGCAGATCTGAACATGTAATAGTGAATTACAGAACTTAGATTTGTTAAATCCTAATTATTATTTCTAATTATAACTTGAAGATCTGAACTTGTAATTGTCAAATATAGAACTTAAAATTGATAGCTTATAATTATAATTGCAAATTATAACTTGAAGATCTGAAATTGTAATAGGTAAATACAGAACTTTGAATTGTTAATTTCAAACTAAGATTGTAAATAATAATTTGAAGATCTGAACTTGTAATAGTGAATTACAGAACTTCGAATTGTTAAATACAAATTATTAGTGCAAATTATAACTTGAAGATCTGAACTTGTAATTGTCAAATAGAGAACTTAAAATTGATAGCTTATAATTATGATTGCAAATTATAAGTTGAAGATCTGAACTTGTAATAGGTAAATACAGAACTTCGAATTGTTAATTTCAAACTATGATTGTAATTAATAATTTGAAGATCTGAACTTGTAATAGTCAAATACAGAACTTCGAATTGTTAAATACAAATTATTAGTGCAAATTATAACTTGAAGATCTGAACTTGTAATTGTCAAATACAGAACTTAAAATTGATAGCTTATAATTATAAATGCAAATTTTAAGTTGAAGATCTGAACTTGTAATAGGTAAATACAGAACTTCGAATTGATAATTTCAAACTAAGATTGTAATTAAGAATTTGAAGATCTGAACTTGTAATAGTCAAATACAGAACTTCGAATTGTTAAATACAAATTTTAGTGCAAATTATAACTTGAAGATCTGAACTTGTAATTATCAAATACAGAACTTAGAATTGATAGCTTATAATTATAATTGCAAATTATAACTTGAAGATCTGAACATGTAATTGTGAATTACAGAACTTAGCTTTGTTAAATACTAATTATTATTGCAAATTATAACTTGAAGATCTGAACTTGTAATTGTCAAATACAGAACTTAAAATTGATAGCTTATAATTATAATTGCAAATTATAACTTGAAGATCTGAACTTGTAATAGGTAAATACAGAACTTCGAATTGTTAATTTGAAACTAAGATTGTAATTAATAATTTGAAGATCTGAACTTGTAATAGTCAAATATAGAACTTCGAATTGTTAAATACAAATTATTAGTGCAAATTATAACTTGAAGATCTGAATTTGTAATTGTCAAATACAGCACTTAGAATTCATAACTTCAAATTATGATTGCAAATTATAACTTGAAGATCTGAACTTGTAATTGTCAAATACAGAACTTAGAATTCATAACTTCTAATAATGATTGTAAATAATAATTAGAAGATCTGAACTAGTAATAGTCAAATACAGAACTTCGAATTGTTAAATACAAATTATTAGTGCAAATTATAACTTGAAGATCTGAACTTGTCATTGTCAAATACAGAAGTTAACATTGATAGCTTATAATTATAATTGCAAATTATAACTTGCAGATCTGAACATGTAATAGTGAATTACAGAACTTAGATTTGTTAAATCCTAATTATTATTTCTAATTATAACTTGAAGATCTGAACTTGTAATTGTCAAATATAGAACTTAAAATTGATAGCTTATAATTATAATTGCAAATTATAACTTGAAGATCTGAAATTGTAATAGGTAAATAGAGAACTTTGAATTGTTAATTTCAAACTAAGATTGTAAATAATAATTTGAAGATCTGAACTTGTAATTGTCAAATACAGAATTTAAAATTGATAGCTTATAATTGTAATTGCAAATTATAACTTGAAGATCTGAATTTGTAATACGTAAATACAGAACTTCTAATTGTTAATTTCAAACTAAGACTGTAAATAATAATTTGAAGATCTGAACTTGTAATAGTCAAATATAGAACTTAGAATTCATAACTTCAAATTATGATTGCAAATTATAACTTGAAGATCTGTACTAGTAATTGTCAAATACAGAACTTAGAATTCATAACTTCTAATTATGATTGTAAATAATAAGTAGAAGATCTGAACTAGTAATAGTCAAATACAGAACTTCGAATTGTTAAATACAAATTATTAGTGCAAATTATAACTTGAAGATCTGAACTTGTCATTGTCAAATACTGAAGTTAACATTGATAGCTTATAATTATAATTGCAAATTATAACTTGAAGATCTGAACATGTAATAAAGAATTACAGAACTTAGATTTGTTAAATCCTATTTATTATTTCTAATTATAACTTGAAGATCTGAACTTGTTATTGTCAAATACAGAACTTAGAATTCATAACTTCAAATTATGATTACTAACTATAACTTGAAGATCTGAACTTGTAATTGTGAATTACAGAACTTAGCTTTGTTAAATACTAATTATTATTTCAAATTATAACTTGAAGATCTGAACTTGTAATTGTCAAATACAGAACTTAAAATTGATAGCTTATAATTATAATTGCAAATTATAACTTGAAGATCTGAACTTGTAATTGTCAAATACAGAACTTAGAATTCATAACTTCTAATTATGATTGTAAATAATAATTAGAAGATCTGAACTAGTAATAGTCAAATACAGAACTTCGAATTGTTAAATACAAATTATTAGTGCTAATTATAACTTGAAGATCTGAACTTGTCATTGTCAAATACAGAAGTTAACATTGATAGCTTATAATTATAATTGCAAATTATAACTTGCAGATCTGAACATGTAATAGTGAATTACAGAACTTAGATTTGTTAAATCCTAATTATTATTTTTAATTATAACTTGAAGATCTGAACTTGTAATTGTCAAATACAGAACTTAAAATTGATAGCTTATAATTATAATTGCAAATTATAACTTGAAGATCTGAAATTGTAATAGGTAAATACAGAACTTTGAATTGTTAATTTCAAACTAAGATTGTAAATAATAATTTGAAGATCTGAACTTGTAATAGTGAATTACAGAACTTAGATTTGTTAAATACTAATTATTATATCAAATTATAACTTGAAGATCTGAACTTGTAATTGTCAAATACAGAACTTAAAATTGATAGCTTATAATTATAATTGAAAATTATAACTTGAAGATCTGAACTTGTAATTGTCAAATACAGAACTTAGAATTCATAACTTCTAAGTATGATTGTAAATAATAATTAGAAGATCTGAACTAGTAATAGGCAAATACAGAACTTCGAATTGTTAAATACAAATTATTAGTGCAAATTATAACTTGAAGATCTTAACTTGTCATTGTCAAATACAGAAGTTAACATTGGTAGCTTATAATTATAATTGCAAATTATAACTTGCAGATCTGAACATGTAATAGTGAATTACAGAACTTAGATTTGTTAAATCCTAATTATTATTTCTAATTATAACTTGAAGATCTGAACTTGTCAAATACAGAATAATGTAATTATAATTACAGAATAATTGTCAAATACAGAACTTAAAATTGATAGCTTATAATTATAATTGCAAATTATAACTTGAAGATCTGAAATTGTAATAGGTAAATACAGAACTTTGAATTGTTAATTTCAAACTAAGATTGTAAATAATAATTTGAAGATCTGAACTTGTAATAGTGAATTACAGAACTTAGATTTGTTAAATACTAATTATTATATCAAATTATAACTTGAAGATCTGAACTTGTAATTGTCAAATACAGAACTTAAAATTGATAGCTTATAATTATAATTGAAAATTATAACTTGAAGATCGGAACTTGTAATAGGTAAATACAGAACTTCGAATTGTTAATTTGAAACTAAGATTGTAAATATTAATTTGAAAATCTGAACTTGTAATAGTCAAATGCAGACCTTCATATTGTTAAATACAAATTATTAGTGTAAATTATAACTTGAAGATCTGAACTTGTAATAGTCAAATACAGAACTACTAATTGTTAAATACAAATTATTAGTGCAAATTATATCTTGAAGATCTGAACTTGTAATTGTCAAATCCAGAACTTAAAATTGAGAGCTTATAATTATAATTGCAAATTATAAGTTGAAGATCTGAACTTGAAATAGGTAAATACAGAACTTCGAATTGTTAATTTCAAACTAAAATTGTAATTAATAATTTGAAGATCTGAACATGTAATAGTCAAATACAGAACTACGAATTGTTAAATACAAATTATTAGTGCAAATTATAACTTGAAGATCTGAACTTGTAATTGTCAAATACAGAACTTGTAATTGATAGCTTATAATTATAATTGCAAATTATAAGTTGAAGATCTGAACTTGTTATAGGTAAATACAGAACTTCTAATTGTTAATTTCAAACTAAGATTGTAATTAATAATTTGAAGATCTGAACTTGTAATAGTCAAATATAGAACTTCGAATTGTTAAATACAAATTATTAGTGCAAATTATAACTTGAAGATCTGAATTTGTAATTGTCAAATACAGCACTTAGAATTCATAACTTCAAATTATGATTGCAAATTATAACTTGAAGATCTGAACTTGTAATTGTCAAATACAGAACTTAGAATTCATAACTTCTAATTATGATTGTAAATAATAAGTAGAAGATCTGAACTAGTAATAGTCAAATACAGAACTTCGAATTGTTAAATACAAATTATTAGTGCAAATTATAACTTGAAGATCTGAACTTGTCATTGTCAAATACAGAAGTTAGCATTGATAGCTTATAATTATAATTGCAAATTATAACTTGAAGATCTGAACATGTAATAAAGAATTACAGAACTTAGATTTGTTAAATCCTAATTATTATTTCTAATTATAACTTGAAGATCTGAACTTGTAATTGTCAAATAAAGAACTTAGAATTGATAGCTTATAATTATAATTGCAAATAATAACATCAAGATCTGAACTTGTAATAGGTAAATACAGAACTTCGAATTGTTAATTTCAAACTAAGATTGTAAATAATAATTTGAAGAGCTGAACTTGTAATAGTCAAATACAGAACTTCGAATTGTTAAATACAAAATATTAGTGCAAATTATAACTTGAAGATCTGAACTTGTAATTGTCAAATACAGAACTTAGAATTCATAACTTCAAATTATGATTGCAAATTATAACTTGAAGATCTGAACTTGTATTAGTCAAATACAGAACTTAGAATTCATAACTTCAAATTATGATTGCTAATTATAACTTGAAGATCTGAACTTGTAATAGACAATTACAGAACTTAGAATTGGGAAATTCAAATTATGATTGCAAATTATAACTTGAAGATCTGAACTTGTAATAGTCAAATACAGAACTTAAAATTGATAGCTTATAATTATAATTGCAAATTATAACTTGAAGATCTGAATTTGTAATAGGTAAATATAGAACTTCGAATTGTTAATTTCAAACTAAGATTGTAAATAATAATTAGAAGATCTGAACTAGTAATAGGCAAATACAGAACTTCGAATTGTTAAATACAAATTATTAGTGCAAATTATAACTTGAAGATCTGAACTTGTCATTGTCAAATACAGAAGTTAACATTGGTAGCTTATAATTATAATTGCAAATTATAACTTGCAGATCTGAACATGTAATAGTGAATTACAGAACTTAGATTTGTTAAATCCTAATTATTATTTCTAATTATAACTTGAAGATCTGAACTTGTAATTGTCAAATACAGAACTTAAAATTGATAGCTTATAATTATAATTGCAAATTATAACTTGAAGATCTGAAATTGTAATAGGTAAATACAGAACTTTGAATTGTTAATTTCAAACTAAGATTGTAAATAATAATTTGAAGATCTGAACTTGTAATAGTGAATTACAGAACTTAGATTTGTTAAATACTAATTATTATATCAAATTATAACTTGAAGATCTGAACTTGTAATTGTCAAATACAGAACTTAAAATTGATAGCTTATAATTATAATTGAAAATTATAACTTGAAGATCGGAACTTGTAATAGGTAAATACAGAACTTCGAATTGTTAATTTGAAACTAAGATTGTAAATATTAATTTGAAAATCGGAACTTGTAATAGTCAAATGCAGACCTTCATATTGTTAAATACAAATTATTAGTGTAAATTATAACTTGAAGATCTGAACTTGTAATTGTCAAATACAGAATTTAAAATTGATAGCTTATAATTATAATTGCAAATTATAACTTGAACATCTGAATTTGTGATAGGTAAATACAGAACTTCGAATTGTTAATTTCAAACTAAGACTGTAAATAATAATTTGAAGATCTGAACTTGTAATAGTCAAATACAGAACTACGAATTGTTAAATACAAATTATTAGTGCAAATTATAACTTGAAGATCTGAACTTGTAATTGTCAAATACAGAACTTGTAATTGATAGCTTATAATTATAATTGCAAATTATAACTTGAAGATCTGAAATTGTAATAGGTAAATACAGAACTTTGAATTGTTAATTTCAAACTAAGATTGTAAATAATAATTTGAAGATCTGAACTTGTAATAGTGAATTACAGAACTTAGATTTGTTAAATACTAATTATTATATCAAATTATAACTTGAAGATCTGAACTTGTAATTGTCAAATACAGAACTTAGAATTCATAACTTCTAAGTATGATTGTAAATAATAATTAGAAGATCTGAACTAGTAATAGGCAAATACAGAACTTCGAATTGTTAAATACAAATTATTAGTGCAAATTATAACTTGAAGATCTGAACTTGTAATTGTCAAATACAGAATTTAAAATTGATAGCTTATAATTATAATTGCAAATTATAACTTGAAGATCTGAATTTGTAATAGGTAAATACAGAACTTCTAATTGTTAATTTCAAACTAAGACTGTAAATAATAATTTGAAGATCTGAACTTGTAATAGTCAAATATAGAACTTCGAATTGTTAAATACAAATTATTAGTGCAAATTATAACTTGAAGATCTGAATTTGTAATTGTCAAATAGAGCACTTAGAATTCATAACTTCAAATTATGATTGCAAATTATAACTTGAAGATCTGAACTAGTAATTGTCAAATACAGAACTTAGAATTCATAACTTCTAATTATGATTGTAAATAATAAGTAGAAGATCTGAACTAGTAATAGTCAAATACAGAACTTCGAATTGTTAAATACAAATTATTAGTGCAAATTATAACTTGAAGATCTGAACTTGTCATTGTCAAATACTGAAGTTAACATTGATAGCTTATAATTATAATTGCAAATTATAACTTGAAGATCTGAACATGTAATAAAGAATTACAGAACTTAGATTTGTCAAATCCTATTTATTATTTCTAATTATAACTTGAAGATCTGAACTTGTTATTGTCAAATACAGAACTTAGAATTCATAACTTCAAATTATGATTGCTAATTATAACTTGAAGATCTGAACTTGTAATTGTGAATTACAGAACTTAGCTTTGTTAAATACTAATTATTATTTCAAATTATAACTTGAAGATCTGAACTTGTAATTGTCAAATACAGAACTTAAAATTGATAGCTTATAATTATAATTGCAAATTATAACTTGAAGATCTGAACTTGTAATAGGTAAATACAGAACTTCGAATTGTTAATTTCAAACTAAGATTGTAATTAATAATTTGAAGATCTGAACTTGTAATAGTCAAATATAGAACTTCGAATTGTTAAATACAAATTATTAGTGCAAATTATAACTTGAAGATCTGAATTTGTAATTGTCAAATACAGCACTTAGAATTCATAACTTCAAATTATGATTGCAAATTATAACTTGAAGATCTGAACTTGTAATTGTCAAATACAGAACTTAGAATTCATAACTTCTAAGTATGATTGTAAATAATAATTAGAAGATCTGAACTAGTAATAGGCAAATACAGAACTTCGAATTGTTAAATACAAATTATTAGTGCAAATTATAACTTGAAGATCTTAACTTGTCATTGTCAAATACAGAAGTTAATATTGGTAGCTTATAATTATAATTGCAAATTATAACTTGCAGATCTGAACATGTAATAGTGAATTACAGAACTTAGATTTGTTAAATCCTAATTATTATTTCTAATTATAACTTGAAGATCTGAACTTGTCAAATACAGAATAATGTAATTATAATTACAGAATAATTGTCAAATACAGAACTTAAAATTGATAGCTTATAATTATAATTGCAAATTATAACTTGAAGATCTGAAATTGTAATAGGTAAATACAGAACTTTGAATTGTTAATTTCAAACTAAGATTGTAAATAATAATTTGAAGATCTGAACTTGTAATAGTGAATTACAGAACTTAGATTTGTTAAATACTAATTATTATATCAAATTATAACTTGAAGATCTGAACTTGTAATTGTCAAATACAGAACTTAAAATTGAGAGCTTATAATTATAATTGCAAATTATAAGTTGAAGATCTGAACTTGAAATAGGTAAATATAGAACTTCGAATTGTTAATTTCAAACTAAAATTGTAATTAATAATTTGAAGATCTGAACATGTAATAGTCAAATACAGAACTACGAATTGTTAAATACAAATTATTAGTGCAAATTATAACTTGAAGATCTGAACTTGTAATTGTCAAATACAGAACTTGTAATTGATAGCTTATAATTATAATTGCAAATTATAAGTTGAAGATCTGAACTTGTTATAGGTAAATACAGAACTTCTAATTGTTAATTTCAAACTAAGATTGTAATTAATAATTTGTAGATCTGAACTTGTAATAGTCAAATACAGAACTTCGAATTGTTAAATACAAATTATTAGTGCAAATTATAACTTGAAGATCTGAATTTGTAATTGTCAAATACAGCACTTAGAATTCATAACTTCAAATTATGATTGCAAATTATAACTTGAAGATCTGAACTTGTAATTGTCAAATACAGAACTTAGAATTCATAACTTCTAATTATGATTGTAAATAATAAGTAGAAGATCTGAACTAGTAATAGTCAAATACAGAACTTCGAATTGTTAAATACAAATTATTAGTGCAAATTATAACTTGAAGATCTGAACTTGTCATTGTCAAATACAGAAGTTAGCATTGATAGCTTATAATTATAATTGCAAATTATAACTTGAAGATCTGAACATGTAATAAAGAATTACAGAACTTAGATTTGTTAAATCCTAATTATTATTTCTAATTATAACTTGAAGATCTGAACTTGTAATTGTCAAATACAGAACTTAGAATTCATAACTTCAAATTATGATTGCTAATTATAAATCGAAGATCTGAACTTGTAATTGTCAAATTCAGAACTTAAAATTGATAGCTTATAATTATAATTGCAAATTATAACTTGAAGATCTGAATTTGTAATAGGTAAATACAGAACTCGAATTGTTAATTTCAAACTAAGACTATAATAATAATTTGAAGATCTGAACTTGTAATAGTCAAATACAGAACTACTAATTGTTAAATACAAATTATATCTTGAAGATCTGAACTTGTAATTGTCAAATACAGAACTTAAAATTGAGAGCTTATAATTATAATTGCAAATTATAAGTTGAAGATCTTAACTTGAAATAGGTAAATACAGAACTTCGAATTGTTAATTGCAACTAAAATTGTAATTAATAATTTGAAGATCTGAACTTGTAATAGTCAAATACAGAACTACGAATTGTTAAATACAAATTATTAGTGCAAATTATAACTTGAAGATCTGAACTTGTAATTGTCAAATACAGCACTTAGAATTCATAACTACAATTTATGATTGCAAATTATAACTTGAAGATCTGAACTTGTAATAGTCAAATAAAGAACTTAGAATTGATAGCTTATAATTATAATTGCAAATAATAACATCAAGATCTGAACTTGTAATAGGTAAATACAGAACTTCGAATTGTTAATTTCAAACTAAGATTGTAAATAATAATTTGAAGAGCTGAACTTGTAATAGTCAAATACAGAACTTCGAATTGTTAAATACAAAATATTAGTGCAAATTATAACTTGAAGATCTGAACTTGTAATTGTCAAATACAGAACTTAGAATTCATAACTTCAAATTATGATTGCAAATTATAACTTGAAGATCTGAACTTGTATTAGTCAAATACAGAACTTAGAATTGGGAAATTCAAATTATGATTGCAAATTATAACTTGAAGATCTGAACTTGTAATTGTCAAATACAGAACTTAGAATTCATAACTTCAAATTATGATTGTAAATAATAATTAGAAGATCTGAACTTGTAATAGTCAAATACAGAACTTCAAATTGTTAAATTCAAATTATTAATGCAAATTATAACTTGAAGATCTTAACTTGTAATTGTCAAATACAGCAGTTAGAATTCACAACTTCAAATTATGATTGCAAATTATAACTTGAAGATCTGAACTTGTAATTGTAAAATACAGAACTACGAATTCATAACTTCAAATTATGATTGTAAATAATAATTAGAAGATCTGAACTTGTAATAGTCAAATACAGAACTTCGAATTGTTAAATACAAATTATTAGTGCAAATTATAACTTGAAGTTCTGAACTTGAATTGTCAAATACAGAACTTAGAATTCATAACTTCAAATTATGATTGCTAATTATAACTTGAAGATCTGAACTTGTAATAGACAATTACAGAACTTAGAATTGGGAAATTCAAATTATGATTGCAAATTATAACTTGAAGATCTGAACTTGTCATTGTCAAATACAGAAGTTAACATTGGTAGCTTATAATTATAATTGCAAATTATAACTTGAAGATCTGAACTTGTAATTGTCAAATACAGAACTTAGAATTCATAACTTCTAAGTATGATTGTAAATAATAATTAGAAGATCTGAACTAGTAATAGGCAAATACAGAACTTCGATTTGTTAAATACAAATTATTAGTGCAAATTATAACTTGAAGATCTGAACTTGTAATTGTCAAATACAGAATTTAAAATTGATAGCTTATAATTATAATTGCAAATTATAACTTGAAGATCTGAATTTGTAATAGGTAAATACAGAACTTCTAATTGTTAATTTCAAACTAAGACTGTAAATAATAATTTGAAGATCTGAACTTGTAATAGTCAAATATAGAACTTCGAATTGTTAAATACAAATTATTAGTGCAAATTATAACTTGAAGATCTGAATTTGTAATTGTCAAATAGAGCACTTAGAATTCATAACTTCAAATTATGATTGCAAATTATAACTTGAAGATCTGAACTAGTAATTGTCAAATACAGAACTTAGAATTCATAACTTCTAATTATGATTGTAAATAATAAGTAGAAGATCTGAACTAGTAATAGTCAAATACAGAACTTCGAATTGTTAAATACAAATTATTAGTGCAAATTATAACTTGAAGATCTGAACTTGTCATTGTCAAATACTGAAGTTAACATTGATAGCTTATAATTATAATTGCAAATTATAACTTGAAGATCTGAACATGTAATAAAGAATTACAGAACTTAGATTTGTCAAATCCTATTTATTATTTCTAATTATAACTTGAAGATCTGAACTTGTTATTGTCAAATACAGAACTTAGAATTCATAACTTCAAATTATGATTGCTAATTATAACTTGAAGATCTGAACTTGTAATTGTGAATTACAGAACTTAGCTTTGTTAAATACTAATTATTATTTCAAATTATAACTTGAAGATCTGAACTTGTAATTGTCAAATACAGAACTTAAAATTGATAGCTTATAATTATAATTGCAAATTATAACTTGAAGATCTGAACTTGTAATAGGTAAATACAGAACTTCGAATTGTTAATTTCAAACTAAGATTGTAATTAATAATTTGAAGATCTGAACTTGTAATAGTCAAATATAGAACTTCGAATTGTTAAATACAAATTATTAGTGCAAATTATAACTTGAAGATCTGAATTTGTAATTGTCAAATACAGCACTTAGAATTCATAACTTCAAATTATGATTGCAAATTATAACTTGAAGATCTGAACTTGTAATTGTCAAATACAGAACTTAGAATTCATAACTTCTAAGTATGATTGTAAATAATAATTAGAAGATCTGAACTAGTAATAGGCAAATACAGAACTTCGAATTGTTAAATACAAATTATTAGTGCAAATTATAACTTGAAGATCTTAACTTGTCATTGTCAAATACAGAAGTTAACATTGGTAGCTTATAATTATAATTGCAAATTATAACTTGCAGATCTGAACATGTAATAGTGAATTACAGAACTTAGATTTGTTAAATCCTAATTATTATTTCTAATTATAACTTGAAGATCTGAACTTGTCAAATACAGAATAATGTAATTATAATTACAGAATAATTGTCAAATACAGAACTTAAAATTGATAGCTTATAATTATAATTGCAAATTATAACTTGAAGATCTGAAATTGTAATAGGTAAATACAGAACTTTGAATTGTTAATTTCAAACTAAGATTGTAAATAATAATTTGAAGATCTGAACTTGTAATAGTGAATTACAGAACTTAGATTTGTTAAATACTAATTATTATATCAAATTATAACTTGAAGATCTGAACTTGTAATTGTCAAATACAGAACTTAAAATTGATAGCTTATAATTATAATTGAAAATTATAACTTGAAGATCGGAACTTGTAATAGGTAAATACAGAACTTCGAATTGTTAATTTGAAACTAAGATTGTAAATATTAATTTGAAAATCTGAACTTGTAATAGTCAAATGCAGACCTTCATATTGTTAAATACAAATTATTAGTGTAAATTATAACTTGAAGATCTGAACTTGTAATTGTCAAATACAGAATTTAAAATTGATAGCTTATAATTATAATTGCAAATTATAACTTGAACATCTGAATTTGTAATAGGTAAATACAGAACTTCGAATTGTTAATTTCAAACTAAGACTGTAAATAATAATTTGAAGATCTGAACTTGTAATAGTCAAATACAGAACTACTAATTGTTAAATACAAATTATTAGTGCAAATTATATCTTGAAGATCTGAACTTGTAATTGTCAAATCCAGAACTTAAAATTGAGAGCTTATAATTATAATTGCAAATTATAAGTTGAAGATCTGAACTTGAAATAGGTAAATACAGAACTTCGAATTGTTAATTTCAAACTAAAATTGTAATTAATAATTTGAAGATCTGAACATGTAATAGTCAAATACAGAACTACGAATTGTTAAATACAAATTATTAGTGCAAATTATAACTTGAAGATCTGAACTTGTAATTGTCAAATACAGAACTTGTAATTGATAGCTTATAATTATAATTGCAAATTATAAGTTGAAGATCTGAACTTGTTATAGGTAAATACAGAACTTCTAATTGTTAATTTCAAACTAAGATTGTAATTAATAATTTGTAGATCTGAACTTGTAATAGTCAAATACAGAACTTCGAATTGTTAAATACAAATTATTAGTGCAAATTATAACTTGAAGATCTGAATTTGTAATTGTCAAATACAGCACTTAGAATTCATAACTTCAAATTATGATTGCAAATTATAACTTGAAGATCTGAACTTGTAATTGTCAAATACAGAACTTAGAATTCATAACTTCTAATTATGATTGTAAATAATAAGTAGAAGATCTGAACTAGTAATAGTCAAATACAGAACTTCGAATTGTTAAATACAAATTATTAGTGCAAATTATAACTTGAAGATCTGAACTTGACATTGTCAAATACAGAAGTTAGCATTAATAGCTTATAATTATAATTGCAAATTATAACTTGAAGATCTGAACATGTAATAAAGAATTACAGAACTTAGATTTGTTAAATCCTAATTATTATTTCTAATTATAACTTGAAGATCTGAACTTGTAATTGTCAAATACAGAACTTAGAATTCATAACTTCAAATTATGATTGCTAATTATAAATCGAAGATCTGAACTTGTAATTGTCAAATTCAGAACTTAAAATTGATAGCTTATAATTATAATTGCAAATTATAACTTGAAGATCTGAATTTGTAATAGGTAAATACAGAACTCGAATTGTTAATTTCAAACTAAGACTATAATAATAATTTGAAGATCTGAACTTGTAATAGTCAAATACAGAACTACTAATTGTTAAATACAAATTATTAGTGCAAATTATATCTTGAAGATCTGAACTTGTAATTGTCAAATACAGAACTTAAAATTGAGAGCTTATAATTATAATTGCAAATTATAAGTTGAAGATCTTAACTTGAAATAGGTAAATACAGAACTTCGAATTGTTAATTGCAACTAAAATTGTAATTAATAATTTGAAGATCTGAACTTGTAATAGTCAAATACAGAACTACGAATAGTTAAATACAAATTATTAGTGCAAATTATAACTTGAAGATCTGAACTTGTAATTGTCAAATACAGCACTTAGAATTCATAACTACAAATTATGATTGCAAATTATAACTTGAAGATCTGAACTTGTAATAGTCAAATAAAGAACTTAGAATTGATAGCTTATAATTATAATTGCAAATAATAACATCAAGATCTGAACTTGTAATAGGTAAATACAGAACTTCGAATTGTTAATTTCAAACTAAGATTGTAAATAATAATTTGAAGAGCTGAACTTGTAATAGTCAAATACAGAACTTCGAATTGTTAAATACAAAATATTAGTGCAAATTATAACTTGAAGATCTGAACTTGTAATTGTCAAATACAGAACTTAGAATTCATAACTTCAAATTATGATTGCAAATTATAACTTGAAGATCTGAACTTGTATTAGTCAAATACAGAACTTAGAATTGGGAAATTCAAACTAAGATTGTAATTAAGAATTTGAAGATCTGAACTTGTAATAGTCAAATACAGAACTTCGAATTGTTAAATACAAATTATTAGTGCATATTATAACTTGAAGATCTGAACTTGTAATTGTCAAATACAGAACTTAGAATTCATAACTTCAATTTATGATTTCTAATTATAACTTGAAGATCTGAATTTGTAATAGTCAAATACAGAACTTAGAATTGTAAAATTCAAATTATGATTGCAAATTATAACTTGAAGATCTGAACTCGTAATAGTCAAATACAGAACTTAAAATTGATAGCTTATAATTATAATTGCAAATTATAACTTGTAGATCTGAATTTGTAATAGGTAAATACAGAACTTCGAATTGTTAATTTCAAACTAAGATTGTAAATAATAATTTGAAGATCTGCACTTCTAATAGTCAAATACAGAACTTCTAATTGTTAAATACAAATTATTAGTGCAAATTATAACTTGAAGATCTGAACTTGTAATTGTCAAATACAGAACTTAAAATTGATAGCTTATAATTATAATTGCAAATTATAAGTTGAAGATCTGATCTTGTAATAGGTAAATACAAAACTTCGAATTGTTAATTTCAAACTAAGATTGTAATTAATAATTTGAAGATCTGAACGTGTAATAGTCAAATACAGAACTTAGAATTGTAAAATTCAAATTATGATTGCAAATTATAACTTGAAGATCTGAACTTGTAATAGTCAAATACAGAACTTAAAATTGATAGCTAATAATTATAATTGCAAATTATAACTTGAAGATCTGAATTTGTAATAGCTAAATACAGAACTTCGAATTGTTAATTTCAAACTAAGATTGTAAAAAATAATTTGAAGATCTGAACTTGTAATAGTCAAATACTGAACTTCGAATTGTTAAATACAAATTATTAGTGCAAATTATAACTTGAAGATCTGAACTTGTAATTGTCAAATAGAGAACTTAAAATTGATAGCTTATAATTATGATTGCAAATTATAAGTTGAAGATCTGAACTTGTAATAGGTAAATACAGAACTTCGAATTGTTAATTTCAAACTATGATTGTAATTAATAATTTGAAGATCTGAACTTGTAATAGTCAAATACAGAACTTCGAATTGTTAAATACAAATTATTAGTGCAAATTGTAACTTGAAGATCTGAACTTGTAATTGTCAAATACAGAACTTAAAATTGATAGCTTATAATTTTAATTGCAAATTATAAGTTGAAGATCTGAACTTGTAATAGGTAAATACAGAACTTCGAATTGATAATTTCAAACTAAGATTGTAATTAAGAATTTGAAGATCTGAACTTGTAATAGTCAAATACAGAACTTCGAATTGTTAAATACAAATTTTAGTGCAAATTATAACTTGAAGATCTGAACTTGTAATTATCAAATACAGAACTTAGAATTGATAGCTTATAATTATAATTGCAAATTATAACTTGAAGATCTGAACATGTAATTGTGAATTACAGAACTTAGCTTTGTTAAATACTAATTATTATTGCAAATTATAACTTGAAGATCTGAACTTGTAATTGTCAAATACAGAACTTAAAATTGATAGCTTATAATTATAATTGCAAATTATAACTTGAAGATCTGAACTTGTAATAGGTAAATACAGAACTTCGAATTGTTAATTTCAAACTAAGATTGTAATTAATAATTTGAAGATCTGAACTTGTAATAGTCAAATATAGAACTTCGAATTGTTAAATACAAATTATTAGTGCAAATTATAACTTGAAGATCTGAATTTGTAATTGTCAAATACAGCACTTAGAATTCATAACTTCAAATTATGATTGCAAATTATAACTTGAAGATCTGAACTTGTAATTGTCAAATACAGAACTTAGAATTCATAACTTCTAATTATGATTGTAAATAATAATTAGAAGATCTGAACTAGTAATAGTCAAATACAGAACTTCGAATTGTTAAATACAAATTATTAGTGCAAATTATAACTTGAAGATCTGAACTTGTCATTGTCAAATACAGAAGTTAACATTGATAGCTTATAATTATAATTGCAAATTATAACTTGCAGATCTGAACATGTAATAGTGAATTACAGAACTTAGATTTGTTAAATCCTAATTATTATTTCTAATTATAACTTGAAGATCTGAACTTGTAATTGTCAAATATAGAACTTAAAATTGATAGCTTATAATTATAATTGCAAATTATAACTTGAAGATCTGAAATTGTAATAGGTAAATACAGAACTTTGAATTGTTAATTTCAAACTAAGATTGTAAATAATAATTTGAAGATCTGAACTTGTAATAGTGAATTACAGAACTTCGAATTGTTAAATACAAATTATTAGTGCAAATTATAACTTGAAGATCTGAACTTGTAATTGTCAAATAGAGAACTTAAAATTGATAGCTTATAATTATGATTGCAAATTATAAGTTGAAGATCTGAACTTGTAATAGGTAAATACAGAACTTCGAATTGTTAATTTCAAACTATGATTGTAATTAATAATTTGAAGATCTGAACTTGTAATAGTCAAATACAGAACTTCGAATTGTTAAATACAAATTATTAGTGCAAATTATAACTTGAAGATCTGAACTTGTAATTGTCAAATACAGAACTTAAAATTGATAGCTTATAATTATAAATGCAAATTTTAAGTTGAAGATCTGAACTTGTAATAGGTAAATACAGAACTTCGAATTGATAATTTCAAACTAAGATTGTAATTAAGAATTTGAAGATCTGAACTTGTAATAGTCAAATACAGAACTTCGAATTGTTAAATACAAATTTTAGTGCAAATTATAACTTGAAGATCTGAACTTGTAATTATCAAATACAGAACTTAGAATTGATAGCTTATAATTATAATTGCAAATTATAACTTGAAGATCTGAACATGTAATTGTGAATTACAGAACTTAGCTTTGTTAAATACTAATTATTATTGCAAATTATAACTTGAAGATCTGAACTTGTAATTGTCAAATACAGAACTTAAAATTGATAGCTTATAATTATAATTGCAAATTATAACTTGAAGATCTGAACTTGTAATAGGTAAATACAGAACTTCGAATTGTTAATTTGAAACTAAGATTGTAATTAATAATTTGAAGATCTGAACTTGTAATAGTCAAATATAGAACTTCGAATTGTTAAATACAAATTATTAGTGCAAATTATAACTTGAAGATCTGAATTTGTAATTGTCAAATACAGCACTTAGAATTCATAACTTCAAATTATGATTGCAAATTATAACTTGAAGATCTGAACTTGTAATTGTCAAATACAGAACTTAGAATTCATAACTTCTAATAATGATTGTAAATAATAATTAGAAGATCTGAACTAGTAATAGTCAAATACAGAACTTCGAATTGTTAAATACAAATTATTAGTGCAAATTATAACTTGAAGATCTGAACTTGTCATTGTCAAATACAGAAGTTAACATTGATAGCTTATAATTATAATTGCAAATTATAACTTGCAGATCTGAACATGTAATAGTGAATTACAGAACTTAGATTTGTTAAATCCTAATTATAATTGCAAATTATAACTTGAAGATCTGAAATTGTAATAGGTAAATACAGAACTTTGAATTGTTAATTTCAAACTAAGATTGTAAATAATAATTTGAAGATCTGAACTTGTAATAGTGAATTACAGAACTTAGATTTGTTAAATACTAATTATTATATCAAATTATAACTTGAAGATCTGAACTTGTAATAGGTAAATACAGAACTTCGAATTGATAATTTCAAACTAAGATTGTAATTAAGAATTTGAAGATCTGAACTTGTAATAGTCAAATACAGAACTTCGAATTGTTAAATACAAATTTTAGTGCAAATTATAACTTGAAGATCTGAACTTGTAATTATCAAATACAGAACTTAGAATTGATAGCTTATAATTATAATTGCAAATTATAACTTGAAGATCTGAACATGTAATTGTGAATTACAGAACTTAGCTTTGTTAAATACTAATTATTATTGCAAATTATAACTTGAAGATCTGAACTTGTAATTGTCAAATACAGAACTTAAAATTGATAGCTTATAATTATAATTGCAAATTATAACTTGAAGATCTGAACTTGTAATAGGTAAATACAGAACTTCGAATTGTTAATTTCAAACTAAGATTGTAATTAATAATTTGAAGATCTGAACTTGTAATAGTCAAATATAGAACTTCGAATTGTTAAATACAAATTATTAGTGCAAATTATAACTTGAAGATCTGAATTTGTAATTGTCAAATACAGCACTTAGAATTCATAACTTCAAATTATGATTGCAAATTATAACTTGAAGATCTGAACTTGTAATTGTCAAATACAGAACTTAGAATTCATAACTTCTAATTATGATTGTAAATAATAATTAGAAGATCTGAACTAGTAATAGTCAAATACAGAACTTCGAATTGTTAAATACAAATTATTAGTGCAAATTATAACTTGAAGATCTGAACTTGTCATTGTCAAATACAGAAGTTAACATTGATAGCTTATAATTATAATTGCAAATTATAACTTGCAGATCTGAACATGTAATAGTGAATTACAGAACTTAGATTTGTTAAATCCTAATTATTATTTCTAATTATAACTTGAAGATCTGAACTTGTAATTGTCAAATATAGAACTTAAAATTGATAGCTTATAATTATAATTGCAAATTATAACTTGAAGATCTGAAATTGTAATAGGTAAATACAGAACTTTGAATTGTTAATTTCAAACTAAGATTGTAAATAATAATTTGAAGATCTGAACTTGTAATAGTGAATTACAGAACTTCGAATTGTTAAATACAAATTATTAGTGCAAATTATAACTTGAAGATCTGAACTTGTAATTGTCAAATAGAGAACTTAAAATTGATAGCTTATAATTATGATTGCAAATTATAAGTTGAAGATCTGAACTTGTAATAGGTAAATACAGAACTTCGAATTGTTAATTTCAAACTATGATTGTAATTAATAATTTGAAGATCTGAACTTGTAATAGTCAAATACAGAACTTCGAATTGTTAAATACAAATTATTAGTGCAAATTATAACTTGAAGATCTGAACTTGTAATTGTCAAATACAGAACTTAAAATTGATAGCTTATAATTATAAATGCAAATTTTAAGTTGAAGATCTGAACTTGTAATAGGTAAATACAGAACTTCGAATTGATAATTTCAAACTAAGATTGTAATTAAGAATTTGAAGATCTGAACTTGTAATAGTCAAATACAGAACTTCGAATTGTTAAATACAAATTTTAGTGCAAATTATAACTTGAAGATCTGAACTTGTAATTATCAAATACAGAACTTAGAATTGATAGCTTATAATTATAATTGCAAATTATAACTTGAAGATCTGAACATGTAATTGTGAATTACAGAACTTAGCTTTGTTAAATACTAATTATTATTGCAAATTATAACTTGAAGATCTGAACTTGTAATTGTCAAATACAGAACTTAAAATTGATAGCTTATAATTATAATTGCAAATTATAACTTGAAGATCTGAACTTGTAATAGGTAAATACAGAACTTCGAATTGTTAATTTGAAACTAAGATTGTAATTAATAATTTGAAGATCTGAACTTGTAATAGTCAAATATAGAACTTCGAATTGTTAAATACAAATTATTAGTGCAAATTATAACTTGAAGATCTGAATTTGTAATTGTCAAATACAGCACTTAGAATTCATAACTTCAAATTATGATTGCAAATTATAACTTGAAGATCTGAACTTGTAATTGTCAAATACAGAACTTAGAATTCATAACTTCTAATAATGATTGTAAATAATAATTAGAAGATCTGAACTAGTAATAGTCAAATACAGAACTTCGAATTGTTAAATACAAATTATTAGTGCAAATTATAACTTGAAGATCTGAACTTGTCATTGTCAAATACAGAAGTTAACATTGATAGCTTATAATTATAATTGCAAATTATAACTTGCAGATCTGAACATGTAATAGTGAATTACAGAACTTAGATTTGTTAAATCCTAATTATTATTTCTAATTATAACTTGAAGATCTGAACTTGTAATTGTCAAATATAGAACTTAAAATTGATAGCTTATAATTATAATTGCAAATTATAACTTGAAGATCTGAAATTGTAATAGGTAAATAGAGAACTTTGAATTGTTAATTTCAAACTAAGATTGTAAATAATAATTTGAAGATCTGAACTTGTAATAGTGAATTACAGAACTTAGATTTGTTAAATACTAATTATTATATCAAATTATAACTTGAAGATCTGAACTTGTAATTGTCAAATACAGAACTTAGAATTCATAACTTCTAAGTATGATTGTATATAATAATTAGAAGATCTGAACTAGTAATAGGCAAATACAGAACTTCGAATTGTTAAATACAAATTATTAGTGCAAATTATAACTTGAAGATCTGAACTTGTAATTGTCAAATACAGAATTTAAAATTGATAGCTTATAATTGTAATTGCAAATTATAACTTGAAGATCTGAATTTGTAATACGTAAATACAGAACTTCTAATTGTTAATTTCAAACTAAGACTGTAAATAATAATTTGAAGATCTGAACTTGTAATAGTGAATTACAGAACTTAGATTTGTTAAATACTAATTATTATATCAAATTATAACTTGAAGATCTGAACTTGTAATTGTCAAATACAGAACTTAAAATTGATAGCTTATAATTATAATTGAAAATTATAACTTGAAGATCGGAACTTGTAATAGGTAAATACAGAACTTCGAATTGTTAATTTGAAACTAAGATTGTAAATATTAATTTGAAAATCTGAACTTGTAATAGTCAAATGCAGACCTTCATATTGTTAAATACAAATTATTAGTGTAAATTATAACTTGAAGATCTGAACTTGTAATAGTCAAATACAGAACTACTAATTGTTAAATACAAATTATTAGTGCAAATTATATCTTGAAGATCTGAACTTGTAATTGTCAAATCCAGAACTTAAAATTGAGAGCTTATAATTATAATTGCAAATTATAAGTTGAAGATCTGAACTTGAAATAGGTAAATACAGAACTTCGAATTGTTAATTTCAAACTAAAATTGTAATTAATAATTTGAAGATCTGAACATGTAATAGTCAAATACAGAACTACGAATTGTTAAATACAAATTATTAGTGCAAATTATAACTTGAAGATCTGAACTTGTAATTGTCAAATACAGAACTTGTAATTGATAGCTTATAATTATAATTGCAAATTATAAGTTGAAGATCTGAACTTGTTATAGGTAAATACAGAACTTCTAATTGTTAATTTCAAACTAAGATTGTAATTAATAATTTGAAGATCTGAACTTGTAATAGTCAAATATAGAACTTCGAATTGTTAAATACAAATTATTAGTGCAAATTATAACTTGAAGATCTGAATTTGTAATTGTCAAATACAGCACTTAGAATTCATAACTTCAAATTATGATTGCAAATTATAACTTGAAGATCTGAACTTGTAATTGTCAAATACAGAACTTAGAATTCATAACTTCTAATTATGATTGTAAATAATAAGTAGAAGATCTGAACTAGTAATAGTCAAATACAGAACTTCGAATTGTTAAATACAAATTATTAGTGCAAATTATAACTTGAAGATCTGAACTTGTCATTGTCAAATACAGAAGTTAGCATTGATAGCTTATAATTATAATTGCAAATTATAACTTGAAGATCTGAACATGTAATAAAGAATTACAGAACTTAGATTTGTTAAATCCTAATTATTATTTCTAATTATAACTTGAAGATCTGAACTTGTAATTGTCAAATAAAGAACTTAGAATTGATAGCTTATAATTATAATTGCAAATAATAACATCAAGATCTGAACTTGTAATAGGTAAATACAGAACTTCGAATTGTTAATTTCAAACTAAGATTGTAAATAATAATTTGAAGAGCTGAACTTGTAATAGTCAAATACAGAACTTCGAATTGTTAAATACAAAATATTAGTGCAAATTATAACTTGAAGATCTGAACTTGTAATTGTCAAATACAGAACTTAGAATTCATAACTTCAAATTATGATTGCAAATTATAACTTGAAGATCTGAACTTGTATTAGTCAAATACAGAACTTAGAATTGGGAAATTCAAATTATGATTGCAAATTATAACTTGAAGATCTGAACTTGTAATTGTCAAATACAGAACTTAGAATTCATAACTTCAAATTATGATTGTAAATAATAATTAGAAGATCTGAACTTGTAATAGTCAAATACAGAACTTCAAATTGTTAAATTCAAATTATTAGTGCAAATTATAACTTGAAGATCTTAACTTGTAATTGTCAAATACAGCAGTTAGAATTCACAACTTCAAATTATGATTGCAAATTATAACTTGAAGATCTGAACTTGTAATTGTAAAATACAGAACTACGAATTCATAACTTCAAATTATGATTGTAAATAATAATTAGAAGATCTGAACTTGTAATAGTCAAATACAGAACTTCGAATTGTTAAATACAAATTATTAGTGCAAATTATAACTTGAAGTTCTGAACTTGTAATAGTCAAATACAGAACTACTAATTGTTAAATACAAATTATTAGTGCAAATTATATCTTGAAGATCTGAACTTGTAATTGTCAAATCCAGAACTTAAAATTGAGAGCTTATAATTATAATTGCAAATTATAAGTTGAAGATCTGAACTTGAAATAGGTAAATACAGAACTTCGAATTGTTAATTTCAAACTAAAATTGTAATTAATAATTTGAAGATCTGAACATGTAATAGTCAAATACAGAACTACGAATTGTTAAATACAAATTATTAGTGCAAATTATAACTTGAAGATCTGAACTTGTAATTGTCAAATACAGAACTTGTAATTGATAGCTTATAATTATAATTGCAAATTATAAGTTGAAGATCTGAACTTGTTATAGGTAAATACAGAACTTCTAATTGTTAATTTCAAACTAAGATTGTAATTAATAATTTGAAGATCTGAACTTGTAATAGTCAAATATAGAACTTCGAATTGTTAAATACAAATTATTAGTGCAAATTATAACTTGAAGATCTGAATTTGTAATTGTCAAATACAGCACTTAGAATTCATAACTTCAAATTATGATTGCAAATTATAACTTGAAGATCTGAACTTGTAATTGTCAAATACAGAACTTAGAATTCATAACTTCTAATTATGATTGTAAATAATAAGTAGAAGATCTGAACTAGTAATAGTCAAATACAGAACTTCGAATTGTTAAATACAAATTATTAGTGCAAATTATAACTTGAAGATCTGAACTTGTCATTGTCAAATACAGAAGTTAGCATTGATAGCTTATAATTATAATTGCAAATTATAACTTGAAGATCTGAACATGTAATAAAGAATTACAGAACTTAGATTTGTTAAATCCTAATTATTATTTCTAATTATAACTTGAAGATCTGAACTTGTAATTGTCAAATAAAGAACTTAGAATTGATAGCTTATAATTATAATTGCAAATAATAACATCAAGATCTGAACTTGTAATAGGTAAATACAGAACTTCGAATTGTTAATTTCAAACTAAGATTGTAAATAATAATTTGAAGAGCTGAACTTGTAATAGTCAAATACAGAACTTCGAATTGTTAAATACAAAATATTAGTGCAAATTATAACTTGAAGATCTGAACTTGTAATTGTCAAATACAGAACTTAGAATTCATAACTTCAAATTATGATTGCAAATTATAACTTGAAGATCTGAACTTGTATTAGTCAAATACAGAACGTAGAATTGGGAAATTCAAATTATGATTGCAAATTATAACTTGAAGATCTGAACTTGTAATTGTCAAATACAGAACTTAGAATTCATAACTTCAAATTATGATTGTAAATAATAATTAGAAGATCTGAACTTGTAATAGTCAAATACAGAACTTCAAATTGTTAAATTCAAATTATTAGTGCAAATTATAACTTGAAGATCTTAACTTGTAATTGTCAAATACAGCAGTTAGAATTCACAACTTCAAATTATGATTGCAAATTATAACTTGAAGATCTGAACTTGTAATTGTAAAATACAGAACTACGAATTCATAACTTCAAATTATGATTGTAAATAATAATTAGAAGATCTGAACTTGTAATAGTCAAATACAGAACTTCGAATTGTTAAATACAAATTATTAGTGCAAATTATAACTTGAAGTTCTGAACTTGAATTGTCAAATACAGAACTTAGAATTCATAACTTCAAATTATGATTGCTAATTATAACTTGAAGATCTGAACTTGTAATAGACAATTACAGAACTTAGAATTGGGAAATTCAAATTATGATTGCAAATTATAACTTGAAGATCTGAACTTGTAATAGTCAAATACAGAACTTAAAATTGATAGCTTATAATTATAATTGCAAATTATAACTTGAAGATCTGAATTTGTAATAGGTAAATATAGAACTTCGAATTGTTAATTTCAAACTAAGATTGTAAATAATAATTAGAAGATCTGAACTAGTAATAGGCAAATACAGAACTTCGAATTGTTAAATACAAATTATTAGTGCAAATTATAACTTGAAGATCTGAACTTGTCATTGTCAAATACAGAAGTTAACATTGGTAGCTTATAATTATAATTGCAAATTATAACTTGCAGATCTGAACATGTAATAGTGAATTACAGAACTTAGATTTGTTAAATCCTAATTATTATTTCTAATTATAACTTGAAGATCTGAACTTGTAATTGTCAAATACAGAACTTAAAATTGATAGCTTATAATTATAATTGCAAATTATAACTTGAAGATCTGAAATTGTAATAGGTAAATACAGAACTTTGAATTGTTAATTTCAAACTAAGATTGTAAATAATAATTTGAAGATCTGAACTTGTAATAGTGAATTACAGAACTTAGATTTGTTAAATACTAATTATTATATCAAATTATAACTTGAAGATCTGAACTTGTAATTGTCAAATACAGAACTTAAAATTGATAGCTTATAATTATAATTGAAAATTATAACTTGAAGATCGGAACTTGTAATAGGTAAATACAGAACTTCGAATTGTTAATTTGAAACTAAGATTGTAAATATTAATTTGAAAATCGGAACTTGTAATAGTCAAATGCAGACCTTCATATTGTTAAATACAAATTATTAGTGTAAATTATAACTTGAAGATCTGAACTTGTAATTGTCAAATACAGAATTTAAAATTGATAGCTTATAATTATAATTGCAAATTATAACTTGAACATCTGAATTTGTGATAGGTAAATACAGAACTTCGAATTGTTAATTTCAAACTAAGACTGTAAATAATAATTTGAAGATCTGAACTTGTAATAGTCAAATACAGAACTACGAATTGTTAAATACAAATTATTAGTGCAAATTATAACTTGAAGATCTGAACTTGTAATTGTCAAATACAGAACTTGTAATTGATAGCTTATAATTATAATTGCAAATTATAACTTGAAGATCTGAAATTGTAATAGGTAAATACAGAACTTTGAATTGTTAATTTCAAACTAAGATTGTAAATAATAATTTGAAGATCTGAACTTGTAATAGTGAATTACAGAACTTAGATTTGTTAAATACTAATTATTATATCAAATTATAACTTGAAGATCTGAACTTGTAATTGTCAAATACAGAACTTAGAATTCATAACTTCTAAGTATGATTGTAAATAATAATTAGAAGATCTGAACTAGTAATAGGCAAATACAGAACTTCGAATTGTTAAATACAAATTATTAGTGCAAATTATAACTTGAAGATCTGAACTTGTAATTGTCAAATACAGAATTTAAAATTGATAGCTTATAATTATAATTGCAAATTATAAGTTGAAGATCTGAACTTGAAATAGGTAAATACAGAACTTCGAATTGTTAATTTCAAACTAAAATTGTAATTAATAATTTGAAGATCTGAACATGTAATTGTCAAATACAGAACTACGAATTGTTAAATACAAATTATTAGTGCAAATTATAACTTGAAGATCTGAACTTGTAATTGTCAAATACAGAACTTGTAATTGATAGCTTATAATTATAATTGCAAATTATAAGTTGAAGATCTGAACTTGTTATAGGTAAATACAGAACTTCTAATTGTTAATTTCAAACTAAGATTGTAATTAATAATTTGTAGATCTGAACTTGTAATAGTCAAATACAGAACTTCGAATTGTTAAATACAAATTATTAGTGCAAATTATAACTTGAAGATCTGAATTTGTAATTGTCAAATACAGCACTTAGAATTCATAACTTCAAATTATGATTGCAAATTATAACTTGAAGATCTGAACTTGTAATTGTCAAATACAGAACTTAGAATTCATAACTTCTAATTATGATTGTAAATAATAAGTAGAAGATCTGAACTAGTAATAGTCAAATACAGAACTTCGAATTGTTAAATACAAATTATTAGTGCAAATTATAACTTGAAGATCTGAACTTGTCATTGTCAAATACAGAAGTTAGCATTGATAGCTTATAATTATAATTGCAAATTATAACTTGAAGATCTGAACATGTAATAAAGAATTACAGAACTTAGATTTGTTAAATCCTAATTATTATTTCTAATTATAACTTGAAGATCTGAACTTGTAATTGTCAAATACAGAACTTAGAATTCATAACTTCAAATTATGATTGCTAATTATAAATCGAAGATCTGAACTTGTAATTGTCAAATTCAGAACTTAAAATTGATAGCTTATAATTATAATTGCAAATTATAACTTGAAGATCTGAATTTGTAATAGGTAAATACAGAACTCGAATTGTTAATTTCAAACTAAGACTATAATAATAATTTGAAGATCTGAACTTGTAATAGTCAAATACAGAACTACTAATTGTTAAATACAAATTATTAGTGCAAATTATATCTTGAAGATCTGAACTTGTAATTGTCAAATACAGAACTTAAAATTGAGAGCTTATAATTATAATTGCAAATTATAAGTTGAAGATCTTAACTTGAAATAGGTAAATACAGAACTTCGAATTGTTAATTGCAACTAAAATTGTAATTAATAATTTGAAGATCTGAACTTGTAATAGTCAAATACAGAACTACGAATTGTTAAATACAAATTATTAGTGCAAATTATAACTTGAAGATCTGAACTTGTAATTGTCAAATACAGCACTTAGAATTCATAACTACAAATTATGATTGCAAATTATAACTTGAAGATCTGAACTTGTAATAGTCAAATAAAGAACTTAGAATTGATAGCTTATAATTATAATTGCAAATAATAACATCAAGATCTGAACTTGTAATAGGTAAATACAGAACTTCGAATTGTTAATTTCAAACTAAGATTGTAAATAATAATTTGAAGAGCTGAACTTGTAATAGTCAAATACAGAACTTCGAATTGTTAAATACAAAATATTAGTGCAAATTATAACTTGAAGATCTGAACTTGTAATTGTCAAATACAGAACTTAGAATTCATAACTTCAAATTATGATTGCAAATTATAACTTGAAGATCTGAACTTGTATTAGTCAAATACAGAACTTAGAATTGGGAAATTCAAATTATGATTGCAAATTATAACTTGAAGATCTGAACTTGTAATTGTCAAATACAGAACTTAGAATTCATAACTTCAAATTATGATTGTAAATAATAATTAGAAGATCTGAACTTGTAATAGTCAAATACAGAACTACAAATTGTTAAATTCAAATTATTAGTGCAAATTATAACTTGAAGATCTTAACTTGTAATTGTCAAATACAGCAGTTAGAATTCACAACTTCAAATTATGATTGCAAATTATAACTTGAAGATCTGAACTTGTAATTGTAAAATACAGAACTACGAATTCATAACTTCAAATTATGATTGTAAATAATAATTAGAAGATCTGAACTTGTAATAGTCAAATACAGAACTTCGAATTGTTAAATACAAATTATTAGTGCAAATTATAACTTGAAGTTCTGAACTTGAATTGTCAAATACAGAACTTAGAATTCATAACTTCAAATTATGATTGCTAATTATAACTTGAAGATCTGAACTTGTAATAGACAATTACAGAACTTAGAATTGGGAAATTCAAATTATGATTGCAAATTATAACTTGAAGATCTGAACTTGTCATTGTCAAATACAGAAGTTAACATTGGTAGCTTATAATTATAATTGCAAATTATAACTTGAAGATCTGAACTTGTAATTGTCAAATACAGAACTTAGAATTCATAACTTCTAAGTATGATTGTAAATAATAATTAGAAGATCTGAACTAGTAATAGGCAAATACAGAACTTCGATTTGTTAAATACAAATTATTAGTGCAAATTATAACTTGAAGATCTGAACTTGTAATTGTCAAATACAGAATTTAAAATTGATAGCTTATAATTATAATTGCAAATTATAACTTGAAGATCTGAATTTGTAATAGGTAAATACAGAACTTCTAATTGTTAATTTCAAACTAAGACTGTAAATAATAATTTGAAGATCTGAACTTGTAATAGTCAAATATAGAACTTCGAATTGTTAAATACAAATTATTAGTGCAAATTATAACTTGAAGATCTGAATTTGTAATTGTCAAATAGAGCACTTAGAATTCATAACTTCAAATTATGATTGCAAATTATAACTTGAAGATCTGAACTAGTAATTGTCAAATACAGAACTTAGAATTCATAACTTCTAATTATGATTGTAAATAATAAGTAGAAGATCTGAACTAGTAATAGTCAAATACAGAACTTCGAATTGTTAAATACAAATTATTAGTGCAAATTATAACTTGAAGATCTGAACTTGTCATTGTCAAATACTGAAGTTAACATTGATAGCTTATAATTATAATTGCAAATTATAACTTGAAGATCTGAACATGTAATAAAGAATTACAGAACTTAGATTTGTCAAATCCTATTTATTATTTCTAATTATAACTTGAAGATCTGAACTTGTTATTGTCAAATACAGAACTTAAAATTGATAGCTTATAATTATAATTGCAAATTATAACTTGAAGATCTGAACTTGTAATAGGTAAATACAGAACTTCGAATTGTTAATTTCAAACTAAGATTGTAATTAATAATTTGAAGATCTGAACTTGTAATAGTCAAATATAGAACTTCGAATTGTTAAATACAAATTATTAGTGCAAATTATAACTTGAAGATCTGAATTTGTAATTGTCAAATACAGCACTTAGAATTCATAACTTCAAATTATGATTGCAAATTATAACTTGAAGATCTGAACTTGTAATTGTCAAATACAGAACTTAGAATTCATAACTTCTAAGTATGATTGTAAATAATAATTAGAAGATCTGAACTAGTAATAGGCAAATACAGAACTTCGAATTGTTAAATACAAATTATTAGTGCAAATTATAACTTGAAGATCTTAACTTGTCATTGTCAAATACAGAAGTTAACATTGGTAGCTTATAATTATAATTGCAAATTATAACTTGCAGATCTGAACATGTAATAGTGAATTACAGAACTTAGATTTGTTAAATCCTAATTATTATTTCTAATTATAACTTGAAGATCTGAACTTGTCAAATACAGAATAATGTAATTATAATTACAGAATAATTGTCAAATACAGAACTTAAAATTGATAGCTTATAATTATAATTGCAAATTATAACTTGAAGATCTGAAATTGTAATAGGTAAATACAGAACTTTGAATTGTTAATTTCAAACTAAGATTGTAAATAATAATTTGAAGATCTGAACTTGTAATAGTGAATTACAGAACTTAGATTTGTTAAATACTAATTATTATATCAAATTATAACTTGAAGATCTGAACTTGTAATTGTCAAATACAGAACTTAAAATTGATAGCTTATAATTATAATTGAAAATTATAACTTGAAGATCGGAACTTGTAATAGGTAAATACAGAACTTCGAATTGTTAATTTGAAACTAAGATTGTAAATATTAATTTGAAAATCTGAACTTGTAATAGTCAAATGCAGACCTTCATATTGTTAAATACAAATTATTAGTGTAAATTATAACTTGAAGATCTGAACTTGTAATTGTCAAATACAGAATTTAAAATTGATAGCTTATAATTATAATTGCAAATTATAACTTGAACATCTGAATTTGTAATAGGTAAATACAGAACTTCGAATTGTTAATTTCAAACTAAGACTGTAAATAATAATTTGAAGATCTGAACTTGTAATAGTCAAATACAGAACTACTAATTGTTAAATACAAATTATTAGTGCAAATTATATCTTGAAGATCTGAACTTGTAATTGTCAAATCCAGAACTTAAAATTGAGAGCTTATAATTATAATTGCAAATTATAAGTTGAAGATCTGAACTTGAAATAGGTAAATACAGAACTTCGAATTGTTAATTTCAAACTAAAATTGTAATTAATAATTTGAAGATCTGAACATGTAATAGTCAAATACAGAACTACGAATTGTTAAATACAAATTATTAGTGCAAATTATAACTTGAAGATCTGAACTTGTAATTGTCAAATACAGAACTTGTAATTGATAGCTTATAATTATAATTGCAAATTATAAGTTGAAGATCTGAACTTGTTATAGGTAAATACAGAACTTCTAATTGTTAATTTCAAACTAAGATTGTAATTAATAATTTGTAGATCTGAACTTGTAATAGTCAAATACAGAACTTCGAATTGTTAAATACAAATTATTAGTGCAAATTATAACTTGAAGATCTGAATTTGTAATTGTCAAATACAGCACTTAGAATTCATAACTTCAAATTATGATTGCAAATTATAACTTGAAGATCTGAACTTGTAATTGTCAAATACAGAACTTAGAATTCATAACTCCTAATTATGATTGTAAATAATAAGTAGAAGATCTGAACTAGTAATAGTCAAATACAGAACTTCGAATTGTTAAATACAAATTATTAGTGCAAATTATAACTTGAAGATCTGAACTTGTCATTGTCAAATACAGAAGTTAGCATTGATAGCTTATAATTATAATTGCAAATTATAACTTGAAGATCTGAACATGTAATAAAGAATTACAGAACTTAGATTTGTTAAATCCTAATTATTATTTCTAATTATAACTTGAAGATCTGAACTTGTAATTGTCAAATACAGAACTTAGAATTCATAACTTCAAATTATGATTGCTAATTATAAATCGAAGATCTGAACTTGTAATTGTCAAATTCAGAACTTAAAATTGATAGCTTATAATTATAATTGCAAATTATAACTTGAAGATCTGAATTTGTAATAGGTAAATACAGAACTCGAATTGTTAATTTCAAACTAAGACTATAATAATAATTTGAAGATCTGAACTTGTAATAGTCAAATACAGAACTACTAATTGTTAAATACAAATTATTAGTGCAAATTATATCTTGAAGATCTGAACTTGTAATTGTCAAATACAGAACTTAAAATTGAGAGCTTATAATTATAATTGCAAATTATAAGTTGAAGATCTTAACTTGAAATAGGTAAATACAGAACTTCGAATTGTTAATTGCAACTAAAATTGTAATTAATAATTTGAAGATCTGAACTTGTAATAGTCAAATACAGAACTACGAATTGTTAAATACAAATTATTAGTGCAAATTATAACTTGAAGATCTGAACTTGTAATTGTCAAATACAGCACTTAGAATTCATAACTACAAATTATGATTGCAAATTATAACTTGAAGATCTGAACTTGTAATAGTCAAATAAAGAACTTAGAATTGATAGCTTATAATTATAATTGCAAATAATAACATCAAGATCTGAACTTGTAATAGGTAAATACAGAACTTCGAATTGTTAATTTCAAACTAAGATTGTAAATAATAATTTGAAGAGCTGAACTTGTAATAGTCAAATACAGAACTTCGAATTGTTAAATACAAAATATTAGTGCAAATTATAACTTGAAGATCTGAACTTGTAATTGTCAAATACAGAACTTAGAATTCATAACTTCAAATTATGATTGCAAATTATAACTTGAAGATCTGAACTTGTATTAGTCAAATACAGAACTTAGAATTGGGAAATTCAAATTATGATTGCAAATTATAACTTGAAGATCTGAACTTGTAATTGTCAAATTCAGAACTTAGAATTCATAACTTCAAATTATGATTGTAAATAATAATTAGAAGATCTGAACTTGTAATAGTCAAATACAGAACTTCAAATTGTTAAATTCAAATTATTAGTGCAAATTATAACTTGAAGATCTTAACTTGTAATTGTCAAATACAGCAGTTAGAATTCACAACTTCAAATTATGATTGCAAATTATAACTTGAAGATCTGAACTTGTAATTGTAAAATACAGAACTACGAATTCATAACTTCAAATTATGATTGTAAATAATAATTAGAAGATCTGAACTTGTAATAGTCAAATACAGAACTTCGAATTGTTAAATACAAATTATTAGTGCAAATTATAACTTGAAGTTCTGAACTTGAATTGTCAAATACAGAACTTAGAATTCATAACTTCAAATTATGATTGCTAATTATAACTTGAAGATCTGAACTTGTAATAGACAATTACAGAACTTAGAATTGGGAAATTCAAATTATGATTGCAAATTATAACTTGAAGATCTGAACTTGTCATTGTCAAATACAGAAGTTAACATTGGTAGCTTATAATTATAATTGCAAATTATAACTTGAAGATCTGAACTTGTAATTGTCAAATACAGAACTTAGAATTCATAACTTCTAAGTATGATTGTAAATAATAATTAGAAGATCTGAACTAGTAATAGGCAAATACAGAACTTCGATTTGTTAAATACAAATTATTAGTGCAAATTATAACTTGAAGATCTGAACTTGTAATTGTCAAATACAGAATTTAAAATTGATAGCTTATAATTATAATTGCAAATTATAACTTGAAGATCTGAATTTGTAATAGGTAAATACAGAACTTCTAATTGTTAATTTCAAACTAAGACTGTAAATAATAATTTGAAGATCTGAACTTGTAATAGTCAAATATAGAACTTCGAATTGTTAAATACAAATTATTAGTGCAAATTATAACTTGAAGATCTGAATTTGTAATTGTCAAATAGAGCACTTAGAATTCATAACTTCAAATTATGATTGCAAATTATAACTTGAAGATCTGAACTAGTAATTGTCAAATACAGAACTTAGAATTCATAACTTCTAATTATGATTGTAAATAATAAGTAGAAGATCTGAACTAGTAATAGTCAAATACAGAACTTCGAATTGTTAAATACAAATTATTAGTGCAAATTATAACTTGAAGATCTGAACTTGTCATTGTCAAATACTGAAGTTAACATTGATAGCTTATAATTATAATTGCAAATTATAACTTGAAGATCTGAACATGTAATAAAGAATTACAGAACTTAGATTTGTCAAATCCTATTTATTATTTCTAATTATAACTTGAAGATCTGAACTTGTTATTGTCAAATACAGAACTTAGAATTCATAACTTCAAATTATGATTGCTAATTATAACTTGAAGATCTGAACTTGTAATTGTGAATTACAGAACTTAGCTTTGTTAAATACTAATTATTATTTCAAATTATAACTTGAAGATCTGAACTTGTAATTGTCAAATACAGAACTTAAAATTGATAGCTTATAATTATAATTGCAAATTATAACTTGAAGATCTGAACTTGTAATAGGTAAATACAGAACTTCGAATTGTTAATTTCAAACTAAGATTGTAAATAATAATTTGAAGATCTGAACTTGTAATAGTCAAATATAGAACTTCGAATTGTTAAATACAAATTATTAGTGCAAATTATAACTTGAAGATCTGAATTTGTAATTGTCAAATACAGCACTTAGAATTCATAACTTCAAATTATGATTGCAAATTATAACTTGAAGATCTGAACTTGTAATTGTCAAATACAGAACTTAGAATTCATAACTTCTAATTATGATTGTAAATAATAATTAGAAGATCTGAACTAGTAATAGTCAAATACAGAACTTCGAATTGTTAAATACAAATTATTAGTGCTAATTATAACTTGAAGATCTGAACTTGTCATTGTCAAATACAGAAGTTAACATTGATAGCTTATAATTATAATTGCAAATTATAACTTGCAGATCTGAACATGTAATAGTGAATTACAGAACTTAGATTTGTTAAATCCTAATTATTATTTTTAATTATAACTTGAAGATCTGAACTTGTAATTGTCAAATACAGAACTTAAAATTGATAGCTTATAATTATAATTGCAAATTATAACTTGAAGATCTGAAATTGTAATAGGTAAATACAGAACTTTGAATTGTTAATTTCAAACTAAGATTGTAAATAATAATTTGAAGATCTGAACTTGTAATAGTGAATTACAGAACTTAGATTTGTTAAATACTAATTATTATATCAAATTATAACTTGAAGATCTGAACTTGTAATTGTCAAATACAGAACTTAAAATTGATAGCTTATAATTATAATTGAAAATTATAACTTGAAGATCTGAACTTGTAATTGTCAAATACAGAACTTAGAATTCATAACTTCTAAGTATGATTGTAAATAATAATTAGAAGATCTGAACTAGTAATAGGCAAATACAGAACTTCGAATTGTTAAATACAAATTATTAGTGCAAATTATAACTTGAAGATCTTAACTTGTCATTGTCAAATACAGAAGTTAACATTGGTAGCTTATAATTATAATTGCAAATTATAACTTGCAGATCTGAACATGTAATAGTAAATTACAGAACTTAGATTTGTTAAATCCTAATTATTATTTCTAATTATAACTTGAAGATCTGAACTTGTCAAATACAGAATAATGTAATTATAATTACAGAATAATTGTCAAATACAGAACTTAAAATTGATAGCTTATAATTATAATTGCAAATTATAACTTGAAGATCTGAAATTGTAATAGGTAAATACAGAACTTTGAATTGTTAATTTCAAACTAAGATTGTAAATAATAATTTGAAGATCTGAACTTGTAATAGTGAATTACAGAACTTAGATTTGTTAAATACTAATTATTATATCAAATTATAACTTGAAGATCTGAACTTGTAATTGTCAAATACAGAACTTAAAATTGATAGCTTATAATTATAATTGAAAATTATAACTTGAAGATCGGAACTTGTAATAGGTAAATACAGAACTTCGAATTGTTAATTTGAAACTAAGATTGTAAATATTAATTTGAAAATCTGAACTTGTAATAGTCAAATGCAGACCTTCATATTGTTAAATACAAATTATTAGTGTAAATTATAACTTGAAGATCTGAACTTGTAATTGTCAAATACAGAATTTAAAATTGATAGCTTATAATTATAATTGCAAATTATAACTTGAACATCTGAATTTGTAATAGGTAAATACAGAACTTCGAATTGTTAATTTCAAACTAAGACTGTAAATAATAATTTGAAGATCTGAACTTGTAATAGTCAAATACAGAACTACTAATTGTTAAATACAAATTATTAGTGCAAATTATATCTTGAAGATCTGAACTTGTAATTGTCAAATCCAGAACTTAAAATTGAGAGCTTATAATTATAATTGCAAATTATAAGTTGAAGATCTGAACTTGAAATAGGTAAATACAGAACTTCGAATTGTTAATTTCAAACTAAAATTGTAATTAATAATTTGAAGATCTGAACATGTAATAGTCAAATACAGAACTACGAATTGTTAAATACAAATTATTAGTGCAAATTATAACTTGAAGATCTGAACTTGTAATTGTCAAATACAGAACTTGTAATTGATAGCTTATAATTATAATTGCAAATTATAAGTTGAAGATCTGAACTTGTTATAGGTAAATACAGAACTTCTAATTGTTAATTTCAAACTAAGATTGTAATTAATAATTTGAAGATCTGAACTTGTAATAGTCAAATATAGAACTTCGAATTGTTAAATACAAATTATTAGTGCAAATTATAACTTGAAGATCTGAATTTGTAATTGTCAAATACAGCACTTAGAATTCATAACTTCAAATTATGATTGCAAATTATAACTTGAAGATCTGAACTTGTAATTGTCAAATACAGAACTTAGAATTCATAACTTCTAATTATGATTGTAAATAATAAGTAGAAGATCTGAACTAGTAATAGTCAAATACAGAACTTCGAATTGTTAAATACAAATTATTAGTGCAAATTATAACTTGAAGATCTGAACTTGTCATTGTCAAATACATAAGTTAGCATTGATAGCTTATAATTATAATTGCAAATTATAACTTGAAGATCTGAACATGTAATAAAGAATTACAGAACTTAGATTTGTTAAATCCTAATTATTATTTCTAATTATAACTTGAAAATCTGAACTTGTAATTGTCAAATACAGAACTTAGAATTCATAACTTCAAATTATGATTGCTAATTATAAATCGAAGATCTGAACTTGTAATTGTCAAATTCAGAACTTAAAATTGATAGCTTATAATTATAATTGCAAATAATAACTTGAAGATCTGAATTTGTAATAGGTAAATACAGAACTCGAATTGTTAATTTCAAACTAAGACTGTAAATAATAATTTGAAGATCTGAACTTGTAATAGTCAAATACAGAACTACTAATTGTTAAATACAAATTATTAGTGCAAATTATATCTTGAAGATCTGAACTTGTAATTGTCAAATACAGAACTTAAAATTGAGAGCTTATAATTATAATTGCAAATTATAAGTTGAAGATCTTAACTTGAAATAGGTAAATACAGAACTTCGAATTGTTAATTGCAACTAAAATTGTAATTAATAATTTGAAGATCTGAACTTGTAATAGTCAAATACAGAACTACGAATTGTTAAATACAAATTATTAGTGCAAATTATAACTTGAAGATCTGAACTTGTAATTGTCAAATACAGCACTTAGAATTCATAACTACAAATTATGATTGCAAATTATAACTTGAAGATCTGAACTTGTAATAGTCAAATAAAGAACTTAGAATTGATAGCTTATAATTATAATTGCAAATAATAACTTCAAGATCTGAACTTGTAATAGGTAAATACAGAACTTCGAATTGTTAATTTCAAACTAAGATTGTAAATAATAATTTGAAGAGCTGATTTTGTAATAGTCAAATACAGAACTTCGAATTGTTAAATACAAAATATTAGTGCAAATTATAACTTGAAGATCTGAACTTGTAATTGTCAAATACAGAACTTAGAATTCATAACTTCAAATTATGATTGCAAATTATAACTTGAAGATCTGAACTTGTATTAGTCAAATACAGAACTTAGAATTGGGAAATTCAAATTATGATTGCAAATTATAACTTGAAGATCTGAACTTGCAATTGTCAAATACAGAACTTAGAATTCATAACTTCAAATTATGATTGTAAATAATAATTAGAAGATCTGAACTTGCAATAGTCAAATACAGAACTTCAAATTGTTAAATTCAAATTATTAGTGCAAATTATAACTTGAAGATCTTAACTTGTAATTGTCAAATACAGCACTTAGAATTCACAACTTCAAATTATGATTGCAAATTATAACTTGAAGATCTGAACTTGTAATTGTAAAATACAGAACTACGAATTCATAACTTCAAATTATGATTGTAAATAATAATTAGAAGATCTGAACTTGTAATAGTCAAATGCAGAACTTCGAATTGTTAAATACAAATTATTAGTGCAAATTATAACTTGAAGTTCTGAACTTGTAATTGTCAAATACAGAACTTAGAATTCATAACTTCATATTATGATTGCTAATTATAACTTGAAGATCTGAACTTGTAATAGTCAAATACAGAACTAAGAATTGGGAAATTCAAATTATGATTGCAAATTATAACTTGAAGATCTGAACTTGTAATAGTCAAATACAGAACTTAAAATTGATAGCTTATAATTATAATTGCAAATTATAACTTGAAGATCTGAATTTGTAATAGGTAAATATAGAACTTCGAATTGTTAATTTCAAACTAAGATTGTAAATAATAATTTGAAGTTCTGAACTTGTAATAGTCAAATACAGAACTTCGAATTGTTAAATACTAATTATTAGTGCAAATTATAACTTGAAGATCTGAACTAGTAATTGTCAAATACAGAACTTAAAATTGATGGCTTATAATTATAATTGCAAATTATAAGTTGAAGATCTGAACTTGTAATAGGTAAATACAGAACTTCGAATTGTTAATTTCAAACTAAGATTGTAATTAATAATTTGAAGATCTGAACTTGTAATAGTCAAATACATAACTTCAAATTGTTAAATACAAATTATTAGTGCAAATTATAACTTGAAGATCTGAACTTGTAATTGTCAAATACAGAACTTAGAATTGATAGCTTATAATTATAATTGCAAATTATAACTTGAAGAACTGAACTTGTAATAGTGAATTACAGAACTTAAATTTGTTAAATACTAATTATTATTTCAAATTATAACTTGAAGATCTGAACTTGAAATAAGTAAATACAGAACTTCGAATTGTTAATTTCAAACTAAGATTGTAAATAATAATTTTATAGACCTGAACTTGTAATAGTCAAATAGAGAACTTCGAATTGTTAAATACAAATTATTAGTGCAAATTTTAACTTGTAAATCTGAACTTGTAATAGTCAAATACAGAACTTCGAATTGTTAAATACAAATTATTAGTGCAAATTATAACTTGAAGATCTGAACTTGTAATTGTCAAATACAGCACTTAGAATTCATAACTTCTAATTATGATTGCAATTTATAACTTGAAGATCTGAACTTGTAATTGTAAAATACAGAACTAAGAATTATACAATTCAAATTATGATTGTAAATAATAATTATAAGATCTGAACTTGTAATAGTAAAATACAGAACTTCCAATTGTTAATTTCAAACTAAGATTGTAATTAATAATTTGAAGATCTGAACTTGTAATAGTCAAATACAGAACTTCGAATTGTTAAATACAAATTATTAGTGCAAATTATAACTTGAAGATCTGAACTTGTAATTGTCAAATACAGCACTTAGAATTCATAACTTCAAATTATGATTGCAATTTATAACTTGAAGATCTGAACTTGTAATTGTAAAATACAGAACTAAGAATTAATAACTTCAAATTATGATTGTAAATAATAATTAGAAGATTTGAACTTGTAATAGTCAAATACAGAACTTCGAATTGTTAAATACAAATTATTAGTGCAAATTATAACATGAAGATCTGAACATGTAATTGTCAAATACAGAACTTAAAATTGATAGCTTATAATTATAATTGCAAATTATAAGTTGAAGATCTGAACTTGTAATAGGTAAATACAGAACTTCGAATTGTTAATTTCAAACTAAGATTGTAATTAATAATTTGAAGATCTGAACTTGTAATAGTCAAATACAGAACTTCGAATTGTTAAATACAAATTATTAGTGCAAATTATAACTTGAAGATCTGAACTTGTAATTATCAAATACAGCACTTGGAATTCATAACTTCAAATTATGATTGCAAATTATAACTTGAAGATCTGAACTTGTAATTGTCAAATACAGAACTTAGAATTCATAACTTCAAATTATGATTGTAAATAATAATTAGAAGATCTGAACTTGTAATAGTCAAATACAGAACTTCAAATTGTTAAATTCAAATTATTAGTGCAAATTATAACTTGAAGATCTGAACTTGTAATTGTCAAATACAGCACTTAGAATTCATAACTTCAAATTATGATTGCAAATTATAACTTGAAGATCTGAACTTGTAATTGTAAAATACAGAACTACGAATTCATAACTTCAAATTATGATTGTAAATAATAATTTGAAGATCTGAACTTGTAATAGTCAAATACAGAACTTCGAATTGTTAAATACAAATTATTAGTGCAAATTATAACTTGAAGTTCTGAACTTGTAATTGTCAAATACAGAACTTAGAATTCATAACTTCAAATTATGATTGCTAATTATAACTTGAAGATCTGAACTTGTAATAGTCAAATACAGAACTTAGAATTGGGAAATTCAAATTATGATTGCAAATTATAACTTGAAGATCTGAACTTGTAATTGTCAAATACAGAACTTAGAATTGATAGCTTATAATTATAATTGCAAATTATAACTTGAAGAACTGAACTTGTAATAGTGAATTACAGAACTTAGATTTGTTAAATACTAATTATTATTGCAGATTATAACTTGAAGATCTGAACTTGTAATAGTCAAATACAGAACTTAAAATTGATAGCTTAGAATTATGATTGCAAATTATAACTAGAAGATCTGAACTTGTAATAGGTAAATACAGAACTTCAAATTGTTAATTTCAAACTAAGATTGTAAATAATAATTAGTAGATCTGAACTTGTAATAGTCAAATACAGAACTTCGAATTGTTAAATACAAATTATTAGTGCAAATTATAACTTGAAGATCTGAACTTGTAATTGTCAAATACAGAACTTAAAATTGATAGCTTATAATTATAATTGCAAATTATAAGTTGAAGATCTGAACTTGTAATAGGTAAATGCAGAACTTCGAATTGTTAATTTCAAACTAAGATTGTAATTAATAATTTGAAGATCTGAACTTGTAGTAGTCAAATACAGAACTTCGAATTGTTAAATACAAATTATTAGTGCAAATTATAACGTGAAGATCTGAACTTGTAATTGTCAAATACAGCACTTAGAATTCATAACTTCTAATTATGATTGCAATTTATAACTTGAAGATCTGAACTTGTAATTGTAAAATACAGAACTAAGAATTAATAAATTCAAATTATGATTAAAAATAATAATTAGAAGATCTGAACTTGTAATAGTCAAATACAGAACTTCGAATTGTTAATTTCAAACTAAGATTGTAATTAATAATTTGAAGATCTGATCTTGTAATAGTCAAATACAGAACTTCGAATTGTTATATACAAATTATTAGTACACATTATAACTTGAAGATCTGAACTTGTAAGTGTCAAATACAGCACTTAGAATTCATAACTTCAAATTATGATTGCAATTTATAACTTGAAGATCTGAACTTGTAATTGTAAAATACAGAACTAAGAATTCATAACTTCAAATTATGATTGTAAATAATAATTAGAAGATCTGAACTTGTAATAGTCAAATACAGAACTTCGAATTTTTAATACAAATTATTAGTGCAAATTATAACTTGAAGATCTGAACTTGTAATTGTCAAATACAGAACTTAGAATTCATAACTTCAAATTATGATTGCTAATTATAACTTGAAGATCTGACCTTGTAATAGTCAAATACAGAACTTAGAATTGTGAAATTACAATTAAGATTGCAAATTATAACTTGAAGATCTGAACTTGTAATAGTCAAATACAGAACTTAAAATTGATAGCTTATAATTATAACTGCTAATTATAACTTGAAGATCTGAATTTGTAATAAGTAAATACAGAACTTCGAATTGTTAATTTCAAACTAAGATTGTAATTAATAATTTGAAGATCTGAACTTGTAATAGTCAAATACAGAACTTCGAATTGTTAAATACAAATTATTAGTGCAAATTATAACGTGAAGATCTGAACTTGTAATTGTCAAATACAGCACTTAGAATTCATAACTTCTAATTATGATTGCAAATTATAACTTGAAGATCTGAACTTGTAATTGTCAAATACAGAACTTAGAATTCATAACTTCAAATTATGATTGTAAATAATAATTAGAAGATCTGAACTTGTAATAGTCAAATACAGAACTTCAAATTGTTAAATTCAAATTATTAGTGCAAATTATAACTTGAAGATCTGAACTTGTAATTGTCAAATACAGCACTTAGAATTCATAACTTCAAATTATGATTGCAAATTATAACTTGAAGATCTGAACTTGTAATTGTAAAATACAGAACTACGAATTCATAACTTCAAATTATGATTGTAAATAATAATTAGAAGATCTGAACTTGTAATAGACAAATACAGAACTTCGAATTGTTAAATACAAATTATTAGTGCAAATTATAACTTGAAGTTCTGAACTTGTAATTGTCAAATACAGAACTTAGAATTCATAACTTCAAATTATGATTGCTAATTATAACTTGAAGATCTGAACTTGTAATAGTCAAATACAGAACTTAGAATTGGGAAATTCAAATTATGATTGCAAATTATAACTTGAAGATCTGAACTTGTAATAGTCAAATACAGAACTTAAAATTGATAGCTTATAATTATAATTGCAAATTATAACTTGAAGATCTGAATTTGTAATAGGTAAATATAGAACTTCGAATTGTTAATTTCAAACTAAGATTGTAAATAATAATTTGAAGTTCTGAACTTGTAATAGTCAAATACAGAACTTCGAATTGTTAAATACAAATTATTAGTGCAAATTATAACTTGAAGATCTGAACTTGTAATTGTCAAATACATAACTTCAAATTGTTAAATACAAATTATTAGTGCAAATTATAACTTGAAGATCTGAACTTGTAATTGTCAAATACAGAACTTAGGATTGATAGCTTATAATTATAATTGCAAATTATAACTTGAAGAACTGAACTTGTAATAGTGAATTACAGAACTTAGATTTGTTAAATACTGATTATTATTTCAAATTATAACTTGAAGATCTGAACTTGTAATAAGAAAATACAGAACTTCGAATTGTTAATTTCAAACTAAGATTGTAAATAATAATTTGAAGACCTGAACTTGTAATAGTCAAATACAGAACTTCGAATTGTTAAATACAAATTATTAGTGCAAATTATAACTTGTAAATCTGAACTTGTAATTGTCAAATACAGAACTTAAAATTGATAGCTTATAATTATAATTGCAAATTATAAGTTGAAGATCTGAACTTGTAATAGGTAAATGCAGAACTTCGAATTGTTAATTTCAAACTAAGATTGTAATTAATAATTTGAAGATCTGAACTTGTAATAGTCAAATACCGAACTTCGATTTGTTAAATACAAATTATTAGTGCAAATTATAACATGAAGATCTGAACTTGTAATTGTCAATTACAGCACTAAGAATTAATAAATTCTAATTATGATTGTAAATAATAATTAGAAGATCTGAACTTGTAATAGTCAAATACAGAACTTTGAATTGTTAAATACAAATTATTAGTGCAAATTATAACTTGAAGATCTGAACTTGTAATTGTCAAATACAGAACTTAGAATTCATAACTTCAAATTATAATTGCAAATTAAAACTTGAAGATCTGAATTTGTAATAGGTAAATACAGAACTTCGAATTGTTAATTTCAAACTAAGATTGTAATTAATAATTTGAAGATCTGAACTTGTAATAGTCTAATACAGAACTTCAAATTGTTAAATACAAATTATTAGTGCAAATTATAACTTGAAGATCTGAACTTGTAATTGTCAAATACAGAACTTAGAATTAATAGCTTATAATTATAATTGCAAATTATAACTTGAAGATCTGAACTTGTAATAGTGAATTACAAACTTAGATTTGTGAAATACTAATTATTATTTCAAATTATAACTTGAAGATCTGAACTTGTAATTGTCAAATACAGAACTTAAAATTGATAGCTTATAATTATAATTGCAAATTATAACTAGAAGATCTGAACTTGTAATAGGTAAATACAGAACTTCGACTTGTTAATGTCAAACTAAGATTGTAAATAATAATTTGAAGATCTGAACTTGTAATAGTCAAATACAGAACTTCGAATTGTTAAATACAAATAATTAGTGCAAATTTTAACTAGTAAATCTGAAATTGTAATTGTCAAATACAGAACTTAAAATTGAAAGCTTATCATTATAATTGCAAATTATAAGTTGAAGATCTGAACTTGTAATAGGTAAATACAGAACTTCGAATTGTTAATTTCAAACTAAGATTGTAATTACTAATTTGAAGATCTGAACTTGTAATAGTCAAATACAGAACTTGTAATTGTCAAATACAGCACTTAGAATTCATAACTTTAAATTATGATTGCAATTTATAACTTGAACATCTGAACTTGTAATAGTCAAATACAGAACTTAGAATTGTAAAATTCAAATCATGAGTGCAAATTATAACTTGAAGATCTGAACTTGTAATAGTCAAATACAGAACTTAAAATTGATAGCTTATAATTATAATTGCAAATTACAACCTGAAGATCTGAATTTGTAATAGGTAAATACAGAACTACGAATTGTTAATTTCAAAAAATGATTGTAAATAATAATTTGAAGATCTGAACTTGTAATAGTCAAATACAGAACTTAGAATTGTTAAATACAAATTATTAGTGCAAATTATAACTTGAAGATCTGAACTTGTAATTGTCAAATACAGAAATTAAAATTGATAGCTTATAATTAAAATTGCAAATTATAAGTTGAAGATCTGAACTTGTAATAGGTAAATACAGAACTTCGAATTGTTAATTTCAAACTAAGATTGTAATTAATAATTTGAAGATCTGAACTTGTAATAGTCAAATACAGAACTTCGAATTGTTAAATACAAATTATTAGTGCAAATTATAACTTGAAGATGTGAACTTGTAATTGTCAAATACAGCACTTAGAATTCATAACTTCAAATTATAATTGCAAATTATAACTTGAAGATCTGAACTTGTAATTGTAAAATACAGAACTAAGAATTCATAACTTCAAATTATGATTGTAAATAATAATTAGAAGATCTGAACTTGTAATAGTCAAATACAGAACTACGAATTGTTAAATACAAATTATTAGTGCAAATTATAACTTGAAGATCTGAACTTGTAATTGTCAAATACAGAACTTAGAATTCATAACTTCAAATTATGATTGCTAATTATAACTTGAAGATCTGAACTTGTAATAGTCAAATTCAGAACTTAGAATTTGTAAATTCAAATTATGATTGCAAATTATAACTTGAAGATCTGAACTTGTAATAGTCAAATACAGAACTTAAAATTGATAGCTTATAATTATAATTGCAAATTATAAGTTGAAGATCTGAACTTGTAATAGGTAAATCCAGAACTTCGAATTGTTAATTTCAAACTAAGATTGTAATTAATAATTTGAAGATCTTAACTTGCAATAGTCGAATACAGAACTTCGAATAGTTAAATACAAATTATAATTGCAAATTATAACTAGAAGATCTGAACTTGTAATAGGTAAATACAGAACTTCAAATTGTTAATTTCAAACTAAGATTGTAAATAATAATTAGTAGATCTGAACTTGTAATAGTCAAATACAGAACTTCGAATTGTTAAATACAAATTATTAGTGCAAATTATAACTTGAAGATCTGAACTTGTAATTGTCAAATACAGAACTACGAATTGTTAAATACAAATTATTAGTGCAAATTATAACTTGAAGATCTGAACTTGTAATTGTCAAATACAGAACTTAGAATTCATAACTTCAAATTATGATTGCTAATTATAACTTGAAGATCTGAACTTGTAATAGTCAAATTCAGAACTTAGAATTTGTAAATTCAAATTATGATTGCAAATTATAACTTGAAGATCTGAACTTGTAATAGTCAAATACAGAACTTAAAATTGATAGCTTATAATTATAATTGCAAATTATAAGTTGAAGATCTGAACTTGTAATAGGTAAATCCAGAACTTCGAATTGTTAATTTCAAACTAAGATTGTAATTAATAATTTGAAGATCTTAACTTGCAATAGTCGAATACAGAACTTCGAATAGTTAAATACAAATTATAATTGCAAATTATAACTAGAAGATCTGAACTTGTAATAGGTAAATACAGAACTTCAAATTGTTAATTTCAAACTAAGATTGTAAATAATAATTAGTAGATCTGAACTTGTAATAGTCAAATACAGAACTTCGAATTGTTAAATACAAATTATTAGTGCAAATTATAACTTGAAGATCTGAACTTGTAATTGTCAAATACAGAACTTAGAATTCATAACTTCAAATTATGATTGTAAATAATAATTAGAAGATCTGAACTTGTAATAGTCAAATACAGAACTTCGAATTGTTAACTACTAATTATTATTTCAAATTATAACTTGAAGATCTGAACTTGTAATTGTCAAATACAGAACTTAAAATTGATAGCTAATAAGTATAATTGCAAATTATAACTAGAAGATATGAACTTGTAATAGGTAAATACAGAACTTCGAATTGTTAATTTCAAACTAAGATTGCAAATTATAACTTGAAGATCTGAACTTGTAATTGTCAAATACAGAACTTAGAATTCATAACTTCAAATTATGATTGTAAATAATAATTAGTAGATCTGAACTTGTAATAGTCAAATACAGAACTTCGAATTGTTAAATACAAATTATTAGTGCAAATTATAACTTGAAGATCTGAACTTGTAATTGTCACATACAGAACTTAGAATTCATAACTTCAAATTATGATTGTAAATAATAAGTAGAAGATCTGAACTTGTAATAGTCAAATACAGAACTTCGAATTGTTAAATACAAATTATTAGTGCAAATTATAACTTGAAGATCTGAACTTGTAATTGTCAAATACAGAACTTAGAATTGATAGCTTATAATTATAATTGCAAATTATAACTTGAAGATCTGAACTTGTAATAGTGAATTACAGAACTTCTAATTGTTAATTTCAAACTAAGATTGTAATTAATAATTGTAAGATCTAAACTTGTAATAGTCAAATACAGAACTCCGAATTGTTAAATACAAATTATTAGTGCAAATTATAACTTGAAGATCTGAACTTGTAATAGTCAAATACAGAACTTAGAATTGTAAAATTCAAATCATGATTGCAAATTATAACTAGAAGATCTGAACTGGTAATAGTCAAATACTGAACTTAAAATTGATAGCTTATAATTATAATTGCAAATTATAACTTGAAGATCTGAATTTGTAATAGGTAAATACAGAACTTCGAATTGTTAAATACAAATTATTAGTGCAGATTATAACTTGAAAATCTGAACTTGTAATTGTCAAATACAGAACTTAAAATTGATAGCTTATAATTATAATTGCAAATTATAAGTTGAAGATCTGAACTTGTAATAGGTAAATACAGAACTTCTAATTGTTAATTTCCAACTAAGATTGTAATTAATAATTTGAAGATCTGAACTTGTAATAGTCAAATTCAGAACCTCAAATTGTTAAATTCAAATTATTAGTGCAAATTATAACTTGAAGATCTGAACTTGTAATTGTCAAATACAGAACTTAGAATTGATAGCTTATAATTATAATTGCAAATTATAACTTGAAGAACTGAACTTGTAATAGTCAATTACAGAACTTAGAATTGTAAAATTCAAATCATGATTGCAAATTATAACTTGAAGATCTGAATTTGTAATAGTCAAATACAGAACTTCGAATTGTTAATTTCAAACTAAGATTGTAATTAATAATTTGAAGATCTGAACTTGTAATAGTCAAATACAGAACTTCGAATTGTTAAATACAAATTATTTGTGCAAATTATAACTTGAAGATCTGAACTTGTAATTGTCAAATACAGAAATTAAAATTGATAGCTTATAATTAAAATTGCAAATTATAAGTTGAAGATCTGAACTTGTAATAGGTAAATACAGAACTTCGAATTGTTAATTTCAAACTAAGATTGTAATTAATAATTTGAAGATCTGAACTTGTAATAGTCAAATACAGAACTTCGAATTGTTAAATACAAATTATTAGTGCAAATTATAACTTGAAGATCTGAACTTGTAATTGTCAAATACAGCACTTAGAATTCATAACTTCAAATTATAATTGCAAATTATAACTTGAAGATCTGAACTTGTAATTGTAAAATACAGAACTAAGAATTCATAACTTCAAATTATGATTGTAAATAATAATTAGAAGATCTGAACTTGTAATAGTCAAATACAGAACTACGAATTGTTAAATACAAATTATTAGTGCAAATTATAACTTGAAGATCTGAACTTGTAATTGTCAAATACAGAACTTAGAATTCATAACTTCAAATTATGATTGCTAATTATAACTTGAAGATCTGAACTTGTAATAGTCAAATTCAGAACTTAGAATTTGTAAATTCAAATTATGATTGCAAATTATAACTTGAAGATCTGAACTTGTAATAGTCAAATACAGAACTTAAAATTGATAGCTTATAATTATAATTGCAAATTATAAGTTGAAGATCTGAACTTGTAATAGGTAAATCCAGAACTTCGAATTGTTAATTTCAAACTAAGATTGTAATTAATAATTTGAAGATCTTAACTTGCAATAGTCGAATACAGAACTTCGAATAGTTAAATACAAATTATAATTGCAAATTATAACTAGAAGATCTGAACTTGTAATAGGTAAATACAGAACTTCAAATTGTTAATTTCAAACTAAGATTGTAAATAATAATTAGTAGATCTGAACTTGTAATAGTCAAATACAGAACTTCGAATTGTTAACTACTAATTATTATTTCAAATTATAACTTGAAGATCTGAACTTGTAATTGTCAAATACAGAACTTAAAATTGATAGCTAATAAGTATAATTGCAAATTATAACTAGAAGATATGAACTTGTAATAGGTAAATACAGAACTTCGAATTGTTAATTTCAAACTAAGATTGCAAATTATAACTTGAAGATCTGAACTTGTAATTGTCAAATACAGAACTTAGAATTCATAACTTCAAATTATGATTGTAAATAATAATTAGTAGATCTGAACTTGTAATAGTCAAATACAGAACTTCGAATTGTTAAATACAAATTATTAGTGCAAATTATAACTTGAAGATCTGAACTTGTAATTGTCACATACAGAACTTAGAATTCATAACTTCAAATTATGATTGTAAATAATAAGTAGAAGATCTGAACTTGTAATAGTCAAATACAGAACTTCGAATTGTTAAATACAAATTATTAGTGCAAATTATAACTTGAAGATCTGAACTTGTAATTGTCAAATACAGAACTTAGAATTGATAGCTTATAATTATAATTGCAAATTATAACTTGAAGATCTGAACTTGTAATAGTGAATTACAGAACTTCTAATTGTTAATTTCAAACTAAGATTGTAATTAATAATTGTAAGATCTAAACTTGTAATAGTCAAATACAGAACTACGAATTGTTAAATACAAATTATTAGTGCAAATTATAACTTGAAGATCTGAACTTGTAATTGTCAAATACAGCACTTAGAATTCATAACTTCAAATTATGATTGCTAATTATAACTTGAAGATCTGAACTTGTAATAGTCAAATACAGAACTTAGAATTGTAAAATTCAAATCATGATTGCAAATTATAACTTGAAGATCTGAACTGGTAATAGTCAAATACTGAACTTAAAATTGATAGCTTATAATTATAATTGCAAATTATAACTTGAAGATCTGAATTTGTAATAGGTAAATACAGAACTTCGAATTGTTAAATACAAATTATTAGTGCAGATTATAACTTGAAAATCTGAACTTGTAATTGTCAAATACAGAACTTAAAATTGATAGCTTATAATTATAATTGCAAATTATAAGTTGAAGATCTGAACTTGTAATAGGTAAATACAGAACTTCTAATTGTTAATTTCCAACTAAGATTGTAATTAATAATTTGAAGATCTGAACTTGTAATAGTCAAATTCAGAACTTCAAATTGTTAAATTCAAATTATTAGTGCAAATTATAACTTGAAGATCTGAACTTGTAATTGTCAAATACAGAACTTAGAATTGATAGCTTATAATTATAATTGCAAATTATAACTTGAAGAACTGAACTTGTAATAGTCAATTACAGAACTTAGAATTGTAAAATTCAAATCATGATTGCAAATTATAACTTGAAGATCTGAATTTGTAATAGGTAAATACAGAACTTCGAATTGTTAAATACAAATTATTAGTGCAGATTATAACTTGAAAATCTGAACTTGTAATTGTCAAATACAGAACTTAAAATTGATAGCTTATAATTATAATTGCAAATTATAAGTTGAAGATCTGAACTTGTAATAGGTAAATACAGAACTTCTAATTGTTAATTTCCAACTAAGATAGTAATTAATAATTTGAAGATCTGAAATTGTAATAGTCAAATTCAGAACTTCAAATTGTTAAATTCAAATTATTAGTGCAAATTATAAATTGAAGATCTGAACTTGTAATTGTCAAATACAGAACTTAGAATTGATAGCTTATAATTATAATTGCAAATTATAACTTGAAGAACTGAACTTGTAATAGTCAATTACAGAACTTAGATTTGTTAAATACTAATTATTATTTCAAATTATAACTTGAAGATCTGAACTTGTAATTGTCAAATACAGAACTTAAAATTGATAGCTTATAAGTATAATTGCAAATTATAACTAGAAGATATGAACTTGTAATAGGTAAATACAGAACTTCGAATTGTTAAATACAAATTATTAGTGCAAATTATAACTTGAAGATCTGAACTTGTAATTGTCAAATAGAGAACTTAAAATTCATAACTTCAAATTATGATTGCAAATTATAACTTGATGATCTGAACTTGTATTAGTCAAATACAGAACTTAGAATTGTAAAATGCAAATTATGATTGCTAATTATAACTTGAAGATCTGAACTTGTAATAGTCAAAAACAGAACTTAAAATTGATAGCTTATAATTATAATTGCAAATTATAAGTTGAAGATCTGAACTTGTAATAGTCAAATACAGAACTTCGAATTGTTAATTTCAAACTAATATTGTAATTAATAATTTGAAGATCTGAACTTGTAATAGTCAAATACAGAACTTCAAATTGTTAAAATCAAATTATTAGGGCAAATTATAACTTGAAGATCTGAATTTGTAATTGTCAAATACAGAACTTAGAATTGATAGCTTATAATTATAATTGCAAATTATAACTTCAAGATCTGAACTTGTAATAGTCAATTACAGAACTTAGATTTTTTAAATACTAATTATTATTTCAAATTATAACTAGAAGATCTGAACTTGTAATTGTCAAATACAGAACTTAAAATTGATAGCTTATAAGTATAATTGCAAATTATAACTAGAAGATATGAACTTGTAATAGGTAAATACAGAACTTCGAATTGTTAATTTCAAACTAAGATTGCAAATTATAACTTGAAGATCTGAACTTGTAATTGTCAAATACAGAACTTAGAATTCATAACTTCTAATTATGATTGTAAATAATAATTGGAAGATCTGAACTTGTAATAGTCAAATACAGAACTTCGAATTGTTAAATACAAATTATTAGTGCAAATTATAACTTGAAGATCTGAACTTGTAATTGTCAAATACAGAACTTAGAATTCTTAACTTCAAATTATGATTGCAAATAATAATTAGAAGATCTGAACTTGTAATAGTCAAATACAGAACTTCGAATTGTTAAATACAAATTATTAGTGCAAATTATAACATGAAGATCTGAACTTGTAATTGTCAAATACAGAACTTAAAATTGATAGCTTATAATTATAATTGCAAATTATAACTTGAAGATCTGAAATTGTAATAGTGAATTACAGAACTTCTAATTGTTAATTTCAAACTAAGATTGTAATTTATAATTTGAAGATCTAAACTTGTAATAGTCAAATACAGAACTCCGAATTGTTAAATACAAATTATTAGTGCAAATTATAAGTTGAAGATCTGAACTTGTAATTGTCAAATACAGCACTTAGAATTCATAACTTCAAATTATGATTGCTAATTATAACTTGAAGATCTGAACTTGAAATAGTCAAATACAGAACTTAAAATTGATAGCTTATAATTATAATTGCAAATTATAACTTGAAGATCTGAATTTGTAATAGGTAAATACAGAACTTCGAATTGTTAATTTCAAACTAAGATTGTAAATAATAATTTGAAGATCTGAACTTGTAATAGTCAAATACAGAACTTAGAATTGTTAAATACAAATTATTAGTGCAAATTATAACTTGAAGATCTGAACTTGTAATTGTCAAATACAGAACTTAAAATTGATAGCTTATAATTATAATTGCAAATTATAAGTTGAAGATCTGAACTTGTAATAGGTAAATACAGAACTTCGAATTGTTAATTTCAAACTAAGATTGTAATTAATAATTTGAAGATCTGAACTTGTAATAGTCGAATACAGAACTTCGAATTGTTAAATACAAATTATAATTGCAAATTATAACTAGAAGATCTGAACTTGTAATAGGTAAATACAGAACTTCAAATTGTTAATTTCAAACTAAGATTGTAAATAATAATTAGTAGATCTGAACTTGTAATTGTCAAATACAGAACTTAAAATTGATAGCTTATAATTACAATTGCAAATTATAAGTTGAAGATCTGAACTTGTAATAGGTAAATCCAGAACTTCGAATTGTTAATTTCAAACTAAGATTGTAATTAATAATTTGAAGATCTGAACTTGCAATAGTCGAAAACAGAACTTCGAATTGTTAAATACAAATTATAATTGCAAATTATAACTAGAAGATCTGAACTTGTAATAGGTAAATACAGAACTTCAAATTGTTAATTTCAAACTAAGATTGTAAATAATAATTAGTAGATCTGAACTTGTAATTGTCAAATACAGAACTTCGAATTGTTAAATACATATTATTAGTGCAAATTATAACTTGAAGATCTGAACTTGTAATTGTCAAATACAGAACTTAGAATTCATAACTTCAAATTATGATTGTAAATAATAATTAGAAGATCTGAACTTGTAATAGTCAAATACAGAACTTCGAATTGTTAACTACTAATTATTATTTCAAATTATAACTTGAAGATCTGAACTTGTAATTGTCAAATACAGAACTTAAAATTGATAGCTAATAAGTATAATTGCAAATTATAACTAGAAGATATGAACTTGTAATAGGTAAATACAGAACTTCGAATTGTTAATTTCAAACTAAGATTGCAAATTATAACTTGAAGATCTGAACTTGTAATTGTCAAATACAGAACTTAGAATTCATAACTTCAAATTATGATTGTAAATAATAATTAGTAGATCTAAACTTGTAATAGTCAAATACAGAACTTCGAATTGTTAAATACAAATTATTAGTGCAAATTATAACTTGAAGATCTGAACTTGTAATTGTCACATACAGAACTTAGAATTCATAACTTTCTAATTATGATTGTAAATAATAAGTAGAAGATCTGAACTTGTAATAGTCAAATACAGAACTTCGAATTGTTAAATACAAATTATTAGTGCAAATTATAACTTGAAGATCTGAACTTGTAATTGTCAAATACAGAACTTAGAATTGATAGCTTATAATTATAATTGCAAATTATAACTTGAAGATCTGAACTTGTAATAGTGAATTACAGAACTTCTAATTGTTAATTTCAAACTAAGATTGTAATTAATAATTGTAAGATCTAAACTTGTAATAGTCAAATACAGAACTCCGAATTGTTAAATACAAATTATTAGTGCAAATTATAACTTGAAGATCTGAACTTGTAATTGTCATATACAACACTTAGAATTCATAACTTCAAATTATGATTGCTAATTATAACTTGAAGATCTGAACTTGTAATAGTCAAATACAGAACTTAGAATTGTAAAATTCAAATCATGATTGCAAATTATAACTTGAAGATCTGAACTGGTAATAGTCAAATACTGAACTTAAAATTGATAGCTTATAATTATAATTGCAAATTATAACTTGAAGATCTGAATTTGTAATAGGTAAATACAGAACTTCGAATTGTTAAATACAAATTATTAGTGCAGATTATAACTTGAAAATCTGAACTTGTAATTGTCAAATACAGAACTTAAAATTGATAGCTTATAATTAAAATTGCAAATTATAACTTGAAGATCTGAACTTGTAATAGGTAAATACAGAACTTCTAATTGTTAATTTCCAACTAAGATTGTAATTAATAATTTGAAGATCTGAACTTGTAATAGTCAAATTCAGAACTTCAAATTGTTAAATTCAAATTATTAGTGCAAATTATAACTTGAAGATCTGAACTTGTAATTGTCAAATACAGAACTTAGAATTGATAGCTTATAATTATAATTGCAAATTATAACTTGAAGAACTGAACTTGTAATAGTCAATTACAGAACTTAGAATTGTAAAATTCAAATCATGATTGCAAATTATAACTTGAAGATCTGAATTTGTAATAGGTAAATACAGAACTTCGAATTGTTAAATACAAATTATTAGTGCAGATTATAACTTGAAAATCTGAACTTGTAATTGTCAAATACAGAACTTAAAATTGATAGCTTATAATTATAATTGCAAATTATAAGTTGAAGAACTGAACTTGTAATAGTCAATTACAGAACTTAGATTTGTTAAATACTAATTATTATTTCAAATTATAACTTGAAGATCTGAACTTGTAATTGTCAAATACAGCACTTAGAATTCATAACTTCAAATTATGATTGCTAATTATAACTTGAAGATCTGAACTTGAAATAGTCAAATACAGAACTTAGAATTCATAACTTCTAATTATGATTGCAAATTATAACTTGAAGATCTGAACTTGTAATTGTCAAATACAGAACTTAAAATTGATAGCTTATAATTATAATTGCAAATTATAAGTTGAAGATCTGAACTTGTAATAGGTAAATACAGAACTTCGAATTGTTAATTTCAAACTAAGATTGTAATTAATAATTGGAAGATCTGAACTTGTAATAGTCAAATACAGAACTTCGAATTGTTAAATACAAATTATTAGTGCAAATTATAACTTGAAGATCTGAACTTGTAATTGTCAAATACAGAACTTAAAATTGATAGCTTATAATTATAATTGCAAATTATAAGTTGAAGATCTGAACTTGTAATAGGTAAATACAGAACTTCGAATTGTTAATTTCAAACTAAGATTGTAATTAATAATTTTGAGATCTGAACTTGTGATAGTCAAATACAGAACTTCGAATTGTTAAATACAAATTATTAGTGCAAATTATAACTTGAAGATCTGAACTTGTAATTGTCAAATACAGCACTTAGAATTCATAACTTCAAATTATGATAGCAAATTATAACTTGAAGATCTGAACTTGTAATTGTTAAATACAGAACTTAGAATTCATAACTTCAAATTATGATTGTAAATAATAATTAGAAGATCTGAACTTGTAATAGTCAAATGCAGAACTTCGAATTGTTAAATACAAATTATTAGTGCAAATAATAACTTGAAGATCTGAACTTGTAATTGTCTAATACAGAACTTAGAATTGATAGCTTAAAATTATAATTGCAAATTATAACTTGAAGATCTGAACTTGTAATAGTGAATTAGAGAACTTCGAATTGTTAAATACAAATTATTAGTACAAATTATAACTTGAAGATCTGAACTTGTAATTATCAAATACAGAACTTAAAATTGATAGCTTTAAATTATAATTGCAAATTATAACTAGTAGATCTGAACTTGTAATAGGTAAATACAGAACTTCGAATTGTTAATTTCAAACTAAGATTGTAAATAATAATTTGAAGATATGAACTTGTAATAGTCAAATACAGATCTTCGAATTGTTAAATACAAATTATTAGTGCAAATTATAACTTGAAAATCTGAACTTGTAATTGTCAAATACAGAACTTAAAATTGATAGCTTATAATTATAATTGCAAATTATAAGTTGAAGATCTGAACTTGTAATAGGTAAATACAGAACTTCTAATTGTTAATTTCCAACTAAGATTGTAATTAATAATTTGAAGATCTGAACTTGTAATAGTCAAATTCAGAACTTAGAATTCATAACTTCAAATTATGATTGCAAATTATAACTTGAAGATCTGAACTTGTAATTGTAAAATACAGAACTAAGAATTCATAACCTCAAATTATGATTGTAAATAATAATTAGAAGATCTGAACTTGTAATAGTCAAATACAGAACTACGAATTGTTAAATACAAATTATTAGTGCAAATTATAACTTGAAGATCTGAACTAGTAATTGTCAAATACAGAACTTAGAATTCATAGCTTCAAATTATGATTGCTAATTATAACTTGAAGATCTGAACTTGTAATAGTCAAATTCAGAACTTAGAATTGGGAAATTCAAATTAAGATTGCAAATTATAACTTGAAGATCTGAACTTGTAATAGTCAAATACAGAACTTAAAATTGATAGCTTAGAATTATAATTGCAAATTATAACTTGAAGATCTGAATTTGTAATAGGTAAATACAGAACTTCGAATTGTTAATTTCAAACTAAGATTGTAAATACTAATTTGAAGATCTGAACTTGTAATAGTCAAATACAGAACTTCGAATTGTTAAATACAAATTATTAGTGCAAATTATAACTTGAAGATCTGAACTTGTAATTGTCAAATACAGAACTTAAAATTGATAGCTTATAATTATAATTGCAAATTATAAGTTGAAGATCTGAACTTGTAATAGGTAAATACAGAACTTCGAATTGTTAATTTCAAACTAAGATTGTAATTAATAATTTGAAGATATGAACATGCAATAGTCAAATACAGAACTTCGAATTGTTAAATACAAATTATTAGTGCAAATTATAACTTGAAAATCTGAACTTGTAATTGTCAAATACAGAACTTAAAATTGATAGCTTATAATTATAATTGCAAATTATAAGTTGAAGATCTGAACTTGTAATGGGTAAATACAGAACTTCGAATTGTTAATTTCAAACTAAGATTGTAATTAATAATTTGAAGATATGAACTTGCAATAATCAATAACAGAACTTCGAATTGTTAAATACAAATTATTAGTGCAAATTATAACTTGAAAATCTGAACTTGTAATTGTCAAATACAGAACTTAAAATTGATAGCTTATAATTATAATTGCAAATTATAAGTTGAAGATCTGAACTTGTAATAGGTAAATACAGAACTTCTAATTGTTAATTTCCAACTAAGATTGTAATTAATAATTTGAAGATCTGAACTTGTAATAGTCAAATTCAGAACTTAGAATTCATAACTTCAAATTATGATTGCAAATTATAACTTGAAGATCTGAACTTGTAATTGTAAAATATAGAACTAAGAATTCATAACTTCAAATTACGATTGTAAATAATAATTAGAAGATCTGAACTTGTAATAGTCAAATACAGAACTTAGAATTGGGAAATTCAAATTATGATTGCAAATTATAACTTGAAGATCTGAACTTGTAATAGTCAAATACAGAACTTAAAATTGATAGCTTATAATTATAATTGCAAATTATAAATTGAAGATCTGAATTTGTAATAGGTAAATACAGAACTTCGAATTGTTAATTTCAAACTAAGTTTGTAAATAATAATTTGAAGATCTGAACATGTAATAGTCAAATACAGAACTTCGAATTGTTAAATACAAATTATTAGTGCAAATTATAACTTGAAGATCTGAACTTGTAATAGTCAAATACAGAACTTCGAATTGTTAAATACAAATTATTAGTGCAAATTATAACTTGAAGATCTGAACTTGTAATTGTCAAATACAGAACTTAGAATTGATAGCTTATAATTATAATTGCAAATTATAACTAAAGATCTGAATTTGTAATAGTCAAATACAGAACTTAAAATTGATAGCTTATAATTATAATTGCAAATTATAACCTGAAGATCTGAATTTGTAATAGGTAAATACTGAACTTCTAATTGTTAATTTCAAACTAAGATTGTAATTAATAATTTGAAGATTTGAACTTGTAATAGTCAAATACAGAACTTCGAATTGTTAAATACAAATTATTAGTGCAAATTATAACTTGAAGATCTGAACTTGTAATTGTCAAATACAGAACTTAGAATTCATAACTTCAAATTATGATTGCAAATTATAACTTGAAGATCTGAACTTGTAATTGTCTAATACAGAACTTAGAATTCATAACTTCAAATTATGATTGCTAATTATAACTTGAAGATCTGAACTTGTAATAGTCAAATTCAGAACTTAGAATTGGGAAATTCAAATTAAGATTGCAAATTATAACTTGAAGATCTGAACTTGTAATAGTCAAATACAGAACTTAAAATTGATAGCTTATAATTATAATTGCAAATTATAACTTGAAGATCTGAATTTGTAATAGATAAATACAGAACTTCGAATTGTTAATTTCAAACTAAGATTGTAAATACTAATTTGAAGATCTGAACTTGTAATAGTCAAATACAGAACTTCGAATTGTTTAATACAAATTATTAGTGCAAATTATAACTTGAAGATCTGAACTTGTAATTGTCAAATACAGAACTTAAAATTGATAGCTTATAATTATAATTGCAAATTATAAGTTGAAGATCTGAACTTGTAATAGGTAAATACAGAACTTCGAATTGTTAATTTCAAACTAAGATTGTAATTAATAATTTGAAGATATGAACTTGCAATAATCAATAACAGAACTTCGAATTGTTAAATACAAATTATTAGTGCAAATTATAACTTGAAAATCTGAACTTGTAATTGTCAAATACAGAACTTAAAATTGATAGCTTATAATTATAATTGCAAATTATAAGTTGAAGATCTGAACTTGTAATAGGTAAATACAGAACTTCTAATTGTTAATTTCCAACTAAGATTGTAATTAATAATTTGAAGATCTGAACTTGTAATAGTCAAATTCAGAACTTAGAATTCATAACTTCTAATTATGATTGCAAATTATAACTTGAAGATCTGAACTTGTAATTGTCAAATACAGAACTTAAAATTGATAGCTTATAATTATAATTGCAAATTATAAGTTGAAGATCTGAACTTGTAATAGGTAAATACAGAACTTCGAATTGTTAATTTCAAACTAAGATTGTAATTAATAATTGGAAGATCTGAACTTGTAATAGTCAAATACAGAACTTCGAATTGTTAAATACAAATTATTAGTGCAAATTATAACTTGAAGATCTGAACTTGTAATTGTCAAATACAGAACTTAAAATTGATAGCTTATAATTATAATTGCAAATTATAAGTTGAAGATCTGAACTTGTAATAGGTAAATACAGAACTTCGAATTGTTAATTTCAAACTAAGATTGTAATTAATAATTTTGAGATCTGAACTTGTGATAGTCAAATACAGAACTTCGAATTGTTAAATACAAATTATTAGTGCAAATTATAACTTGAAGATCTGAACTTGTAATTGTCAAATACAGCACTTAGAATTCATAACTTCAAATTATGATAGCAAATTATAACTTGAAGATCTGAACTTGTAATTGTTAAATACAGAACTTAGAATTCATAACTTCAAATTATGATTGTAAATAATAATTAGAAGATCTGAACTTGTAATAGTCAAATGCAGAACTTCGAATTGTTAAATACAAATTATTAGTGCAAATAATAACTTGAAGATCTGAACTTGTAATTGTCTAATACAGAACTTAGAATTGATAGCTTAAAATTATAATTGCAAATTATAACTTGAAGATCTGAACTTGTAATAGTGAATTAGAGAACTTCGAATTGTTAAATACAAATTATTAGTACAAATTATAACTTGAAGATCTGAACTTGTAATTATCAAATACAGAACTTAAAATTGATAGCTTTAAATTATAATTGCAAATTATAACTAGTAGATCTGAACTTGTAATAGGTAAATACAGAACTTCGAATTGTTAATTTCAAACTAAGATTGTAAATAATAATTTGAAGATATGAACTTGTAATAGTCAAATACAGATCTTCGAATTGTTAAATACAAATTATTAGTGCAAATTATAACTTGAAAATCTGAACTTGTAATTGTCAAATACAGAACTTAAAATTGATAGCTTATAATTATAATTGCAAATTATAAGTTGAAGATCTGAACTTGTAATAGGTAAATACAGAACTTCTAATTGTTAATTTCCAACTAAGATTGTAATTAATAATTTGAAGATCTGAACTTGTAATAGTCAAATTCAGAACTTAGAATTCATAACTTCAAATTATGATTGCAAATTATAACTTGAAGATCTGAACTTGTAATTGTAAAATACAGAACTAAGAATTCATAACCTCAAATTATGATTGTAAATAATAATTAGAAGATCTGAACTTGTAATAGTCAAATACAGAACTACGAATTGTTAAATACAAATTATTAGTGCAAATTATAACTTGAAGATCTGAACTAGTAATTGTCAAATACAGAACTTAGAATTCATAGCTTCAAATTATGATTGCTAATTATAACTTGAAGATCTGAACTTGTAATAGTCAAATTCAGAACTTAGAATTGGGAAATTCAAATTAAGATTGCAAATTATAACTTGAAGATCTGAACTTGTAATAGTCAAATACAGAACTTAAAATTGATAGCTTAGAATTATAATTGCAAATTATAACTTGAAGATCTGAATTTGTAATAGGTAAATACAGAACTTCGAATTGTTAATTTCAAACTAAGATTGTAAATACTAATTTGAAGATCTGAACTTGTAATAGTCAAATACAGAACTTCGAATTGTTAAATACAAATTATTAGTGCAAATTATAACTTGAAGATCTGAACTTGTAATTGTCAAATACAGAACTTAAAATTGATAGCTTATAATTATAATTGCAAATTATAAGTTGAAGATCTGAACTTGTAATAGGTAAATACAGAACTTCGAATTGTTAATTTCAAACTAAGATTGTAATTAATAATTTGAAGATATGAACATGCAATAGTCAAATACAGAACTTCGAATTGTTAAATACAAATTATTAGTGCAAATTATAACTTGAAAATCTGAACTTGTAATTGTCAAATACAGAACTTAAAATTGATAGCTTATAATTATAATTGCAAATTATAAGTTGAAGATCTGAACTTGTAATGGGTAAATACAGAACTTCGAATTGTTAATTTCAAACTAAGATTGTAATTAATAATTTGAAGATATGAACTTGCAATAATCAATAACAGAACTTCGAATTGTTAAATACAAATTATTAGTGCAAATTATAACTTGAAAATCTGAACTTGTAATTGTCAAATACAGAACTTAAAATTGATAGCTTATAATTATAATTGCAAATTATAAGTTGAAGATCTGAACTTGTAATAGGTAAATACAGAACTTCTAATTGTTAATTTCCAACTAAGATTGTAATTAATAATTTGAAGATCTGAACTTGTAATAGTCAAATTCAGAACTTAGAATTCATAACTTCTAATTATGATTGCAAATTATAACTTGAAGATCTGAACTTGTAATTGTCAAATACAGAACTTAAAATTGATAGCTTATAATTATAATTGCAAATTATAAGTTGAAGATCTGAACTTGTAATAGGTAAATACAGAACTTCGAATTGTTAATTTCAAACTAAGATTGTAATTAATAATTGGAAGATCTGAACTTGTAATAGTCAAATACAGAACTTCGAATTGTTAAATACAAATTATTAGTGCAAATTATAACTTGAAGATCTGAACTTGTAATTGTCAAATACAGAACTTAAAATTGATAGCTTATAATTATAATTGCAAATTATAAGTTGAAGATCTGAACTTGTAATAGGTAAATACAGAACTTCGAATTGTTAATTTCAAACTAAGATTGTAATTAATAATTTTGAGATCTGAACTTGTGATAGTCAAATACAGAACTTCGAATTGTTAAATACAAATTATTAGTGCAAATTATAACTTGAAGATCTGAACTTGTAATTGTCAAATACAGCACTTAGAATTCATAACTTCAAATTATGATAGCAAATTATAACTTGAAGATCTGAACTTGTAATTGTTAAATACAGAACTTAGAATTCATAACTTCAAATTATGATTGTAAATAATAATTAGAAGATCTGAACTTGTAATAGTCAAATGCAGAACTTCGAATTGTTAAATACAAATTATTAGTGCAAATAATAACTTGAAGATCTGAACTTGTAATTGTCTAATACAGAACTTAGAATTGATAGCTTAAAATTATAATTGCAAATTATAACTTGAAGATCTGAACTTGTAATAGTGAATTAGAGAACTTCGAATTGTTAAATACAAATTATTAGTACAAATTATAACTTGAAGATCTGAACTTGTAATTATCAAATACAGAACTTAAAATTGATAGCTTTAAATTATAATTGCAAATTATAACTAGTAGATCTGAACTTGTAATAGGTAAATACAGAACTTCGAATTGTTAATTTCAAACTAAGATTGTAAATAATAATTTGAAGATATGAACTTGTAATAGTCAAATACAGATCTTCGAATTGTTAAATACAAATTATTAGTGCAAATTATAACTTGAAAATCTGAACTTGTAATTGTCAAATACAGAACTTAAAATTGATAGCTTATAATTATAATTGCAAATTATAAGTTGAAGATCTGAACTTGTAATAGGTAAATACAGAACTTCTAATTGTTAATTTCCAACTAAGATTGTAATTAATAATTTGAAGATCTGAACTTGTAATAGTCAAATTCAGAACTTAGAATTCATAACTTCAAATTATGATTGCAAATTATAACTTGAAGATCTGAACTTGTAATTGTAAAATACAGAACTAAGAATTCATAACCTCAAATTATGATTGTAAATAATAATTAGAAGATCTGAACTTGTAATAGTCAAATACAGAACTACGAATTGTTAAATACAAATTATTAGTGCAAATTATAACTTGAAGATCTGAACTAGTAATTGTCAAATACAGAACTTAGAATTCATAGCTTCAAATTATGATTGCTAATTATAACTTGAAGATCTGAACTTGTAATAGTCAAATTCAGAACTTAGAATTGGGAAATTCAAATTAAGATTGCAAATTATAACTTGAAGATCTGAACTTGTAATAGTCAAATACAGAACTTAAAATTGATAGCTTAGAATTATAATTGCAAATTATAACTTGAAGATCTGAATTTGTAATAGGTAAATACAGAACTTCGAATTGTTAATTTCAAACTAAGATTGTAAATACTAATTTGAAGATCTGAACTTGTAATAGTCAAATACAGAACTTCGAATTGTTAAATACAAATTATTAGTGCAAATTATAACTTGAAGATCTGAACTTGTAATTGTCAAATACAGAACTTAAAATTGATAGCTTATAATTATAATTGCAAATTATAAGTTGAAGATCTGAACTTGTAATAGGTAAATACAGAACTTCGAATTGTTAATTTCAAACTAAGATTGTAATTAATAATTTGAAGATATGAACATGCAATAGTCAAATACAGAACTTCGAATTGTTAACTTCAAATTATGATTGCAAATTATAACTTGAAGATCTGAACTTGTAATTGTAAAATATAGAACTAAGAATTCATAACTTCAAATTATGATTGTAAATAATAATTAGAAGATCTGAACTTGTAATAGTCAAATACAGAACTACGATTTGTTAAATACAAATTATTAGTGCAAATTATAACTTGAAGATCTGAACTTGTAATTGTCAAATACAGAACTTAGAATTCATAACTTCAAATTACGATTGTAAATAATAATTAGAAGATCTGAACTTGTAATAGTCAAATACAGAACTTAGAATTGGGAAATTCAAATTATGATTGCAAATTATAACTTGAAGATCTGAACTTGTAATAGTCAAATACAGAACTTAAAATTGATAGCTTATAATTATAATTGCAAATTATAAATTGAAGATCTGAATTTGTAATAGGTAAATACAGAACTTCGAATTGTTAATTTCAAACTAAGTTTGTAAATAATAATTTGAAGATCTGAACATGTAATAGTCAAATACAGAACTTCGAATTGTTAAATACAAATTATTAGTGCAAATTATAACTTGAAGATCTGAACTTGTAATAGTCAAATACAGAACTTCGAATTGTTAAATACAAATTATTAGTGCAAATTATAACTTGAAGATCTGAACTTGTAATTGTCAAATACAGAACTTAGAATTCATAACTTCAAATTACGATTGTAAATAATAATTAGAAGATCTGAACTTGTAATAGTCAAATACAGAACTTCGAATTGTTAAATACAAATTATTAGTGCAAATTATAACTTGAAGATCTGAACTGGTAATTGTCAAATACAGAACTTAGAATTGATAGCTTATAATTATAATTGCAAATTATAACTAAAGATCTGAATTTGGAATAGTCAAATACAGAACTTAAAATTGATAGCTTATAATTATAATTGCAAATTATAACCTGAAGATCTGAATTAGTAATAGGTAAATACTGAACTTCTAATTGTTAATTTCAAACTAAGATTGTAATTAATAATTTGAAGATCTGAACTTGTAATAGTCAAATACAGAACTTCGAATTGTTAAATACAAATTATTAGTGCAAATTATAACTTGAAGATCTGAACTTGTAATTGTCAAATACAGAACTTAGAATTCATAACTTCAAATTATGATTGCAAATTATAACTTGAAGATCTGAACTTGTAATTGTCTAATACAGAACTTAGAATTCATAACTTCAAATTATGACTGCTAATTATAACTTGAAGATCTGAACTTGTAATAGTCAAATTCAGAACTTAGAATTGGGAAATTCAAATTAAGATTGCAAATTATAACTTGAAGATCTGAACTTGTAATAGTCAAATACAGAACTTAAAATTGATAGCTTATAATTATAATTGCAAATTATAACTTGAAGATCTGAATTTGTAATAGGTAAATACAGAACTTCGAATTGTTAATTTCAAACTAAGATTGTAAATACTAATTTGAAGATCTGAACTTGTAATAGTCAAATACAGAACTTCGAATTGTTAAATACAAATTATTAGTGCAAATTATAACTTGAAGATCTGAACTTGTAATTGTCAAATACAGAACTTAAAATTGATAGCTTATAATTATAATTGCAAATTATAAGTTGAAGATCTGAACTTGTAATAGGTAAATACAGAACTTCGAATTGTTAATTTCAAACTAAGATTGTAATTAATAATTTGAAGATATGAACTTGCAATAATCAATAACAGAACTTCGAATTGTTAAATACAAATTATTAGTGCAAATTATAACTTGAAAATCTGAACTTGTAATTGTCAAATACAGAACTTAAAATTGATAGCTTATAATTATAATTGCAAATTATAAGTTGAAGATCTGAACTTGTAATAGGTAAATACAGAACTTCTAATTGTTAATTTCCAACTAAGATTGTAATTAATAATTTGAAGATCTGAACTTGTAATAGTGAAATTCAGAACTTAGAATTCATAACTTCAAATTATGATTGCAAATTATAACTTGAAGATCTGAACTAGTAATTGTCAAATACAGAACTTAAAATTGATAGCTTATAATTATAATTGCAAATTATAAGTTGAAGATCTGAACTTGTAATAGGTAAATACAGAACTTCGAATTGTTAATTTCAAACTAAGATTGTAATTAATAATTGGAAGATCTGAACTTGTAATAGTCAAATACAGAACTTCGAATTGTTAAATACAAATTATTAGTGCAAATTATAACTTGAAGATCTGAACTTGTAATTGTCAAATACAGAACTTAAAATTGATAGCTTATAATTATAATTGCAAATTATAAGTTGAAGATCTGAACTTGTAATAGGTAAATACAGAACTTCGAATTGTTAATTTCAAACTAAGATTGTAATTAATAATTTTGAGATCTGAACTTGTAATAGTCAAATACAGAACTTCGAATTGTTAAATACAAATTATTAGTGCAAATTATAACTTGAAGATCTGAACTTGTAATTGTCAAATACAGCACTTAGAATTCATAACTTCAAATTATGATAGCAAATTATAACTTGAAGATCTGAACTTGTAATTGTTAAATACAGAACTTAGAATTCATAACTTCAAATTATGATTGTAAATAATAATTAGAAGATCTGAACTTGTAATAGTCAAATGCAGAACTTCGAATTGTTAAATACAAATTATTAGTGCAAATAATAACTTGAAGATCTGAACTTGTAATTGTCTAATACAGAACTTAGAATTGATAGCTTTAAATTATAATTGCAAATTATAACTAGTAGATCTGAACTTGTAATAGGTAAATACAGAACTTCGAATTGTTAATTTCAAACTAAGATTGTAAATAATAATTTGAAGATATGAACTTGTAATAGTCAAATAGAGATCTTCGAATTGTTAAATACAAATTATTAGTGCAAATTATAACTTGAAAATCTGAACTTGTAATTGTCAAATACAGAACTTAAAATTGATAGCTTATAATTATAATTGCAAATTATAAGTTGAAGATCTGAACTTGTAATAGGTAAATACAGAACTTCTAATTGTTAATTTCCAACTAAGATTGTAATTAATAATTTGAAGATCTGAACTTGTAATAGTCAAATTCAGAACTTAGAATTCATAACTTCAAATTATGATTGCAAATTATAACTTGAAGATCTGAACTTGTAATTGTAAAATACAGAACTAAGAATTCATAACTTCAAATTATGATTGTAAATAATAATTAGAAGATCTGAACTTGTAATAGTCAAATACAGAACTACGAATTGTTAAATACAAATTATTAGTGCAAATTATAACTTGAAGATCTGAACTAGTAATTGTCAAATACAGAACTTAGAATTCATAACTTCAAATTATGATTGCTAATTATAACTTGAAGATCTGAACTTGTAATAGGCAAATTCAGAACTTAGAACTGGGAAATTCAAAATAAGATTGCAAATTATAACTTGAAGATCTGAACTTGTAATAGTCAAATACAGAACTTAAAATTGATAGCTTATAATTATAATTGCAAATTATAACTTGAAGATCTGAATTTGTAATAGGTAAATACAGAACTTCGAATTGTTAATTTCAAACTAAGATTGTAAATACTAATTTGAAGATCTGAACTTGTAATAGTCAAATACAGAACTTCGAATTGTTAAATACAAATTATTAGTGCAAATTATAACTTGAAGATCTGAACTTGTAATTGTCAAATACAGAACTTAAAATTGATAGCTTATAATTATAATTGCAAATTATAAGTTGAAGATCTGAACTTGTAATAGGTAAATACAGAACTTCAAATTGTTAATTTCAAACTAAGATTGTAATTAATAATTTGAAGATATGAACTTGCAATAGTCAAATACAGAACTTCGAATTGTTAAATACAAATTATTAGTGCAAATTATAACTTGAAAATCTGAACTTGTAATTGTCAAATACAGAACTTAAAATTGATAGCTTATAATTATAATTGCAAATTATAAGTTGAAGATCTGAACTTGTAATAGGTAAATACAGAACTTCTAATTGTTAATTTCCAACTAAGATTGTAATTAATAATTTGAAGATCTGAACTTGTAATATTCAAATTCAGAACTTAGAATTCATAACTTCAAATTATGATTGCAAATTATAACTTGAAGATCTGAACTTGTAATTTTAAATATAGAACTAAGAATTCATAACTTCAAATTATGATTGTAAATAATAATTAGAAGATCTGAACTTGTAATAGTCAAATACAGAACTACGAATTGTTAAATACAAATTATTAGTGCAAATTATAACTTGAAGATTTGAACTTGTAATTGTCAAATACAGAACTTAGAATTGGGAAATTCAAATTAAGATTGCAAATTATAACTTGAAGATCTGAACTTGTAATAGTCAAATACAGAACTTAAAATTGATAGCTTATAATTATAATTGCAAATTATAACTTGAAGATCTGAATTTGTAATAGGTAAATACAGAACTTCGAATTGTTAATTTCAAACTAAGATTGTAAATACTAATTTGAAGATCTGAACTTGTAATAGTCAAATACAGAACTTCGAATTGTTAAATACAAATTATTAGTGCAAATTATAACTTGAAGATCTGAACTTGTAATTGTCAAATACAGAACTTAGAATTGGGAAATTCAAATTAAGATTGCAAATTATAACTTGAAGATCTGAACTTGTAATTGTCAAATACAGAACTTAGAATTCATAACTTCAAATTATGATTGCAAATTATAACTTGAAGATCTGAACTTGTAATTGTCAAATACAGAACTTAGAATTCATAACTTCAAATTATGATTGCTAATTATAACTTGAAGATCTGAACTTGTAATAGTCAAATACAGAACTTAGAATTGGGAAATTCAAATTATGATTGCAAATTATAACTTGAAGATCTGAACTTGTAATAGTCAAATACAGAACTTAAAATTGATAGCTTATAATTATAATTGCAAATTATAACTTGAAGATCTGAATTTGTAATAGGTAAATACAGAACTTCGAATTGTTAATTTCAAACTAAGTTTGTAAATAATAATTTGAAGATCTGAACATGTAATAGTCAAATACAGAACTTCGAATTGTTAAATACAAATTATTAGTGCAAATTATAACTTGAAGATCTGAACTTGTAATAGTCAAATACAGAACTTCGAATTGTTAAATACAAATTATTAGTGCAAATTATAACTTGAAGATCTGAACTTGTAATTGTCAAATACAGAACTTAGAATTCATTACTTCAAATTATGATTGTAAATAATAATTAGAAGATCTGAACTTGTAATAGTCAAATACAGAACTTCGAATTGTTAAATACAAATTATTAGTGCAAATTATAACTTGAAGATCTGAACTTGTAATTGTCAAATACAGAACTTAGAATTGATAGCTTATAATTATAATTGCAAATTATAACTAAAGATCTGAACTTGTAATAGTCAAATACAGAACTTAAAATTGATAGCTTATAATTATAATTGCAAATTATAACCTGAAGATCTGAATTTGTAATAGGTAAATACTGAACTTCGAATTGTTAATTTCAAACTAAGATTGTAATTAATAATTTGAAGATCTGAACTTGTAATAGTCAAATACAGAACTTCGAATTGTTAAATACAAATTATTAGTGCAAATTATAACTTGAAGAACTGAACTTGTAATTGTCAAATACAGAACTTAGAATTCATAACTTCAAATTATGATTGCAAATTATAACTTGAAGATCTGAACTTGTAATTGTCTAATACAGAACTTAGAATTCATAACTTCAAATTATGATTGTAAATAGTAATTAGAAGATCTGAACTTGTAATAGTCAAATACAGAACTTCGAATTGTTAAATACAAATTATTAGTGCAAATTATAACTTGAAGATCTGAACTTGTAATTGTCAAATACAGAACTTAAAATTGATAGCTTATAATTATAATTGCAAATTATAAGTAGAAGATCTGAACTTGTAATAAGTAAATACAGAACTTCGAATTGTTAATTTCAAACTAAGATTGTAATTAATAATTTGAAGATCTGAACTTGTAATAGTCAAATACAGAACTTCAAATTGTTAAATACAAATTATTAGTGCAAATTATCACTTGAAGATCTGAACTTGTAATTGTCAAATACAGCACTTAGAATTCATAACTTCAAATTATGATTGCAAATTATAACTTGAAGATCTGAACGTGTAATTGTTAAATACAGAACTTAGAATTCATAACTTCAAATTATGATTGTAAATAATAATTTGAAGATCTGAACTTGTAATAGTCAAATACAGAACTTCGAATTGTTAAATACAAATTATTAGTGCAAATAATAACTTGAAGTTCTGAACTTGTAATTGTCTAATACAGAACTTAGAATTGATAGCTTAAAATTATAATTGCAAATTATAACTTGAAGATCTGAACTTGTAATAGTGAATTACAGAACTTCGAATTGTTAAATACAAATTATTAGTACAAATTATAACTTGAAGATCTGAACTTGTAATTGTCAAATACAGAACTAAAAATTGATAGCTTTAAATTATAATTGCAAATTATAACTAGAAGATCTGAACATGTAATAGGTAAATACAGAACTTCGAATTGTTAATTTCAAACTAAGATTGTAAATAATAATTTGAAGATATGAACTAGTAATAGTCAAATACAGATCTTCGAATTGTTAAATACAAATTATTAGTGCAAATTATAACTTGAAAATCTGAACTTGTAATTGTCAAATACAGAACTTAAAATTGATAGCTTATAATTATAATTGCAAATTATAAGTTGAAGATCTGAACTTGTAATAGGTAAATACAGAACTTCTAATTGTTAATTTCCAACTAAGATTGTAATTAATAATTTGAAGATCTGAACTTGTAATAGTCAAATTCAGAACTTAGAATTCATAACTTCAAATTATGATTGCAAATTATAACTTGAAGATCTGAACTTGTAATTGTAAAATACAGAACTAAGAATTCATAACTTCAAATTATGATTGTAAATAATAATTAGAAGATCTGAACTTGTAATAGTCAAATACAGAACTACGAATTGTTAAATACAAATTATTAGTGCAAATTATAACTTGAAGATCTGAACTAGTAATTGTCAAATACAGAACTTAGAATTCATAACTTCAAATTATGATTGCTAATTATAACTTGAAGATCTGAACTTGTAATAGTCAAATTCAGAACTTAGAATTGGGAAATTCAAATTAAGATTGCAAATTATAACTTGAAGATCTGAACTTGTAATAGTCAAATACAGAACTTAAAATTGATAGCTTATAATTATAATTGCAAATTATAACTTGAAGATCTGAATTTGTAATAGGTAAATACAGAACTTCGAATTGTTAATTTCAAACTAAGATTGTAAATAATAATTTGAAGATCTGAACTTGTAATAGTCAAATACAGAACTTCGAATTGTTAAATACAAATTATTAGTGCAAATTATAACTTGAAGATCTGAACTTGTAATTGTCAAATACAGAACTTAAAATTGATAGCTTATAATTATAATTGCAAATTATAAGTTGAAGATCTGAACTTGTAATAGGTAAATACAGAACTTCGAATTGTTAATTTCAAACTAAGATTGTAATTAATAATTTGAAGATATGAACTTGCAATAGTCAAATACAGAACTTCGAATTGTTAAATACAAATTATTAGTGCAAATTATAACTTGAATATCTGAACTTGTAATTGTCAAATACAGAACTTAAAATTGATAGCTTATAATTATAATTGCAAATTATAAGTTGAAGATCTGAACTTGTAATAGGTAAATACAGAAATTCTAATTGTTAATTTCCAACTAAGATTGTAATTAATAATTTGAAGATCTGAACTTGTAATAGTCAAATTCAGAACTTAGAATTCATAACTTCAAATTATGATTGCAAATTATAACTTGAAGATCTGAACTTTTAATTGTAAAATATAGAACTAAGAATTCATAACTTCAAATTATGATTGTAAATAATAATTTGAAGATCTGAACTTGTAATAGTCAAATACAGAACTACGAATTGTTAAATACAAATTATTAGTGCAAATTATAACTTGAAGATCTGAACTTGTAATAGTCAAACACAGAACTTAGAATTGGGAAATTCAAATTATGATTGCAAATTATAACTTGAAGATCTGAACTTGTAATAGTCAAATACAGAACTTAAAATTGATAGCTTATAATTATAATTGCAAATTATAACTTGAAGATCTGAATTTGTAATAGGTAAATACAGAACTTCGAATTGTTAATTTCAAACTAAGTTTGTAAATAATAATTTGAAGATCTGAACATGTAATAGTCAAATACAGAACTTCGAATTGTTAAATACAAATTATTAGTGCAAATTATAACTTGAAGATCTGAACTTGTAATAGTCAAATACAGAACTTCGAATTGTTAAATACAAATTATTAGTGCAAATTATAACTTGAAGATCTGAACTTGTAATTGTCAAATACAGAACTTAAAATTGATAGCTTATAATTATAATTGCAAATTATAAGTTGAAGATCTGAACTTGTAATAGGTAAATACAGAACTTCGAATTGTTAATTTCAAACTAAGATTGTAATTAATAATTTGAAGATCTGAACTTGTAATAGTCAAATACAGAACTTCGAATTGTTAAATACAAATTATTAGTGCAAATTATAACTTGAAGATCTGACCTTGTAATTGTCAAATACAGCACTTAGAATTCATAACTTCAAATTATGATTGCAAATTATAACTTGAAGATCTGAACTTGTAATTGTTAAATACAGAACTTAGAATTCATAACTTCAAATTATGATTGTAAATAATACTTAGAAGATCTGAACTTGTAATAGTCAAATACAGAACTTCGAATTGTTAATTACAAATTATTAGTGCAAATAATAACTTGTAGATCTGAACTTGTAATTGTCTAATACAGAACTTAGAATTGATAGCTTAAAATTATAATTGCAAATTATAACTTGAAGATCTGAACTTGTAATAGTGAATTACAGAACTTCGAATTGTTAAATACAAATTATTAGTACAAATTATAACTTGAAGATCTGAACTTGTATTTGTCAAATACAGAACTTAAAATTGATAGCTTTAAATTATAATTGCAAATTATAACTAGAAGATCTGAACTTGTAATAGGTAAATACAGAACTTCGAATTGTTAATTTCAAACTAAGATTGTAAATAATAATTTGAAGATATGAACTTGTAATAGTCAAATACAGATCTTCGAATTGTTAAATACAAATTATTAGTGCAAATTATAACTTGAAAATCTGAACTTGTAATTGTCAAATACAGAACTTAAAATTGATAGCTTATAATTATAATTGCAAATTATAAGTTGAAGATCTGAACTTGTAATAGGTAAATACAGAACTTCTAATTGTTAATTTCCAACTAAGATTGTAATTAATAATTTGAAGATCTGAACTTGTAATAGTCAAATTCAGAACTTAGAATTCATAACTTCAAATTATGATTGCAAATAATAACTTGAAGACCTGAACTTGTAATTGTAAAATACAGAACTAAGAATTCATAACTTCAAATTATGATTGTAAATAATAATTAGAAGATCTGAACTTGTAATATTCAAATACAGAACTACGAATTGTTAAATACAAATTATTAGTGCAAATTATAACTTGAAGATCTGAACTTGTAATTGTCAAATACAGAACTTAGAATTCATAACTTCATATTATGATTGCAAATTATAACTTGAAGATCTGAACTTGTAATTGTCTAATACAGAACTTAGAATTCATAACTTCAAATTATGATTGTAAATAATAATTAGAAGATCTGAACTTGTAATAGTCAAATACAGAACTTCGAATTGTTAAATACAAATTATTAGTGCAAATTATAACTTGAAGATCTGAACTTGTAATTGTCAAATACAGAACTTAAAATTGATAGCTTATAATTATAATTGCAAATTATAAGTTGAAGATCTGAACTTGTAATAGGTAAATACAGAACTTCGAATTATTAATTTCAAACTAAGATTGTAATTAATAATTTGAAGATCTGAACTTGTAATAGTCAAATACAGAACTTCGAATTGTTAAATACAAATTATTAGTGCAAATTATAACTTGAAGATCTGAACTTGTAATTGTCAAATACAGCACTTAGAATTCATAACTTCAAATTATGATTGCAAATTATAACTTGAAGATCTGAACTTGTAATTGTTAAATACAGAACTTAGAATTCATAACTTCAAATTATGATTGTAAATAATAATTAGAAGATCTGAACGTGTAATAGTCAAATACAGAACTTCGAATTGTTAAATACAAATTATTAGTGCAAATAATAACTTGAAGATCTGAACTTGTAATTGTCTAATACAGAACTTAGAATTGATAGCTTAAAATTATTATTGCAAATTATAACTTGAAGATCTGAACTTGTAATAGTGAATTACAGAACTTCGAATTGTTAAATACAAATTATTAGTACAAATTATAACTTGAAGATCTGAACTTGTAATTGTCAAATACAGAACTTAAAATTGATAGCTTTAAATTATAATTGCAAATTATAACTAGAAGATCTGAACTTGTAATAGGTAAATACAGAACTTCGAATTGTTAATTTCAAACTAAGATTGTAAATAATAATTTGAAGATATGAACTTGTAATAGTCAAATACAGATCTTCGAATTGTTAAATACAAATTATTAGTGCAAATTATAACTTGAAAATCTGAACTTGTAATTGTCAAATACAGAACTTAAAATTGATAGCTTATAATTATAATTGCAAATTATAAGTTGAAGATCTGAACTTGTAATAGGTAAATACAGAACTTCTAATTGTTAATTTCCAACTAAGATTGTAATTAATTATTTGAAGATCTGAACTTGTAATAGTCAAATTCAGAACTTAGAATTCATAACTTCAAATTATGATTGCAAATTATAACTTGAAGACCTGAACTTGTAATTGTAAAATTGTAAAAAATTCATAACTTCAAATTATGATTGTAAATAATAATTAGAAGATCTGAACTTGTAATAGTCAAATACAGAACTACGAATTGTTAAATACAAATTATGATTGCTAATTATAACTTGAAGATCTGAACTTGTAATTGTCAAATACAGAACTTAGAATTCATAACTTCAAATTACGATTGTAAATAATAATTAGAAGATCTAAACTTGTAATAGTCAAATACAGAACTCCGAATTGTTAAATACAAAGTATTAGTGCAAATTATAACTTGAAGATCTGAACTTGTAATTGTCAAATACAGAACTTAGAATTGATAGCTTATAATTATAATTGCAAATTATAACTGAAGATCTGAACTTGTAATAGTCAAATACAGAACTTAAAATTGATAGCTTATAATTATAATTGCAAATTATAACCTGAAGATCTGAATTTGTAATAGGTAAATACTGAACTTCGAATTGTTAATTTCAAACTAAGATTGTAATTAATAATTTGAAGATCTGAACTTGTAATAGTCAAATACAGAACTTCGAATTGTTAAATACAAATCATTAGTGCAAATTATAACTTGAAGATCTGAACTTGTAATTGTCAAATACAGAACTTAGAATTCATAACTTCAAATTATGATTGCAAATTATAACTTGAAGATCTGAACTTGTAATTGTCTAATACAGAACTTAGAATTCATAACTTCAAATTATGATTGCTAATTATAACTTGAAGATCTGAACTTGTAATAGTCAAATTCAGAACTTAGAATTGGGAAATTCAAATTAAGATTGCAAATTATAACTTGAAGATCTGAACTTGTAATAGTCAAATACAGAACTTAAAATTGATAGCTTATAATTATAATTGCAAATTATAACTTGAAGATCTGAATTTGTAATAGGTAAATACAGAACTTCGAATTGTTAATTTCAAACTAAGATTGTAAATACTAATTTGAAGATCTGAACTTGTAATAGTCAAATACAGAACTTCGAATTGTTAAATACAAATTATTAGTGCAAATTATAACTTGAAGATCTGAACTTGTAATTGTCAAATACAGAACTTAAAATTGATAGCTTATAATTATAATTGCAAATTATAAGTTGAAGATCTGAACTTGTAATAGGTAAATACAGAACTTCGAATTGTTAATTTCAAACTAAGATTGTAATTAATAATTTGAAGATATGTACTTGCAATAGTCAAATACAGAACTTCGAATTGTTAAATACAAATTATTAGTGCAAATTATAACTTGAAAATCTGAACTTGTAATTGTCAAATACAGAACTTAAAATTGATAGCTTATAATTATAATTGCAAATTATAAGTTGAAGATCTGAACTTGTAATAGGTAAATACAGAACTTCTAATTGTTAATTTCCAACTAAGATTGTAATTAATAATTTGAAGATCTGAACTTGTAATAGTCAAATTCAGAACTTAGAATTCATAACTTCAAATTATGATTGCAAATTATAACTTGAAGATCTGAACTTGTAATTGTAAAATATAGAACTAAGAATTCATAACTTCAAATTATGATTGTAAATAATAATTAGAAGATCTGAACTTGTAATAGTCAAATACAGAACTACGAATTGTTAAATACAAATTATTAGTGCAAATTATAACTTGAAGATCTGAACTTGTAATTGTCAAATACAGAACTTAGAATTCATAACTTCAAATTATGATTGCTAATTATAACTTGAAGATCTGAACTTGTAATAGTCAAATACAGAACTTAGAATTGGGAAATTCAAATTATGATTGCAAATTATAACTTGAAGATCTGAACTTGTAATAGTCAAATACAGAACTTAAAATTGATAGCTTATAATTATAATTGCAAATTATAACTTGAAGATCTGAATTTGTAATAGGTAAATACAGAACTTCGAATTGTTAATTTCAAACTAAGTTTGTAAATAATAATTTGAAGATCTGAACATGTAATAGTCAAATACAGAACTTCGAATTGTTAAATACAAATTATTAGTGCAAATTATAACTTGAAGATCTGAACTTGTAATAGTCAAATACAGAACTTCGAATTGTTAAATACAAATTATTAGTGCAAATTATAACTTGAAGATCTGAACTTGTAATTGTCAAATACAGAACTTAGAATTCATTACTTCAAATTATGATTGTAAATAATAATTAGAAGATCTGAACTTGTAATAGTCAAATACAGAACTTCGAATTGTTAAATACAAATTATTAGTGCAAATTATAACTTGAAGATCTGAACTTGTAATTGTCAAATACAGAACTTAGAATTGATAGCTTATAATTATAATTGCAAATTATAACTAAAGATCTGAACTTGTAATAGTCAAATACAGAACTTAAAATTGATAGCTTATAATTATAATTGCAAATTATAACCTGAAGATCTGAATTTGTAATAGGTAAATACTGAACTTCGAATTGTTAATTTCAAACTAAGATTGTAATTAATAATTTGAAGATCTGAACTTGTAATAGTCAAATACAGAACTTCGAATTGTTAAATACAAATTATTAGTGCAAATGATAACTTGAAGATCTGAACTTGTAATTGTCAAATACAGAACTTAGAATTCATAACTTCAAATTATGATTGCAAATTATAACTTGAAGATCTGAACTTGTAATTGTCTAATACAGAACTTAGAATTCATAACTTCAAATTATGATTGTAAATAATAATTAGAAGATCTGAACTTGTAATAGTCAAATACAGAACTTCGAATTGTTAAATACAAATTATTAGTGCAAATTATAACTTGAAGATCTGAACTTGTAATTGTCAAATACAGAACTTAAAATTGATAGCTTATAATTATAATTGCAAATTATAAGTAGAAGATCTGAACTTGTAATAGGTAAATACAGAACTTCGAATTGTTAATTTCAAACTAAGATTGTAATTAATAATTTGAAGATATGAACTTGCAATAGTCAAATACAGAACTTCGAATTGTTAAATACAAATTATTAGTGCAAATTATAACTTGAAAATCTGAACTTGTAATTGTCAAATACAGAACTTAAAATTGATAGCTTATAATTATAATTGCAAATTATAAGTTGAAGATCTGAACTTGTAATAGGTAAATACAGAACTTCTAATTGTTAATTTCCAACTAAGATTGTAATTAATAATTTGAAGATCTGAACTTGTAATAGTCAAATTCAGAACTTAGAATTCATAACTTCAAATTATGATTGCAAATTATAACTTGAAGATCTGAACTTGTAATTGTAAAATATAGAACTAAGAATTCATAACTTCAAATTATGATTGTAAATAATAATTTGAAGATCTGAACTTGTAATAGTCAAATACAGAACTACGAATTGTTAAATACAAATTATTAGTGCAAATTATAACTTGAAGATCTGAACTTAAATAGTCAAACACAGAACTTAGAATTGGGAAATTCAAATTATGATTGCAAATTATAACTTGAAGATCTGAACTTGTAATTGTCAAATACAGAACTTAGAATTGATAGCTTATAATTATAATTGCAAATTATAACTAAAGATCTGAACTTGTAATAGTCAAATACAGAACTTAAAATTGATAGCTTATAATTATAATTGCAAATTATAACCTGAAGATCTGAATTTGTAATAGGTAAATACTGAACTTCGAATTGTTAATTTCAAACTAAGATTGTAATTAATAATTTGAAGATCTGAACTTGTAATAGTCAAATACAGAACTTCGAATTGTTAAATACAAATTATTAGTGCAAATGATAACTTGAAGATCTGAACTTGTAATTGTCAAATACAGAACTTAGAATTCATAACTTCAAATTATGATTGCAAATTATAACTTGAAGATCTGAACTTGTAATTGTCTAATACAGAACTTAGAATTCATAACTTCAAATTATGATTGTAAATAATAATTAGAAGATCTGAACTTGTAATAGTCAAATACAGAACTTCGAATTGTTAAATACAAATTATTAGTGCAAATTATAACTTGAAGATCTGAACTTGTAATTGTCAAATACAGAACTTAAAATTGATAGCTTATAATTATAATTGCAAATTATAAGTAGAAGATCTGAACTTGTAATAGGTAAATACAGAACTTCGAATTGTTAATTTCAAACTAAGATTGTAATTAATAATTTGAAGATATGAACTTGCAATAGTCAAATACAGAACTTCGAATTGTTAAATACAAATTATTAGTGCAAATTATAACTTGAAAATCTGAACTTGTAATTGTCAAATACAGAACTTAAAATTGATAGCTTATAATTATAATTGCAAATTATAAGTTGAAGATCTGAACTTGTAATAGGTAAATACAGAACTTCTAATTGTTAATTTCCAACTAAGATTGTATTTAATAATTTGAAGATCTGAACTTGTAATAGTCAAATTCAGAACTTAGAATTCATAACTTCAAATTATGATTGCAAATTATAACTTGAAGATCTGAACTTGTAATTGTAAAATATAGAACTAAGAATTCATAACTTCAAATTATGATTGTAAATAATAATTTGAAGATCTGAACTTGTAATAGTCAAATACAGAACTACGAATTGTTAAATACAAATTATTAGTGCAAATTATAACTTGAAGATCTGAACTTAAATAGTCAAACTCAGAACTTAGAATTGGGAAATTTAAATTATGATTGCAAATTATAACTTGAAGATCTGAACTTGTAATAGTCAAATACAGAACTTAAAATTGATAGCTTATAATTATAATTGCAAATTATAACTTGAAGATCTGAATTTGTAATATGTAAATACAGAACTTCGAATTGTTAATTTCAAACTAAGTTTGTAAATAATAATTTGAAGATCTGAACATGTAATAGTCAAATACAGAACTTCGAATTGTTAAATACAAATTATTAGTGCAAATTATAACTTGAAGATCTGAACTTGTAATAGTCAAATACAGAACTTCGAATTGTTAAATACAAATTATTAGTGCAAATTATAACTTGGAGATCTGAACTTGTAATTGTCAAATACAGAACTTAGAATTCATAACTTCAAATTATGATTGTAAATAATAATTAGAAGATCTGAACTTGTAATAGTCAAATACAGAACTTCGAATTGTTAAATAAAAATTATTAGTGCAAATTATAACTTGAAGATCTGAACTTGTAATTGTCAAATACAGAACTTAGAATTGATAGCTTATAATTATAATTGCAAATTATAACTAAAGATCTGAACTTGTAATAGTCAAATACAGAACTTAAAATTGATAGCTTATAATTATAATTGCAAATTATTACCTGAAGATCTGAATTTGTAATAGGTAAATACTAAACTTCGAATTGTTAATTTCAAACTAAGATTGTAATTAATAATTTGAAGAACTGAACTTGTAATAGTCAAATACAGAACTTCGAATTGTTAAATACAAATTATTAGTGCAAATTATAACTTGAAGATCTGAACTTGTAATTGTCAAATACAGAACTTAGAATTCATAACTTCATATTATGATTGCAAATTATAACTTGAAGATCTGAACTTGTAATTGTCTAATACAGAACTTAGAATTCATAACTTCAAATTATGATTGTAAATAATAATTAGAAGATCTGAACTTGTAATAGTCAAATACAGAACTTCGAATTGTTAAATACAAATTATTAGTGCAAATTATAACTTGAAGATCTGAACTTGTAATTGTCAAATACAGAACTTAAAATTGATAGCTTATAATTATAATTGCAAATTATAAGTTGAAGATCTGAACTTGGAATAGGTAAATACAGAACTTCGAATTGTTAATTTCAAACTAAGATTGTAATTAATAATTTGAAGATCTGAACTTGTAATAGTCAAATACAGAACTTCGAATTGTTAAATACAAATTATTAGTGCAAATTATAACTTGAAGATCTGAACTTGTAATTGTCAAATACAGCACTTAGAATTCATAACTTCAAATTATGATTGCAAATTATAACTTGAAGATCTGAACTTGTAATTGTTAAATACAGAACTTAGAATTCATAACTTCAAATTATGATTGTAAATAATAATTAGAAGATCTGAACTTGTAATAGTTAAATACAGAACTTCGAATTGTTAAATACAAATTATTAGTGCAAATAATAACTTGAAGATCTGAACTTGTAATTGTCTAATACAGAACTTAGAATTGATAGCTTAAAATTATAATTGCAAATTATAACTTGAAGATCTGAACTTGTAATAGTGAATTACAGAACTTCGAATTGTTAAATACAAATTATTAGTACAAATTATAACTTGAAGATCTGAACTTGTAATTGTCAAATACAGAACTTAAAATTGATAGCTTTAAATTATAATTGCAAATTATAACTAGAAGATCTGAACTTGTAATAGGTAAATACAGAACTTCGAATTGTTAATTTCAAACTAAGATTGTAAATAATAATTTGAAGATATGAACTTGTAATAGTCAAATACAGATCTTCGAATTGTTAAATACAAATTATTAGTGCAAATTATAACTTGAAAATCTGAACTTGTAATTGTCAAATACAGAACTTAAAATTGATAGCTTATAATTATAATTGCAAATTATAAGTTGAAGATCTGAACTTGTAATTGTCAAATACAGAACTTAAAATTGATAGCTTATAATTATAATTGCAAATTATAAGTTGAAGATCTGAACTTGTAATAGGTAAATACAGAACTTCGAATTGTTAATTTCAAACTAAGATTGTAATTAATAATTTGAAGATCTGAACTTGCAATAGTCAAATACAGAACTTCGAATTGTTAAATACAAATTATTAGTGCAAATGATAACTTGAAAATCTGAACTTGTAATTGTCAAATACAGAACTTAAAATTGATAGCTTATAATTATAATTGCAAATTATAAGTTGAAGATCTGAACTTGTAATAGGTAAATACAGAACTTCTAATTGTTAATTTCCAACTAAGATTGTAATTAATAATTTGAAGATCTGAACTTGTAATAGTCAAATTCAGAACTTAGAATTCATAACTTCAAATTATGATTGCAAATTATAACTTGAAGATCTGAACTTGTAATTGTAAAATATAGGACTAAGAATTCATAACTTCAAATTATGATTGTAAATAATAATTAGAAGATCTGAACTTGTAATAGTCAAATACAGAACTACGAATTGTTAAATACAAATTATTAGTGCAAATTATAACTTGAAGATCTGAACTTGTAATTGTCAAATACAGAACTTAGAATTCATAACTTCAAATTATGATTGCTAATTATAACTTGAAGATCTGAACTTGTAATAGTCAAATACAGAACTTAGAATTGGGAAATTCAAATTATGATTGCAAATTATAACTTGAAGATCTGAACTTGTAATAGTCAAATACAGAACTTAAAATTGATAGCTTATAATTATAATTGCAAATTATAACTTGAAGATCTGAATTTGTAATAGGTAAATACAGAACTTTGAATTGTTAATTTCAAACTAAGTTTGTAAATAATAATTTGAAGATCTGAACTTGTAATAGTCAAATACAGAACTTCGAATTGTTAAATACAAATTATTAGTGCAAATTATAACTTGAAGATCTGAACTTGTAATAGTCAAATACAGAACTTCGAATTGTTAAATACAAATTATTAGTGCAAATTATAACTTGAAGATCTGAACTTGTAATTGTCAAATACAGAACTTAGAATTCATAACTTCAAATTATGATTGTAAATAATAATTAGAAGATCTGAACTTGTAATAGTCAAATACAGAACTTCGAATTGTTAAATACAAATTATTAGTGCAAATTATAACTTGAAGATCTGAACTTGTAATTGTCAAATACAGAACTTAGAATTCATAACTTCAAATTATGATTGTAAATAATAATTAGAAGATCTGAACTTGTAATAGCCAAATACAGAACTTCGAATTGTTAAATACAAATTATTAGTGCAAATTATAACTTGAAGATCTGAACTTGTAATTGTCAAATACAGAACTTAGAATTCATAACTTCAAATTATGATTGTAAATAATAATTAGAAGATCTGAACTTGTAATAGTCAAATACAGAACTTCGAATTGTTAAATACAAATTATTAGTGCAAATTATAACTTGAAGATCTGAACTTGGAATTGTCAAATACAGAACTTAGTATTGATAGCTTATAATTATAATTGCAAATTATAACTTGAAGATCTGAACTTGTAATAGTGAATTACAGAACTTTTAATTGTTAATTTCAAACTAAGATTGTAATTAATAATTTGAAAATCTAAACTTGTAATAGTCAAATACAGACCTCCGAATTGTTAAATACAAATTATTAGTGCAAATTATAACTTGAAGATCTGAACTTGTAATTGTCAAATACAGAACTTCGAATTGTTAATTTCAAACTAAGATTGTAATTAATAATTTGAAGATCTGAACTTGTAATAGTCAAATACAGAACTTCAAATTGTTAAATACTAATTATTAGTGCAAATTATAACTTGAAGATCTGAACTTGTAATTGTCAAATACAGCACTTAGAATTCATAACTTCAAATTATGATTGCAAATTATAACTTGAAGATCTGAACTTGTAATTGTTAAATACAGAACTTAGAATTCATAACTTCAAATTATGATTGTAAATAATAATTAGAAGATCTGAACTTGTAATAGTCAAATACAGAACTTCGAATTGTTAAATACAAATTATTAGTGCAAATAATAACTTGAAGATCTGAACTTGTAATTGTCTAATACAGAACTTAGAATTGATAGCTTAAAATTATAATTGCAAATTATAACTTGAAGATCTGAACTTGTAATAGTGAATTACAGAACTTCGAATTGTTAAATACAAATTATTAGTACAAATTATAACTTGAAGATCTGAACTTGTAATTGTCAAATACATAACTTAAAATTCATAGCTTTAAATTATAATTGCAAATTATAACTAGAAGATCTGAACTTGTAATAGGTAAATACAGAACTTCGAATTGTTAATTTCAAACTAAGATTGTAAATAATAATTTGAAGATATGAACTTGTAATAGTCAAATACAGATCTTCGAATTGTTAAATACAAATTATTAGTGCAAATTATAACTTGAAAATCTGAACTTGTAATTGTCAAATACAGAACTTAAAATTGATAGCTTATAATTATAATTGCAAATTATAAGTTGAAGATCTGAACTTGTAATAGGTAAATACAGAACTTCGAATTGTTAATTTCAAACTAAGATTGTAATTAATAATTTGAAGATCTAAACTTGTAATAGTCAAATACATAACTTCGAATTGTTAAATACATATTATTAGTGCAAATTATAACTTGAAGATCTGAACTTGTAATTGTCAAATACAGAACTTAAAATTGATAGCTTATAATTATAATTGCAAATTATAAGTTGAAGATCTGAACTTGTAATAGGTAAATACAGAACTTCGAATTGTTAATTTCAAACTAAGATTGTAATTAATAATTTGAAGATCTGAACTTGTAATAGTCAAATACAGAACTTCGAATTGTTAAATACAAATTATTAGTGCAAATTATAACATGAAGATCTGAACTTGTAATAGTCAAATACATAACTTCGAATTGTTAAATACATATTATTAGTGCAAATTATAACTTGAAGATCTGAACTTGTAATTGTCAAATACAGAACTTAAAATTGATAGCTTATAATTATAATTGCAAATTATAAGTTGAAGATCTGAACTTGTAATAGTTAAATACAGAACTTCGAATTGTTAATTTCAAACTAAGATTGTAATTAATAATTTGAAGATCTGAACTTGTAATAGTCAAATACAGAACTTCGAATTGTTAAATACAAATTATTAGTGCAAATTATAACATGAAGATCTGAACTTGTAATTGTCAAATACAGAACTTCGAATTGTTAATTTCAAACTAAGATTGTAATTAATAATTTGAAGATCTGAACTTGTAATAGTCAAATACAGAACTTCAAATTGTTAAATACTAATTATTAGTGCAAATTACAACTTGAAGATCTGAACTTGTAATTGTCAAATACAGCACTTAGAATTCATAACTTCAAATTATGATTGCAAATTATAACTTGAAGATCTGAACTTGTAATTGTTAAATACAGAACTTAGAATTGATAGCTTATAATTATAATTGCAAATTATAAGTTGAAGATCTGAACTTGTAATAGGTAAATACAGAACTTCGAATTGTTAATTTCAAACTAAGATGGTAATTAATAATTTGAAGATCTGAACTTGTAATAGTCAAATACAGAACTTCGAATTGTTAAATACAAATTATTAGTGCAAATTATAACATGAAGATCTGAACTTGTAATTGTCAAATACAGCATGGTTCAGCTTACTGGTATTGAGAGCTTTGGTTTTTTCTGGTTTCAAGCATCGGTTGTAACGCCGTGCTTTATTGGAAACCGCCTTCCGGAGTGGTCCGAAAGGGCTGATGGTGTCTTTGGTACTGACGTTCTAACACATAAATGAATGCAATTTATGTAAACCAAAGAAATATATTAATAAACGAAAATTGATGGATACACATATGGGTACATGTCAAAACAATTCACATAAAATAATAACAACAACCAAAAATGTGTTTTTTTTTTGTTACCGGGGAAACAACGCCAACTGGAAATCGATGAATGATTTACCATACCGCCGGCCTTGAAATATGACAGATTTCAAAGAACAATGAATATAATAATATAAAATAAAAATATTCTCTTTACATAGTTTGCTTGCACAAGAAGAATTTCTACTCAAAAATGAGTTTTAGTTCGGATCACATCTGGATTCTTTAAGTAGGTAGCGCACATAGTTTTGTTACAGAGCGTTTGATCACAGAACCGTTTTTTACGCGCACCGATGCAGAACGGATTACGTTGTCTTTACCGACGTGCACTGACACCACCCGACCGAGTGGCCAAACCAATGTTGGTGTATTGTCTTCTTTTATTAACACTAACTGGTCTACTTGAATGAGATCTGGAAGATGTGTGAACCATTTCGTTCTTCTTTGCATGTTGGGAACTACCTCCAAACTCCAACGCTTCCAAAAATGCTGGGTGATTTGTTGGATCCGTTGATATTTGGACAAGCGATTTTCGGGTAAATTTGAGACGTCTTCATCGGGGATAGCACTCAAAGGTCTTCCAATGAGGAAGTGGCCAGGAGTGAGAGAATTTAGATCATTGGGATCGGAAGATAGAGGAGAAAGAGGTCGAGAATTTAAAACTGATTCAATTTGGTTCAATGTTGTTAAAAATTGCTCGTAAGTTAAATGAGTATTGCCTAAGACCCTTTTTAGGTGAGCTTTGGTTGATTTGATGTTACTCTCCCACATTCCTCCTTCATGAGGATTGCGTGGAATTATGAATTCCCACTTGATGCCTTTGACGGCTAAGTAGTCATGAATGGAATTCTGATTTACCTTGCAATTTAAAAAATCATACAAATCTTTCAGGTGATTGTAAGCACCAACGAAATTGGTGGCGTTGTCGCTTGAGAGTGTATGAGGCATTCCTCTTCTGCTAATAAACCGTTTTAGAACTGATAAAAAACCTTCAGTGGTGAGGTCCGTTACTAGCTCAAGATGGACGGCCTTTGTAGTCATGCAGATAAATAAGCAAATGTAAGCCTTAATGGTTTTTGAGCCTCTGGTATTACGATCACGTATGAGGATGGGTCCAGCATAATCGAGACCGGTATTATGGAAGACCGGCGCCTCAACGTGAAGGCGTTTTGGAGGTAAATTTCCCATAAGGGGGTTGTAAGACGACGGATTTGCTTTGAAGCATTTTATACACTTCCTGACAACCTTTTTGGCTTCGTTCTTTCCGGAAATTGGCCAATAAATTTCGCGAACGCAATATAAAAGTTGTTGTGCACCACAGTGTTGTAATTTTAAATGATAGTCACAAAAAATCAGATTTGTTAGATGATGCCGCTTTGGTAATAAAATTGGGAATTTTTTATCATAGGAAAAATCAGAGTTTTTTAGTCTGCCTCCTACACGGAGAAGACCACTTTCATCCAAGAACGGATTTAAAGCGGATAAGCTTGATTTACCTTTTACAAATTTATGATGACGTAATGAATTGATTTCCTTGAGGAACATTGCGTTTTGACAATTTTTAATAATATTTTCTAATGCGCCTTTTAACTCATTTACAGTGAGTGGACCTGTGTGCCGTAATTCTTTTGAATTTTGACAATTGTATTTGAATCTGATGAGCCAAGCTACTACTCGTTTTAATTTTGTTAAAGTGGAGAACTTGGAAATCATGTCAGATGTGAATAAAATATCGTTAGGGGCCAATGCGTTGAGTAAACATGTCGTGGGGCAATCGCATGAAGATATTAAACAGGTGGGTTTTAATTCCGTTGTATCAATAGTTGAGTTGATACATGATTTTGGCCAATCAGATATAGGGTCTTTTAAAAAGCCTGGACCATTTATCCAAAGTTCATTTTTTAGGATGCTTTGAGCACTGATACCACGAGAGACTAAGTCAGCAGGATTGTTCTGTGACCGAACGTGATACCAATCACTTGATCTTGTGCTTTCTTGTATAGCGGCAATTCGATTGGCCACAAAGATTTTGTATTTGTTTGGAGCCGAGTTAATCCAATGCAACACTATCGTGGAATCTGTCCAGAAGAATAGTTGAAGATTGGACCCGTCGAATGCTGTTTGAACCCTCTGCATCAATTCAGATAAGAGAACCGCTGCTGAGAGCTCTAATCTAGGTATGGTGGCACCCTTAAGAGGGGCAACACGAGACTTTGAACATAAAAGTTGAGTAGCGAATTGATTTGAGGAGGTTTTTACTCGAACGTAAATACAGGCTCCGTAAGCGATCGAGCTACTGTCTGCGAAGCCATGAAGTTCAACTGAGTCTGACTTTGCTGGTATTACGCACCTTGGAAATTTTAATGATGTTAGTAGAGGAAGTTCTGAATTAAATGATTCCCACTCGGAGTGCAAGCTTTGAGGTAAGCTTTCATCCCAGTCCAATTTTGCTTCCCATAACCTTTGAATCAAGATTTTTGCTCGTATAGTGATTGGGGCAAGCAACCCCAATGGATCAAACAGTTGTGAAGCTATTGAAAGAACGGATCGTTTAGAACTAGTTTTTGATTCGGGGTTTGGTCTGATTTCAAATTGCAATTGATCTGAGATAGCGTTCCAAGAAACACCGAGAGTTTTTACACTTTCTCGTTCCCCCAGTGGAATTGTGTGATAGGAGTCGGTATCTTCGCAGTCATTATTTAATATTTCAGGGTAGTTTGACAAGAATTTTCTAATTGGAAAACACGCCGATGCTAATATTTCTGTTATTTCCCTTTTTGTTTGCATCATTTCGCCTGGACTTGGGAGCGAGTAGAGCAGATCGTCGACGTAAAAATTTTTCTTTAAAACATTGGAAGTTTTTGGGAATGCTGTTGCATTTATTTCTGCCAATGTTCGCAAAGAATTTGTAGCCAAATAGCTAGCGGAAGCCGTGCCATACGTAATTGTATTCAACTCATAATTGCAGATAGGTTCATCAGGACTATCTCTCCACAAAATACATTGTAACTTACGTTCGTTCGGATTGATTTCAATTTGTCGATACATTTTTTCAATGTCGCCGGTCAAGGCGACGCTGTATTGTCGAAATCGTATTAGAATAGAGAATAAATCATCTTGAACTACCGGACCAACTAACTGTGCGTGATTAATTGATATTCCGGAGCTTGAATTTGCGCTGCCATCAAATACCACGCGAAGTTTAGTTGTGAATGAACTTGTTTTTACCACGGCATGATGTGGAAGGTAATAATATGGTAGGTTTGATGAAGGTATTTCTACATTCATGGCCTTTATGATGTAGCCATTATCAAGTTGAGGTTGTAGAGTATTAATTTTGGACATGTGTCCTAAGGAAATGTATTCGTTTATGAATGAAGAGTAGCTTAATTTCAATTCAGGGTCATTTGCCAACCGCTTTTCCAATTTTAGAAACCTTTTAACTGCTTGAGTTTGCGATTCTCCCAAATTGACCAACTTCGAGTTGAATGGGATGGAAACCGAAAATCTACCCGATGCTTTACGAATCGTTGTATTGTTAAAATGATTTTCGCAAAAGAGTTCTTCCTGCGATAGGAGCGAAAGTTTGCTTTTTGGGGTGACTTCTTCAAGCTGCCAAAATTTAATCAGACCTTTGTTCAATTCTTCATTTGAGATCGACAAATTTGATATTGAAACGCTTGGATTTTTTAACGAGTTTCGATCTTTATTGTTATTGATCATGTTTCCAGATACAATCCAGCCCAGTAATGTTTTTTGGAGCGTTGGTTGATTTTTTCCTAATGAGATCTGCCCAATACACAACAGTTTATAGAAAATAGACACACCTAAAAGCAAGTCGATGGGAGCAGATTTGTTATAATGATGGTCCGCTAATTCGATGTTTGTAGGAATATCAATGCAATTTCTATTGAATGAAATAGATGGGAGAGATGAGCATATTTTGGGAACCACTAAACAAGATATATCGTCTTCATAGTTGCCCTTTATTGAGGAAAAATTGATTTTAACCGCGAAATTCACTTGCTGACTTGTTGTAGCATTGATTCCGTTTATTGTGGTGTTCACACGTTGATGTTTAAGCTTAAGTGCTTTAAGAAGAGATTCAGTTATAAAAGAATTCATACTCCCGGTATCTAAAATAGCCCGTGCGCGAACCCATCTTCCTTCAGAATTTTTAACATTAACGCATGCTGTAGAAAGTAATATTTGGCTAGAACCACCGTAACAAGGTAAAGCAACTTGTGAGTGTTCCGCTGATCCTGAAGGAGCAATTGTGATCGTGTCGGGGTGCTGCGATTCTATTTGAGAAATTTGTTCGGGGTGTAATAGTGTATGATGTCGTTTATGGCAGTGCTGACACGTGAAACGTGAATTGCACTTTGAATTGATTGGGTGGCCCAAACAATTTTTGCACATGTTTAAACGGTCAATTGTATCAGATCGCTTCTGGATAGAATATGCAAGAAATGTTGAACAACGGGAAATTGAATGCATTTGGTTGCATATGGAACATGACGCTGGCTGACTAGCAGCTACTAACGACAACTTGAGAGGTTTTTTGGGTTTATTTTGATTAAAAGTATTTTGATTTATTTCTTTCAATTCCTCTACCAGTTGAGATTTGTCCCGAAGAAATGTCTCGATGTCGAGTAGAGATGGAATTTCGCGGGGTTTGAGTTTGCTGAATTCGATTCTTGTTTGAAGATCGAGTTTTTGCATTAGAATGTGTGAAATGAAAGCGTTACAATGCTCTACTGGTACTTTTAGATTTTGCAATGCTCTTATGTTTTTAGAAAGTTCATCATGCAGGTTACGTATTTGTGAAGATGAATCTTTGGATAATGGTTTTAAATCAAAAATGGCTTTAATGTGACCCTGGATTATCAATTTGGAATTATCATATCTGTCGCGCAACATTTTAAGAGCCATATTGTAATTCTCGTGCGACATTTGAATGTCGCTTACCACGCGTAAAGCAGAGTGATCCAGGCTTGATTTTAAGTAAATGAATTTTTCGATTGATGACAAATTTTTGTTATCATGTATTAATGTCATGAATGAATCGAAATAGCCTTTAAAGTCAACGTAATTACCTGAAAAGGTTGGCAGCTTTATTTGAGGTAATTTTACACTAGAAGCTCTGTCCCCATGTGCTGGGGAAGACGTGAAATTATTGTTTACAACCTTTTGATTCTCCAACATTAGAGAAGCAGTGACATTCAATTCGATGTATTGGTCATCAAAGTTATCGCTAGTCATTGGAGCATCGTCAGAAGCCGAAAGGGCTGCCAAATGTATCATGACTTTTGAGTAAGACTCACATAAAGGAGAAACTTTTCTTGTTCTTAGCTCTAATTCCTTTATAGCTGCATTTGTTATTTCAGATTGACTTTTGATTGTATTTAGAAAGGTTTTAAATCTTTCCAATTGATTTATTAGCGAATGAGCCTCCGCCAATAGAACTTTTATTTCCATCTTTTCCCGTTTTGCCATTATGAATACACACTAGCGAGAGGTATGAAAATAAATTGTAGGGTAAATTTTGCGTTAAGATTGAATAATCAATTGTAAAATTGATTGCAACCGTGCAATTTGAATCGTAAATTTAATATAACACGTGCTTTATGGATTGAAGATCGGAAAATTTTACCGAAAGCATCTACTACTACAGAAGATTGATACCAAATTGAATCAGTTCTTAAAGGATTGGAAACAATAAGATGAGTGATGTAATTGGCTAACCTTTGTGTGAGTGCTATCCGCTTCGTCTATCTTCAATGCCTTCACAATGTTATGTTCTTGTTATTTAGTAATCACTTGCGAGTTACCAATAACATCCGGCTCGAAGGACCAAAATGGTTCAGCTTACTGGTATTGAGAGCTTTGGTTTTTTCTGGTTTCAAGCATCGGTTGTAACGCCGTGCTTTATTGGAAACCGCCTTCCGGAGTGGTCCGAAAGGGCTGATGGTGTCTTTGGTACTGACGTTCTAACACATAAATGAATGCAATTTATGTAAACCAAAGAAATATATTAATAAACGAAAATTGATGGATACACATAATATGGGTACATGTCAAAACAATTCACATAAAATAATAACAACAACCAAAAATGTGTTTTTTTTTTGTTACCGGGGAAACAACGCCAACTGGAAATCGATGAATGATTTACCACAGCACTTAGAATTCATAACTTCAAATTATGATTGCAAATTATAACTTGAAGATCTGAACTTGTAATAGTGAATTACAGAACTTCGAATTGTTAAATACAAATTATTAGTACAAATTATAACTTGAAGATCTGAACTTGTAATTGTCAAATACATAACTTAAAATTGATAGCTTTAAATTATAATTGCAAATTATAACTAGAAGATCTGAACTTGTAATAGGTAAATACAGAACTTCGAATTGTTAATTTCAAACTAAGATTGTAAATAATAATTTGTAGATATGAACTTGTAATAGTCAAATACAGATCTTCGAATTGTTAAATACAAATTATTAGTGCAAATTATAACTTGAAAATCTGAACTTGTAATTGTCAAATACAGAACTTAAAATTGATAGCTTATAATTATAATTGCAAATTATAAGTTGAAGATCTGAACTTGTAATAGGTAAATACAGAACTTCGAATTGTTAATTTCAAACTAAGATTGTAATTAATAATTTGAAGATCTGAACTTGTAATAGTCAAATACATAACTTCGAATTGTTAAATACATATTATTAGTGCAAATTATAACTTGAAGATCTGAACTTGTAATTGTCAAATACAGAACTTAAAATTGATAGCTTATAATTATAATTGCAAATTATAAGTTGAAGATCTGAACTTGTAATAGGTAAATACAGAACTTCGAATTGTTAATTTCAAACTAAGATTGTAATTAATAATTTGAAGATCTGAACTTGTAATAGTCAAATACAGAACTTCGAATTGTTAAATACAAATTATTAGTGCAAATTATAACATGAAGATCTGAACTTGTAATAGTCAAATACATAACTCCGAATTGTTAAATACATATTATTAGTGCAAATTATAACTTGAAGATCTGAACTTGTAATTGTCAAATACAGAACTTAAAATTGATAGCTTATAATTATAATTGCAAATTATAAGTTGAAGATCTGAACTTGTAATAGGTAAATACAGAACTTCGAATTGTTAATTTCAAACTAAGATTGTAATTAATAATTTGAAGATCTGAACTTGTAATAGTCAAATACAGAACTTCGAATTGTTAAATACAAATTATTAGTGCAAATTATAACATGAAGATCTGAACTTGTAATTGTCAAATACAGAACTTCGAATTGTTAATTTCAAACTAAGATTGTAATTAATAATTTGAAGATCTGAACTTGTAATAGTCAAATACAGAACTTCAAATTGTTAAATACTAATTATTAGTGCAAATTACAACTTGAAGATCTGAACTTGTAATTGTCAAATACAGCACTTAGAATTCATAACTTCAAATTATGATTGCAAATTATAACTTGAAGATCTGAACTTGTAATTGTTAAATACAGAACTTAGAATTGATAGCTTATAATTATAATTGCAAATTATAAGTTGAAGATCTGAACTTGTAATAGGTAAATACAGAACTTCGAATTGTTAATTTCAAACTAAGATTGTAATTAATAATTTGAAGATCTGAACTTGTAATAGTCAAATACAGAACTTCTAATTGTTAAATACAAATTATTAGTGCAAATTATAACATGAAGATCTGAACTTGTAATTGTCAAATACAGCACTTAGAATTCATAACTTCAAATTATGATTGCAAATTATAACTTGAAGATCTGAACTTGTAATTGTTAAATACAGAACTTAGAATTCATAACTTCAAATTATGATTGTAAATAATAATTAGAAGATCTGAACTTGTAATAGTCAAATTCAGAACTTCGAATTGTTAAATACAAATTATTAGTGCAAATAATAACTTGAAGATCTGAACTTGTAATTGTCTAATGCAGAACTTAGAATTGATAGCTTAAAATTATAATTGCAAATTATAACTTGAAGATCTGAACTTTTAATAGTGAATTACAGAACTTCGAATTGTTAAATACAAATTATTAGTACAAATTATAACTTGAAGATCTGAACTTGTAATAGGTGAATACAGAACTTCGAATTGTTAATTTCAAACTAAGATTGTAAATAATAATTTGAAGATATGAACTTGTAATAGTCAAATACAGATCTTCGAATTGTTAAATACAATTTATTAATGCAAATTATAACTTGAAAATCTGAACTTGTAATTGTCAAATACAGAACCTAAAATTGATATCTTATAATTATAATTGCAAATTATAAGTTGAAGATCTGTACTTGTAATATGGAAATTCAGAACTTCTAATTGTTAATTTCCAACTAAGATTGTAATTAATAGTTTGAAGATCTGAACTTGTAATAGTCAAATTCAGAACTTAAAATCCATAACTTCAAATTATGATTGCAAATTATAACTTGAAGATCTGAACTTGTAATTGTAAAATACAGAACTAAGAATTCATAACTTCAAATTATGATTGTAAATAATAATTAGAAATCTGAACTTGTAATAGTCAAATACAGAACTACGAATTGTTAAATACAAATTATTAGTGCAAATTATAACTTGAAGATCTGAACTTGTAATTGTCAAATACAGAACTTAAAATTCATAACTTCAAATTATGATTGCTAATTATAACTTGAAGATCTGAACTTGTAATAGTCAAATACAGAACTTAGAATTGGGAAAATCAAATTATGATTGCAAATTATAACTTGCAGATGTGAACTTGTAATAGTCAAATACAGAACTTAAAATTGATAGCTTATAATTATAATTGCAAATTATAACTTGAAGATCTGAATTTGTAATAGGTAAATACAGAACTTCGAATTTTTAATTTCAAACTAAGATTGTAAATAATAATTTGAAGATCTGAACTTGTAATAGTCAAATACAGAACTTCGAATTGTTAAATACAAATTATTAGTGCAAATTATAACTTGAAGATCTGAACTTGTAATTGTCAAATACAGAACTTAAAATTGATAGCTTATAATTATAATTGCAAATTATAAGTTGAAGATCTGAACTTGTAATAGGTAAATACAGAACTTCTAATTGTTAATTTCAAACTAAGATTGTAATTAATAATTTGAAGATCTGAACTTGTAATAGTCAAATACAGAACTTCGAATTGTTAAATACAAATTTTAGTGCAAATTATAACTTGAAGATCTGAACTTGTAATTATCAAATACAGAACTTAGAATTGATAGCTTATAATTATAATTGCAAATTATAACTTGAAGATCTGAACATGTAATTGTGAATTACAGAACTTAGCTTTGTTAAATACTAATTATTATTTCAAATTATAACTTGAAGATCTGAACTTGTAATTGTCAAATACAGAACTTAAAATTGATAGCTTATAATTATAATTGCAAATTATAACTTGAAGATCTGAACTTGTAATAGGTAAATACAGAACTTCGAATTGTTAATTTCAAACTAAGATTGCAATTAAAAATTTGAAGATCTGAACTTGTAATAGTCAAATATAGAACTTCGAATTGTTAAATACAAATTATTAGTGCAAATTATAACTTGAAGATCTGAATTTGTAATTGGCAAATACAGCACTTAGAATTCATAACTTCAAATTATGATTGCAAATTATAACTTGAAGATCTGAACTTGTAATTGTCAAATACAGAACTTAGAATTCATAACTTCTAATTATGATTGTAAATAATAATTAGAAGATCTGAACTAGTAATAGTCAAATACAGAACTTCGAATTGTTAAATACAAATTATTAGTGCAAATTATAACTTGAAGATCTGAACTTGTCATTGTCAAATACAGAAGTTAACATTGATAGCTTATAATTATAATTGCAAATTATAACTTGCAGATCTGAACATGTAATAGTGAATTACAGAACTTAGATTTGTTAAATCCTAATTATTATTTCTAATTATAACTTGAAGATCTAAACTTGTAATTGTCAAATACAGAACTTAAAATTGATAGCTTATAATTATAATTGCAAATTATAACTTGAAGATCTGAAATTGTAATAGGTAAATACAGAACTTTGAATTGTTAACTTCAAACTAAGATTGTAAATAATAATTTGAAGATCTGAACTTGTAATAGTGAATTACAGAACTTAGATTTGTTAAATACTAATTATTATATCAAATTATAACTTGAAGATCTGAACTTGTAATTGTCAAATACAGAACTTAAAATTGATAGCTTATAATTATAATTGAAAATTATAACTTGAAGATCGGAACATGTAATAGGTAAATACAGAACTTCGAATTGTTAATTTGAAACTAAGATTGTAAATATTAATTTGAAAATCTGAACTTGTAATAGTCAAATGCAGACCTTCGAATTGTAAATACAAATTATTAGTGTAAATTATAACTTGAAGATCTGAACTTGTAATTGTCAAATACAGAATTTAAAATTGATAGCTTATAATTATAATTGCAAATTATAACTTGCAGATCTGAATTTGTAATAGGTAAATACAGAACTTCGAATTGTTAATTTCAAACTAAGACTGTAAATAATAATTTGAAGATCTGAACTTGTGATAGTCAAATACAGAACTACTAATTGTTAAATACCAATTATTAGTGCAAATTATATCTTGAAGATCTGAACTTGTAATTGTCAAATCCAGAACTTAAAATTGAGAGCTTATAATTATAATTGCAAATTATAAGTTGAAGATCTGAACTTGAAATAGGTAAATACAGAACTTCGAATTGTTAAATTCTAACAAAAATTGTAATTAATAATTTGAAGATCTGAACTTGTAATAGTCAAATACAGAACTACGAATTGTTAAATACAAATTATTAGTGCAAATTATAACTTGAAGATCTGAACTTGTAATTGTCAAATACAGAACTTGTAATTGATAGCTTATAATTATAATTGCAAATTAAAAGTTGCAGATCTGAACTTGTTATAGGTAAATACAGAACTTCTAATTGTTAATTTCAAACTAAGATTGTAATTAATAATTTGAAGATCTGAACTTGTAATAGTCAAATATAGAACTTCGAATTGTTAAATACAAATTATTAGTGCAAATTATAACTTGAAGATCTGAATTTGTAATTGTCAAATACAACACTTAGAATTCATAACTTCAAATTATGATTGCCAATTATAACTTGAAGATCTGAACTTGTAATTGTCAAATACAGAACTTAGAATTCATAACTTCTTATTATGATTGTAAATAATAAGTAGAAGATCTGAACTAGTAATAGTCAAATACAGAACTTCGAATTGTTAAATACAAATTATTAGTGCAAATTATAACTTGAAGATCTGAACTTGTCATTGTCAAATACAGAAGTTAACATTGATAGCTTATAATTATAATTGCAAATTATAACTTGAAGATCTGAACATGTAATAAAGAATTACAGAACTTAGATTTGTTAAATCCTAATTATTATTTCTAATTATAACTTGAAGATCTGAACTTGTAATTGTGAATTACAGAACTTTTAATTGTTAATTTCAAACTAAGATTGTAATTAATAATTTGAAGATCTAATCTTGAAATAGTCAAATACAGACCTCCGAATTGTTAAATACAAATTATTAGTGCAAATTATAACTTGAAGATCTGAATTTGTAATAGGTAAATACAGAACTCGAATTGTTAATTTCAAACTAAGACTGTAAATAATAATTTGAAGATCTGAACTTGTAATAGTCAAATACAGAACTACTAATTGTTAAATACAAATTATTAGTGCAAATTATATCTTGAAGATCTGAACTTGTAATTGTCAAATACAGAACTTAAAATTGAGAGCTTATAATTATAATTGCAAATTATAAGTTGAAGATCTTAACTTGAAATAGGTAAATACAGAACTTCGAATTGTTAATTGCAACTAAAATTGTAATTAATAATTTGAAGATCTGAACTTGTAATAGTCAAATACAGAACTACGAATTGTTAAATACAAATTATTAGTGCAAATTATAACTTGAAGATCTGAACTTGTAATTGTCAAATACAGCACTTAGAATTCATAACTACAAATTATGATTGCAAATTATAACTTGAAGATCTGAACTTGCAATAGTCAAATACAGAACTTAGAATTGATAGATTATAATTATAATTGCAAATTATAACTTGAAGATCTGAACTTGTAATAGTGAATTACAGAACTTTTAATTGTTAATTTCAAACTAAGATTGTAATTAATAATTTGAAGATCTAAACTTGTAATAGTCAAATACAGACCTCCGAATTGTTAAATACAAATTATTAGTGCAAATTATAACTTGAAGATCTGAACTTGTAATTGTCAAATACAGCACTTAGAATTCATAACTTCAAATTATGATTGCTAATTATAACTTGAAGATCTGAGCTTGTAATAGTCAAATACAGAACTTAGAATTGTAAAATTCAAATCATGATTGCAAATTATAACTTGAAGATCTGAATTTGTAATAGGTAAATACAGAACTTCGAATTGTTAATTTCAAACTAAGATTGTAAATAATAATTTGTAGATCTGAACTTGTAATAGTCAAATACAGAACTTAGAATTGTTAAATACAAATTATTAGTGCAAATTATAACTTGAAGATCTGAACTTGTAATTGTCAAATACAGAACTTAGAATTCATAACTTCAAATTATGATTGCTAATTATAACTTGAAGATCTGAACTTGCAATAGTCAAATACAGAACTTAGAATTGATAGATTATAATTATAATTGCAAATTATAACTTGAAGATCTGAACTTGTAATAGTGAATTACAGAACTTTTAATTGTTAATTTCAAACTAAGATTGTAATTAATAATTTGAAGATCTAAACTTGTAATAGTCAAATACAGACCTCCGAATTGTTAAATACAAATTATTAGTGCAAATTATAACTTGAAGATCTGAACTTGTAATTGTCAAATACAGCACTTAGAATTCATAACTTCAAATTATGATTGCTAATTATAACTTGAAGATCTGAGCTTGTAATAGTCAAATACAGAACTTAGAATTGTAAAATTCAAATCATGATTGCAAATTATAACTTGAAGATCTGAATTTGTAATAGGTAAATACAGAACTTCGAATTGTTAATTTCAAACTAAGATTGTAAATAATAATTTGTAGATCTGAACTTGTAATAGTCAAATACAGAACTTAGAATTGTTAAATACAAATTATTAGTGCAAATTATAACTTGAAGATCTGAACTTGTAATTGTCAAATACAGAACTTAGAATTCATAACTTCAAATTATGATTGCTAATTATAACTTGAAGATCTGAACTTGTAATAGTCAAATACAGAACTTAGAATTTGGAAATTCAAATTATGATTGCAAATTATAACTTGAAGATCTGAACTTGTAATAGTCAAATACAGAACTTAAAATTGATAGCTTATAATTATAATTGCAAATTATAACTTGAAGATCTGAATTTGTTATAGGTAAATACAGAACTTCGAATTGTTAATTTCAAACTAAGTTTGTAAATAATAATTTGAAGATCTGAACTTGTAATAGTCAAATACAGAACTTCGAATTGTTAAATACAAATTATTAGTGCAAATTATAACTTGAAGATCTGAACTTGTAATAGTCAAATACAGAACTTCGAATTGTTAAATACAAATTATTAGTGCAAATTATAACTTGAAGATCTGAACTTGTAATTGTCAAATACAGAACTTAGAATTCATAACTTCAAATTATGATTGTAAATAATAATTAGAAGATCTGAACTTGTAATAGTCAAATACAGAACTTCGAATTGTTAAATACAAATTATTAGTGCAAATTATAACTTGAAGATCTGAACTTGGAATTGTCAAATACAGAACTTAGAATTGATAGCTTATAATTATAATTGCAAATTATAACTTGAAGATCTGAACTTGTAATAGTGAATTACAGAACTTTTAATTGTTAATTTCAAACTAAGATTGTAATTAATAATTTGAAGATCTAATCTTGAAATAGTCAAATACAGACCTCCGAATTGTTAAATACAAATTATTAGTGCAAATTATAACTTGAAGATCTGAACTTGTAATTGTCAAATACAGAACTTAGAATTGTAAAATTCAAATCATGATTGCAAATTATAACTTGAAGATCTGAATTTGTAATAGGTAAATACAGAACTTCGAATTGTTAATTTCAAACTAAGATTGTAAATAATAATTTGAAGATCTGAACTTGTAATAGTCAAATACAGAACTACGAATTGTTAAATACAAATTATTAGTGCAAATTATAACTTGAAGATCTGAACTTGTAATTGTCAAATACAGAACTTAGAATTCATAACTTCAAATTATGACTGCTAATTATAACTTGAAGATCTGAACTTGTAATAGTAAAATACGGAACTTAGAATTGGGAAATTCAAATTATGATTGCAAATTATAACTTGAAGATCTGAACTTGTAATAGTCAAATACAGAACTTAAAATTGATAGCTTATAATTATAATTGCAAATTATAACTTGAAGATCTGAATTTGTAATAGGTAAATACAGAACTTCGAATTGTTAATTTCAAACTAAGATTGTAAATAATAATTTGAAGATCTGAACTTGTAATAGTCAAATACAGAACTTAGAATTGTTAAATACAAATTATTAGTGCAAATTATAACTTGAAGATCTGAACTTGTAATTGTCAAATACAGAACTTAAAATTGATAGCTTATAATTATAATTGCAAATTATAAGTTGAAGATCTGAACTTGTAATAGTAAATACAGAACTTCGAATTGTTAATTTCAAACTAAGATTGTAATTAATAATTTGAAGATCTGAACTTGTAATAGTCAAATACAGAACTTCAAATTGTTAAATACTAATTATTAGTCCAAATTATAACTTGAAGATCTGAACTTGTAATTGTCAAATACAGCACTTAGAATTCATAACTTCAAATTATGATTGCAAATTATAACTTGAAGATCTGAACTTGTAATTGTTAAATACAGAACTTAGAATTCATAACTTCAAATTATGATTGTAAATAATAATTAGAAGATCTGAACTTGTAATAGTCAAATACAGAACTTCGAATTGTTAAATACAAATTATTAGTGCAAATTATAACTTGAAAATCTGAAGTTGTAATTGTCAAATACAGAACTAAAATTGATAGCTTATAATTATAATTGCAAATTATAAGTTGAAGATCTGAACTTGTAATAGGTAAATACAGAACTTCGAATTGTTAATTTCAAACTAAGATTGTAATTAATAATTTGAAGATCTGAACTTGTAATAGTCAAATACATAACTTCGAATTGTTAAATACATATTATTAGTGCAAATTATAACTTGAAGATCTGAACTTGTAATTGTCAAATACAGAACTTAAAATTGATAGCTTATAATTATAATTGCAAATTATAACTTGAAGATCTGAATTTGTAATAGGTAAATACAGAACTTCGAATTGTTAATTTCAAACTAAGTTTGTAAATAATAATTTGAAGATCTGAACTTGTAATAGTCAAATACAGAACTTCGAATTGTTAAATACAAATTATTAGTGCAAATTATAACTTGAAGATCTGAACTTGTAATAGTCAAATACAGAACTTCGAATTGTTAAATACAAATTATTAGTGCAAATTATAACTTGAAGATCTGAACTTGTAATTGTCAAATACAGAACTTAGAATTCATAACTTCAAATTATGATTGTAAATAATAATTAGAAGATCTGAACTTGTAATAGTCAAATACAGAACTTCGAATTGTTAAATACAAATTATTAGTGCAAATTATAACTTGAAGATCTGAACTTGGAATTGTCAAATACAGAACTTAGAATTGATAGCTTATAATTATAATTGCAAATTATAACTTGAAGATCTGAACTTGTAATAGTGAATTACAGAACTTTTAATTGTTAATTTCAAACTAAGATTGTAATTAATAATTTGAAGATCTAATCTTGAAATAGTCAAATACAGACCTCCGAATTGTTAAATACAAATTATTAGTGCAAATTATAACTTGAAGATCTGAACTTGTAATTGTCAAATACAGAACTTAGAATTGTAAAATTCAAATCATGATTGCAAATTATAACTTGAAGATCTGAATTTGTAATAGGTAAATACAGAACTTCGAATTGTTAATTTCAAACTAAGATTGTAAATAATAATTTGAAGATCTGAACTTGTAATAGTCAAATACAGAACTACGAATTGTTAAATACAAATTATTAGTGCAAATTATAACTTGAAGATCTGAACTTGTAATTGTCAAATACAGAACTTAGAATTCATAACTTCAAATTATGACCGCTAATTATAACTTGAAGATCTGAACTTGTAATAGTAAAATACGGAACTTAGAATTGGGAAATTCAAATTATGATTGCAAATTATAACTTGAAGATCTGAACTTGTAATAGTCAAATACAGAACTTAAAATTGATAGCTTATAATTATAATTGCAAATTATAACTTGAAGATCTGAATTTGTAATAGGTAAATACAGAACTTCGAATTGTTAATTTCAAACTAAGATTGTAAATAATAATTTGAAGATCTGAACTTGTAATAGTCAAATACAGAACTTAGAATTGTTAAATACAAATTATTAGTGCAAATTATAACTTGAAGATCTGAACTTGTAATTGTCAAATACAGAACTTAAAATTGATAGCTTATAATTATAATTGCAAATTATAAGTTGAAGATCTGAACTTGTAATAGTAAATACAGAACTTCGAATTGTTAATTTCAAACTAAGATTGTAATTAATAATTTGAAGATCTGAACTTGTAATAGTCAAATACAGAACTTCAAATTGTTAAATACTAATTATTAGTCCAAATTATAACTTGAAGATCTGAACTTGTAATTGTCAAATACAGCACTTAGAATTCATAACTTCAAATTATGATTGCAAATTATAACTTGAAGATCTGAACTTGTAATTGTTAAATACAGAACTTAGAATTCATAACTTCAAATTATGATTGTAAATAATAATTAGAAGATCTGAACTTGTAATAGTCAAATACAGAACTTCGAATTGTTAAATACAAATTATTAGTGCAAATTATAACTTGAAGATCTGAACTTGTAATTGTCTAGTACAGAACTAAAATTGATAGCTTATAATTATAATTGCAAATTATAAGTTGAAGATCTGAACTTGTAATAGGTAAATACAGAACTTCGAATTGTTAATTTCAAACTAAGATTGTAATTAATAATTTGAAGATCTGAACTTGTAATAGTCAAATACATAACTTCGAATTGTTAAATACATATTATTAGTGCAAATTATAACTTGAAGATCTGAACTTGTAATTGTCAAATACAGAACTTAAAATTGATAGCTTATAATTATAATTGCAAATTATAAGTTGAAGATCTGAACTTGTAATAGGTAAATACAGAACTTCGAATTGTTAATTTCAAACTAAGATTGTAATTAATAATTTGAAGATCTGAACTTGTAATAGTCAAATACAGAACTTCGAATTGTTAAATACAAACTATTAGTGCAAATTATAACATGAAGATCTGAACTTGTAATTTACCACGTTTACATGCAGCCATTAGGTCGACCTGAGTCGGCTCGAGCTAGTTAGTCCTTTCATGTATACACTCAGGTAGGCCGACCTAATCCGTCAGGCCGACCTAAGTTAGGTCGAGCTAAAAACGTGGGCTAAGACGTTAGCTCGAATTTAAATTTGAATGTATACGGCTTAGCTCGAACTAAGCGCAATTGTACCAACTATTTGGTGGGTTAATAATATGGGTTATAATAAATATTCTGTTATTATTACTACTTGTTGACGCTTTTCGAATCTTAAAGGTTAGGTATACTTATGTTTGGTGTTGTTGAATATTTTTGCAATGGAAAAGAAGAAATTAGAAAATAAAAAATTTAGATTAACTGGAGATAATGACGACGTTAGAAATGATTTAGTTGGTAACACCGCTTTCAGTTCGAACTAACTAATTGCATGTATACACCTGTTTGTAAAACTTAGAAGCGAGCTAGCTTAGATCGATCTAACCTTAGGTCGACCTAACGGCCGCATGTAAACGTGGTAATTGTCAAATACAGAACTTCGAATTGTTAATTTCAAACTAAGATTGTAATTAATAATTTGAAGATCTGAACTTGTAATAGTCAAATACAGAACTTCAAATTGTTAAATACTAATTATTAGTGCAAATTACAACTTGAAGATCTGAACTTGTAATTGTCAAATACAGCACTTAGAATTCATAACTTCAAATTATGATTGCAAATTATAACTTGAAGATCTGAACTTGTAATTGTTAAATACAGAACTTAGAATTGATAGCTTATAATTATAATTGCAAATTATAAGTTGAAGATCTGAACTTGTAATAGGTAAATACAGAACTTCGAATTGTTAATTTCAAACTAAGATTGTAATTAATAATTTGAAGATCTGAACTTGTAATAGTCAAATACAGAACTTCGAATTGTTAAATACAAATTATTAGTGCAAATTATAACATGAAGATCTGAACTTGTAATTGTCAAATACAGCACTTAGAATTCATAACTTCAAATTATGATTGCAAATTATAACTTGAAGATCTGAACTTGTAATTGTTAAATACAGAACTTAGAATTCATAACTTCAAATTATGATTGTAAATAATAATTAGAAGATCTGAACTTGTAATAGTCAAATTCAGAACTTCGAATTGTTAAATACAAATTATTAGTGCAAATAATAACTTGAAGATCTGAACTTGTAATTGTCTAATGCAGAACTTAGAATTGATAGCTTAAAATTATAATTGCAAATTATAACTTGAAGATCTGAACTTTTAATAGTGAATTACAGAACTTCGAATTGTTAAATACAAATTATTAGTACAAATTATAACTTGAAGATCTGAACTTGTAATTGTCAAATACATAACTTAAAATTGATTGCTTTAAATTATAATTGCAAATTATAAGTTGAAGATCTGAACTTGTAATAGGTGAATACAGAACTTCGAATTGTTAATTTCAAACTAAGATTGTAAATAATAATTTGAAGAAATGAACTTGTAATAGTCAAATACAGATCTTCGAATTGTTAAATACAATTTATTAGTGCAAATTATAACTTGAAAATCTGAACTTGTAATTGTCAAATACAGAACCTAAAATTGATATCTTATAATTATAATTGCAAATTATAAGTTGAAGATCTGAACTTGTAATAGGTAAATACAGAACTTCTAATTGTTAATTTCCAACTAAGATTGTAATTAATAGTTTGAAGATCTGAACTTGTAATAGTCAAATTCAGAACTTAGAATCCATAACTTCAAATTATGATTGCAAATTATAACTTGAAGATCTGAACTTGTAATTGTAAAATACAGAACTAAGAATTCATAACTTCAAATTATGATTGTAAATAATAATTAGAAATCTGAACTTGTAATAGTCAAATACACAACTACGAATTGTTAAATACAAATTATTAGTGCAAATTATAACTTGAAGATCTGAACTTGTAATTGTCAAATACAGAACTTAGAATTCATAACTTCAAATTATGATTGCTAATTATAACTTGAAGATCTGAACTTGTAATAGTCAAATACAGAACTTAGAATTGGGAAAATCAAATTATGATTGCAAATTATAACTTGCAGATCTGAACTTGTAATAGTCAAATACAGAACTTAAAATTGATAGCTTATAATTATAATTGCAAATTATAACTTGAAGATCTGAATTTGTAATAGGTAAATACAGAACTTCGAATTGTTAATTTCAAACTAAGATTGTAAATAATAATTTGAAGATCTGAACTTGTAATAGTCAAATACAGAACTTCGAATTGTTAAATACAAATTATTAGTGCAAATTATAACTTGAAGATCTGAACTTGTAATTGTCAAATACAAACTTAAAATTGATAGCTTATAATTATAATTGCAAATTATAAGTTGAAGATCTGAACTTGTAATAGGTAAATACAGAACTTCGAATTGTTAATTTCAAACTAAGATTGTAATTAATAATTTGAAGATCTGAACTTGTAATAGTCAAATACAGAACTTCGAATTGTTAAATACAAATTTTAGTGCAAATTATAACTTGAAGATCTGAACTTGTAATTATCAAATACAGAACTTAGAATTGATAGCTTATAATTATAATTGCAAATTATAACTTGAAGATCTGAACATGTAATTGTGAATTACAGAACTTAGCTTTGTTAAATACTAATTATTATTTCAAATTATAACTTGAAGATCTGAACTTGTAATTGTCAAATACAGAACTTAAAATTGATAGCTTATAATTATAATTGCAAATTATAACTTGAAGATCTGAATTTGTAATAGGTAAATACAGAACTTCGAATTGTTAATTTCAAACTAAGATTGTAAATAATAATTTGAAGATCTGAACTTGTAATAGTCAAATACAGAACTTCGAATTGTTAAATACAAATTATTAGTGCAAATTATAACTTGAAGATCTGAACTTGTAATTGTCAAATACAGAACTTAGAATTCATAACTTCAAATTATGATTGCTAATTATAACTTGAAGATCTGAACTTGTAATAGTCAAATACAGAACTTAGAATTGGGAAAATCAAATTATGATTGCAAATTATAACTTGCAGATCTGAACTTGTAATAGTCAAATACAGAACTTAAAATTGATAGCTTATAATTATAATTGCAAATTATAACTTGAAGATCTGAATTTGTAATAGGTAAATACAGAACTTCGAATTGTTAATTTCAAACTAAGATTGTAAATAATAATTTGAAGATCTGAACTTGTAATAGTCAAATACAGAACTTCGAATTGTTAAATACAAATTATTAGTGCAAATTATAACTTGAAGATCTGAACTTGTAATTGTCAAATACAAACTTAAAATTGATAGCTTATAATTATAATTGCAAATTATAAGTTGAAGATCTGAACTTGTAATAGGTAAATACAGAACTTCGAATTGTTAATTTCAAACTAAGATTGTAATTAATAATTTGAAGATCTGAACTTGTAATAGTCAAATACAGAACTTCGAATTGTTAAATACAAATTTTAGTGCAAATTATAACTTGAAGATCTGAACTTGTAATTATCAAATACAGAACTTAGAATTGATAGCTTATAATTATAATTGCAAATTATAACTTGAAGATCTGAACATGTAATTGTGAATTACAGAACTTAGCTTTGTTAAATACTAATTATTATTTCAAATTATAACTTGAAGATCTGAACTTGTAATTGTCAAATACAGAACTTAAAATTGATAGCTTATAATTATAATTGCAAATTATAACTTGAAGATCTGAACTTGTAATAGGTAAATACAGAACTTCGAATTGTTAATTTCAAACTAAGATTGTAATTAAAAATTTGAAGATCTGAACTTGTAATAGTCAAATATAGAACTTCGAATTGTTAAATACAAATTATTAGTGCAAATTATAACTTGAAGATCTGAATTTGTAATTGGCAAATACAGCACTTAGAATTCATAACTTCAAATTATGATTGCAAATTATAACTTGAAGATCTGAACTTGTAATTGTCAAATACAGAACTTAGAATTCATAACTTCAAATTATGATTGCTAATTATAACTCGAAGATCTACACTTGTAATTATCAAATTCAGAACTTAAAATTGATAGCTTATAATTATAATTGCAAATTATAACTTGAAGATCTGAATTTGTAATAGGTAAATACAGAACTCGAATTGTTAATTTCAAACTAAGACTGTAAATAATAATTTGAAGATCTGAACTTGTAATAGTCAAATACAGAACTACTAATTGTTAAATACAAATTATTAGTGCAAATTATATCTTGAAGATCTGAACTTGTAATTGTCAAATACAGAACTTAAAATTGAGAGCTTATAATTATAATTGCAAATTATAAGTTGAAGATCTTAACTTGAAATAGGTAAATACAGAACTTCGAATTGTTAATTGCACCTAAAATTGTAATTAATAATTTGAAGATCTGAACTTGTAATAGTCAAATACAGAACTACGAATTGTTAAATACAAATTATTAGTGCAAATTACAACTTGAAGATCTGAACTTGTAATTGTCAAATACAGCACTTAGAATTCATAACTACAAATTATGATTGCAAATTATAACTTGAAGATCTGAACTTGTAATAGTCAAATACAGAACTTAGAATTGATAGATTATAATTATAATTGCAAATTATAACTTGAAGATCTGAACTTGTAATAGTGAATTACAGAACTTTTAATTGTTAATTTCAAACTAAGATTGTAATTAATAATTTGAACATCTAAACTTGTAATAGTCAAATACAGACCTCCGAATTGTTAAATACAAATTATTAGTGCAAATTATAACTTGAAGATCTGAACTTGTAATTGTCAAATACAGCACTTAGAATTCATAACTTCAAATTATGATTGCTAATTATAACTTGAAGATCTGAGCTTGTAATAGTCAAATACAGAACTTAGAATTGTAAAATTCAAATCATGATTGCAAATTATAACTTGAAGATCTGAATTTGTAATAGGTAAATACAGAACTTCGAATTGTTAATTTCAAACTAAGATTGTAATTAATAGTTTGAAGATCTGAACTTGTAATAATCAAATACAGAACTTCAAATTGTTAAATACTAATTATTAGTGCAAATTATAACTTGAAGATCTGAACTTGTAATTGTCAAATACAGAACTTAAAATTGATAGCTTATAATTATAATTGCAAATTATAAGTTGAAGATTTGAACTTGTAATAGTAAATACAGAACTTCGAATTGTTAATTTCAAACTAAGATTGTAATTAATAGTTTGAAGATCTGAACTTGTAATAATCAAATACAGAACTTCAAATTGTTAAATACTAATTATTAGTGCAAATTATAACTTGAAGATCTGAACTTGTAATTGTCAAATACAGCACTTAGAATTCATAACTTCAAATTATGATTGCAAATTATAACTTGAAGATCTGAACTTGTAATTGTTAAATACAGAACTTAGAATTCATAACTTCAAATTATGATTGTAAATAATAATTAGAAGATCTGAACTTGTAATAGTCAAATACAGAACTTCGAATTGTTAAATACAAATTATTAGTGCAAATAATAACTTGAAGATCTGAACTTGTAATTGTCTAATACAGAACTTAGAATTGATAGCTTAAAATTATAATTGCAAATTATAACTTGAAGATCTGAACTTGTAATAGTGAATTACAGAACTTCGAATTGTTAAATACAAATTATTAGTACAAATTATAACTTGAAGATCTGAACGTGTAATTGTCAAATACATAACTTAAAATTGATAGCTTTAAATTATAATTGCAAATTATAACTAGAAGATCTGAACTTGTAATAGGTAAATACAGAACTTCGAATTGTTAATTTCAAACTAAGATTGTAAATAATAATTTGAAGATATGAACTTGTAATAGTCAAATACAGATCTTCGAATTGTTAAATACAAATTATTAGTACAAATTATAACTTGAAAATCTGAACTTGTAATTGTCAAATACAGAACTTAAAATTGATAGCTTATAATTATAATTGCAAATTATAAGTTGAAGATCTGAACTTGTAATAGGTAAATACAGAACTTCGACTTGTTAATTTCAAACTAAGATTGTAATTAATAATTTGAAGATCTGAACTTGTAATAGTCAAATACATAACTTCGAATTGTTAAATACATATTATTAGTGCAAATTATAACTTGAAGATCTGAACTTGTAATTGTCAAATAGAGAACTTAAAATTGATAGCTTATAATTATAATTGCAAATTATAAGTTGAAGATCTGAACTTGTAATAGTCAAATACAGAACTTCGAATTGTAAATTTCAAACTAAGATTGTAATTAATAATTTGAAGATCTGAACTTGTAATAGTCAAATACAGAACTTCGAATTGTTAAATACAAATTATTAGTGCAAATTATAACATGAAGATCTGAACTTGTAATAGTCAAATACATAACTTCGAATTGTTAAATACATATTATTAGTGCAAATTATAACTTGAAGATCTGAACTTGTAATTGTCAAATACAGAACTTAAAATTGATAGCTTATAATTATAATTGCAAATTATAAGTTGAAGATCTGAACTTGTAATAGGTAAATACAGAACTTCGAATTGTTAAATACATATTATTAGTGCAAATTATAACTAGAAGATCTGAACTTGTAATTGTCAAATACAGAACTTAAAATTGATAGCTTATAATTATAATTGCAAATTATAAGTTGAAGATCTGAACTTGTAATAGTCAAATACATAACTTCGAATTGTTAAATACATATTATTAGTGCAAATTATAACTAGAAGATCTGAACTTGTAATTGTCAAATACAGAACTTAAAATTGATAGCTTATAATTATAATTGCAAATTATAAGTTGAAGATCTGAACTTGTAATAGGTAAATACAGAACTTCGAATTGTTAATTTCAAACTAAGATTGTAATTAATAATTTGAAGATCTGAACTTGTAATAGTCAAATACAGAACTTCGAATTGTTAAATACAAACTATTAGTGCAAATTATAACATGAAGATCTGAACTTGTAATTTACCACGTTTACATGCAGCCATTAGGTCGACCTGAGTCGGCTCGAGCTAGTTAGTCCTTTCATGTATACACTCAGGTAGGCCGACCTAATCCGTCAGGCCGACCTAAGTTAGGTCGAGCTAAAAACGTGGGCTAAGACGTTAGCTCGAATTTAAATTTGAATGTATACGGCTTAGCTCGAACTAAGCGCAATTGTACCAACTATTTGGTGGGTTAATAATATGGGTTATAATAAATATTCTGTTATTATTACTACTTGTTGACGCTTTTCGAATCTTAAAGGTTAGGTATACTTATGTTTGGTGTTGTTGAATATTTTTGCAATGGAAAAGAAGAAATTAGAAAATAAAAAATTTAGATTAACTGGAGATAATGACGACGTTAGAAATGATTTAGTTGGTAACACCGCTTTCAGTTCGAACTAACTAATTGCATGTATACACCTGTTTGTAAAACTTAGAAGCGAGCTAGCTTAGATCGATCTAACCTTAGGTCGACCTAACGGCCGCATGTAAACGTGGTAATTGTCAAATACAGAACTTCGAATTGTTAATTTCAAACTAAGATTGTAATTAATAATTTGAAGATCTGAACTTGTAATAGTCAAATACAGAACTTCAAATTGTTAAATACTAATTATTAGTGCAAATTACAACTTGAAGATCTGAACTTGTAATTGTCAAATACAGCACTTAGAATTCATAACTTCAAATTATGATTGCAAATTATAACTTGAAGATCTGAACTTGTAATTGTTAAATACAGAACTTAGAATTGATAGCTTATAATTATAATTGCAAATTATAAGTTGAAGATCTGAACTTGTAATAGGTAAATACAGAACTTCGAATTGTTAATTTCAAACTAAGATTGTAATTAATAATTTGAAGATCTGAACTTGTAATAGTCAAATACAGAACTTCGAATTGTTAAATACAAATTATTAGTGCAAATTATAACATGAAGATCTGAACTTGTAATTGTCAAATACAGCACTTAGAATTCATAACTTCAAATTATGATTGCAAATTATAACTTGAAGATCTGAACTTGTAATTGTTAAATACAGAACTTAGAATTCATAACTTCAAATTATGATTGTAAATAATAATTAGAAGATCTGAACTTGTAATAGTCAAATTCAGAACTTCGAATTGTTAAATACAAATTATTAGTGCAAATAATAACTTGAAGATCTGAACTTGTAATTGTCTAATGCAGAACTTAGAATTGATAGCTTAAAATTATAATTGCAAATTATAACTTAAAGATCTGAACTTTTAATAGTGAATTACAGAACTTCGAATTGTTAAATACAAATTATTAGTACAAATTATAACTTCAAGATCTGAACTTGTAATTGTCAAATACATAACTTAAAATTGATAGCTTTAAATTATAATTGCAAATTATAAGTTGAAGATCTGAACTTGTAATAGGTGAATACAGAACTTCGAATTGTTAATTTCAAACTAAGATTGTAAATAATAATTTGAAGAAATGAACTTGTAATAGTCAAATACAGATCTTCGAATTGTTAAATACAATTTATTAGTGCAAATTATAACTTGAAAATCTGAACTTGTAATTGTCAAATACAGAACCTAAAATTGATATCTTATAATTATAATTGCAAATTATAAGTTGAAGATCTGAACTTGTAATAGGTAAATACAGAACTTCTAATTGTTAATTTCCAACTAAGATTGTAATTAATAGTTTGAAGATCTGAACTTGTAATAGTCAAATTCAGAACTTAGAATCCATAACTTCAAATTATGATTGCAAATTATAACTTGAAGATCTGAACTTGTAATTGTAAAATACAGAACTAAGAATTCATAACTTCAAATTATGATTGTAAATAATAATTAGAAATCTGAACTTGTAATAGTCAAATACACAACTACGAATTGTTAAATACAAATTATTAGTGCAAATTATAACTTGAAGATCTGAACTTGTAATTGTCAAATACAGAACTTAGAATTCATAACTTCAAATTATGATTGCTAATTATAACTTGAAGATCTGAACTTGTAATAGTCAAATACAGAACTTAGAATTGGGAAAATCAAATTATGATTGCAAATTATAACTTGAAGATCTGAACTTGTAATAGTCAAATACAGAACTTAAAATTGATAGCTTATAATTATAATTGCAAATTATAACTTGAAGATCTGAATTTGTAATAGGTAAATACAGAACTTCGAATTGTTAATTTCAAACTAAGATTGTAAATAATAATTTGAAGATCTGAACTTGTAATAGTCAAATACAGAACTTCGAATTGTTAAATACAAATTATTAGTGCAAATTATAACTTGAAGATCTGAACTTGTAATTGTCAAATACAAACTTAAAATTGATAGCTTATAATTATAATTGCAAATTATAAGTTGAAGATCTGAACTTGTAATAGGTAAATACAGAACTTCGAATTGTTAATTTCAAACTAAGATTGTAATTAATAATTTGAAGATCTGAACTTGTAATAGTCAAATACAGAACTTCGAATTGTTAAATACAAATTTTAGTGCAAATTATAACTTGAAGATCTGAACTTGTAATTATCAAATACAGAACTTAGAATTGATAGCTTATAATTATAATTGCAAATTATAACTTGAAGATCTGAACATGTAATTGTGAATTACAGAACTTAGCTTTGTTAAATACTAATTATTATTTCAAATTATAACTTGAAGATCTGAACTTGTAATTGTCAAATACAGAACTTAAAATTGATAGCTTATAATTATAATTGCAAATTATAACTTGAAGATCTGAACTTGTAATAGGTAAATACAGAACTTCGAATTGTTAATTTCAAACTAAGATTGTAATTAAAAATTTGAAGATCTGAACTTGTAATAGTCAAATATAGAACTTCGAATTGTTAAATACAAATTATTAGTGCAAATTATAACTTGAAGATCTGAATTTGTAATTGGCAAATACAGCACTTAGAATTCATAACTTCAAATTATGATTGCAAATTATAACTTGAAGATCTGAACTTGTAATTATCAAATACAGAACTTAGAATTCATAACTTCAAATTATGATTGCTAATTATAACTCGAAGATCTACACTTGTAATTATCAAATTCAGAACTTAAAATTGATAGCTTATAATTATAATTGCAAATTATAACTTGAAGATCTGAATTTGTAATAGGTAAATACAGAACTCGAATTGTTAATTTCAAACTAAGACTGTAAATAATAATTTGAAGATCTGAACTTGTAATAGTCAAATACAGAACTACTAATTGTTAAATACAAATTATTAGTGCAAATTATATCTTGAAGATCTGAACTTGTAATTGTCAAATACAGAACTTAAAATTGAGAGCTTATAATTATAATTGCAAATTATAAGTTGAAGATCTTAACTTGAAATAGGTAAATACAGAACTTCGAATTGTTAATTGCACCTAAAATTGTAATTAATAATTTGAAGATCTGAACTTGTAATAGTCAAATACAGAACTACGAATTGTTAAATACAAATTATTAGTGCAAATTACAACTTGAAGATCTGAACTTGTAATTGTCAAATACAGCACTTAGAATTCATAACTACAAATTATGATTGCAAATTATAACTTGAAGATCTGAACTTGTAATAGTCAAATACAGAACTTAGAATTGATAGATTATAATTATAATTGCAAATTATAACTTGAAGATCTGAACTTGTAATAGTGAATTACAGAACTTTTAATTGTTAATTTCAAACTAAGATTGTAATTAATAATTTGAACATCTAAACTTGTAATAGTCAAATACAGACCTCCGAATTGTTAAATACAAATTATTAGTGCAAATTATAACTTGAAGATCTGAACTTGTAATTGTCAAATACAGCACTTAGAATTCATAACTTCAAATTATGATTGCTAATTATAACTTGAAGATCTGAGCTTGTAATAGTCAAATACAGAACTTAGAATTGTAAAATTCAAATCATGATTGCAAATTATAACTTGAAGATCTGAATTTGTAATAGGTAAATACAGAACTTCGAATTGTTAATTTCAAACTAAGATTGTAATTAATAGTTTGAAGATCTGAACTTGTAATAATCAAATACAGAACTTCAAATTGTTAAATACTAATTATTAGTGCAAATTATAACTTGAAGATCTGAACTTGTAATTGTCAAATACAGAACTTAAAATTGATAGCTTATAATTATAATTGCAAATTATAAGTTGAAGATCTGAACTTGTAATAGGTAAATACAGAACTTCGAATTGTTAATTTCAAACTAAGATTGTAATTAATAATTTGAAGATCTGAACTTGTAATAGTCAAATACAGAACTTCGAATTGTTAAATACAAATTATTAGTGCAAATTATAACATGAAGATCTGAACTTGTAATTGTCAAATACAGCACTTAGAATTCATAACTTCAAATTATGATTGCAAATTATAACTTGAAGATCTGAACTTGTAATTGTTAAATACAGAACTTAGAATTCATAACTTCAAATTATGATTGTAAATAATAATTAGAAGATCTGAACTTGTAATAGTCAAATTCAGAACTTCGAATTGTTAAATACAAATTATTAGTGCAAATAATAACTTGAAGATCTGAACTTGTAATTGTCTAATGCAGAACTTAGAATTGATAGCTTAAAATTATAATTGCAAATTATAACTTAAAGATCTGAACTTTTAATAGTGAATTACAGAACTTCGAATTGTTAAATACAAATTATTAGTACAAATTATAACTTGAAGATCTGAACTTGTAATTGTCAAATACATAACTTAAAATTGATAGCTTTAAATTATAATTGCAAATTATAAGTTGAAGATCTGAACTTGTAATAGGTGAATACAGAACTTCGTATTGTTAATTTCAAACTAAGATTGTAAATAATAATTTGAAGAAATGAACTTGTAATAGTCAAATACAGATCTTCGAATTGTTAAATACAATTTATTAGTGCAAATTATAACTTGAAAATCTGAACTTGTAATTGTCAAATACAGAACCTAAAATTGATATCTTATAATTATAATTGCAAATTATAAGTTGAAGATCTGAACTTGTAATAGGTAAATACAGAACTTCTAATTGTTAATTTCCAACTAAGATTGTAATTAATAGTTTGAAGATCTGAACTTGTAATAGTCAAATTCAGAACTTAGAATCCATAACTTCAAATTATGATTGCAAATTATAACTTGAAGATCTGAACTTGTAATTGTAAAATACAGAACTAAGAATTCATAACTTCAAATTATGATTGTAAATAATAATTAGAAATCTGAACTTGTAATAGTCAAATACACAACTACGAATTGTTAAATACAAATTATTAGTGCAAATTATAACTTGAAGATCTGAACTTGTAATTGTCAAATACAGAACTTAGAATTCATAACTTCAAATTATGATTGCTAATTATAACTTGAAGATCTGAACTTGTAATAGTCAAATACAGAACTTAGAATTGGGAAAATCAAATTATGATTGCAAATTATAACTTGCAGATCTGAACTTGTAATAGTCAAATACAGAACTTAAAATTGATAGCTTATAATTATAATTGCAAATTATAACTTGAAGATCTGAATTTGTAATAGGTAAATACAGAACTTCGAATTGTTAATTTCAAACTAAGATTGTAAATAATAATTTGAAGATCTGAACTTGTAATAGTCAAATACAGAACTTCGAATTGTTAAATACAAATTATTAGTGCAAATTATAACTTGAAGATCTGAACTTGTAATTGTCAAATACAAACTTAAAATTGATAGCTTATAATTATAATTGCAAATTATAAGTTGAAGATCTGAACTTGTAATAGGTAAATACAGAACTTCGAATTGTTAATTTCAAACTAAGATTGTAATTAATAATTTGAAGATCTGAACTTGTAATAGTCAAATACAGAACTTCGAATTGTTAAATACAAATTTTAGTGCAAATTATAACTTGAAGATCTGAACTTGTAATTATCAAATACAGAACTTAGAATTGATAGCTTATAATTATAATTGCAAATTATAACTTGAAGATCTGAACATGTAATTGTGAATTACAGAACTTAGCTTTGTTAAATACTAATTATTATTTCAAATTATAACTTGAAGATCTGAACTTGTAATTGTCAAATACAGAACTTAAAATTGATAGCTTATAATTATAATTGCAAATTATAACTTGAAGATCTGAACTTGTAATAGGTAAATACAGAACTTCGAATTGTTAATTTCAAACTAAGATTGTAATTAAAAATTTGAAGATCTGAACTTGTAATAGTCAAATATAGAACTTCGAATTGTTAAATACAAATTATTAGTGCAAATTATAACTTGAAGATCTGAATTTGTAATTGGCAAATACAGCACTTAGAATTCATAACTTCAAATTATGATTGCAAATTATAACTTGAAGATCTGAACTTGTAATTGTCAAATACAGAACTTTGAATTCATAACTTCAAATTATGATTGCTAATTATAACTCGAAGATCTACACTTGTAATTATCAAATTCAGAACTTAAAATTGATAGCTTATAATTATAATTGCAAATTATAACTTGAAGATCTGAATTTGTAATAGGTAAATACAGAACTCGAATTGTTAATTTCAAACTAAGACTGTAAATAATAATTTGAAGATCTGAACTTGTAATAGTCAAATACAGAACTACTAATTGTTAAATACAAATTATTAGTGCAAATTATATCTTGAAGATCTGAACTTGTAATTGTCAAATACAGAACTTAAAATTGAGAGCTTATAATTATAATTGCAAATTATAAGTTGAAGATCTTAACTTGAAATAGGTAAATACAGAACTTCGAATTGTTAATTGCACCTAAAATTGTAATTAATAATTTGAAGATCTGAACTTGTAATAGTCAAATACAGAACTACGAATTGTTAAATACAAATTATTAGTGCAAATTACAACTTGAAGATCTGAACTTGTAATTGTCAAATACAGCACTTAGAATTCATAACTACAAATTATGATTGCAAATTATAACTTGAAGATCTGAACTTGTAATAGTCAAATACAGAACTTAGAATTGATAGATTATAATTATAATTGCAAATTATAACTTGAAGATCTGAACTTGTAATAGTGAATTACAGAACTTTTAATTGTTAATTTCAAACTAAGATTGTAATTAATAATTTGAACATCTAAACTTGTAATAGTCAAATACAGACCTCCGAATTGTTAAATACAAATTATTAGTGCAAATTATAACTTGAAGATCTGAACTTGTAATTGTCAAATACAGCACTTAGAATTCATAACTTCAAATTATGATTGCTAATTATAACTTGAAGATCTGAGCTTGTAATAGTCAAATACAGAACTTAGAATTGTAAAATTCAAATCATGATTGCAAATTATAACTTGAAGATCTGAATTTGTAATAGGTAAATACAGAACTTCGAATTGTTAATTTCAAACTAAGATTGTAATTAATAGTTTGAAGATCTGAACTTGTAATAATCAAATACAGAACTTCAAATTGTTAAATACTAATTATTAGTGCAAATTATAACTTGAAGATCTGAACTTGTAATTGTCAAATACAGAACTTAAAATTGATAGCTTATAATTATAATTGCAAATTATAAGTTGAAGATTTGAACTTGTAATAGTAAATACAGAACTTCGAATTGTTAATTTCAAACTAAGATTGTAATTAATAGTTTGAAGATCTGAACTTGTAATAATCAAATACAGAACTTCAAATTGTTAAATACTAATTATTAGTGCAAATTATAACTTGAAGATCTGAACTTGTAATTGTCAAATACAGCACTTAGAATTCATAACTTCAAATTATGATTGCAAATTATAACTTGAAGATCTGAACTTGTAATTGTTAAATACAGAACTTAGAATTCATAACTTCAAATTATGATTGTAAATAATAATTAGAAGATCTGAACTTGTAATAGTCAAATACAGAACTTCGAATTGTTAAATACAAATTATTAGTGCAAATAATAACTTGAAGATCTGAACTTGTAATTGTCTAATACAGAACTTAGAATTGATAGCTTAAAATTATAATTGCAAATTATAACTTGAAGATCTGAACTTGTAATAGTGAATTACAGAACTTCGAATTGTTAAATACAAATTATTAGTACAAATTATAACTTGAAGATCTGAACGTGTAATTGTCAAATACATAACTTAAAATTGATAGCTTTAAACTATAATTGCAAATTATATTTAGAAGATCTGAACTTGTAATAGGTAAATACAGAACTTCGAATTGTTAATTTCAAACTAAGATTGTAAATAATAATTTGAAGATATGAACTTGTAATAGTCAAATACAGATCTTCGAATTGTTAAATACAAATTATTAGTACAAATTATAACTTGAAAATCTGAACTTGTAATTGTCAAATACAGCACTTAGAATTCATAACTTCAAATTATGATTGCAAATTATAACATGAAGATCTGAACTTGTAATTGTTAAATACAGAACTTAGAATTCATAACTTCAAATTATGATTGTAAATAATAATTAGTAGATCTGAACTTGTAATAGTCAAATTCAGAACTTCGAATTGTTAAATACAAATTATTAGTGCAAATAATAACTTGAAGATCTGAACTTGTAATTGTCTAATGCAGAACTTAGAATTGATAGCTTAAAATTATAATTGCAAATTATAACTTGAAGATCTGAACTTGTAATAGTGAATTACAGAACTTCGAATTGTTAAATAAAAGTTATTAGTACAAATTATAACTTGAAGATCTGAACTTGTAATTGTCAAATACATAACTTAAAATTGATAGCTTTAAATTATAATTGCAAATTATAAGTTGAAGATCTGAACTTGTAATAGGTGAATACAGAACTTCGAATTGTTAATTTCAAACTAAGATTGTAAATAATAATTTGAAGATATGAACTTGTAATAGTCAAATACAGATCTTCGAATTGTTAAATACAATTTATTAGTGCAAATTATAACTTGAAAATCTGAACTTGTAATTGTCAAATACAGAACCTAAAATTGATATCTTATAATTATAATTGCAAATTATAAGTTGAAGATCTGAACTTGTAATAGGTAAATACAGAACTTCTAATTGTTAATTTCCAACTAAGATTGTATTTAATAGTTTGAAGATCTGAACTTGTAATAGTCAAATTCAGAACTTAGAATCCATAACTTCAAATTATGATTGCAAATTATAACTTGAAGATCTGAACTTGTAATTGTAAAATACAGAACTAAGAATTCATAACTTCAAATTATGATTGTAAATAATAATTAGAAATCTGAACTTGTAATAGTCAAATACAGAACTACGAATTGTTAAATACAAATTATTAGTGCAAATTATAACTTGAAGATCTGAACTTGTAATTGTCAAATACAGAACTTAGAATTCATAACTTCAAATTATGATTGCTAATTATAACTTGAAGATCTGAACTTGTAATAGTCAAATACAGAACTTAGAATTGGGAAAATCAAATTATGATTGCAAATTATAACATGCAGATCTGAACTTGTAATAGTCAAATACAGAACTTAAAATTGATAGCTTATAATTATAATTGCAAATTATAACTTGAAGGTCTGAATTTGTAATAGGTAAATACAGAACTTCGAATTGTTAATTTCAAACTAAGACAGTAAATAATAATTTGAAGATCTGAACTTGTGATAGTCAAATACAGAACTACTAATTGTTAAATACCAATTATTAGTGCAAATTATATCTTGAAGATCTGAACTTGTAATTGTCAAATCCAGAACTAAAAATTGAGAGCTTATAATTATAATTGCAAATTATAAGTTGAAGATCTGAACTTGAAATAGGTAAATACAGAACTTCGAATTCATAACTTCAAATTATGATTGTAAATAATAATTAGAAGATCTGAACTTGTAATAGTCAAATTCAGAACTTCGAATTGTTAAATACAAATTATTAGTGCAAATAATAACTTGAAGATCTGAACTTGTAATTGTCTAATGCAGAACTTAGAATTGATAGCTTAAAATTATAATTGCAAATTATAACTTAAAGATCTGAACTTTTAATAGTGAATTACAGAACTTCGAATTGTTAAATACAAATTATTAGTACAAATTATAACTTGAAGATCTGAACTTGTAATTGTCAAATACATAACTTAAAATTGATAGCTTTAAATTATAATTGCAAATTATAAGTTGAAGATCTGAACTTGTAATAGGTGAATACAGAACTTCGAATTGTTAATTTCAAACTAAGATTGTAAATAATAATTTGAAGAAATGAACTTGTAATAGTCAAATACAGATCTTCGAATTGTTAAATACAATTTATTAGTGCAAATTATAACTTGAAAATCTGAACTTGTAATTGTCAAATACAGAACCTAAAATTGATATCTTATAATTATAATTGCAAATTATAAGTTGAAGATCTGAACTTGTAATAGGTAAATACAGAACTTCTAATTGTTAATTTCCAACTAAGATTGTAATTAATAGTTTGAAGATCTGAACTTGTAATAGTCAAATTCAGAACTTAGAATCCATAACTTCAAATTATGATTGCAAATTATAACTTGAAGATCTGAACTTGTAATTGTAAAATACAGAACTAAGAATTCATAACTTCAAATTATGATTGTAAATAATAATTAGAAATCTGAACTTGTAATAGTCAAATACACAACTACGAATTGTTAAATACAAATTATTAGTGCAAATTATAACTTGAAGATCTGAACTTGTAATTGTCAAATACAGAACTTAGAATTCATAACTTCAAATTATGATTGCTAATTATAACTTGAAGATCTGAACTTGTAATAGTCAAATACAGAACTTAGAATTGGGAAAATCAAATTATGATTGCAAATTATAACTTGAAGATCTGAACTTGTAATAGTCAAATACAGAACTTAAAATTGATAGCTTATAATTATAATTGCAAATTATAACTTGAAGATCTGAATTTGTAATAGGTAAATACAGAACTTCGAATTGTTAATTTCAAACTAAGATTGTAAATAATAATTTGAAGATCTGAACTTGTAATAGTCAAATACAGAACTTCGAATTGTTAAATACAAATTATTAGTGCAAATTATAACTTGAAGATCTGAACTTGTAATTGTCAAATACAAACTTAAAATTGATAGCTTATAATTATAATTGCAAATTATAAGTTGAAGATCTGAACTTGTAATAGGTAAATACAGAACTTCGAATTGTTAATTTCAAACTAAGATTGTAATTAATAATTTGAAGATCTGAACTTGTAATAGTCAAATACAGAACTTCGAATTGTTAAATACAAATTTTAGTGCAAATTATAACTTGAAGATCTGAACTTGTAATTATCAAATACAGAACTTAGAATTGATAGCTTATAATTATAATTGCAAATTATAACTTGAAGATCTGAACATGTAATTGTGAATTACAGAACTTAGCTTTGTTAAATACTAATTATTATTTCAAATTATAACTTGAAGATCCTAACTTGTAATTGTCAAATACAGAACTTAAAATTGATAGCTTATAATTATAATTGCAAATTATAACTTGAAGATCTGAACTTGTAATAGGTAAATACAGAACTTCGAATTGTTAATTTCAAACTAAGATTGTAATTAAAAATTTGAAGATCTGAACTTGTAATAGTCAAATATAGAACTTCGAATTGTTAAATACAAATTATTAGTGCAAATTATAACTTGAAGATCTGAATTTGTAATTGGCAAATACAGCACTTAGAATTCATAACTTCAAATTATGATTGCAAATTATAACTTGAAGATCTGAACTTGTAATTATCAAATACAGAACTTAGAATTCATAACTTCAAATTATGATTGCTAATTATAACTCGAAGATCTACACTTGTAATTATCAAATTCAGAACTTAAAATTGATAGCTTATAATTATAATTGCAAATTATAACTTGAAGATCTGAATTTGTAATAGGTAAATACAGAACTCGAATTGTTAATTTCAAACTAAGACTGTAAATAATAATTTGAAGATCTGAACTTGTAATAGTCAAATACAGAACTACTAATTGTTAAATACAAATTATTAGTGCAAATTATATCTTGAAGATCTGAACTTGTAATTGTCAAATACAGAACTTAAAATTGAGAGCTTATAATTATAATTGCAAATTATAAGTTGAAGATCTTAACTTGAAATAGGTAAATACAGAACTTCGAATTGTTAATTGCACCTAAAATTGTAATTAATAATTTGAAGATCTGAACTTGTAATAGTCAAATACAGAACTACGAATTGTTAAATACAAATTATTAGTGCAAATTACAACTTGAAGATCTGAACTTGTAATTGTCAAATACAGCACTTAGAATTCATAACTACAAATTATGATTGCAAATTATAACTTGAAGATCTGAACTTGTAATAGTCAAATACAGAACTTAGAATTGATAGATTATAATTATAATTGCAAATTATAACTTGAAGATCTGAACTTGTAATAGTGAATTACAGAACTTTTAATTGTTAATTTCAAACTAAGATTGTAATTAATAATTTGAACATCTAAACTTGTAATAGTCAAATACAGACCTCCGAATTGTTAAATACAAATTATTAGTGCAAATTATAACTTGAAGATCTGAACTTGTAATTGTCAAATACAGCACTTAGAATTCATAACTTCAAATTATGATTGCTAATTATAACTTGAAGATCTGAGCTTGTAATAGTCAAATACAGAACTTAGAATTGTAAAATTCAAATCATGATTGCAAATTATAACTTGAAGATCTGAATTTGTAATAGGTAAATACAGAACTTCGAATTGTTAATTTCAAACTAAGATTGTAATTAATAGTTTGAACATCTAAACTTGTAATAGTCAAATACAGACCTCCGAATTGTTAAATACAAATTATTAGTGCAAATTATAACTTGAAGATCTGAACTTGTAATTGTTAAATACAGAACTTAGAATTCATAACTTCAAATTATGATTGTAAATAATAATTAGAAGATCTGAACTTGTAATAGTCAAATACAGAACTTCGAATTGTTAAATACAAATTATTAGTGCAAATAATAACTTGAAGATCTGAACTTGTAATTGTCTAATACAGAACTTAGAATTGATAGCTTAAAATTATAATTGCAAATTATAACTTGAAGATCTGAACTTGTAATAGTGAATTACAGAACTTCGAATTGTTAAATACAAATTATTAGTACAAATTATAACTTGAAGATCTGAACGTGTAATTGTCAAATACATAACTTAAAATTGATAGCTTTAAACTATAATTGCAAATTATATTTAGAAGATCTGAACTTGTAATAGGTAAATACAGAACTTCGAATTGTTAATTTCAAACTAAGATTGTAAATAATAATTTGAAGATATGAACTTGTAATAGTCAAATACAGATCTTCGAATTGTTAAATACAAATTATTAGTACAAATTATAACTTGAAAATCTGAACTTGTAATTGTCAAATACAGCACTTAGAATTCATAACTTCAAATTATGATTGCAAATTATAACTTGAAGATCTGAACTTGTAATTGTTAAATACAGAACTTAGAATTCATAACTTCAAATTATGATTGTAAATAATAATTAGTAGATCTGAACTTGTAATAGTCAAATTCAGAACTTCGAATTGTTAAATACAAATTATTAGTGCAAATAATAACTTGAAGATCTGAACTTGTAATTGTCTAATGCAGAACTTAGAATTGATAGCTTAAAATTATAATTGCAAATTATAACTTGAAGATCTGAACTTGTAATAGTGAATTACAGAACTTCGAATTGTTAAATAAAAGTTATTAGTACAAATTATAACTTGAAGATCTGAACTTGTAATTGTCAAATACATAACTTAAAATTGATAGCTTTAAATTATAATTGCAAATTATAAGTTGAAGATCTGAACTTGTAATAGGTGAATACAGAACTTCGAATTGTTAATTTCAAACTAAGATTGTAAATAATAATTTGAAGATATGAACTTGTAATAGTCAAATACAGATCTTCGAATTGTTAAATACAATTTATTAGTGCAAATTATAACTTGAAAATCTGAACTTGTAATTGTCAAATACAGAACCTGAAATTGATATCTTATAATTATAATTGCAAATTATAAGTTGAAGATCTGAACTTGTAATAGGTAAATACAGAACTTCTAATTGTTAATTTCCAACTAAGATTGTATTTAATAGTTTGAAGATCTGAACTTGTAATAGTCAAATTCAGAACTTAGAATCCATAACTTCAAATTATGATTGCAAATTATAACTTGAAGATCTGAACTTGTAATTGTAAAATACAGAACTAAGAATTCATAACTTCAAATTATGATTGTAAATAATAATTAGAAATCTGAACTTGTAATAGTCAAATACAGAACTACGAATTGTTAAATACAAATTATTAGTGCAAATTATAACTTGAAGATCTGAACTTGTAATTGTCAAATACAGAACTTAGAATTCATAACTTCAAATTATGATTGCTAATTATAACTTGAAGATCTGAACTTGTAATAGTCAAATACAGAACTTAGAATTGGGAAAATCAAATTATGATTGCAAATTATAACATGCAGATCTGAACTTGTAATAGTCAAATACAGAACTTAAAATTGATAGCTTATAATTATAATTGCAAATTATAACTTGAAGGTCTGAATTTGTAATAGGTAAATACAGAACTTCGAATTGTTAATTTCAAACTAAGACAGTAAATAATAATTTGAAGATCTGAACTTGTGATAGTCAAATACAGAACTACTAATTGTTAAATACCAATTATTAGTGCAAATTATATCTTGAAGATCTGAACTTGTAATTGTCAAATCCAGAACTAAAAATTGAGAGCTTATAATTATAATTGCAAATTATAAGTTGAAGATCTGAACTTGAAATAGGTAAATACAGAACTTCGAATTCATAACTTCAAATTATGATTGTAAATAATAATTAGAAGATCTGAACTTGTAATAGTCAAATTCAGAACTTCGAATTGTTAAATACAAATTATTAGTGCAAATAATAACTTGAAGATCTGAACTTGTAATTGTCTAATGCAGAACTTAGAATTGATAGCTTAAAATTATAATTGCAAATTATAACTTAAAGATCTGAACTTTTAATAGTGAATTACAGAACTTCGAATTGTTAAATACAAATTATTAGTACAAATTATAACTTGAAGATCTGAACTTGTAATTGTCAAATACATAACTTAAAATTGATAGCTTTAAATTATAATTGCAAATTATAAGTTGAAGATCTGAACTTGTAATAGGTGAATACAGAACTTCGAATTGTTAATTTCAAACTAAGATTGTAAATAATAATTTGAAGAAATGAACTTGTAATAGTCAAATACAGATCTTCGAATTGTTAAATACAATTTATTAGTGCAAATTATAACTTGAAAATCTGAACTTGTAATTGTCAAATACAGAACCTAAAATTGATATCTTATAATTATAATTGCAAATTATAAGTTGAAGATCTGAACTTGTAATAGGTAAATACAGAACTTCTAATTGTTAATTTCCAACTAAGATTGTAATTAATAGTTTGAAGATCTGAACTTGTAATAGTCAAATTCAGAACTTAGAATCCATAACTTCAAATTATGATTGCAAATTATAACTTGAAGATCTGAACTTGTAATTGTAAAATACAGAACTAAGAATTCATAACTTCAAATTATGATTGTAAATAATAATTAGAAATCTGAACTTGTAATAGTCAAATACACAACTACGAATTGTTAAATACAAATTATTAGTGCAAATTATAACTTGAAGATCTGAACTTGTAATTGTCAAATACAGAACTTAGAATTCATAACTTCAAATTATGATTGCTAATTATAACTTGAAGATCTGAACTTGTAATAGTCAAATACAGAACTTAGAATTGGGAAAATCAAATTATGATTGCAAATTATAACTTGAAGATCTGAACTTGTAATAGTCAAATACAGAACTTAAAATTGATAGCTTATAATTATAATTGCAAATTATAACTTGAAGATCTGAATTTGTAATAGGTAAATACAGAACTTCGAATTGTTAATTTCAAACTAAGATTGTAAATAATAATTTGAAGATCTGAACTTGTAATAGTCAAATACAGAACTTCGAATTGTTAAATACAAATTATTAGTGCAAATTATAACTTGAAGATCTGAACTTGTAATTGTCAAATACAAACTTAAAATTGATAGCTTATAATTATAATTGCAAATTATAAGTTGAAGATCTGAACTTGTAATAGGTAAATACAGAACTTCGAATTGTTAATTTCAAACTAAGATTGTAATTAATAATTTGAAGATCTGAACTTGTAATAGTCAAATACAGAACTTCGAATTGTTAAATACAAATTTTAGTGCAAATTATAACTTGAAGATCTGAACTTGTAATTATCAAATACAGAACTTAGAATTGATAGCTTATAATTATAATTGCAAATTATAACTTGAAGATCTGAACATGTAATTGTGAATTACAGAACTTAGCTTTGTTAAATACTAATTATTATTTCAAATTATAACTTGAAGATCCTAACTTGTAACTGTCAAATACAGAACTTAAAATTGATAGCTTATAATTATAATTGCAAATTATAACTTGAAGATCTGAACTTGTAATAGGTAAATACAGAACTTCGAATTGTTAATTTCAAACTAAGATTGTAATTAAAAATTTGAAGATCTGAACTTGTAATAGTCAAATATAGAACTTCGAATTGTTAAATACAAATTATTAGTGCAAATTATAACTTGAAGATCTGAATTTGTAATTGGCAAATACAGCACTTAGAATTCATAACTTCAAATTATGATTGCAAATTATAACTTGAAGATCTGAACTTGTAATTATCAAATACAGAACTTAGAATTCATAACTTCAAATTATGATTGCTAATTATAACTCGAAGATCTACACTTGTAATTATCAAATTCAGAACTTAAAATTGATAGCTTATAATTATAATTGCAAATTATAACTTGAAGATCTGAATTTGTAATAGGTAAATACAGAACTCGAATTGTTAATTTCAAACTAAGACTGTAAATAATAATTTGAAGATCTGAACTTGTAATAGTCAAATACAGAACTACTAATTGTTAAATACAAATTATTAGTGCAAATTATATCTTGAAGATCTGAACTTGTAATTGTCAAATACAGAACTTAAAATTGAGAGCTTATAATTATAATTGCAAATTATAAGTTGAAGATCTTAACTTGAAATAGGTAAATACAGAACTTCGAATTGTTAATTGCACCTAAAATTGTAATTAATAATTTGAAGATCTGAACTTGTAATAGTCAAATACAGAACTACGAATTGTTAAATACAAATTATTAGTGCAAATTACAACTTGAAGATCTGAACTTGTAATTGTCAAATACAGCACTTAGAATTCATAACTACAAATTATGATTGCAAATTATAACTTGAAGATCTGAACTTGTAATAGTCAAATACAGAACTTAGAATTGATAGATTATAATTATAATTGCAAATTATAACTTGAAGATCTGAACTTGTAATAGTGAATTACAGAACTTTTAATTGTTAATTTCAAACTAAGATTGTAATTAATAATTTGAACATCTAAACTTGTAATAGTCAAATACAGACCTCCGAATTGTTAAATACAAATTATTAGTGCAAATTATAACTTGAAGATCTGAACTTGTAATTGTCAAATACAGCACTTAGAATTCATAACTTCAAATTATGATTGCTAATTATAACTTGAAGATCTGAGCTTGTAATAGTCAAATACAGAACTTAGAATTGTAAAATTCAAATCATGATTGCAAATTATAACTTGAAGATCTGAATTTGTAATAGGTAAATACAGAACTTCGAATTGTTAATTTCAAACTAAGATTGTAATTAATAGTTTGAAGATCTGAACTTGTAATAATCAAATACAGAACTTCAAATTGTTAAATACTAATTATTAGTGCAAATTATAACTTGAAGATCTGAACTTGTAATTGTCAAATACAGAACTTAAAATTGATAGCTTATAATTATAATTGCAAATTATAAGTTGAAGATCTGAACTTGTAATAGGTAAATACAGAACTTCGAATTGTTAATTTCAAACTAAGATTGTAATTAATAATTTGAAGATCTGAACTTGTAATAGTCAAATACAGAACTTCGAATTGTTAAATACAAATTATTAGTGCAAATTATAACATGAAGATCTGAACTTGTAATTGTCAAATACAGCACTTAGAATTCATAACTTCAAATTATGATTGCAAATTATAACTTGAAGATCTGAACTTGTAATTGTTAAATACAGAACTTAGAATTCATAACTTCAAATTATGATTGTAAATAATAATTAGAAGATCTGAACTTGTAATAGTCAAATTCAGAACTTCGAATTGTTAAATACAAATTATTAGTGCAAATAATAACTTGAAGATCTGAACTTGTAATTGTCTAATGCAGAACTTAGAATTGATAGCTTAAAATTATAATTGCAAATTATAACTTAAAGATCTGAACTTTTAATAGTGAATTACAGAACTTCGAATTGTTAAATACAAATTATTAGTACAAATTATAACTTGAAGATCTGAACTTGTAATTGTCAAATACATAACTTAAAATTGATAGCTTTAAATTATAATTGCAAATTATAAGTTGAAGATCTGAACTTGTAATAGGTGAATACAGAACTTCGTATTGTTAATTTCAAACTAAGATTGTAAATAATAATTTGAAGAAATGAACTTGTAATAGTCAAATACAGATCTTCGAATTGTTAAATACAATTTATTAGTGCAAATTATAACTTGAAAATCTGAACTTGTAATTGTCAAATACAGAACCTAAAATTGATATCTTATAATTATAATTGCAAATTATAAGTTGAAGATCTGAACTTGTAATAGGTAAATACAGAACTTCTAATTGTTAATTTCCAACTAAGATTGTAATTAATAGTTTGAAGATCTGAACTTGTAATAGTCAAATTCAGAACTTAGAATCCATAACTTCAAATTATGATTGCAAATTATAACTTGAAGATCTGAACTTGTAATTGTAAAATACAGAACTAAGAATTCATAACTTCAAATTATGATTGTAAATAATAATTAGAAATCTGAACTTGTAATAGTCAAATACACAACTACGAATTGTTAAATACAAATTATTAGTGCAAATTATAACTTGAAGATCTGAACTTGTAATTGTCAAATACAGAACTTAGAATTCATAACTTCAAATTATGATTGCTAATTATAACTTGAAGATCTGAACTTGTAATAGTCAAATACAGAACTTAGAATTGGGAAAATCAAATTATGATTGCAAATTATAACTTGCAGATCTGAACTTGTAATAGTCAAATACAGAACTTAAAATTGATAGCTTATAATTATAATTGCAAATTATAACTTGAAGATCTGAATTTGTAATAGGTAAATACAGAACTTCGAATTGTTAATTTCAAACTAAGATTGTAAATAATAATTTGAAGATCTGAACTTGTAATAGTCAAATACAGAACTTCGAATTGTTAAATACAAATTATTAGTGCAAATTATAACTTGAAGATCTGAACTTGTAATTGTCAAATACAAACTTAAAATTGATAGCTTATAATTATAATTGCAAATTATAAGTTGAAGATCTGAACTTGTAATAGGTAAATACAGAACTTCGAATTGTTAATTTCAAACTAAGATTGTAATTAATAATTTGAAGATCTGAACTTGTAATAGTCAAATACAGAACTTCGAATTGTTAAATACAAATTTTAGTGCAAATTATAACTTGAAGATCTGAACTTGTAATTATCAAATACAGAACTTAGAATTGATAGCTTATAATTATAATTGCAAATTATAACTTGAAGATCTGAACATGTAATTGTGAATTACAGAACTTAGCTTTGTTAAATACTAATTATTATTTCAAATTATAACTTGAAGATCTGAACTTGTAATTGTCAAATACAGAACTTAAAATTGATAGCTTATAATTATAATTGCAAATTATAACTTGAAGATCTGAACTTGTAATAGGTAAATACAGAACTTCGAATTGTTAATTTCAAACTAAGATTGTAATTAAAAATTTGAAGATCTGAACTTGTAATAGTCAAATATAGAACTTCGAATTGTTAAATACAAATTATTAGTGCAAATTATAACTTGAAGATCTGAATTTGTAATTGGCAAATACAGCACTTAGAATTCATAACTTCAAATTATGATTGCAAATTATAACTTGAAGATCTGAACTTGTAATTGTCAAATACAGAACTTAGAATTCATAACTTCAAATTATGATTGCTAATTATAACTCGAAGATCTACACTTGTAATTATCAAATTCAGAACTTAAAATTGATAGCTTATAATTATAATTGCAAATTATAACTTGAAGATCTGAATTTGTAATAGGTAAATACAGAACTCGAATTGTTAATTTCAAACTAAGACTGTAAATAATAATTTGAAGATCTGAACTTGTAATAGTCAAATACAGAACTACTAATTGTTAAATACAAATTATTAGTGCAAATTATATCTTGAAGATCTGAACTTGTAATTGTCAAATACAGAACTTAAAATTGAGAGCTTATAATTATAATTGCAAATTATAAGTTGAAGATCTTAACTTGAAATAGGTAAATACAGAACTTCGAATTGTTAATTGCACCTAAAATTGTAATTAATAATTTGAAGATCTGAACTTGTAATAGTCAAATACAGAACTACGAATTGTTAAATACAAATTATTAGTGCAAATTACAACTTGAAGATCTGAACTTGTAATTGTCAAATACAGCACTTAGAATTCATAACTACAAATTATGATTGCAAATTATAACTTGAAGATCTGAACTTGTAATAGTCAAATACAGAACTTAGAATTGATAGATTATAATTATAATTGCAAATTATAACTTGAAGATCTGAACTTGTAATAGTGAATTACAGAACTTTTAATTGTTAATTTCAAACTAAGATTGTAATTAATAATTTGAACATCTAAACTTGTAATAGTCAAATACAGACCTCCGAATTGTTAAATACAAATTATTAGTGCAAATTATAACTTGAAGATCTGAACTTGTAATTGTCAAATACAGCACTTAGAATTCATAACTTCAAATTATGATTGCTAATTATAACTTGAAGATCTGAGCTTGTAATAGTCAAATACAGAACTTAGAATTGTAAAATTCAAATCATGATTGCAAATTATAACTTGAAGATCTGAATTTGTAATAGGTAAATACAGAACTTCGAATTGTTAATTTCAAACTAAGATTGTAATTAATAGTTTGAAGATCTGAACTTGTAATAATCAAATACAGAACTTCAAATTGTTAAATACTAATTATTAGTGCAAATTATAACTTGAAGATCTGAACTTGTAATTGTCAAATACAGAACTTAAAATTGATAGCTTATAATTATAATTGCAAATTATAAGTTGAAGATTTGAACTTGTAATAGTAAATACAGAACTTCGAATTGTTAATTTCAAACTAAGATTGTAATTAATAGTTTGAAGATCTGAACTTGTAATAATCAAATACAGAACTTCAAATTGTTAAATACTAATTATTAGTGCAAATTATAACTTGAAGATCTGAACTTGTAATTGTCAAATACAGCACTTAGAATTCATAACTTCAAATTATGATTGCAAATTATAACTTGAAGATCTGAACTTGTAATTGTTAAATACAGAACTTAGAATTCATAACTTCAAATTATGATTGTAAATAATAATTAGAAGATCTGAACTTGTAATAGTCAAATACAGAACTTCGAATTGTTAAATACAAATTATTAGTGCAAATAATAACTTGAAGATCTGAACTTGTAATTGTCTAATACAGAACTTAGAATTGATAGCTTAAAATTATAATTGCAAATTATAACTTGAAGATCTGAACTTGTAATAGTGAATTACAGAACTTCGAATTGTTAAATACAAATTATTAGTACAAATTATAACTTGAAGATCTGAACGTGTAATTGTCAAATACATAACTTAAAATTGATAGCTTTAAACTATAATTGCAAATTATATTTAGAAGATCTGAACTTGTAATAGGTAAATACAGAACTTCGAATTGTTAATTTCAAACTAAGATTGTAAATAATAATTTGAAGATATGAACTTGTAATAGTCAAATACAGATCTTCGAATTGTTAAATACAAATTATTAGTACAAATTATAACTTGAAAATCTGAACTTGTAATTGTCAAATACAGCACTTAGAATTCATAACTTCAAATTATGATTGCAAATTATAACTTGAAGATCTGAACTTGTAATTGTTAAATACAGAACTTAGAATTCATAACTTCAAATTATGATTGTAAATAATAATTAGTAGATCTGAACTTGTAATAGTCAAATTCAGAACTTCGAATTGTTAAATACAAATTATTAGTGCAAATAATAACTTGAAGATCTGAACTTGTAATTGTCTAATGCAGAACTTAGAATTGATAGCTTAAAATTATAATTGCAAATTATAACTTGAAGATCTGAACTTGTAATAGTGAATTACAGAACTTCGAATTGTTAAATAAAAGTTATTAGTACAAATTATAACTTGAAGATCTGAACTTGTAATTGTCAAATACATAACTTAAAATTGATAGCTTTAAATTATAATTGCAAATTATAAGTTGAAGATCTGAACTTGTAATAGGTGAATACAGAACTTCGAATTGTTAATTTCAAACTAAGATTGTAAATAATAATTTGAAGATATGAACTTGTAATAGTCAAATACAGATCTTCGAATTGTTAAATACAATTTATTAGTGCAAATTATAACTTGAAAATCTGAACTTGTAATTGTCAAATACAGAACCTAAAATTGATATCTTATAATTATAATTGCAAATTATAAGTTGAAGATCTGAACTTGTAATAGGTAAATACAGAACTTCTAATTGTTAATTTCCAACTAAGATTGTATTTAATAGTTTGAAGATCTGAACTTGTAATAGTCAAATTCAGAACTTAGAATCCATAACTTCAAATTATGATTGCAAATTATAACTTGAAGATCTGAACTTGTAATTGTAAAATACAGAACTAAGAATTCATAACTTCAAATTATGATTGTAAATAATAATTAGAAATCTGAACTTGTAATAGTCAAATACAGAACTACGAATTGTTAAATACAAATTATTAGTGCAAATTATAACTTGAAGATCTGAACTTGTAATTGTCAAATACAGAACTTAGAATTCATAACTTCAAATTATGATTGCTAATTATAACTTGAAGATCTGAACTTGTAATAGTCAAATACAGAACTTAGAATTGGGAAAATCAAATTATGATTGCAAATTATAACATGCAGATCTGAACTTGTAATAGTCAAATACAGAACTTAAAATTGATAGCTTATAATTATAATTGCAAATTATAACTTGAAGGTCTGAATTTGTAATAGGTAAATACAGAACTTCGAATTGTTAATTTCAAACTAAGACAGTAAATAATAATTTGAAGATCTGAACTTGTGATAGTCAAATACAGAACTACTAATTGTTAAATACCAATTATTAGTGCAAATTATATCTTGAAGATCTGAACTTGTAATTGTCAAATCCAGAACTAAAAATTGAGAGTTTATAATTATAATTGCAAATTATAAGTTGAAGATCTGAACTTGAAATAGGTAAATACAGAACTTCGAATTGTTAAATTCTAACAAAAATTATAATTAATAATTTGAAGATCTGAACTTGTAATAGTCAAATACAGAACTACGAATTGTTAAATACAAATTATTAGTGCAAATTATAACTTGAAGATCTGAACTTGTAATTGTCAAATACAGAACTTGTAATTGATAGCTTATAATTATAATTGCAAATTATAAGTTGAAGATCTGAACTTGTTATAGGTAAATACAGAACTTCTAATTGTTAATTTCAAACTAAGATTGTAATTAATAATTTGAAGATCTGAACTTGTAATAGTCAAATATAGAACTTCGAATTGTTAAATACAAATTATTAGTGCAAATTATAACTTGAAGATCTGAATTTGTAATTGTCAAATACAGCACTTAGAATTCATAACTTCAAATTATGATTGCAAATTATAACTTGAAGATCTGAACTTGTAATTGTCAAATACAGAACTTAGAATTCATAACTTCTAATTATGATTGTAAATAATAAGTAGAAGATCTGAACTAGTAATAGTCAAATACAGAACTTCGAATTGTTAAATACAAATTATTAGTGCAAATTATAACTTGAAGATCTGAACTTGTCATTGTCAAATACAGAAGTTAACATTGATAGCTTATAATTATAATTGCAAATTATAACTTGAAGATCTGAACATGTAATAAAGAATTACAGAACTTAGATTTGTTAAATCCTAATTATTATTTCTAATTATAACTTGAAGATCTGAACTTGTAATTGTCAAATACAGAACTTAGAATTCATAACTTCAAATTATGATTGCTAATTATAACTAGAAGATCTGAACTTGTAATTATCAAATTCAGAACTTAAAATTGATAGCTTATAATTATAATTGCAAATTATAAGTAGAAGATCTGAACTTGTAATAGGTAAATACAGAACTTCGAATTGTTAATTTCAAACTAAGATTGTAATTAAAAATTTGAAGATCTGAACTTGTAATAGTCAAATACAGAACTTCGAATTGTTAAATACAAATTATTAGTGCAAATTATAACTTGAAGATCTGAACTTGTAATTGTCAAATACAGAACTTAGAATTCATAACTTCAAATTATGATTGCAAATTATAACTTGAAGATCTGAACTTGTATTAGTCAAATATAGAACTTAGAATTGTAAAATGCAAATTATGATTGCTAATTATAACTTGAAGATCTGAACTTGTAATAGTCAAATACAGAACTTAAAATTGATAGCTTATAATTATAATTGCAAATTATAAGTTGAAGATCTGAACTTGTAATAGTCAAATACAGAACTTCGAATTGTTAATTTCAAACTAATAGTGTAATTAATAATTTGAAGATCTGAACTTGTAATAGTCAAATACAGAACTTCGAATTGTTAAATACAAATTATTAGTGCAAATTATAACTTGAAGATCTGAACTTGTAATTATCAAATACAGATGTTAGAATTCATAACTTCAAATTATGATTGCTAATTATAACTTGAAGATCTGAACTTGTAATAGTCAAATACAGAACTTAGAATTGTGAAATTCAAATTATGACTGCAAATTATAACTTGAAGATCTGAACTTGTAATAGTCAAATACAGAACTTAATATTGATAGCTTATAATTATAATTGCAAATTATAACTTGAAGATCTGAACTTGTAATAGTGAATTACAGAACTTTTAATTGTTAATTTCAAACTAAGATTGTAATTAATAATTTGAAGATCTAAACTTGTAATAGTCAAATACAGACCTCCGAATTGTTAAATACAAATTATTAGTGCAAATTATAACTTGAAGATCTGAACTTGTAATTGTCAAATACAGCACTTAGAATTCATAACTTCAAATTATGATTGCTAATTATAACTTGAAGATCTGAGCTTGTAATAGTCAAATACAGAACTTAGAATTGTAAAATTCAAATCATGATTGCAAATTATAACTTGAAGATCTGAATTTGTAATAGGTAAATACAGAACTTCGAATTGTTAATTTCAAACTAAGATTGTAAATAAAAATTTGAAGATCTGAACTTGTAATAGTCAAATACAGAACTTAGAATTGTTAAATACAAATTATTAGTGCAAATTATAACTTGAAGATCTGAACTTGTAATTGTCAAATACAGAACTTAAAATTGATAGCTTATAATTATAATTGCAAATTATAAGTTGAAGATCTGAACTTGTAATAGTAAATACAGAGCTTCGAATTGTTAATTTCAAACTAAGATTGTAATTAATAATTTGAAGATCTGAACTTGTAATAGTCAAATACAGAACTTCAAATTGTTAAATACTAATTATTAGTGCAAATTATAACTTGAAGATCTGAACTTGTAATTGTCAAATACAGCACTTAGAATTCATAACTTCAAATTATGATTGCAAATTATAACTTGAAGATCTGAACTTGTAATTGTTAAATACAGAACTTAGAATTCATAACTTCAAATTATGATTGTAAATAATAATTAGAAGATCTGAACTTGTAATAGTCAAATACAGAACTTCGAATTGTTAAATACAAATTATTAGTGCAAATAATAACTTGAAGATCTGAACTTGTAATTGTCTAATACTGTCACATACAAAAATATAATAAAAAATTAAAGTCACTCTACATATTGCAAATCTATGGAATTTACAAAGCTAGACGCTGAATTTGAAAATAGTTTGCAATATGTAGAAACTTAAGATTTCACATCCTGTCAACTAAATGGTCTTCACGGAAATTGAAAAAGACAAAATGATATCTAATGCAAGTTCAATTGTTGAACGGCATTAGATATCATGAAACTATGCAGATGGTGGAGGTGCCGTTCGCTTTTTAGCATTAATCATCGTATTATGCTATTTTTTAATTCAATTTGCTTTTAATACAATAAATCTTAAATAAATAAATTTTAATTATAATTATTAAGACATCGTAAAATTGTGAATAATATCATTTAATTTCAAGACAATGTAAATTATTACATATTTTGTTTTTTTTTATGAAAATTTTGGGAATACGACTAGATAAAAAGTTATAATGATTTTAAATTATTAAGGTATTTTTAATTATCCTCTTTTTGACAATAAACTGGGACGTTAATTCATTTTATTACATACCAGGCGTTAAACTAGGACAAGTGTTAATGCGCCGATTAACACCTCTTAAAATGAATTTAGCGTTTACTATAACTTGTCTTTCTTTTTGGGTATTAGGACTTTTTAAAAAATAATATCGTTCTTGAGTCCGAGAACGAACCAAAAAGAAATTTCAGGCGTACGGTTTGTCAAAAAAGAGAAAGGTAAGGTAATCGATATTTTAAAATAACTAATTAATTATTTAAATTTTAAGGGTTTATTAGGTATTATGTGTATTTTTTTTTTATAGGGTAACGCTTAGGGTCATTTACTTCTATGTTATTTTACAATTTAAATCTATTTTAATATGCTAACGCAACAAGTCTATATAATAGGAGTAATAATTTTTTTTTGTATTAGTTGCATTACGTTTTAAGTTAAAATTAATCATTCTTCAAAATTAAATCATAAACTTGATAAACTTATTAAATTTCATTATTAAAGTTAGGGATCGTTTTTTTTTTAAGAAAATAGTTTAATGTCTGGGCCATCTCAAGGTACCAGATCAAAAAATAAAATATTTGTTAATATCGCGTCAACAAATGAAACGCGACCTTTAGAATTAGAAACGTCACTAGAAGTAGACGAAACTATTATTACACAAGACGATACGTTAGAAGAACGCGATATAGGAACGAATAATTTAAATAATTTTAATCCTCAATTTCGAAGTACGGAACAGTTTACAGCCGACGCGAGTTTAGGTAATGTAAGCTCATTTGAACCTTCCAGTTGCGATAATCCTTTCAATCGCAGCCAAAAAATATTAAGAAGCCCCAGTAACACACCCGATATAAATAATTCATTACCCAAAATACCTTTATTTTCGAGTAACGTAAATATTGAACAATTATCCCCTGAAAGCAAAGAAAATACAATAATCACCGCGAGTAAAGTTGTAAAATTATCAGACATAGCGGAGACGGACGATACTGTTACATATAAACAAGCTGAAATATTAACCGGAGCATTTAATCTTTTATTACCTTTGAGTTCGAATACAAATAACCAAAACGGTATAATGGCAAATTTAAATTGTACTATTGAAGCAGCTAACGCCGCTGAAAAAACGCCCAGATTGCCAAAATTTTTAAATCCCGATATTTACAACCCAGCAAACGGTAACGCGTTAAAATTTATAAATGATTACGAGCGAACGTCTATCTTAAATGGATGGGACCTAATACACATGATAAATTATTTCGGACTTTTTTTTAACGGGGGCGGCTCATTTATGGTATTCTAAATTCTCCCGTACCATGATGCGTGGATTCCGCCTATATGTGATTAAGAAAATCACAAAAAATATTTGTATCTACACTTTAACTCAAAAACTACGTTTTAACTTGTTCTATTACGTTATATTTTGTTCCATAATTCCCACACGATTAAGTACTACTTAATTGGAAAAGTGAGTAATAAAATTTTGGAATTCCAAACTCTTGTGCGATCAGTTGGTTTTTTGGTGATCTCGGATCCTCTAGACCCCGCTCTCGTGATTTGGATTCTATTTACTTAAAAAAGCTCATTTTTTTTCTATTAGGTACAATAATTAGTTTCACGAATTTTCACTATAATTTAACGTGATAGTAATAGTTATTTTTTTTGGTGTACGAATAAAATAATTAATTAATCGGTAAAAATTAAGTTAGTCCTTGCAAACAATTCTTATTTTGTTTTAGTCAGTAAATTAAACAATTATATACATAGTTAGCTCGACGAGTAATAACTCATTAATTTATTGTAATAATAATTAATAATAAAGTTAGGATATTATAGGAGTATTTATGTAAGAAATAAAAATTTTTTTTAATGGATATATAGTAATAAATATGAATGATGTCTTATAATTTAGAATATCGAAGAAGAAGGGCATATTTTTTGTTTTGTTTTATGTTAATATTTTTAAATTGTTTTGTTCAAAGATTTTTCATTATGCGAAATAAAACAATGAATAGCAACCACCTATTGGCATGAAGGAAAAAGCGTACCCATACTATGTGAACAAATTCGATGTCGAAAATGAAAAGGAAGAAGCAAATACCTATACCACGTTTCAAATATTGGCAATGGTCAAGTTAGTTGGTCGAGTAACGGCATCCAAAAACAAGAATGGGATCAAAATAAGTATTCAAACAACAAGCACCAGGCTAACAATAATTAGTTTAATGGTAACCAAAATGAAAATAGTTCAAGAATAAATTGAAGAAGATGCATGTAATCAACATCAAATTACTCCTGATGTTATAAAATGGAAATGGTACACCACATTTGGATAGGTCGACAAGGGCTCTGGATGTTAATCATGGGAATGCGCACCCCAATGGCTGACTTCAAGCAACAACATCAACCATCAATTTGTTATTGTACGTTTTCAAAACCAATGGTTGGAAACTATGTATTTAAAGTTCATAATTTGGTTATCTATATGGTATGGTATGGTATGTTAACATCATTTGAGAAGAAAAAGTCGAAGAAAATTTATCGTTACATGAAAGTCACAAGCTCAAAGTAATAAAATGGTAAATTCAAAAAATTATATATGAAGACATGGTGTCATCAAAACGCAAAATAATAATTGGGCATCGCAAATAATAGCACTAGAAGAAGAAAAGAAGACATGGACATCGTTATTTAAAGTAAATCGTTAGTAGTCAATAAAAGAATATTAAAGTGCATCGTCAGAAAAAGTATAAGAAGAATATGGTTTCAAAAAAGTATAAGTGCATAGTTAACGGGTTATGGAAGATGAATTAATAGAAGAAAGTGATGGGGTAGGTCTGATGTGATCTACTTTAGGTCAGTACGTGCTAGTACAAAGAAGAAGAATAAGTGCTAATTTAAAAATGTGCAAGTGCAAAAAGCAGAGTAAATTAAAATGAAGTGAAATAAATAAAAAGTACTACTAATAAGTAAATGATTCAATAAACAAAAAATGAATTTATATGCAACAAAAAGGGATCCCAGAAATTATAAGTGATGTGGCGAGAATTCATGTAAAAAGTCTGTGTTGCAATTCCGGAATTATAAAATCTTAGCACCACTTTTTATATGAATTTATCCAAGCATTAATAGCCAATAATTTATTGAAAAAATGTTGCAAGATAAATATATGTAATGAAAATGTTTAAAATATATGGTTGATCTTGGTAGGTAATGTGGCGAGAATTCACGTGAAACGTTGAAGTGACTGAGCACAATTATTAATTTAATATCACTTTCGCGTGAATTAATCAAAACATTAAAAATGCTGAATGTCTTCTACTTCCAACATTAATAATAAAAGCGATGAATTAAAAAGTAACAAAATATCAAATAGAAAATGAGCCATGTAACGAAATAAATTGTGTTGAAAGGGTATAGGATTGAAAAAATGCTTAAAATAAAATATATAGTAAAAAATATTTAGACAGTGAAATCATTAATTGAGTTCAAAATTTTTTATACTCTCATTATTTACTAATAAGTGATAGAAACTACACTGCGCGTCTCTAAATTACAATAACTTATTATAATAACGGGAACTCAAATAGACCTATTCACCACTCAATGTATTAAAAGTTAAAAAATGAAAAAATATATATTTAATAAAAGCAATAATGGACAAAAATTTTAAATAAGAAATGAACTTAAGCAATGATTCGAACGTAATAAATCCAAAGAAAATTACCAAAATTAGATGTTGCAAATAAAATTTAAGCAGTGAATAATATATAGATCACGACGTAAACGTTTAAAAAGATGTCTATATTATGATCCATTTTGTTTGATAACAATAATAAGTAGATACAAAATTTGTGCAACCGATAATTAATATATCGATACAGAATTATTAAAGTTCACAACAAACTTAAAATCTTTTCTTTTTAATTTTATTTTAATTTTTAATACAAGTGAATTCGAAAATATTATTACATTTTTATTGTTGCAAGATGTAATTTACAGATGCGATGTGAGCCTCATTATGCAAATACTGTATTAAAAAATAATTAATGTTAATATTGGTTAATATACATACGAGTTGTACGTAGCAGTTATATAATATTAAGGATTGAATTTTTGTATATATAGGAATATTTTACAGTTCTTTTTTTAATAGTATTAGATCAATTATAATAACAGAATGTATTTTAAGATATAGTAGCTTCTCTCTATTTTAATATTAAATAAATTATTATTATTAAGGTAATTAAAAAACCGGGATAAATGGTGTACTAAAAGTTGTGTAAATAAATAAAACACTGTTCAAGTGAGAAACAATCAATCAAGTTTAAAACTTAAAGGAAAAAATTAGTGAGATATAGTACGGACAAATGGAAATGTGATAGTTTGCAAAACATAAATACGAAATTTAAAATTTTGAAATATTATTTTAGTCACATATTAATTATAATTATAATTGTTAGATACATAAAGCTATTTTTTTTATATATAAGAATTGGAGCATGACAATGCAGGTACTTATTCAATTTTCGTGAAGTTCCATAAGGTCGACATTTACTTTTTCTAATCTTTAAATATTTTTTCTAGAACCCCTCGACTGGGGACAGTCGTCTTCTTGACAGGGGGGGTAATGTCACATACAAAAATATAATAAAAAATTAAAGTCACTCTACATATTGCAAATCTATGGAATTTACAAAGCTAGACGCTGAATTTGAAAATAGTTTGCAATATGTAGAAACTTAAGATTTCACATCCTGTCAACTAAATGGTCTTCACGGAAATTGAAAAAGACAAAATGATATCTAATGCAAGTTCAATTGTTGAACGGCATTAGATATCATGAAACTATGCAGACTGTGGAGGGGAAGTTGGAAAGAAATAACCAACGACAGATTAAGAATGAAAAAAAAGGATCAGTCTCGCGAGTGCCTCGATAGGAAAAAACTGGAAAAACTTCCTAAAATGAAGTGGTCGTTTCCAATTCCCCTCACCGTCTGGGCATTGCCTTTGGCAATAAGGTAAGCCCCATGCCTGGGGATGATTTTTATGTTTTGTAATTCATATATACCTGCGAGTAAATAAATTGATATTTTGATTTATCCCAAGTCTATTATTTACAAACAAAATTAATGCGACAATACAGAACTTAGAATTGATAGCTTAAAATTATAATTGCAAATTATAACTTGAAGATCTGAACTTGTAATAGTGAATTACAGAACTTCGAATTGTTAAATACAAATTATTAGTACAAATTATAACTTGAAGATCTGAACTTGTAATTGTCAAATACATAACTTAAAATTGATAGCTTTAAATTATAATTGCAAATTATAACTAGAAGATCTGAACTTGTAATAGGTAAATACAGAACTTCGAATTGTTAATTTCAAACTAAGATTGAAAATAATAATTTGAAGATATGAACTTGTAATAGTCAAATACAGATCTTCGAATTGTTAAATACAAATTATTAGTGCAAATTATAACTTGAAAATCTGAACTTGTAATTGTCAAATACAGAACTTAAAATTGATAGCTTATAATTATAATTGCAAATTATAAGTTGAAGATCTGAACTTGTAATAGGTAAATACAGAACTTCGAATTGTTAATTTCAAACTAAGATTGTAATTAATAATTTGAAGATCTGAACTTGTAATAGTCAAATACATAACTTCGAATTGTTAAATACATATTATTAGTGCAAATTATAACTTGAAGATCTGAACTTGTAATTGTCAAATACAGAACTTAAAATTGATAGCTTATAATTATAATTGCAAATTATAAGTTGAAGATCTGAACTTGTAATAGGTAAATACAGAACTTCGAATTGTTAATTTCAAACTAAGATTGTAATTAATAATTTGAAGATCTGAACTTGTAATAGTCAAATACAGAACTTCGAATTGTTAAATACAAATTATTAGTGCAAATTATAACTTGAAGATCTGAACTTGTAATTGTCAAATACAGCACTTAGAATTCATAACTTCAAATTATGATTGCAAATTATAACTTGAAGATCTGAACTTGTAATTGTTAAATACAGAACTTAGAATTCATAACTTCAAATTATGATTGTAAATAATAATTAGAAGATCTGAACTTGTAATAGTCAAATTCAGAACTTCGAATTGTTAAATACAAATTATTAGTGCAAATAATAACTTGAAGATCTGAACTTGTAATTGTCTAATGCAGAACTTAGAATTGATAGCTTAAAATTATAATTGCAAATTATAACTTGAAGATCTGAACTTGTAATAGTGAATTACAGAACTTCGAATTGTTAAATACAAATTATTAGTACAAATTATAACTTGAAGATCTGAACTTGTAATTGTCAAATACATAACTTAAAATTGATAGCTTTAAATTATAATTGCAAATTATAAGTTGAAGATCTGAACTTGTAATAGGTGAATACAGAACTTCGAATTGTTAATTTCAAACTAAGATTGTAAATAATAATTTGAAGATATGAACTTGTAATAGTCAAATACAGATCTTCGAATTGTTAAATACAATTTATTAGTGCAAATTATAACTTGAAAATCTGAACTTGTAATTGTCAAATACAGAACCTAAAATTGATATCTTATAATTATAATTGCAAATTATAAGTTGAAGATCTGAACTTGTAATAGGTAAATACAGAACTTCTAATTGTTAATTTCCAACTAAGATTGTAATTAATAGTTTGAAGATCTGAACTTGTAATAGTCAAATTCAGAACTTAGAATCCATAACTTCAAATTATGATTGCAAATTATAACTTGAAGATCTGAACTTGTAATTGTAAAATACAGAACTAAGAATTCATAACTTCAAATTATGATTGTAAATAATAATTAGAAGATCTGAACTTGTAATAGTCAAATACAGAACTACGAATTGTTAAATACAAATTATTAGTGCAAATTATAACTTGAAGATCTGAACTTGTAATTGTCAAATACAGAACTTAGAATTCATAACTTCAAATTATGATTGCTAATTATAACTTGAAGATCTGAACTTGTAATAGTCAAATACAGAACTTAGAATTGGGAAAATCAAATTATGATTGCAAATTATAACTTGCAGATCTGAACTTGTAATAGTCAAATACAGAACTTAAAATTGATAGCTTATAATTATAATTGCAAATTATAACTTGAAGATCTGAATTTGTAATAGGTAAATACAGAACTTCGAATTGTTAATTTCAAACTAAGATTGTAAATAATTATTTGAAGATCTGAACTTGTAATAGTCAAATACAGAACTTCGAATTGTTAAATACAAATTATTAGTGCAAATTATAACTTGAAGATCTGAACTTGTAATTGTCAAATACAGCACTTAGAATTCATAACTTCAAATTATGATTGCTAATTATAACTTGAAGATCTGAGCTTGTAATAGTCAAATACAGAACTTAGAATTCTAAAATTCAAATCATGATTGCAAATTATAACTTGAAGATCTGAATTTGTAATAGGTAAATACAGAACTTCGAATTGTTAATTTCAAACTAAGATTGTAAATAATAATTTGAAGATCTGAACTTGTAATAGTCAAATACAGAACTTAGAATTGTTAAATACAAATTATTAGTGCAAATTATAACTTGAAGATCTGAACTTGTAATAGTCAAATACAGAACTTAAAATTGATAGCTTATAATTATAATTGCAAATTATAAGTTGAAGATCTGAACTTGTAATAGTAAATACAGAACTTCGAATTGTTAATTTCAAACTAAGATTGTAATTAATAATTTGAAGATCTGAACTTGTAATAGTCAAATACAGAACTTCAAATTGTTAAATACTAATTATTAGTGCAAATTATAACTTGAAGATCTGAACTTGTAATTGTCAAATACAGCACTAAGAATTCATAACTTCAAATTATGATTGCAAATTATAACTTGAAGATCTGAACTTGTAATTGTTAAATACAGAACTTAGAATTCATAACTTCAAATTATGATTGTAAATAATAATTAGAAGATCTGAACTTGTAATAGTCAAATACAGAACTTCGAATTGTTAAATACAAATTATTAGTGCAAATAATAACTTGAAGATCTGAACTTGTAATTGTCTAATACAGAACTTAGAATTGATAGCTTAAAATTATAATTGCAAATTATAACTTGAAGATCTGAACTTGTAATAGTGAATTACAGAACTTCGAATTGTTAAATACAAATTATTAGTACAAATTATAACTTGAAGATCTGAACTTGTAATTGTCAAATACATAACTTAAAATTGATAGCTTTAAATTATAATTGCAAATTATAACTAGAAGATCTGAACTTGTAATAGGTAAATACAGAACTTCGAATTGTTAATTTCAAACTAAGATTGAAAATAATAATTTGAAGATATGAACTTGTAATAGTCAAATACAGATCTTCGAATTGTTAAATACAAATTATTAGTGCAAATTATAACTTGAAAATCTGAACTTGTAATTGTCAAATACAGAACTTAAAATTGATAGCTTATATAATTATAATTGCAAATTATAAGTTGAAGATCTGAACTTGTAATAGGTAAATACAGAACTTCGAATTGTTAATTTCAAACTAAGATTGTAATTAATAATTTGAAGATCTGAACTTGTAATAGTCAAATACATAACTTCGAATTGTTAAATACATATTATTAGTGCAAATTATAACTTGAAGATCTGAACTAGTAATTGTCAAATACAGAACTTAAAATTGATAGCTTATAATTATAATTGCAAATTATAAGTTGAAGATCTGAACTTGTAATAGGTAAATACAGAACTTCGAATTGTTAATTTCAAACTAAGATTGTAATTAATAATTTGAAGATCTGAACTTGTAATAGTCAAATACAGAACTTCGAATTGTTAAATACAAATTATTAGTGCAAATTATAACTTGAAGATCTGAACTTGTAATTGTCAAATACAGCACTTAGAATTCATAACTTCAAATTATGATTGCAAATTATAACTTGAAGATCTGAACTTGTAATTGTTAAATACAGAACTTAGAATTCATAACTTCAAATTATGATTGTAAATAATAATTAGAAGATCTGAACTTGTAATAGTCAAATTCAGAACTTCGAATTGTTAAATACAAATTATTAGTGCAAATAATAACTTGAAGATCTGAACTTGTAATTGTCTAATGCAGAACTTAGAATTGATAGCTTAAAATTATAATTGCAAATTATAACTTGAAGATCTGAACTTGTAATAGTGAATTACAGAACTTCGAATTGTTAAATACAAATTATTAGTACAAATTATAACTTGAAGATCTGAACTTGTAATTGTCAAATACATAACTTAAAATTGATAGCTTTAAATTATAATTGCAAATTATAAGTTGAAGATCTGAACTTGTAATAGGTGAATACAGAACTTCGAATTGTTAATTTCAAACTAAGATTGTAAATAATAATTTGAAGATATGAACTTGTAATAGTCAAATACAGATCTTCGAATTGTTAAATACAATTTATTAGTGCAAATTATAACTTGAAAATCTGAACTTGTAATTGTCAAATACAGAACCTAAAATTGATATCTTATAATTATAATTGCAAATTATAAGTTGAAGATCTGAACTTGTAATAGGTAAATACAGAACTTCTAATTGTTAATTTCCAACTAAGATTGTAATTAATAGTTTGAAGATCTGAACTTGTAATAGTCAAATTCAGAACTTAGAATCCATAACTTCAAATTATGATTGCGAATTATAACTTGAAGATCTGAACTTGTAATTGTAAAATACAGAACTAAGAATTCTTAACTTCAAATTATGATTGTAAATAATAATTAGAAGATCTGAACTAGTAATAGTCAAATACAGAACTACGAATTGTTAAATACAAATTATTAGTGCAAATTATAACTTGAAGATCTGAACTTGTAATTGTCAAATACAGAACTTAGAATTCATAACTTCAAATTATGATTGCTAATTATAACTTGAAGATATGAACTTGTAATAGTCAAATACAGAACTTAGAATTGGGAAAATCAAATTATGATTGCAAATTATAACTTGCAGATCTGAACTTGTAATAGTCAAATACAGAACTTAAAATTGATAGCTTATAATTATAATTGCAAATTATAACTTGAAGATCTGAATTTGTAATAGGTAAATACAGAACTTCGAATTGTTAATTTCAAACTAAGATTGTAAATAATAATTTGAAGATCTGAACTTGTAATAGTCAAATACAGAACTTCGAATTGTTAAATACAAATTATTAGTGCAAATTATAACTTGAAGATCTGAACTTGTAATTGTCAAATACAGCACTTAGAATTCATAACTTCAAATTATGATTGCTAATTATAACTTGAAGATCTGAGCTTGTAATAGTCAAATACAGAACTTAGAATTGTAAAATTCAAATCATGATTGCAAATTATAACTTGAAGATCTGAATTTGTAATAGGTAAATACAGAACTTCGAATTGTTAATTTCAAACTAAGATTGTAAATAATAATTTGAAGATCTGAACTTGTAATAGTCAAATACAGAACTTAGAATTGTTAAATACAAATTATTAGTGCAAATTATAACTTGAAGATCTGAACTTGTAATTGTCAAATACAGAACTTAAAATTGATAGCTTATAATTATAATTGCAAATTATAAGTTGAAGATCTGAACTTGAAATAGTAAATACAGAACTTCGAATTGTTAATTTCAAACTAAGATTGTAATTAATAATTTGAAGATCTGAACTTGTAATAGTCAAATACAGAACTTCAAATTGTTAAATACTAATTATTAGTGCTAATTATAACTTGAAGATCTGAACTAGTAATTGTCAAATACAGCACTTAGAATTCATAACTTCAAATTATGATTGCAAATTATAACTTGAAGATCTGAACTTGTAATTGTTAAATACAGAACTTAGAATTCATAACTTCAAATTATGATTGTAAATAATAATTAGAAGATCTGAACTTGTAATAGTCAAATACAGAACTTCAAATTGTTAAATACTAATTATTAGTGCAAATTATAACTTGAAGATCTGAACTTGTAATTGTCAAATACATAACTTAAAATTGATAGCTTTAAATTATAATTGCAAATTATAACTAGAAGATCTGAACTTGTAATAGGTAAATACAGAACTTCGAATTGTTAATTTCAAACTAAGATTGAAAATAATAATTTGAAGATATGAACTTGTAATAGTCAAATACAGATCTTCGAATTGTTAAATACAAATTATTAGTGCAAATTATAACTTGAAAATCTGAACTTGTAATTGTCAAATACAGAACTTAAAATTGATAGCTTATAATTATAATTGCAAATTATAAGTTGAAGATCTGAACTTGTAATAGGTAAATACAGAACTTCGAATTGTTAATTTCAAACTAAGATTGTAATTAATAATTTGAAGATCTGAACTTGTAATAGTCAAATACATAACTTCGAATTGTTAAATACATATTATTAGTGCAAATTATAACTTGAAGATCTGAACTAGTAATTGTCAAATACAGAACTTAAAATTGATAGCTTATAATTATAATTGCAAATTATAAGTTGAAGATCTGAACTTGTAATAGGTAAATACAGAACTTCGAATTGTTAATTTCAAACTAAGATTGTAATTAATAATTTGAAGATCTGAACTTGTAATAGTCAAATACAGAACTTCGAATTGTTAAATACAAATTATTAGTGCAAATTATAACTTGAAGATCTGAACTTGTAATTGTCAAATACAGCACTTAGAATTCATAACTTCAAATTATGATTGCAAATTATAACTTGAAGATCTGAACTTGTAATTGTTAAATACAGAACTTAGAATTCATAACTTCAAATTATGATTGTAAATAATAATTAGAAGATCTGAACTTGTAATAGTCAAATTCAGAACTTCGAATTGTTAAATACAAATTATTAGTGCAAATAATAACTTGAAGATCTGAACTTGTAATTGTCTAATGCAGAACTTAGAATTGATAGCTTAAAATTATAATTGCAAATTATAACTTGAAGATCTGAACTTGTAATAGTGAATTACAGAACTTCGAATTGTTAAATACAAATTATTAGTACAAATTATAACTTGAAGATCTGAACTTGTAATTGTCAAATACATAACTTAAAATTGATAGCTTTAAATTATAATTGCAAATTATAAGTTGAAGATCTGAACTTGTAATAGGTGAATACAGAACTTCGAATTGTTAATTTCAAACTAAGATTGTAAATAATAATTTGAAGATATGAACTTGTAATAGTCAAATACAGATCTTCGAATTGTTAAATACAATTTATTAGTGCAAATTATAACTTGAAAATCTGAACTTGTAATTGTCAAATACAGAACCTAAAATTGATATCTTATAATTATAATTGCAAATTATAAGTTGAAGATCTGAACTTGTAATAGGTAAATACAGAACTTCTAATTGTTAATTTCCAACTAAGATTGTAATTAATAGTTTGAAGATCTGAACTTGTAATAGTCAAATTCAGAACTTAGAATCCATAACTTCAAATTATGATTGCGAATTATAACTTGAAGATCTGAACTTGTAATTGTAAAATACAGAACTAAGAATTCATAACTTCAAATTATGATTGTAAATAATAATTAGAAGATCTGAACTAGTAATAGTCAAATACAGAACTACGAATTGTTAAATACAAATTATTAGTGCAAATTATAACTTGAAGATCTGAACTTGTAATTGTCAAATACAGAACTTAGAATTCATAACTTCAAATTATGATTGCTAATTATAACTTGAAGATATGAACTTGTAATAGTCAAATACAGAACTTACAATTGGGAAAATCAAATTATGATTGCAAATTATAACTTGCAGATCTGAACTTGTAATAGTCAAATACAGAACTTAAAATTGATAGCTTATAATTATAATTGCAAATTATAACTTGAAGATCTGAATTTGTAATAGGTAAATACAGAACTTCGAATTGTTAATTTCAAACTAAGATTGTAAATAATAATTTGAAGATCTGAACTTGTAATAGTCAAATACAGAACTTCGAATTGTTAAATACAAATTATTAGTGCAAATTATAACTTGAAGATCTGAACTTGTAATTGTCAAATACAGCACTTAGAATTCATAACTTCAAATTATGATTGCTAATTATAACTTGAAGATCTGAGCTTGTAATAGTCAAATACAGAACTTAGAATTGTAAAATTCAAATCATGATTGCAAATTATAACTTGAAGATCTGAATTTGTAATAGGTAAATACAGAACTTCGAATTGTTAATTTCAAACTAAGATTGTAAATAATAATTTGAAGATCTGAACTTGTAATAGTCAAATACAGAACTTAGAATTGTTAAATACAAATTATTAGTGCAAATTATAACTTGAAGATCTGAACTTGTAATTGTCAAATACAGAACTTAAAATTGATAGCTTATAATTATAATTGCAAATTATAAGTTGAAGATCTGAACTTGAAATAGTAAATACAGAACTTCGAATTGTTAATTTCAAACTAAGATTGTAATTAATAATTTGAAGATCTGAACTTGTAATAGTCAAATACAGAACTTCAAATTGTTAAATACTAATTATTAGTGCTAATTATAACTTGAAGATCTGAACTAGTAATTGTCAAATACAGCACTTAGAATTCATAACTTCAAATTATGATTGCAAATTATAACTTGAAGATCTGAACTTGTAATTGTTAAATACAGAACTTAGAATTCATAACTTCAAATTATGATTGTAAATAATAATTAGAAGATCTGAACTTGTAATAGTCAAATACAGAACTTCGAATTGTTAAATACAAATTATTAGTGCAAATAATAACTTGAAGATCTGAACTTGTAATTGTCTAATACAGAACTTAGAATTGATAGCTTAAAATTATAATTGCAAATTATAACTTGAAGATCTGAACTTGTAATAGTGAATTACAGAACTTCGAATTGTTAAATACAAATTATTAGTACAAATTATAACTTGAAGATCTGAACTTGTAATTGTCAAATACATAACTTAAAATTGATAGCTTTAAATTATAATTGCAAATTATAACTAGAAGATCTGAACTTGTAATAGGTAAATACAGAACTTCGAATTGTTAATTTCAAACTAAGATTGAAAATAATAATTTGAAGATATGAACTTGTAATAGTCAAATACAGATCTTCGAATTGTTAAATACAAATTATTAGTGCAAATTATAACTTGAAAATCTGAACTTGTAATTGTCAAATACAGAACTTAAAATTGATAGCTTATAATTATAATTGCAAATTATAAGTTGAAGATCTGAACTTGTAATAGGTAAATACAGAACTTCGAATTGTTAATTTCAAACTAAGATTGTAATTAATAATTTGAAGATCTGAACTTGTAATAGTCAAATACATAACTTCGAATTGTTAAATACATATTATTAGTGCAAATTATAACTTGAAGATCTGAACTTGTAATTGTCAAATACAGAACTTAAAATTGATAGCTTAGAATTATAATTGCAAATTATAAGTTGAAGATCTGAACTTGTAATAGGTAAATACAGAACTTCGAATTGTTAATTTCAAACTAAGATTGTAATTAATAATTTGAAGATCTGAACTTGTAATAGTCAAATACAGAACTTCGAATTGTTAAATACAAATTATTAGTGCAAATTATAACTTGAAGATCTGAACTTGAAATTGTCAAATACAGCACTTAGAATTCATAACTTCAAATTATGATTGCAAATTATAACTTGAAGATCTGAACTTGTAATTGTCAAATACAGAACTTAAAATTGATAGCTTATAATTATAATTGCAAATTATAAGTTGAAGATCTGAACTTGAAATAGTAAATACAGAACTTCGAATTGTTAATTTCAAACTAAGATTGTAATTAATAATTTGAAGATCTGAACTTGTAATAGTCAAATACAGAACTTCAAATTGTTAAATAATAATTATTAGTGCAAATTAATATAACTTGAAGATCTGAACTTGTAATTGTCAAATACAGCACTTAGAATTCATAACTTCAAATTATGATTGCAAATTATAACTTGAAGATCTGAACTTGTAATTGTTAAATACAGAACTTAGAATTCATAACTTCAAATTATGATTGTAAATAATAATTAGAAGATCTGAACTTGTAATAGTCAAATACAGAACTTCGAATTGTTAAATACAAATTATTAGTGCAAATAATAACTTGAAGATCTGAACTTGTAATTGTCTAATGCAGAACTTAGAATTGATAGCTTAAAATTATAATTGCAAATTATAACTTGAAGATCTGAACTTGTAATAGTGAATTACAGAACTTCGAATTGTTAAATACAAATTATTAGTACAAATTATAACTTGAAGATCTGAACTTGTAATTGTCAAATACATAACTTAAAATTGATAGCTTTAAATTATAATTGCAAATTATAAGTTGAAGATCTGAACTTGTAATAGGTGAATACAGAACTTCGAATTGTTAATTTCAAACTAAGATTGTAAATAATAATTTGAAGATATGAACTTGTAATAGTCAAATACAGATCTTCGAATTGTTAAATACAATTTATTAGTGCAAATTATAACTTGAAAATCTGAACTTGTAATTGTCAAATACAGAACCTAAAATTGATATCTTATAATTATAATTGCAAATTATAAGTTGAAGATCTGAACTTGTAATAGGTAAATACAGAACTTCTAATTGTTAATTTCCAACTAAGATTGTAATTAATAGTTTGAAGATCTGAACTTGTAATAGTCAAATTCAGAACTTAGAATCCATAACTTCAAATTATGATTGCGAATTATAACTTGAAGATCTGAACTTGTAATTGTAAAATACAGAACTAAGAATTCATAACTTCAAATTATGATTGTAAATAATAATTAGAAGATCTGAACTAGTAATAGTCAAATACAGAACTACGAATTGTTAAATACAAATTATTAGTGCAAATTATAACTTGAAGATCTGAACTTGTAATTGTCAAATACAGAACTTAGAATTCATAACTTCAAATTATGATTGCTAATTATAACTTGAAGATATGAACTTGTAATAGTCAAATACAGAACTTAGAATTGGGAAAATCAAATTATGATTGCAAATTATAACTTGCAGATCTGAACTTGTAATAGTCAAATACAGAACTTAAAATTGATAGCTTATAATTATAATTGCAAATTATAACTTGAAGATCTGAATTTGTAATAGGTAAATACAGAACTTCGAATTGTTAATTTCAAACTAAGATTGTAAATAATAATTTGAAGATCTGAACTTGTAATAGTCAAATACAGAACTTCGAATTGTTAAATACAAATTATTAGTGCAAATTATAACTTGAAGATCTGAACTTGTAATTGTCAAATACAGCACTTAGAATTCATAACTTCAAATTATGATTGCTAATTATAACTTGAAGATCTGAGCTTGTAATAGTCAAATACAGAACTTAGAATTGTAAAATTCAAATCATGATTGCAAATTATAACTTGAAGATCTGAATTTGTAATAGGTAAATACAGAACTTCGAATTGTTAATTACAAACTAAGATTGTAAATAATAATTTGAAGATCTGAACTTGTAATAGTCAAATACAGAACTTAGAATTGTTAAATACAAATTATTAGTGCAAATTATAACTTGAAGATCTGAACTTGTAATTGTCAAATACAGAACTTAAAATTGATAGCTTATAATTATAATTGCAAATTATAAGTTGAAGATCTGAACTTGAAATAGTAAATACAGAACTTCGAATTGTTAATTTCAAACTAAGATTGTAATTAATAATTTGAAGATCTGAACTTGTAATAGTCAAATACAGAACTTCAAATTGTTAAATACTAATTATTAGTGCTAATTATAACTTGAAGATCTGAACTAGTAATTGTCAAATACAGCACTTAGAATTCATAACTTCAAATTATGATTGCAAATTATAACTTGAAGATCTGAACTTGTAATTGTTAAATACAGAACTTAGAATTCATAACTTCAAATTATGATTGTAAATAATAATTAGAAGATCTGAACTTGTAATAGTCAAATACAGAACTTCGAATTGTTAAATACAAATTATTAGTGCAAATAATAACTTGAAGATCTGAACTTGTAATTGTCTAATACAGAACTTAGAATTGATAGCTTAAAATTATAATTGCAAATTATAACTTGAAGATCTGAACTTGTAATAGTGAATTACAGAACTTCGAATTGTTAAATACAAATTATTAGTACAAATTATAACTTGAAGATCTGAACTTGTAATTGTCAAATACATAACTTAAAATTGATAGCTTTAAATTATAATTGCAAATTATAACTAGAAGATCTGACCTTGTAATAGGTAAATACAGAACTTCGAATTGTTAATTTCAAACTAAGATTGATAATAATAATTTGAAGATATGAACTTGTAATAGTCAAATACAGATCTTCGAATTGTTAAATACAAATTATTAGTGCAAATTATAACTTGAAAATCTGAACTTGTAATTGTCAAATACAGAACTTAAAATTGATAGCTTATAATTATAATTGCAAATTATAAGTTGAAGATCTGAACTTGTAATAGGTAAATACAGAACTTCGAATTGTTAATTTCAAACTAAGATTGTAATTAATAATTTGAAGATCTGAACTTGTAATAGTCAAATACATAACTTCGAATTGTTAAATACATATTATTAGTGCAAATTATAACTTGAAGATCTGAACTTGTAATTGTCAAATACAGAACTTAAAATTGATAGCTTAGAATTATAATTGCAAATTATAAGTTGAAGATCTGAACTTGTAATAGGTAAATACAGAACTTCGAATTGTTAATTTCAAACTAAGATTGTAATTAATAATTTGAAGATCTGAACTTGTAATAGTCAAATACAGAACTTCGAATTGTTAAATACAAATTATTAGTGCAAATTATAACTTGAAGATCTGAACTTGAAATTGTCAAATACAGCACTTAGAATTCATAACTTCAAATTATGATTGCAAATTATAACTTGAAGATCTGAACTTGTAATTGTCAAATACAGAACTTAAAATTGATAGCTTATAATTATAATTGCAAATTATAAGTTGAAGATCTGAACTTGAAATAGTAAATACAGAACTTCGAATTGTTAATTTCAAACTAAGATTGTAATTAATAATTTGAAGATCTGAACTTGTAATAGTCAAATACAGAACTTCAAATTGTTAAATACTAATTATTAGTGCAAATTATAACTTGAAGATCTGAACTTGTAATTGTCAAATACAGCACTTAGAATTCATAACTTCAAATTATGATTGCAAATTATAACTTGAAGATCTGAACTTGTAATTGTTAAATACAGAACTTAGAATTCATAACTTCAAATTATGATTGTAAATAATAATTAGAAGATCTGAACTTGTAATAGTCAAATACAGAACTTCGAATTGTTAAATACAAATTATTAGTGCAAATAATAACTTGAAGATCTGAACTTGTAATTGTCTAATACAGAACTTAGAATTGATAGCTTAAAATTATACGTGCAAATTATAACTTGAAGATCTGAACTTGTAATAGTGAATTACAGAAGTTCGAAATGTTAAATACAAATTATTAGTACAAATTATAACTTGAAGATCTGAACTTGTAATTGTCAAATACATAACTTAAAATTGATAGCTTTAAATTATAATTGCAAATTATAACTAGAAGATCTGAACTTGTAATAGGTAAATACAGAACTTCGAATTGTTAATTTCAAACTAAGATTGTAAATAATAATTTGAAGATATGCACTTGTAATAGTCAAATACAGATCTTCGAATTGTTAAATACAAATTAATAGTGCAAATTATAACTTGAAAATCTGAACTTGTAATTGTCAAATACAGCACTTAGAATTCATAACTTCAAATTATGATTGCAAATTATAACTTGAAGATCTGAACTTGTAATTGTCAAATACAGCACTTAGAATTCATAACTTCAAATTATGATTGCAAATTATAACTTGAAGATCTGAACTTGTAATTGTTAAATACAGAACTTAGAATTCATAACTTCAAATTATGATTGTAAATAATAATTAGAAGATCTGAACTTGTAATAGTCAAATACAGAACTTCGAATTGTTAAATACAAATTATTAGTGCAAATAATAACTTGAAGATCTGAACTTGTAATTGTCTAATACAGAACTTAGAATTGATAGCTTAAAATTATAATTGCAAATTATAACTTGAAGATCTGAACTTGTAATAGTGAATTACAGAACTTCGAATTGTTAAATACAAATTATTAGTACAAATTATAACTTGAAGATCTGAACTTGTAATTGTCTAATACATAACTTAAAATTGATAGCTTTAAATTATAATTGCAAATTATAACTAGAAGATCTGAACTTGTAATAGGTAAATACAGAACTTCGAATTGTTAATTTCAAACTAAGATTGTAAATAATAATTTGAAGATATGAACTTGTAATAGTCAAATACAGATCTTCGAATTGTTAAATACAAATTAATAGTGCAAATTATAACTTGAAAATCTGAACTTGTAATTGTCAAATACAGAACTTAAAATTGATAGCTTATAATTATAATTGCAAATTATAAGTTGAAGATCTGAACTTGTAATAGGTAAATACAGAACTTCGAATTGTTAATTTCAAACTAAGATTGTAAATAATAATTTGAAGATCTGAACTTGTAATAGTCAAATACAGAACTTCGAATTGTTAAATACAAATTATTAGTGCAAATTATAACTTGAAGATCTGAACTTGTAATTGTCAAATACAGAACTTAAAATTGATAGCTTATAATTATAATTGCAAATTATAACTTGAAGATCTGAACTTGTAATAGTCAAATACAGAACTTAGAATTGGGAAAATCAAATTATGATTGCAAATTATAACTTGCAGATCTGAACTTGTAATAGTCAAATACAGAACTTAAAATTGATAGCTTATAATTATAATTGCAAATTATAACTTGAAGATCTGAATTTGTAATAGGTAAATACAGAACTTCGAATTGTTAATTTCAAACTAAGATTGTAAATAATAATTTGAAGATCTGAACTTGTAATAGTCAAATACAGAACTTCGAATTGTTAAATACAAATTATTAGTGCAAATTATAACTTGAAGATCTGAACTTGTAATTGTCAAATACAGAACTTAAAATTGATAGCTTATAATTATAATTGCAAATTATAACTTGTAGATCTGAATTTGTAATAGGTAAATACAGAACTTCGAATTGTTAATTTCAAACTAAGATTGTAAATAATAATTTGAAGATCTGAACTTGTAATAGTCAAATACAGAACTTCTAATTGTTAAATACAAATTATTAGTGCAAATTATAACTTGAAGATCTGAACTTGTAATTGTCAAATAGAGAACTTAAAATTGATAGCTTATAATTATAATTGCAAATTATAAGTTGAAGATCTGAACTTGTAATAGGTAAATACAGAACTTCGAATTGTTAATTTCAAACTAAGATTGTAATTAATAATTTGAAGATCTGAACTTGTAATAGTCAAATACAGATCTTCGAATTGTTAAATACAAATTTTAGTGCAAATTATAACTTGAAGATCTGAACTTGTAATTATCAAATACAGAACTTAGAATTGATAGCTTATAATTATAATTGCAAATTATAACTTGAAGATCTGAGCATGAAATTGTGAATTACAGAACTTAGCTTTGTTAAATACTAATTATTATTTCAAATTATAACTTGAAGATCTGAACTTGTAATTGTCAAATACAGAACTTAAAGTTGATAGCTTATAATTATAATTGCAAATTATAACTTGAAGATCTGAACTTGTAATAGGTAAATACAGAACTTCGAATTGTTAATTTCAAACTAAGATTGTAAATAATAATTTGAAGATCTGAACTTGTAATAGTCAAATACAGAACTTCTAATTGTTAAATACAAATTATTAGTGCAAATTATAACTTGAAGATCTGAACTTGTAATTGTCAAATAGAGAACTTAAAATTGATAGCTTATAATTATAATTGCAAATTATAAGTTGAAGATCTGAACTTGTTATAGGTAAATACAGAACTTCGAATTGTTAATTACAAACTAAGATTGTAATTAATAATTTGAAGATCTGAACTTGTAATAGTCAAATACAGATCTTCGAATTGTTAAATACAAATTTTAGTGCAAATTATAACTTGAAGATCTGAACTTGTAATTATCAAATACAGAACTTAGAATTGATAGCTTATAATTATAATTGCAAATTATAACTTGAAGATCTGAGCATGTAATTGTGAATTACAGAACTTAGCTTTGTTAAATACTAATTATTATTTCAAATTATAACTTGAAGATCTGAACTTGTAATTGTCAAATACAGAACTTAAAGTTGATAGCTTATAATTATAATTGCAAATTATAACTTGAAGATCTGAACTTGTAATAGGTAAATACAGAACTTCGAATTGTTAATTTCAAACTAAGATTGTAATTAAAAATTTGAAGATCTGAACTTGTAATAGTCAAATATAGAACTTCGAATTGTTAAATACAAATTATTAGTGCAAATTATAACTTGAAGATCTGAATTTGTAATTGGCAAATACAGCACTTAGAATTCATAACTTCAAATTATGATTGCAAATTATAACTTGAAGATCTGAACTTGTAATTGTCAAATACAGAACTTAGAATTCATAACTTCTAATTATGATTGCAAATTATAACTTGAAGATCTGAACTTGTAATAGTCAAATACAGAACTTAGAATTGATAGATTATAATTATAATTGCAAATTATATCTTGAAGATCTGAACTTGTAATTGTCAAATACAGAACTTAAAATTGAGAGCTTATAATTATAATTGCAAATTATAAGTTGAAGATCTTAACTTGAAATAGGTAAATACAGAACTTCGAATTGTTAATTGCAACTAAAATTGTAATTAATAATTTGAAGATCTGAACTTGTAATAGTCAAATACAGAACTACGAATTGTTAAATACAAATTATTAGTGCAAATTATAACCTGAAGATCTGAACTTGTAATTGTCAAATACAGCACTTAGAATTCATAACTACAAATTATGATTGCAAATTATAACTTGAAGATCTGAACTTGTAATAGTCAAATACAGAACTTAGAATTGATAGATTATAATTATAATTGCAAATTATAACTTGAAGATCTGAACTTGTAATAGGTAAATACAGAACTTCGAATTGTTAATTTCAAACAAAGATTGTAAATAATAATTTGAAGAGCTGAACTTGTAATAGTCAAATACAGAACTTCGAATTGTTAAATACAAATTATTAGTGCAAATTATAACTTTAAGATCTGAACTTGTAATTGTCAAATACAGGACTTAGAATTCATAACTTCAAATTATGATTGTAAATAATAATTAGAAGATCTGAACTAGTAATAGTCAAATACAGAACTTCGAATTGTTAATTTCAAACTAAGACTGTAAATAATAATTTGAAGATCTGAACTTGTAATAGTAAAATACAGAACTACTAATTGTTAAATACAAATTATTAGTGCAAATTATATCTTGAAGATCTGAACTTGTAATTGTCAAATACAGAACTTAAAATTGAGAGCTTATAATTATAATTGCAAATTATAAGTTATAGATCTGAACTTGAAATAGGTAAATACAGAACTTCGAATTGTTAATTGCAACTAAAATTGTAATTAATAATTTGAAGATCTGAACTTGTAATAGTCAAATACAGGACTACGAATTGTTAAATACAAATTATTAGTGCAAATTATAACTTGTAGATCTGAACTTGTAATTGTCAAATACAGCACTTAGAATTCATAACTACAAATTATGATTGCAAATTATAACTTGAAGATCTGAACTTGTAATAGTCAAATACAGAACTTAGAATTGATAGCTTATAATTATAATTGCAAATTATAACTTGAAGATCTGAACTTGTAATAGGTAAATACAGAACTTCGAATTGTTAATTTAAAACTAAGATTGTAAATAATAATTTGAAGAGCTGAACTTGTAATAGTCAAATTCAGAACTTCGAATTGTTAAATACAAATTATTAGTGCAAATTATAACTTTAAGATCTGAACTTGTAATTGTCAAATACATAACTTAAAATTGATAGCTTATAATTATAATTGCAAATTATAAGTAGAAGATCTGAACTTGTAATAAGTAAATACAGAACTTCGAATTGTTAATTTCAAACTAAGATTGTAATTAATAATTTGAAGATCTGAACTTGTAATAGTCAAATATAGAACTTCGAATTGTTAAATACAAATTATTAGTGCAAATTATAACTTGAAGATCTGAACTTGTAATTGTCAAATACAGAACTTAGAATTCATAACTTCAAATTATGATTGCAAATTATAACTTGAAGATCTGAACTTGTATTAGTCAAATACAGAACTTAGAATTGTAAAATGCAAATTATGATTGCTAATTATAACTTGAAGATCTGAACTTGTAATAGTCAAATACAGAACTTAAAATTGATAGCTTATAATTATAATTGCAAATTATAAGTTGAAGATCTGAACTTGTAATAGTCAAATACAGAACTTCGAATTGTTAATTTCTAACTAATAGTGTAATTAATAATTTGAAGATTTGAACTTGTAATAGTCAAATACAGAACTTCGAATTGTTAAATACAAATTATTAGTGCAAATTATAACTTGAAAATCTGAACTTGTAATTGTGAAATACAGATCTTAGAATTCATAACTTCAAATTATGATTGCTAATTATAACTTGAAGATCTGAACTTGTAATAGTCAAATACAGAACTTAGAATTGTGAAATTCAAATTATGACTGCAAATTATAACTTGAAGATCTGAACTTGTAATAGTCAAATACAGAACTTAATATTGATAGCTTATAATTATAATTGCAAATTATAACTTGAAGAACTGAACTTGTAATAGTGAATTACAGAACTGAGATTTGTTAAATACTAATTATTATTTCAAATTATAACTTGAAGATCTGAACTTGTAATAAGTAAATACAGAACTTCGAATTGTTAATTTCAAACTAAGATTGTAAATAAAAATTTTAAAGACCTGAACTTGTAATAGTCAAATACAGAACTTCGAATTGTTAAATACAAATTATTAGTGCAAATTATAACTTGTAAATCTGAACTTGTAATAGTCAAATACAGAACTTCGAATTGTTAAATACAAATTATTAGTGCAAATTATAACTTGAAGATCTGAACTTGTAATTGTCAAATACAGCACTTAGAATTCATAACTTCTAATTATGATTGCAATTTATAACTTGAAGATCTGAACTTGTAATTGTAAAATACAGAACTAAGAATTAATAAATTCAAATTATGATTGTAAATAATAATAAGAAGATCTGAACTTGTAATAGTCAAATACAGAACTTCGAATTGTTAATTTCAAACTAAGATTGTAATTAATAATTTGAAGATCTGAACTTGTAATAGTCAAATACAGAACTTCGAATTGTTAAATACAAATTATTAGTGCAAATTATTGTCAATCACGATATTTTTGTGAATTATTATTTTATAGATTGCTTATTGTTTTTTAAATTTGATAACTATATTAGTGACGGTAAGATGTCAGGGTAGATTTTAAATTTAAATTGTATTTATAATGTTGTAATTTTATTTTAGTTGAGAAAGGATAGGATTATCCGAAACCGGTCCTAAATATAAATATAAATAATTGAGGAAAGTGTCCAATTTATTTTGATTATAACTTGAAGATCTGAACTTGTAATTGTAAAATACAGAACTAAGAATTCATAACTTCAAATTATGATTGTAAATAATAATTAGAAGATCTGAACTTGTAATTGTCAAATACAGAACTAAGAATTGATAGCTTATAATTATAATAGCAAATTATAACTTGAAGATCTGAACTTGTAATAGTGAATTACAAAATTAGATTAGTGAAATACTAATTATTATTTCAAATTATAACTTGAAGATTTGAACTTGTAATTGTCAAATACAGAACTTAAAATTGATAGCTTATAATTATAATTGCAAATTATAACTAGAAGATCTGAACTTGCAATAGGTAAATACAGAACTTCGAATTGTTAATTTCAAACTAAGATTGTAAATAATAATTAGTAGATCTGAACTTGTAATAGTCAAATACAGAACTTCGAATTGTTAAATACAAACTATTAGTGCAAACTATAACTTGTAAATCTGAACTTGTAATTGTCAAATACAGAACTTAAAATTGATAGCTTATCATTATAATTGCAAATTATAAGTTGAAGATCTGAACTTGTAATAGGTAAATACAGAACTTCGAATTGTTAATTTCAAACTAAGATTGTAATTAATAATTTGAAGATCTGAACTTGTAATAGTCAAATACAGAACTTCGAATTGTTAAATACAAATTATTAGTGCAAATTATAACTTGAAGATCTGAACTTGTAATTGTCAAATACAGCACATAGAATTCATAACTTCAAATTATGATTGCAATTTATAACTTGAAGATCTGAACTTGTAATTGTAAAATACAGAACTAAGAATTCATAACTTCAAATTATGATTGTAAATAATAATTAGAAGATCTGAACTTGTAATAGTCAAATACAGAACTTCGAATTGTTAAATACAAATTATTAGTGCAAATTATAACTTGAAGATCTGAACTTGTAATTGTCAAATACAGAACTTAGAATTCATAACTACATATTATGATTGCTAATTATAACTTGAAGATCTGACCTAGTAATAGTCAAATACAGAACTTAGAATTGTGAAATTACAATTATGATTGCAATTTATAACTTGAAGATCTGAACTTGTAATAGTCAAATACAGAACTTAAAATTGATAGCTTATAATTATAATTGCTAATTATAACTTGAAGATCTGAATTTGTAATAAGTAAATACAGAACTTCGAATTGTTAATTTCAAACTAAGATTGTAAATAATAATTTGAAGATCTGAACTTGTAATAGTCAAATACAGAACTTCGAATTGTTAAATACAAATTATTAGTGCAAATTATAACATGAAGATCTGAACATGTAATTGTCAAATACAGAACTTAAAATTGATAGCTTATAATTATAATTGCAAATTATAAGTTGAAGATCTGAACTTGTAATAGGTAAATACAGAACTTCGAATTGTTAATTTCAAACTAAGATTGTAATTAATAATTTGAAGATCTGAACTTGTAATAGTCAAATACAGAACTTCGAATAGTTAAATACAAATTATTAGTGCAAATTATAACTTGAAGATCTGAACTTGTAATTATCAAATAAAGCACTTGGAATTCATAACTTCAAATTATGATTGCAAATTATAACTTGAAGATCTGAACTTGTAATTGTCAAATACAGAACTTAGAATTCATAACTTCAAATTATGACTGTAAATAATAATTAGAAGATCTGAACTTGTAATAGTCAAATACAGAACTTCAAATTGTTAAATTCAAATTATTAGTGCAAATTATAACTTGAAGATCTTAACTTGTAATTGTCAAATACAGCACTTAGAATTCATAACTTCAAATTATGATTGCAAATTATAACTTGAAGATCTGAACTTGTAATTGTAAAATACAGAACTACGAATTCATAACTTCAAATTTTGATTGTAAATAATAATTAGAAGATCTGAACTTGTAATAGTCAAATACAGAACTTCGAATTGTTAAATACAAATTATTAGTGCAAATTATAACTTGAAGTTCTGAACTTGTAATAGTCAAATACAGAACTTCGAATTGTTAAATACAAATTATTAGTGCAAATTATTGTCAATCACGATATTTTTGAGAATTATTATTTTATAGATTGCTTATTGTTTTTTAAATTTGATAACTATATTAGTGACGGTAAGATGTCAGGGTAGATTTTAAATTTAAATTGTATTTATAATGTTGTAATTTTATTTTAGTTGAGAAAGGATAGGATTATTCGAAACCGGTCCTAAATATAAATATAAATAATTGAGGAAAGTGTCCAATTTATTTTGATTATAACTTGAAGATCTGAACTTGTAATTGTAAAATACAGAACTAAGAATTCATAACTTCAAATTATGATTGTAAATAATAATTAGAAGATCTAAACTTGTAATTGTCAAATACAGAACTTAGAATTGATAGCTTATAATTATAATTGCAAATTATAACTAGAAGATCTGAACTTGCAATAGGTAAATACAGAACTTCGAATTGTTAATTTCAAACTAAGATTGTAAATAATAATTTGTAGATCTGAACTTGTAATAGTCAAATACAGAACTTCGAATTGTTAAATACAAACTATTAGTGCAAACTATAACTTGTAAATCTGAACTTGTAATTGTCAAATACAGAACTTAAAATTGATAGCTTATCATTATAATTGCAAATTATAAGTTGAAGATCTGAACTTGTAATAGGTAAATACAGAACTTCGAATTGTTAATTTCAAACTAAGATTGTAATTAATAATTTGAAGATCTGAACTTGTAATTGTCAAATACAGCACATAGAATTCATAACTTCAAATTATGATTGCAATTTATAACTTGAAGATCTGAACTTGTAATTGTAAAATACAGAACTAAGAATTCATAACTTCAAATTATGATTGTAAATAATAATTAGAAGATCTTAACTTGTAATAGTCAAATACAGAACTTCGAATTGTTAAATACAAATTATTAGTGCAAATTATAACTTGAAGATCTGAACTTGTAATTGTCAAATACAGAACTTAGAATTCATAACTACAAATTATGATTGCTAATTATAACTTGAAGATCTGACCTAGTAATAGTCAAATACAGAACTTAGAATTGTGAAATTACAATTATGATTGCAATTTATAACTTGAAGATCTGAACTTGTAATTGTAAAATACAGAACTAAGAATTCATAACTTCAAATTATGATTGTAAATAATAATTAGAAGATCTGAACTTGTAATAGTCAAATACAGAACTTCGAATTGTTAAATACAAATTATTAGTGCAAATTATAACTTGTAAATCTGAACTTGTAATAGTCAAATACAGAACTTCGAATTGTTAAATACAAATTATTAGTGCAAATTATAACTTGAAGATCTGAACTTGTAATTGTAAAATACAGAACTAAGAATTAATAAATTCAAATTATGATTGTAAATAATAATAAGAAGATCTGAACTTGTAATAGTCAAATACAGAACTTCGAATTGTTAATTTCAAACTAAGATTGTAATTAATAATTTGAAGATCTGAACTTGTAATAGTCAAATACAGAACTTCGAATTGTTAAATACAAATTATTAGTGCAAATTATTGTCAATCACGATATTTTTGTGAATTATTATTTTATAGATTGCTTATTGTTTTTTAAATTTGATAACTATATTAGTGACGGTAAGATGTCAGGGTAGATTTTAAATTTAAATTGTATTTATAATGTTGTAATTTTATTTTAGTTGAGAAAGGATAGGATTATCCGAAACCGGTCCTAAATATAAATATAAATAATTGAGGAAAGTGTCCAATTTATTTTGATTATAACTTGAAGATCTGAACTTGTAATTGTAAAATACAGAACTAAGAATTCATAACTTCAAATTATGATTGTAAATAATAATTAGAAGATCTAAACTTGTAATTGTCAAATACAGAACTTAGAATTGATAGCTTATAATTATAATTGCAAATTATAACTTGAAGATCTGAACTTGTAATAGTGAATTACAAACTTAGATTAGTGAAATACTAATTATTATTTCAAATTATAACTTGAAGATTTGAACTTGTAATTGTCAAATACAGAACTTAAAATTGATAGCTTATAATTATAATTGCAAATTATAACTAGAAGATCTGAACTTGCAATAGGTAAATACAGAACTTCGAATTGTTAATTTCAAACTAAGATTGTAAATAATAATTTGTAGATCTGAACTTGTAATAGTCAAATACAGAACTTCGAATTGTTAAATACAATCTATTAGTGCAAACTATAACTTGTAAATCTAAACTTGTAATTGTCAAATACAGAACTTAAAATTGATAGCTTATCATTATAATTGCAAATTATAAGTTGAAGATCTGAACTTGTAATAGTCAAATACAGAACTTCGAATTGTTAAATACAAATTATTAGTGCAATTTATAACTTGAAGATCTGAACTTGTAATTGTCAAATACAGCACATAGAATTCATAACTTCAAATTATGATTGCAATTTATAACTTGAAGATCTGAACTTGTAATTGTAAAATACAGAACTAAGAATTCATAACTTCAAATTAAGATTGTAAATAATAATTAGAAGATCTGAACTTGTAATAGTCAAATACAGAACTTCGAATTGTTAAATACAAATTATTAGTGCAAATTATAACTTGAAGATCTGAACTTGTAATTGTCAAATACAGAACTTAGAATTCATAACTACAAATTATGATTGCTAATTATAACTTGAAGATCTGACCTAGTAATAGTCAAATACAGAACTTAGAATTGTGAAATTACAATTATGATTGCAAATTATAACTTGAAGATCCCGACTTGTAATAGTCAAATACAGAACTTAAAATTGATAGCTTATAATTATAATTGCTAATTATAACTTGAAGATCTGAATTTGTAATAAGTAAATACAGAACTTCGAATTGTTAATTTCAAACTAAGATTGTAAATAATAATTTGAAGATCTGAACTTGTAATAGTCAAATACAGAACTTCGAATTGTTAAATACAAATTATTAGTGCAAATTATAACATGAAGATCTGAACATGTAATTGTCAAATACAGAACTTAAAATTGATAGCTTATAATTATAATTGCAAATTATAAGTTGAAGATCTGAACTTGTAATAGGTAAATACAGAACTTCGAATTGTTAATTTCAAACTAAGATTGTAATTAATAATTTGAAGATCTGAACTTGTAATAGTCAAATACAGAACTTCGAATAGTTAAATACAAATTATTAGTGCAAATTATAACTTGAAGATCTGAACTTGTAATTATCAAATACAGCACTTGGAATTCATAACTTCAAATTATTATTGCAAATTATAACTTGAAGATCTGAACTTGTAATTGTCAAATACAGAACTTAGAATTCATAACTTCAAATTATGACTGTAAATAATAATTAGAAGATCTGAACTTGTAATAGTCAAATACAGAACTTCAAATTGTTAAATTCAAATTATTAGTGCAAATTATAACTTGAAGATCTTAACTTGTAATTGTCAAATACAGCACTTAGAATTCATAACTTCAAATTATGATTGCAAATTATAACTTGAAGATCTGAACTTGTAATTGTAAAATACAGATCTACGAATTCATAACTTCAAATTATGATTGTAAATAATAATTAGAAGATCTGAACTTGTAATAGTCAAATACAGAACTTCGAATTGTTAAATACAAATTATTAGTGCAAATTATAACTTGAAGTTCTGAACTTGTAATTGTCAAATACAGAACTTAGAATTCATAACTTCAAATTATGATTGCTAATTATAACTTGAAGATCTGACCTTGTAATAGTCAATTACAGAACTTAGAATTCATAACTTCAAATTATGACTGTAAATAATAATTAGAAGATCTGAACTTGTAATAGTCAAATACAGAACTTCAAATTGTTAAATTCAAATTATTAGTGCAAATTAAAACTTGAAGATCTGAACTTGTAATTGTCAAATACAGCACTTAGAATTCATAACTTCAAATTATGATTGCAAATTATAACTTGAAGATCTGAACTTGTAATTGTAAAATACAGAACTACGAATTCATAACTTCAAATTATGATTGTAAATAATAATTAGAAGATCTGAACTTGTAATAGTCAAATACAGAACTTCGAATTGTTAAATACAAATTATTAGTGCAAATTATAACTTGAAGTTCTGAACTTGTAATTGTCAAATACAGAACTTAGAATTCATAACTTCAAATTATGATTGCTAATTATAACTTGAAGATCTGAACTTGTAATAGTCAAATACAGAACTTAGAATTGGGAAATTCAAATTATGATTGCAAATTATAACTTGAAGATCTGAACTAGTAATTGTCAAATACAGAACTTAGAATTGATAGCTTATAATTATAATTGCAAATTATAGCTTGAAGAACTGAACTTGTAATAGTGAATTACAGAACTTAGATTTGTTAAATACTAATTATTATTGCAAATTATAACTTGAAGATCTGAACTTGTAATAGTCAAATACAGAACTTAAAATTGATAGCTTATAATTATGATTGCAAATTATAACTTGAAGATCTGAATTTGTAATAGGTAAATATAGAACTTCGAATTGTTAATTTCAAACTAAGATTGTAAATAATAATTTGAAGTTCTGAACTTGTAATAGTCAAATACAGAACTTAAAATTGTTAAATACAAATTATTAGTGCAAATTATAACTTGAAGATCTGAACTTGTAATTTTCAAATACAGAACTTAAAATTGATAGCTTATAATTATGATTGCAAATTATAACTTGAAGATCTGAACTTGTAATTGTCAAATACAGAACTTAAAATTCATAACTTCAAATTATGATTGTAAATAATAATTAGTAGATCTGAACTTGTAATAGTCAAATACAGAACTTCGAATTGTTAAATACAAATTATTAGTGCAAATTATAACTTGAAGATCTGAACTTGTAATTGTCAAATACAGAACTTAGAATTCATAACTTCAAATTATGATTGTAAATAATAAGTAGAAGATCTGAACTTGTAATAGTCAAATACAGAACTTCGAATTGTTAAATACAAATTATTAGTGCAAATTATAACTTGAAGATCTGAACTTGTAATTGTCAAATACAGAACTTAGAATTGATAGCTTATAATTATAATTGCAAATTATAACTTGAAGATCTGAACTTGTAATAGTGAATTACAGAACTTCTAATTGTTAATTTCAAACTAAGATTGAAATTAATAATTGTAAGATCTAAACTTGTAATAGTCAAATACAGAACTTAGAATTGTAAAATTCAAATCATGATTGAAAATTATAACTTGAAGATCTGAACTTGTAATAGTCAAATACTGAACTTAAAATTGATAGCTTATAATTATAATTGCAAATTATAACTTGAAGATCTGAATTTGTAATAGGTAAATACAGAACTTCGAATTGTTAAATACAAATTATTAGTGCAAATTATAACTTGAAAATCTGAACTTGTAATTGTCAAAAACAGAACTTAAAATTGATAGCTTATAATTATAATTGCAAATTATAAGTTGAAGATCTGAACTTGTAATAAGTAAATACAGAACTTCTAATTGTTAATTTCCAACTAAGATTGTAATTAATAATTTGAAGATCTGAACTTGTAATAGTCAAATTCAGAACTTAGAATTCATAACTTCAAATTATCATTACAAATTATAACTTGAAGATCTGAACTTGTAATTGTCAAATACAGAACTTAGAATTCATGACTTCAAATTATGATTGCTAATTATAACTTGAAGAACTGAACTTGTAATAGTCAAATACAGAACTTAGAATTGGGAAATTCAAATTATGATTTCAAATTATAACTTGAAGATCTGAACTTGTAATAGTCAAATACAGAACTTAAAATTGATAGCTTATAATTATAATTGCAAATTATAACTTGAAGATCTGAATTTGTAATAGGTAAATACCCAACTTCGAATTTTTAATTTCAAACTAAGATTGTAAATAATAATTTGAAGATCTGAACTTGTAATAGTCAAATACAGAACTTCGAATTGTTAAATACAAATTATTAGTGCAAATTATAACTTGAAGATCTGAACTTGTAATTGTCAAATACAGAACTTAAAATTGATAGCTTATAATTATAATTGCAAATTATAAGTTGAAGATCTGAACTTGTAATAGGTAAATACAGAACTTCGAATTGTTAATTTCAAACTAAGATTGTAATTAATAATTTGAAGATCTGAACTTGCAATAGTCAAATACAGAACTTCGAATTGTTAAATACAAATTATTAGTGCAAATTATAACTTGAAGATCTGAACTTGTAATTGTCAAATACAGAACTTAGAATTCATAACTTCAAATTATGATTGCTAACTATAACTTGAAGATCTGAACTTGAAATAGTCAAATACAGAACTTAGAATTGTAAAATTCAAATTATGATTGCAAATTATAACATGTAGATCTGAACTTGTAATAGTCAAATACAGAACTTAAAATTGATAGCTTATAATTATAATTGCAAATTATAACTTGAAGATCTGAATTTGTAATAGGTAAATACAGAACTTCGAATTGTTAATTTCAAACTAAGATTGTAAATAATAATTTGAAGATCTGTACTTGTAATAGTCAAATACAGAACTTCCAATTGTTAAATACAAATTATTAGTGCAAATTATAACTTGAAGATCTGAACTTGTAATTGTCAAATACAGAACTTAAAATTGATAGCTTATAATTATAATTGCAAATTATAAGTTGAAGATCTGAACTTGTAATAGGTAAATAAAAAACTTCGAATTGTTAATTTCAAACTAAGATTGTAAAAAATAATTTGAAGATCTGAACTTGTAATAGTCAAATAAGGAACTTCGAATTGTTAAATACAAATTATTAGTGCAAATTATAACTTGGAGATCTGAACTTGTAATTGTCAAATACAGAACTTAAAATTGATAGCTTATAATTATAATTGCAAATTATAAGTTGAAAATCTGAACTTGTAATAGGTAAATACAGAACTTCGAATTGTTAATTTCAAACTAAGATTGTAATTAATAATTTGAAGATCTGAACTTGTAATAGTCAAATACTGAACTTCGAATTGTTAAATACAAATTATAAGTGCAAATTATAACTTGAAGATCTGAACTTGTAATTGTCAAATAGAGAACTTAAAATTGATAGCTTATAATTATAATTGCAAATTATAAGTTGAAGAGCTGAACTTGTAATAGGTAAATACAAAACTTCGAATTGTTAATTTCAAACTAAGATTGTAATTAATAATTTGAAGATCTGAACTTGTAATAGTCAAATACAGAACTTAGAATTGTAAAATTCAAATTATGATTGCAAATTATAACTTGAAGATCTGAACTTGTAATAGTCAAATACAGAACTCCGAATTGTTAAATACAAATTATTAGTGCAAATTATAACTTGAAGATCTGAACTTGTAATTGTCAAATACAGCACTTAGAATTCATAACTTCAAATTATGATTGCTAATTATAACTTGAAGATCTGAACTTGTAATAGTGAAATACAGAACTTAGAATTGTAAAATTCAAATCATGATTGCAAATTATAACTTGAAGATCTGAACTTGTAATAGTCAAATACTGAACTTAAAATTGATAGCTTATAATTATAATTGCAAACTATAACTTGAAGATCTGAATTTGTAATAGGTAAATACAGAACTTCGAATTGTTAAATACAAATTATTAGTGCAGATTATAACTTGAAAATCTGAACTTGTAATTGTCAAATACAGAACTTAAAATTGATAGCTTATAATTATAATTGCAAATTATAAGTTGAAGATCTGAACTTGTAATAGGTAAATACAGAACTTCTAATTGTTAATTTCCAACTAAGATTGTAATTAATAATTTGAAGATCTGAACTTGTAATAGTCAAATTCAGAACTTCAAATTGTTAAATTCAAATTATTAGTGCAAATTATAACTTGAAGATCTGAACTTGTAATTGTCAAATACAGAACTTAGAATTGATAGCTTATAATTATAATTGCAAATTATAACTTGAAGAACTGAACTTGTAATAGTCAATTACAGAACTTAGATTTGTTAAATACTAATTATTATTTCAAATTATAACTTGAAGATCTGAACTTGTAATTGTCAAATACAGAACTTAAAATTGATAGCTTATAAGTATATTTGCAAATTATAACTAGAAGATATGAACTTGTAATAGGTAAATACAGAACTTCGAATTGTTAATTTCAAACTAAGATTGCAAATTATAACTTGAAGATCTGAACTTGTAATTGTCAAATACAGAACTTAGAATTCATAACTTCAAATTATGATTGTAAATAATAATTAGTAGATCTGAACTTGTAATAGTCAAATACAGAACTTCGAATTGTTAAATACAAATTATTAGTGCAAATTATAACTTGAAGATCTGAACTTGTAATTGTCAAATACAGAACTTAGAATTCATAACTTCAAATTATGATTGCTAATTATAACTTGAAGATCTGAACTTGTAATAGTCAAATACAGAACTTAGAATTGGGAAATTCAAATTATGATTGCAAATTATAACTTGCAGATCTGAACTTGTAATTGTCAAATACAGAACTTAGAATTGATAGCTTATTACTATAATTGCAAATTATAACTTGAAGATCTGAACTTGTAATAGTGAATTACAGAACTTCTAATTGTTAATTTCAAACTAAGATTGTAATTAATAATTGTAAGATCTAAACTTGGAATAGTCAAATACAGAACTCCGAATTGTTAAATACAAATTATTAGTGCAAATTATAACTTGAAGATCTGAACTTGTAATTGTCAAATACAGCACTTAGAATTCATAACTTCAAATTATGATTGCTAATTATAACTTGAAGATCTGAACTTGTAATAGTCAAATACAGAACTTAGAATTGTAAAATTCAAATCATGATTGCAAATTATAACTTGAAGATCTGAATTTGTAATAGGTAAAAACAGAACTTCGAATTGTTAATTTCAAACTAAGATTGTAATTAATAATTTGAAGATCTGAACTTGTAATAGTCAAATAAGGAACTTCGAATTGTTAAATACAAATTATTAGTGCAAATTATAACTTGGAGATCTGAACTTGTAATTGTCAAATACAGAACTTAAAATTGATAGCTTATAATTATAATTGCAAATTATAAGTTGAAAATCTGAACTTGTAATAGGTAAATACAGAACTTCGAATTGTTAATTTCAAACTAAGATTGTAATTAATAATTTGAAGATCTGAACTTGTAATAGTCAAATACTGAACTTCGAATTGTTAAATACAAATTATAAATGCAAATTATAACTTGAAGATCTGAACTTGTAATTGTCAAATAGAGAACTTAAAATTGATAGCTTATAATTATAATTGCAAATTATAAGTTGAAGATCTGAACTTGTAATAGGTAAATACAGAACTTCGAATTGTTAATTTCAAACTAAGATTGTAATTAATAATTTGAAGATCAGAACTTGTAATAGTCAAATACAGAACTTCGAATTGTTAAATACAAATTATTAGTGCAAATTATAACTTGAAGATCTGAACTTGTAATTGTCAAATACAGAACTTAGAATTGTAAAATGCAAATTATGATTGCTAATTATAACGTGAAGATCTGAACTTGTAATAGTCAAATACAGAACTTAAAATTGATAGCTTATAATTATAATTGCAAATTATAAGTTGGAGATCTGAACTTGTAATAGTCAAATACAGAACTTCGAATTGTTAATTTCAAACTAATATTGTAATTAATAATTTGAAGATCTGAACTTGTAATAGTCAAATACAGAACTTCAAATTGTTAAATTCAAATTATTAGTGCAAATTATAACTTGAAGATCTGAACTTGTAATTGTCAAATACAGAACTTAGAATTGATAGCTTATAATTATAATTGCAAATTATAACTTGAAGATCTGAACTTGTAATTGTAAAATACAGAACTAAGAATTCATAACTTCAAATTATGATTGTAAATAATAATTAGAAGATCGGAACTTGTAATAGTCAAATACAGAACTACGAATTGTTAAATACAAATTATTAGTGAAAATTATAACATGAAGATCTGAACATGTAATTGTCAAATACAGAACTTAAAATTGATAGCTTATAATTATAATTGCAAATTATAAGTTGAAGATCTGAACTTGTAATAGGTAAATACAGAACTTCGAATTGTTAATTTCAAACTAAGATTGTAATTAATAATTTGAAGATCTGAACTTGTAATTATCAAATACAGCACTTGGAATTCATAACTTCAAATTATGATTGCAAATTATAACTTGAAAATCTGAACTTGTAATTGTCAAATACAGAACTTAGAATTCATAACTTCAAATTATGACTGTAAATAATAATTAGAAGATCTGAACTTGTAATAGTCAAATACAGAACTTCAAATTGTTAAATTCAAATTATTAGTGCAAATTATAACTTGAAGATCTTAACTTGTAATTGTCAAATACAGCACTTAGAATTCATAACTTCAAATTATGATTGCAAATTATAACTTGAAGATCTGAACTTGTAATTGTAAAATACAGAACTACGAATTCATAACTTCAAATTATGATTGTAAATAATAATTAGAAGATCTGAACTTGTAATAGTCAAATACAGAACTTCGAATTGTTAAATACAAATTATTAGTGCAAATTATAACTTGAAGTTCTGAACTTGTAATTGTCAAATACAGAACTTTGAATTCATAACTTCAAATTATGATTGCTAATTATAACTTGAAGATCTGACCTAGTAATAGTCAATTACAGAACTTAGAATTCATAACTTCAAATTATGATTGTAAATAATAATTAGAAGATCTGAACTTGTAATAGTTGTTACGCTTACAAAGTTTTAGTACAACAGAATTTAATTTTCCCAAGTTAGTCAATGTAAAATCAAGTAGTACGCCTATGGTAATCTACTTGCAGGTGGTTCCTGAAATTGCTAGGTAAGCAACTTGGAGTGGCTTACATCAGGATGACATCAGGATGTAAGTAAGTTACCCACACTTTGCGCGAAAAAAGTATATAGAGCGGGGGGAAATTAGGTATGCGAGAAAGAGATGTAATTATGCAGCTCTTAGATTATTGCAAGAGAAGAATGAGGATTAATCACTCAACCACAAACGGCGACGGTTGTGGAAAATAGTCCGGTTCAATCGTTGGAATTTGAAATGATTGCCAGATTATTCGGGGGTGGTTTAATCTTTAATTCCGATTTGAATAATGCTTATACGTTCGGTTGTGTAATAATTCAGATTTTGATTCAACTAATATTCCGGTTGTGTTAGTTATTGATGTGTCTCCGAATTTACGTCACACTACGAGGACCCTGCTAAGAACCTTCAAACCTCTGCCGTAATTATGTTCAACGGCTTGAAATCAAAGGTTAGATTGTAACATTAAGCCTTTCAGCTAATCAATTGGTATTTCAAATACCCAGGCTGGGACCAATGTACTTAGATTTAAGTTTATTTGTTGATTTATGATTTTAGGAATTTTCCGGTGGCCCACTCGGTATCTGATCACATGTATTGTTTTATTATGTATTTGGTGTTATGTATGTATGTACCTACCTAAAAAGGTTATTGTAACAATTTGGGTAACTGAGGTTACATTATACGATTTATTCACGTGTATTGTGTTGTTTGACTTTTTCCCCGAGAATATTAAGTTGCTACCACGCTCTGAAGTCCGGCTCTCTGATTTGGCTAGCGGGCCAACGCTCAATTCGGGAGGTAAGTAGCGTAACAGTTTGGCGCTACAACGTGGAGCCGTTTAAGCAACTGAATTGTCGGGGAAAAAGGATTGGCATTGTTTTTGATAATTGTTTGAAAATTTGCGTACAATCAAGTCAAGGTGTGAAGGCCTTAGCAGGGATTTTCATTTGTTCATTTTTGATTTTGTTAACCTTCAATGATAATGGAGCCTAAATTTTTGAGTAAAACTGAGTTGCGATTTGAATTAGAGTGCCGAAATATAAAACCGTGTATCACTAATGTCTCGCGCCGCGCGCAGCTAGATATTGCGTTAAGAGACAATTCGATAATTCCGAAATTAGAACAAGTAGAGTGGAAAATTTTTGAAGAAGAAGTTCGACATTCGGTTCAGGAAATCGGGGTAATTTTAGAACAAAACACCGCGCAAATTAGTGATGAAACGCGAAACATTTTGCTTTCAAGGTTTATGCATTTAGATAACCGGCTCGAATTAAGCAAGGTACACATAATCGACGAAGAGGAAAGCTTTGTAGTTGCCATGCTGGAAGCGGAGATAAAAATAATGGAAGGCGCATTAAGTGAAATAAAATCCGAACAGCCGAGGTCAACCGCGTCAGCTACAAACCAGACGGCGGCGATAACAGCAAATTTTCCGAACACAAGTAATAGAAAGATTGCGGCAATTTATAAATGGAACTTAAAATTCAGCGGTCATAATGACAAAACGGGAATTTTGGAATTTTTAGACCAGGTGGAAAACCTAAAAGAAGCCCGACAAGTTACGGACGATGAGTTATTTCTGAGTGCCCATGATTTATTTTCAGAAAACGCGACCAAATGGTTTAGAAACATTAAAAATAAAATAAATAATTGGACCGAATTAGTACGCGCATTAAAAAAAGAATTTCTTCCGAGAGACTATCAGTACATTTTGAAAAAGGAAATGCAAGATCGAATGCAAGGTGTCAACGAAAATGTGATGTCGTTCATTTTAGATTTAGAATCCATGTACAAAAGAATTGATGACAACGTATCCGAACAAGTATTAGTAAATCAGATAATTAGAAATTTAAACCCATTCTTTTCAAATCATGTTGCATTAGAAGATTTCGACAACTTAGAAAAACTAAAAGAACGATGTAAACGAGTACAAGAATTGAAAAGCAAAAATGAATTATATGCACCGGAAACCAACCGATATCAGCGTATGACGACGATGGGTTCGAAACCATTTGTTCCAGTTAACACGACAAGAAAAAGCGACTACGAACAAAAGAAAAACTTTTTCAGCAAGACGCCAATTAGAACTACCCCGATGACCCAAACGAAAACGTTCGCTATGGAATCATCTTCAGCCGAGATTATTAAGTCCGAACTTCGTTGTTGGAATTGCCAGCAAAATGGGCATAGGGCAAATGAGTGTAAAAAGGAACGATCATTTTTCTGTTACGGTTGTGGACAACCCGGGGTGATTAAAGCCAAGTGTTCGCATTGTTCGCCGGTAACAAACAAACTAATTGGCGCGAGTTCGGGAAATGGAGAAGAGATTGTGAAAACAGAGGGTATTCCCAATCTCAACAATACTACGTTTCACCCTCTAGAAAACCAATTACAACAATTAAGTGTCCGTCCTCAAGGGGAACGCCGAGATCAAGGTTGGGGAAGAGGCCGTGGGAAACCACCGCGACGAAATGCGCCCCGACAGCAATAAATAAAACAGTGAGTAAAAAAGAGTGGCGTGAGTGGCTTCGGTTAGTAAACAATTTCCATAAACAATCGGTGAAAATCGAGCCGATTCTAGCACGAAAACCTTTAGACAATCGTCCGCATTTAGAGATCGTGATAAACAATAAAACGGTAAAGGCATTAGTAGATACGGGCGCGATGACGTCGATAATAGGTAAAAAAGGATTAGAATATTTAGACCCCAAACAATGTAAAAGGATGACAAAATCAGAAATTAATAAAATTACGGTTGCTAATGGAGCGAGTAGTCAAGTAAGCGGTGTGTTGCCTTTAGAAATCAAGGTCGGAGGCATCATCAAGACGATCGAATTTTTAATTGTTCCAAATGTGTCCTATGAAATGTTGTTAGGAGCCGATTTTTTACAAAAATTCAAATTATCATTGCACTTTAAAGATTTTTCGTGGCAAATGCCAAAATCCAGTCAGATAGCTGCGGTTGAAGGAATTTTAGATCAAACCACATTAAACCAGGTTCAGTTACGGAAACTAAATGAGGTAGTTAACAAATTTCGGTCGTTAGCCACCAATGAGTTAGGATGCGCCAAGGGGGTGGAACATTATATTGACACGGGAAATGCGCAACCGATTAAGACTAGGCAATATCCGTTAAGTCCCGCGATGCAAGCGAAATTACACTCGGAAATTGAGGAAATGTTAGCGACAGGGGTAATACAAGAATCCAATTCTCCATGGACAAGTCCTTTGCTGTTAATAAAAAAAACGTAACGGGGAAACGAGAGTGTGTTTTGACGCAAGAAAAATTAATCAAATTACGAAATTTGATGGATACGCCCTTGTAAGACCTGACCACATCCTAAATAGAGTGCGTAGCGCGAAGTATTTGTCCTCCATAGACTTAAAAAAAGCGTTTTGGCAGATTCCGTTAGAAAAATCTTCCCGGGAAAAGACCGCGTTCGTAGTACAAGGTAAAGGTTTGTTTGAATTCAAGGTTATGCCTTTTGGATTGACTAATGCCCCAAAAACCTTGCAACGAGTCATGGATCGAACGTTAGGTTCCGTATTACACCAAGGAGATGCGTTTGTGTATTTAGACGATATCATAGTAGCCTCCGAAACTTTCGAACAACATGTGACCACTTTGACTTTGATATTTGAACGCCTAAGAGACGCGGGATTTAAGGTCAACATTGACAAATGTGAATTTTTTAGAAAATCTCTTAAATTTTTAGGTTTTGTAGTCGATGAGTCAGGATTACGCACGGATCCAGACAAGGTTAGCGCGATTCAGAATTTTAAAACTCCGAAAACCACAACGGAAGTTAAGCGATTGATAGGGTTAGTCAGTTACTACCGGATATTTTTACCCGATTTGTCCACCATTTCGTCACCAATTTCTGACTTGATTAAAAACAAAAAGAAAGGTCAGGGAATCCAGTGGAATTCAGAGGCCGAAACCGCCTTTCAAAAAATTAAAGAACTAATTACGAGCGCTCCGATTTTGATTAGTCCCGATTTTAGTCAGAAATTTTACATTCAAACCGATGCATCATTAGTGGGCGTGGGTGCGGTATTATTTCAGAAACAGGGAGGGTTAGAACACCCAATTGCGTATGCAAGCCGAGCTTTGACCGCGACCGAACAAAAATATTCCGCCACCGAAAGAGAATTAATAGGTGTTATGTTTAGTATCAATAAATTCAGAGGGTATATTGAGGGCACAACATTTGCAGTAATTACAGATTGTGCTGCGTTACAATTTCTGAGCCGTATCCAGAATCCGTCAGGTAGATTATCAAGGTGGGCTCTTTATTTAGCTCAATACGATTTTGAAGTCCATCACCGACCGGGTAAGCTTAATGTAGTCCCAGATGCGCTTTCTCGTGACACTGCGTCGTTAAGCATTGAAAATTTAATCCCCGACGAATGGTACAATGACATGATTGAAAAAGTTACTAAGGAACCGGAAGGCTACAACAGTTTTGAGGTAATCGACAATCGATTATATAAGTTAGTTCCGTCCCCATTGCCGACCACTACGAATATTCCGGAATGGAAGTTAGTTGTGCCAACTGCAAATAGGGCTGAGGTTTTAAACCAATGCCACGACGAGCCTACGTCCGGTCATTTCGGAGTTGCAAAAACCATCGCCAGAATTTCGGAATTGTATTATTGGCCAAAATTAGTAAGAGATGTCAAAAAATACGTTGCCAATTGTAATATGTGTGCGTCACAAAAAAATTCAACCCAAGCGAGACCAGGATTAATGGGTCAATACAAAAAAATATCCTTTCCGTTCCAATTAATTTCGGTAGACTTGTTGGGACCGCTTCCGCGTTCTAAAAGGGGAAACCAACATTTGCTAGTCGTTTCCGATTGGTTTACAAAATTCGTATTAGTGCAACCTTTGGTTAAGGCCACCGCATCGGCCGTTGCAAAGTTCATGGAAAATCAGGTATTTTTATTGTTCGGAGTCCCGCAAGTCATTATTTGTGATAACGGGGTACAATTCGTCTCTAAGGAATTTAATAAATTAGTCAAGGATTATAAAGTTCAGCATGTGTGGAAAAATAGCGCTTACCACGCACAACATAACCCGGTGGAACGCGTTAATAAAGTTTTGGTAGCGGCCATTTCGTCATACGTAAATAAGTCAGAACACAATAACTGGGACGAAAATATTCATAAAATAGCTCAAGCCATTAGGACTGCGAAACACGAGGTCAGCGAGTTTTCACCTTCATATTTGATGTTCGGTCGTTACGTTCCGATTGACGGAAGTTTCTTTGGTCCTTTACCCGACGACGAAAAGATTCCTGAATTTGAGGAAAAAATTCGTTTAGACAAAGACCAACAGGAGGTTCCCGAATTATACAAAAAGGTCAGGGAAAATTTGAAACGCTCATACGATAAGAGTAAGAAACTTTACGATTTAAGAAAAAGGCCATTAGCTTTTGAGGTCAATAACAAAGTCTGGAAAAGAAATTACGTTTTGTCCGACGCTAGTAAAAAGTTTTCAGCAAAATTAGCTCCGAAATATGTTTTGTGTACGATTATTAAAAAGAAAGGTTACTTATCTTACGAATTATGTAATGAAGAAGGAAAAAATGTAGGGGTATGGCACATCAAGGATCTGAAACCATACCGGGGGAATCAGATTTAATTAGGTAACATCGTTAGGAGGTTCAGGTTACCAGTTGCGACCCTCCGTTGTTTTTACAATTTGAAGATGCGTATGTACCTGTTTTTAGGAAACTGACGAGTTTCCCATAATAAAATTCGTATTAGCCCTGTTAAGAGTAGGAACAATAATTGTACGTACCTGGTATCGTTGAACCAAGAAGAGTGTTTAAATGTTAGTTCCGATCATTTCATAAGTTCAGTTAGTTCACTTGTTAGATTCAGAATTCAGTACCAAAGTTGTAAAGTCGCTAGAAGTATAGCTGAAATTATGTGAACCCAATTTTAGTCAGATCAATTTCGTTGAAAGGCCCATTTCCGTCCCCAGCATGACGTTAAAAGGCCCATTTCAGTCCTCAGCAAGACGTTAAAAGGCCCCCCTTTATCTTTTTCGGTCACTTTCAATAAATTGTAAATTTTAAAAATTAATAAGTACGGCCCTGTTAGAAAGAATTTTGTAGCATACGTGACCTACCTTATTCAATAGGCCAAGAGATCGCATTACAACGGTGATGACGCAATGCAACCGTTAGACTAGATAAAATTTGTATCATTCTGTGACGCATTATGTTTAAAAACCCTGTAACTGCAGATCAGTTGATTGTTTAAAGTAGACTACCATTTGTTTTAAATTAACCATTTTAGTTCAGACTGATGGTTCGAATTCGTTTGATTATTTAAGAACTTCAGTAACTGTTGATTTCGTTTGAATTTTGTTTGAGTTAGTAACAATTTGAGTAATTGTTGAGTTCGTCTAGATTTTGTTCAATTAAGTAACCATATGAGTAAATTCATGTGAATTCGGTTTCGTAAGATATTTTAGCACTTCGGTTGAGTTCGAATAGGATTCGGATTTGAAGTGGGAATTAAGCCTGCGTTGTTAGGATGCGATGTCAAGCGTCAGGACGCGAAGACGTCATTCGGCATAGGCGTGCCGCGATGAGTAGTAAAAATTGGTCCGGCCACCCAATCTACTAATTCATAATAATTGTAAATCAAAGGGAATTAATTTGAATTTTCCAAATAATATTAATTGCATCTATTAATAATACATTATTTTATAACATCTTAAGACTAGTACGGGAATTTACCGGTGTTTCCGTGACTAAGTAATTTTTTTGCGATCCAATTAAGTAGGTTGTAAAGTTGAACTTGGTACTATTGGCTGTGTGAGCACTGTTGCCTGCCGATCTCGGACGCAGGGAATAGCACCCTTCCAAATGTAACCAGGAACATTCTGATCGACTCTTGATTTGGGGAAGTGAATTAATTTTGCTTGAAGGGTTTCTCGCTTTTTCCCACAAGCAGTATGACAAAGTGAGTGGCGTCCAACATTCTTCTTGCTCTCGAGCCAGATCACATTCACCCGATCTATGCAGCCATGTAATAGTTACGGTTAGCAAAACAAATTCGTGCATGTTTTGCTAACACTAGTTTTTTTTTTAGCTCTTAATTTTAGTTCTCATATAATTAGTTAGCAACTTCGTTAGGTTAGGACGACGAGGCCAACTGGCTTCTTGTGCTAAGTCCCCTGGCTTACTGACTCGGATGTTCGACAGGATAGCCCTCGAAGTAAGGAAGTTTAGCCGCCCTAATTAAATTGTCTACAATTAGTTCAATGTAATTATTTTTCGTTTTTAGTTTTAAGCGGCGTGTAAATTTGATTGCCTTATTAGTTATTAAGTTATGTAAATAGTTTGATTTTAGTTAGTTTTGTTTGAGTTTAGTTAGTTTTGTTTGAGTTTAGTTAGTTTTGTTTGAGTTATGTTGAATTAATTTTGAAATTTTGAGTTTAGTCAGTTTGTTTGAATTATTTGAATTAAGTTTGATTATTTTTGAAATTTTAGTTAGTTTTTTGAGTTCTTTGACTTAATTTGATAATTCTGAAATGTTTGAGTTCGGTTTAAAATAGCTTTCCGTAGGTCAGTTCGATTATAACCATTGTTGTGCTCCGAAAGGCGAGTGTCATTTGTTTAGTGTTGTCACGTTTGGTAGTTTTATCTCTTAATTTTACTACATCCCATCGTTGATGAGGAACTTTCGGCCCCTTAGTAATTTGTCGGTTGCTAAGGAAGCTTTAACTCCGCGAGTATCGTTAGGTTGTCCCGCTAACCCTGGAAGCTTTCCCAGAGGCGTAGGGTTCGATACAGTACTAGGTCGGTCATAGTGCATGACTCCCAGTAAGTAGAGTTGGTTCCGATCGTCTAGGATCCCGTACTGCCACGGAGACGATCCGCCGCCAATTCGGCTTGTACGCGACAACGTACATGTTGCTCAGGCATTCTTCTTCGTCCCTTTGTTGTCCTCCGTGCACTACCATTTGTGACCCAACTAATTAGCCTGGTAATCGATTTGGCCCATGATCCATTTGATTTTGAGAAGTTATCTTGAATTAATTCCATTAGTTAGAAAGAGTCAGTTCGACGCATTTTTTTTGTTTATTTTTTTTTATCAGACTTGTTAGCGGGTGTTACGCTTACAAAGTTTTAGTACAACAGAATTTAATTTTCCCAAGTTAGTCAATGTAAAATCAAGTAGTACGCCTATGGTAATCTACTTGCAGGTGGTTCCTGAAATTGCTAGGTAAGCAACTTGGAGTGGCTTACATCAGGATGACATCAGGATGTAAGTAAGTTACCCACACTTTGCGCGAAAAAAGTATATAGAGCGGGGGGAAATTAGGTATGCGAGAAAGAGATGTAATTATGCAGCTCTTAGATTATTGCAAGAGAAGAATGAGGATTAATCACTCAACCACAAACGGCGACGGTTGTGGAAAATAGTCCGGTTCAATCGTTGGAATTTGAAATGATTGCCAGATTATTCGGGGGTGGTTTAATCTTTAATTCCGATTTGAATAATGCTTATACGTTCGGTTGTGTAATAATTCAGATTTTGATTCAACTAATATTCCGGTTGTGTTAGTTATTGATGTGTCTCCGAATTTACGTCACACTACGAGGACCCTGCTAAGAACCTTCAAACCTCTGCCGTAATTATGTTCAACGGCTTGAAATCAAAGGTTAGATTGTAACATTAAGCCTTTCAGCTAATCAATTGGTATTTCAAATACCCAGGCTGGGACCAATGTACTTAGATTTAAGTTTATTTGTTGATTTATGATTTTAGGAATTTTCCGGTGGCCCACTCGGTATCTGATCACATGTATTGTTTTATTATGTATTTGGTGTTATGTATGTATGTACCTACCTAAAAAGGTTATTGTAACAATTTGGGTAACTGAGGTTACATTATACGATTTATTCACGTGTATTGTGTTGTTTGACTTTTTCCCCGAGAATATTAAGTTGCTACCACGCTCTGAAGTCCGGCTCTCTGATTTGGCTAGCGGGCCAACGCTCAATTCGGGAGGTAAGTAGCGTAACATAGTCAAATACAGAACTTCAAATTGTTAAATTCAAATTATTAGTGCAAATTAAAACTTGAAGATCTGAACTTGTAATTGTCAAATACAGCACTTAGAATTCATAACTTCAAATTATAATTGCAAATTATAACTTGAAGATCTGAACTTGTAATTGTAAAATACAGAACTACGAATTCATAACTTCAAATTATGATTGTAAATAATAATTAGAAGATCTGAACTTGTAATAGTCAAATACAGAACTTCGAATTGTTAAATACAAATTATTAGTGCAAATTATAACTTGAAGTTCTGAACTTGTAATTGTCAAATACAGAACTTAGAATTCATAACTTCAAATTATGATTGCTAATTATAACTTGAAGATCTGAACTTGTAATAGTCAAATACAGAACTTAGAATTGGGAAATTCAAATTATGATTGCAAATTATAACTTGAAGATCTGAACTAGTAATTGTCAAATACAGAACTTAGAATTGATAGCTTATAATTATAATTGCAAATTATAGCTTGAAGAACTGAACTTGTAATAGTGAATTACAGAACTTAGATTTGTTAAATACTAATTATTATTGCAAATTATAACTTGAAGATCTGAACTTGTAATAGTCAAATACAGAACTTAAAATTGATAGCTTATAATTATGATTGCAAATTATAACTTGAAGATCTGAATTTGTAATAGGTAAATATAGAACTTCGAATTGTTAATTTCAAACTAAGATTGTAAATAATAATTTGAAGTTCTGAACTTGTAATAGTCAAATACAGAACTTAAAATTGTTAAATACAAATTATTAGTGCAAATTATAACTTGAAGATCTGAACTTGTAATTGTCAAATACAGAACTTAGAATTCATAACTTCAAATTATGATTACAAATTATAACTTGAAGATCTGAACTTGTAATTGTCAAATACAGAACTTAGAATTCATAACTTCAAATTAAGATTGCTAATTATAACTTGAAGATCTGAACTTGTAATAGTGAATTACAGAACTTCTAATTGTTAATTTCAAACTAAGATTGAAATTAATAATTGTAAGATCTAAACTTGTAATAGTCAAATACAGAACTTAGAATTGTAAAATTCAAATCATGATTGCAAATTATAACTTGAAGATCTGAACTTGTAATAGTCAAATACTGAACTTAAAATTGATAGCTTTTAATTAACTTAAAATTATAACTTGAAGATCTGAATTTGTAATAGGTAAATACAGAACTTCGAATTGTTAAATACAAATTATTAGTGCAAATTATAACTTGAAAATCTGAACTTGTAATTGTCAAATACAGAACTTAAAATTGATAGCTTATAATTATAATTGCAAATTATAAGTTGAAGATCTGAACTTGTAATAAGTAAATACAGAACTTCTAATTGTTAATTTCCAACTAAGATTGTAATTAATAATTTGAAGATCTGAACTTGTAATAGTCAAATTCAGAACTTAGAATTCATAACTTCAAATTATGATTACAAATTATAACTTGAAGATCTGAACTTGTAATTGTCAAATACAGAACTTAGAATTCATAACTTCAAATTAAGATTGCTAATTATAACTTGAAGATCTGAACTTGTAATAGTCAAATACAGAACTTAGAATTGGGAAATTCAAATTATGATTGCAAATTATAACTTGAAGATCTGAACTTGTAATAGTCAAATACAGAACTTAAAATTGATAGCTTATAATTATAATTGCAAATTATAACTTGAAGATCTGAATTTGTAATAGGTAAATACCCAACTTCGAATTTTTAATTTCAAACTAAGATTGTAAATAATAATTTGAAGATCTGAACTTGTAATAGTCAAATACAGAACTTCGAATTGTTAAATACAAATTATTAGTGCAAATTATAACTTGAAGATCTGAACTTGTAATTGTCAAATACAGAACTTAAAATTGATAGCTTATAATTATAATTGCAAATTATAAGTTGAAGATCTGAACTTGTAATAGGTAAATACAGAACTTCGAATTGTTAATTTCAAACTAAGATTGTAATTAATAATTTGAAGATCTGAACTTGCAATAGTCAAATACAGAACTTCGAATTATTAAATACAAATTATTAGTGCAAATTATAACTTGAAGATCTGAACTTGTAATTGTCAAATACAGAACTTAGAATTCATAACTTCAAATTATGATTGCTAACTATAACTAGAAGATCTGAACTTGAAATAGTCAAATACAGAACTTAGAATTGTAAAATTCAAATTATGATTGCAAATTATAACTTGAAGATCTGAACTTGTAAGAGTCAAATACAGAACTTAAAATTGATAGCTTATAATTATAATTGCAAATTATAACTTGAAGATCTGAATTTGTAATAGGTAAATACAGAACTTCGAATTGTTAATTTCAAACTAAGATTGTAAATAATAATTTGAAGATCTGTACTTGTAATAGTCAAATACAGAACTTCGAATTGTTAAATACTAATTATTAGTGCAAATTATAACTTGAAGATCTGAACTTGTAATTGTCAAATACAGAACTTAAAATTGATAGCTTATAATTATAATTGCAAATTATAAGTTGAAGATCTGAACTTGTAATAGGTAAATACAAAACTTCGAATTGTTAATTTCAAACTAAGATTGTAAAAAATAATTTGAAGATCTGAACTTGTAATAGTCAAATAAGGAACTTCGAATTGTTAAATACAAATTATTAGTGCAAATTATAACTTGGAGATCTGAACTTGTAATTGTCAAATACAGAACTTAAAATTGATAGCTTATAATTATAATTGCAAATTATAAGTTGAAAATCTGAACTTGTAATAGGTAAATACAGAACTTCGAATTGTTAATTTCAAACTAAGATTGTAATTAATAATTTGAAGATCTGAACTTGTAATAGTCAAATACTGAACTTCGAATTGTTAAATACAAATTATAAGTGCAAATTATAACTTGAAGATCTGAACTTGTAATTGTCAAATACAGAACTTAGAATTGATAGCTTATAATTATAATTGCAAATTATAACTTGAAGAACTGAACTTGTAATAGTCAATTACTGAACTTAGATTTGTTAAATACTAATTATTATTTCAAATTATAACTTAAAGATCTGAACTTGTAATTGTCAAATACAGAACTTAAAATTGATAGCTTATAAGTATATTTGCAAATTATAACTAGAAGATATGAACTTGTAATAGGTAAATACAGAACTTCGAATTGTTAATTTCAAACTAAGATTGCAAATTATAACTTGAAGATCTGAACTTGTAATTGTCAAATACAGAACTTAGAATTCATAACTTCAAATTATGATTGCTAATTATAACTTGAAGATCTGAATTTGTAATAGGTAAATATAGAACTTCGAATTGTTAATTTCAAACTAAGATTGTAAATAATAATTTGAAGTTCTGAACTTGTAATAGTCAAATACAGAACTTAAAATTGTTAAATACAAATTATTAGTGCAAATTATAACTTGAAGATCTGAACTTGTAATTGTCAAATACAGAACTTAGAATTCATAACTTCAAATTAAGATTGCTAATTATAACTTGAAGATCTGAACTTGTAATAGTGAATTACAGAACTTCTAATTGTTAATTTCAAACTAAGATTGAAATTAATAATTGTAAGATCTAAACTTGTAATAGTCAAATACAGAACTTAGAATTGTAAAATTCAAATCATGATTGCAAATTATAACTTGAAGATCTGAACTTGTAATAGTCAAATACTGAACTTAAAATAGATAGCTTTTAATTAACTTAAAATTATAACTTGAAGATCTGAATTTGTAATAGGTAAATACAGAACTTCGAATTGTTAAATACAAATTATTAGTGCAAATTATAACTTGAAAATCTGAACTTGTAATTGTCAAATACAGAACTTAAAATTGATAGCTTATAATTATAATTGCAAATTATAAGTTGAAGATCTGAACTTGTAATAAGTAAATACAGAACTTCTAATTGTTAATTTCCAACTAAGATTGTAATTAATAATTTGAAGATCTGAACTTGTAATAGTCAAATTCAGAACTTAGAATTCATAACTTCAAATTATGATTACAAATTATAACTTGAAGATCTGAACTTGTAATTGTCAAATACAGAACTTAGAATTCATAACTTCAAATTAAGATTGCTAATTAAAACTTGAAGATCTGAACTTGTAATAGTCAAATACAGAACTTAGAATTGGGAAATTCAAATTATGATTGCAAATTATAACTTGAAGATCTGAACTTGTAATAGTCAAATACAGAACTTAAAATTGATAGCTTATAATTATAATTGCAAATTATAACTTGAAGATCTGAATTTGTAATAGGTAAATACCCAACTTCGAATTTTTAATTTCAAACTAAGATTGTAAATAATAATTTGAAGATCTGAACTTGTAATAGTCAAATACAGAACTTCGAATTGTTAAATACAAATTATTAGTGCAAATTATAACTTGAAGATCTGAACTTGTAATTGTCAAATACAGAACTTAAAATTGATAGCTTATAATTATAATTGCAAATTATAAGTTGAAGATCTGAACTTGTAATAGGTAAATACAGAACTTCGAATTGTTAATTTCAAACTAAGATTGTAATTAATAATTTGAAGATCTGAACTTGCAATAGTCAAATACAGAACTTCGAATTGTTAAATACAAATTATTAGTGCAAATTATAACTTGAAGATCTGAACTTGTAATTGTCAAATACAGAACTTAGAATTCATAACTTCAAATTATGATTGCTAACTATAACTTGAAGATCTGAACTTGAAATAGTCAAATACAGAACTTAGAATTGTAAAATTCAAATTATGATTGCAAATTATAACTTGAAGATCTGAACTTGTAATAGTCAAATACAGAACTTAAAATTGATAGCTTATAATTATAATTGCAAATTATAACTTGAAGATCTGAATTTGTAATAGGTAAATACAGAACTTCGAATTGTTAATTTCAAACTAAGATTGTAAATAATAATTTGAAGATCTGTACTTGTAATAGTCAAATACAGAACTTCGAATTGTTAAATACTAATTATTAGTGCAAATTATAACTTGAAGATCTGAACTTGTAATTGTCAAATACAGAACTTAAAATTGATAGCTTATAATTATAATTGCAAATTATAAGTTGAAGATCTGAACTTGTAATAGGTAAATGCAAAACTTCGAATTGTTAATTTCAAACTAAGATTGTAAAAAATAATTTGAAGATCTGAACTTGTAATAGTCAAATAAGGAACTTCGAATTGTTAAATACAAATTATTAGTGCAAATTATAACTTGGAGATCTGAACTTGTAATTGTCAAATACAGAACTTAAAATTGATAGCTTATAATTATAATTGCAAATTATAAGTTGAAAATCTGAACTTGTAATAGGTAAATACAGAACTTCGAATTGTTAATTTCAAACTAAGATTGTAATTAATAATTTGAAGATCTGAACTTGTAATAGTCAAATACTGAACTTCGAATTGTTAAATACAAATTATAAGTGCAAATTATAACTTGAAGATCTGAACTTGTAATTGTCAAATACAGAACTTAGAATTGATAGCTTATAATTATAATTGCAAATTATAACTTGAAGAACTGAACTTGTAATAGTCAATTACTGAACTTAGATTTGTTAAATACTAATTATTATTTCAAATTATAACTTGAAGATCTGAACTTGTAATTGTCAAATACAGAACTTAAAATTGATAGCTTATAAGTATATTTGCAAATTATAACTAGAAGATATGAACTTGTAATAGGTAAATACAGAACTTCGAATTGTTAATTTCAAACTAAGATTGCAAATTATAACTTGAAGATCTGAACTTGTAATTGTCAAATACAGAACTTAGAATTCATAACTTCAAATTATGATTGCTAATTATAACTTGAAGATCTGAACTTGTAATAGTCAAATACAGAACTTAGAATTGGGAAATTCAAATTATGATTGCAAATTATAACTTGCAGATCTGAACTTGTAATTGTCAAATACAGAACTTAGAATTGATAGCTTATTACTATAATTGCAAATTATAACTTGAAGATCTGAACTTGTAATAGTGAATTACAGAACTTCTAATTGTTAATTTCAAACTAAGATTGTAATTAATAATTGTAAGATCTAAACTTGGAATAGTCAAATACAGAACTCCGAATTGTTAAATACAAATTATTAGTGCAAATTATAACTTGAAGATCTGAACTTGTAATTGTCAAATACAGCACTTAGAATTCATAACTTCAAATTATGACTGCTAATTATAACTTGAAGATCTGAACTTGTAATAGTCAAATACAGAACTTAGAATTGTAAAATTCAAATCATGATTGCAAATTATAACTTGAAGATCTGAATTTGTAATAGGTAAAAACAGAACTTCGAATTGTTAATTTCAAACTAAGATTGTAATTAATAATTTGAAGATCTGAACCTGTAATAGTCAAATAAGGAACTTCGAATTGTTAAATACAAATTATTAGTGCAAATTATAACTTGGAGATCTGAACTTGTAATTGTCAAATACAGAACTTAAAATTGATATCTTATAATTATAATTGCAAATTATAAGTTGAAAATCTGAACTTGAAATAGGTAAATACAGAACTTCGAATTGTTAATTTCAAACTAAGATTGTAATTAATAATTTGAAGATCTGAACTTGTAATAGTCAAATACTGAACTTCGAATTGTTAAATACAAATTATAAGTGCAAATTATAACTTGAAGATCTGAACTTGTAATTGTCAAATAGAGAACTTAAAATTGATAGCTTATAATTATAATTGCAAATTATAAGTTGAAGATCTGAACTTGTAATAGGTAAATACAGAACTTCGAATTGTTAATTTCAAACTAAGATTGTAATTAATAATTTGAAGATCTGAACTTGTAATAGTCAAATACAGAACTTCGAATTGTTAAATACAAATTATTAGTGCAAATTATAACTTGAAGATCTGAACTTGTAATTTTCAAATACAGAACTTAGAATTGTAAAATGCAAATTATGATTGCTAATTATAACTTGAAGATCTGAACTTGTAATAGTCAAATACAGAACTTAAAATTGATAGCTTATAATTATAATTGCAAATTATAAGTTGAAGATCTGAACTTGTAATAGTCAAATACAGAACTTCGAATTGTTAATTTCAAACTAATATTGTAATTAATAATTTGAAGATCTGAACTTGTAATAGTCAAATACAGAACTTCAAATTGTTAAATTCAAATTATTAGTGCAAATTATAACTTGAAGATCTGAACTTGTAATTGTCAAATACAGAACTTAGAATTGATAGCTTATAATTATAATTGCAAATTATAACTTGAAGATCTGAACTTGTAATTGTAAAATACAGAACTAAGAATTCATAACTTCAAATTATGATTGTAAATAATAATTAGAAGATCTGAACTTGTAATAGTCAAATACAGAACTACGAATTGTTAAATACAAATTATTAATGCAAATTATAACTTGAAGATCTGAACTTGTAATTGTCAAATACAGAACTTAGAATTCATAACTTCAAATTATGATTGCTAATTATAACTTGAAGATCTGAACTTGTAATAGTCAAATTCAGAACTTAGAATTTGTAAATTCAAATTATGGTTGCAAATTATAACTTGAAGATCTGCACTTGTAATAGTCAAATACAGAACTTAAAATTGATAGCTTATAATTATAATTGCAAATTATAACTTGAAGATCTGAATTTGTAATAGGTAAATACAGAACTTCGAATTGTTAATTTCAAACTAAGTTTTTAAATAATAATTTGAAGATCTGAACTTGTAATAGTCAAATACAGAACTTCGAATTGTTAAATACAAATTATTAGTGCAAATTATAACTTGAAGATCTGAACTTGTAATTGTCAAATACAGAACTTAAAATTGATAGCTTATAATTATAATTGCAAATTATAAGTTGAAGATCTGAACTTGTAATAGGTAAATACAGAACTTCGAATTGTTAATTTCAAACTAAGATTGTAATTAATAATTTGAAGATCTGAACTTGCATTAGTCGAATACAGAACTTCGAATTGTTAAATACAAATTATAATTGCAAATTATAACTAGAAGATCTGAACTTGTAATAGGTAAATACAGAACTTCAAATTGTTAATTTCAAACTAAGATTGTAAATAATAATTTGAAGATATGAACTTGTAATAGTCAAATACAGAACTTCAAATTGTTAAATTCAAATTATTAGTGCAAATTATAAGTTGAAGATCTGAACTTGTAATTGTCAAATACAGAACTTAGAATTGATAGCTTATAATTATAATTGCAAATTATAACTTGAAGAACTGAACTTGTAATAGTCAATTACAGAACTTAGATTTGTTAAATACTAATTATTATTTCAAATTATAACTTGAAGATCTGAACTTGTAATTGTCAAATACAGAACTTAAAATTGATAGCTTATAAGTATAATTGCAAATTATAACTAGAAGATATGAACTTGTGATAGGTAAATACAGAACTTCGCATTGTTAATTTCAAACTAAGATTGCAAATTATAACTTGAAGATCTGAACTTGTAATTGTCAAATACAGAACTTAGAATTCATAACTTCAAATTATGATTGTAAATAATAATTAGTAGATCTGAACTTGTAATAGTCAAATACAGAACTTCGAATTGTTAAATACAAATTATTAGTGCAAATTATAACTTGAAGATCTGAACTTGTAATTGTCAAATACAGAACTTAAAATTCATAACTTCAAATTATGATTGTAAATAATAAGTAGAAGATCTGAACTTGTAATAGTCAAATACAGAACTTCGAATTGTTAAATACAAATTATTAGTGCAAATTATAACTTGAAGATCTGAACTTGTAATTGTCAAATACAGAACTTAGAATTGATAGCTTATAATTATAATTGCAAATTATAACTTGAAGATCTGAACTTGTAATAGTGAATTACAGAACTTCTAATTGTTAATTTCAAACTATGATTGTAATTAATAATTGTAAGATCTAAACTTGTAATAGTCAAATACAGAACTCCGAATTGTTAAATACAAATTATTAGTGCAAATTATAACTTGAAGATCTGAACTTGTAATTGTCAAATACAGCACTTAGAATTCATAACTTCAAATTATGATTGCTAATTATAACTTGAAGATCTGAACTTGTAATAGTCAAATACAGAACTTAGAATTGTAAAATTCAAATCATGATTGCAAATTATAACTTGAAGATCTGAACTTGTAATAGTCAAATACTGAACTTAAAATTGATAGCTTATAATTATAATTGCAAATTATAACTTGAAGATCTGAATTTGTAATAGGTAAATACAGAACTTCGAATTGTTAATTTCAAACTAAGATTGTAATTAATAATTTGAAGATCTGCACTTGCAATAGTCGAATACAGAACTTCGAATTGTTAAATACAAATTATAATTGCAAATTATAACTAGAAGATCTGAACTTGTAATAGGTAAATACAGAACTTCAAATTGTTAATTTCAAACTAAGATTGTAAATAATAATTTGAAGATATGAACTTGTAATAGTCAAATACAGAACTTCAAATTGTTAAATTCAAATTATTAGTGCAAATTATAACTTGAAGATCTGAACTTGTAATTGTCAAATACAGAACTTAGAATTGATAGCTTATAATTATAATTGCAAATTATAACTTGAAGAACTGAACTTGTAATAGTCAATTACAGAACTTTAGATTTGTTAAATACTAATTATTATTTCAAATTATAACTTGAAGATCTGAACTTGTAATTGTCAAATACAGAACTTAAAATTGATAGCTTATAAGTATAATTGCAAATTATAACTTGAAGATCTGAATTTGTAATAGGTAAATACAGAACTTCGAATTGTTAATTTCAAACTAAGATTGTAAATAATAATTTGAAGATCTGAACTTGTAATAGTCAAATACAGAACTTAGAATTGTTAAATACAAATTATTAGTGCAAATTATAACTTGAAGATCTGAACTTGTAATTGTCAAATACAGAACTTAAAATTGATAGCTTATAATTATAGTTGCAAATTATAAGTTGAAGATCTGAACTTGTAATAGGTAAATACAGAACTTCGAATTGTTAATTTCAAACTAACATTGTAATTAATAATTTGAAGATCTGAACTTGTAATAGTCAAATACAGAACTTCGGATTGTTAAATACAAATTATTAGTGCAAATTATAACTTGAAGATCTGAACTTGTAATTGTCAAATACAGAACTTAAAATTGATAGCTTATAATTATAATTGCAAAATATAATTTGAAGATCTGAACTTGTAATAGGTAAATACTGAACTTCGAATTGTTAATTTCAAACTAAGATTGTAATTAATAATTTGAAGATCTGAACTTGTAATAGTCAAATACAGAACTTCGAATTGTTAAATACAAATTATTAGTGCAAATTATAACTTGAAGATCTGAACTTGTAATTGTCAAATACAGCACTTAGAATTCATAACTTCAAATTATAATTGCAATTTATCACTTGAAGATCTGAACTTGTAATTGTAAAATACAGAACTAAGAATTCATAACTTCAAATTATGATTGTAAATAATAACTAGAAGATCTGAACTTGTAATAGTCAAATACAGAACTACGAATTGTTAAATACAAATTATTAGTGCAAATTATAACTTGAAGATCTGAACTTGTAATTGTCAAATACAGAACTTAGAATTCATAACTTCAAATTATGATTGCTAATTATAACTTGAAGATCTGAACTTGTAATAGTCAAATTCAGAACTTAGAATTTGTAAATTCAAATTATGATTGCAAATTATAACTTGAAGATCTGAACTTGTAATAGTCAAATACAGAACTTAAAATTGATAGCTTATAATTATAATTGCAAATTATAACTTGAAGATCTGAATTTGTAATAGGTAAATACAGAACTTCGAATTGTTAATTTCAAACTAAATTGTAAATAATAATTTGAAGATCTGAACTTGTAATAGTCAAATACAGAACTTCGCATTGTTAAATACAAATTATTAGTGCAAATTATAACTTGAAGATCTGAACTTGTAATTGTCAAATACAGAACTTAAAATTGATAGCTTATAATTATAATTGCAAATTATAAGTTGAAGATCTGAACTTGTAATAGGTAAATACAGAACTTCGAATTGTTAATTTCAAACTAAGATTGTAATTAATAATTTGAAGATCTGAACTTGCAATAGTCGAATACAGAACTTCGAATTGTTAAATACAAATTATAATTGCAAATTATAACTAGAAGATCTGAACTTGTAATAGGTAAATACAGAACTTCAAATTGTTAATTTCAAACTAAGATTGTAAATAATAATTTGAAGATATGAACTTGTAATAGTCAAATACAGAACTTCAAATTGTTAAATTCAAATTATTAGTGCAAATTATAACTTGAAGATCTGAACTTGTAATTGTCAAATACAGAACTTAGAATTGATAGCTTATAATTATAATTGCAAATTATAACTTGAAGAACTGAACTTGTAATAGTCAATTACAGAACTTAGATTTGTTAAATACTAATTATTATTTCAAATTATAACTTGAAGATCTGAACTTGTAATTGTCAAATACAGAACTTAAAATTGATAGCTTATAAGTATAATTGCAAATTATAACTAGAAGATATGAACTTGTGATAGGTAAATACAGAACTTCGCATTGTTAATTTCAAACTAAGATTGCAAATTATAACTTAAAGATCTGAACTTGTAATGGTCAAATACAGAACTTAGAATTCATAACTTCAAATTATGATTGTAAATAATAATTTGTAGATCTGAACTTGTAATAGTCAAATACAGAACTTCGAATTGTTAAATACAAATTATTAGTGCAAATTATAACTTGAAGATCTGAACTTGTAATTGTCAAATACAGAACTTAGAATTCATAACTTCAAATTATGATTGTAAATAATAAGTAGAAGATCTGAACTTGTAATAGTCAAATACAGAACTTCAAATTGTTAAATACAAATTATTAGTACAAATTATAACTTGAAGATCTGAACTAGTAATTGTCAAATACAGAACTTAGAATTGATAGCTTATAATTATAATTGCAAATTATAACTTGAAGATCTGAACTTGTAATAGTGAATTACAGAACTTCTAATTGTTAATTTCAAACTATGATTGTAATTAATAATTGTAAGATCTAAACTTGTAATAGTCAAATACAGAACTCCGAATTGTTAAATACAAATTATTAGTGCAAATTATAACTTGAAGATCTGAACTTGTAATTGTCAAATACAGCACTTAGAATTCATAACTTCAAATTATGATTGCTAATTATAACTTGAAGATCTGAACTTGTAATAGTCAAATACAGAACTTAGAATTGTAAAATTCAAATCATGATTGCAAATTATAACTTGAAGATCTGAACTTGTAATAGTCAAATACTGAACTTAAAATTGATAGCTTATAATTATAATTGCAAATTATAACTTGAAGATCTGAATTTGTAATAGGTAAATACAGAACTTCGAATTGTTAATTTCAAACTAAGATTGTAATTAATAATTTGAAGATCTGCACTTGCAATAGTCGAATACAGAACTTCGAATTGTTAAATACAAATTATAATTGCAAATTATAACTAGAAGATCTGAACTTGTAATAGGTAAATACAGAACTTCAAATTGTTAATTTCAAACTAAGATTGTAAATAATAATTAGAAGATTTGAACTTGTAATAGTCAAATACAGAACTTCAAATTGTTAAATTCAAATTATTAGTGCAAATTATAACTTGAAGATCTGAACTTGTAATTGTCAAATACAGAACTTAGAATTGATAGCTTATAATTATAATTGCAAATTATAACTTGAAGAACTGAACTTGTAATAGTCAATTACAGAACTTAAAATTGATAGCTTATAAGTATAATTGCAAATTATAACTTGAAGATCTGAATTTGTAATAGGTAAATACAGAACTTCGAATTGTTAATTTCAAACTAAGATTGTAAATAATAATTTGAAGATCTGAACTTGTAATAGTCAAATACAGAACTTAGAATTGTTAAATACAAATTATTAGTGCAAATTATAACTTGAAGATCTGAACTTGTAATTGTCAAATACAGAACTTAAAATTGATAGCTTATAAGTATAATTGCAAATTATAACTTGAAGATCTGAATTTGTAATAGGTAAATACAGAACTTCGAATTGTTAATTTCAAACTAAGATTGTAAATAATAATTTGAAGATCTGAACTTGTAATAGTCAAATACAGAACTTAGAATTGTTAAATACAAATTATTAGTGCAAATTATAACTTGAAGATCTGAACTTGTAATTGTCAAATACAGAACTTAAAATTGATAGCTTATAATTATAATTGCAAATTATAAGTTGAAGATCTGAACTTGTAATAGGTAAATACAGAACTTCGAATTGTTAATTTCAAACTAAGATTGTAATTAATAATTTGAAGATCTGAACTTGTAATAGTCAAATACAGAACTTCGAATTGTTAAATACAAATTATTAGTGCAAATTATAACTTGAAGATCTGAACTTGTAATTGTCAAATACAGAACTTAAAATTGATAGCTTATAATTATAATTGCAAATTATAAGTTGAAGATCTGAACTTGTAATAGGTAAATACTGAACTTCGAATTGTTAATTTCAAACTAAGATTGTAATTAATAATTTGAAGATCTGAACTTGTAATAGTCAAATACAGAACTTCGAATTGTTAAATACAAATTATTAGTGCAAATTATAACTTGAAGATCTGAACTTGTAATTGTCAAATACAGCACTTAGAATTCATAACTTCAAATTATAATTGCAAATTATAACTTGAAGATCTGAACTTGTAATTGTAAAATACAGAACTAAGAATTCATAACTTCAAATTATGATTGTAAATAATAATTAGAAGATCTGAACTTGTAATAGTCAAATACAGAACTACGAATTGTTAAATACAAATTATTAGTGCAAATTATAACTTGAAGATCTGAACTTGTAATTGTCAAATACAGAACTTAGAATTCATAACTTCAAATTATGATTGCTAATTATAACTTGAAGATCTGAACTTGTAATAGTCAAATTCAGAACTTAGAATTTGTAAATTCAAATTATGATTGCAAATTATAACTTGAAGATCTGAACTTGTAATAGTCAAATACAGAACTTAAAATTGATAGCTTATAATTATAATTGCAAATTATAACTTGAAGATCTGAATTTGTAATAGGTAAATACAGAACTTCGAATTGTTAATTTCAAACTAAGATTGTAAATAATAATTTGTAGATCTGAACTTGTAATAGTCAAATACAGAACTTCGAATTGTTAAATACAAATTATTAGTGCAAATTATAACTTGAAGATCTGAACTTGTAATTGTCAAATACAGAACTTAAAATTGATAGCTTATAATTATAATTGCAAATTATAAGTTGAAGATCTGAACTTGTAATAGGTAAATACAGAACTTCGAATTGTTAATTTCAAACTAAGATTGTAATTAATAATTTGAAGATCTGAACTTGCAATAGTCGAATACAGAACTTCGAATTGTTAAATACAAATTATAATTGCAAATTATAACTAGAAGATCTGAACTTGTAATAGGTAAATACAGAATTTCAAATTTTAATTTCAAACTAAGATTGTAAATAATAATTAGAAGATATGAACTTGTAATAGTCAAATACAGAACTTCAAATTGTTAAATACAAATTATTAGTGCAAATTATAACTTGAAGATCTGAACTTGTAATTGTCAAATACAGAACTTAGAATTGATAGCTTATAATTATAATTGCAAATTATAACTTGAAGAACTGAACTTGTAATAGTCAATTACAGAACTTAGATTTGTTAAATACTAATTATTATTTCAAATTATAACTTGAAGATCTGAACTTGTAATTGTCAAATGCAGAACTTAAAATTGATAGCTTATAAGTATAATTGCAAATTATAACTAGAAGATATGAACTTGTGATAGGTAAATACAGAACTTCGCATTGTTAATTTCAAACTAAGATTGCAAATTATAACTTGAAGATCTGAACTTGTAATTGTCAAATACAGAACTTAGAATTCATAACTTCAAATTATGATTGTAAATAATAATTAGTAGATCTGAACTTGTAATAGTCAAATACAGAACTTCGAATTGTTAAATACAAATTATTAGTGCAAATTATAACTTGAAGATCTGAACTTGTAATTGTCAAATACAGAACTTAGAATTCATAACTTCAAATTATGATTGTAAATAATAAGTAGAAGATCTGAACTTGTAATAGTCAAATACAGAACTTCGAATTGTTAAATACAAATTATTAGTGCAAATTATAACTTGAAGATCTGAACTTGTAATTGTCAAATACAGAACTTAGAATTGATAGCTTATAATTATAATTGCAAATTATAACTTGAAGATCTGAACTTGTAATAGTGAATTACAGAACTTCTAATTGTTAATTTCAAAGTAAGATTGTAATTAATAATTGTAAGATCTAAACTTGTAATAGTCAAATACAGAACTCCGAATTGTTAAATACAAATTATTAGTGCAAATTATAACTTGAAGATCTGAACTTGTAATTGTCAAATACAGCACTTAGAATTCATAACTTCAAATTATGATTGCTAATTATAACTTGAAGATCTGAACTTGTAATAGTCAAATACAGAACTTAGAATTGTAAAATTCAAATCATGATTGCAAATTATAACTTGAAGATCTGAACTTGTAATAGTCAAATACTGAACTTAAAATTGATAGCTTATAATTATAATTGCAAATTATAACTTGAAGATCTGAATTTGTAATAGGTAAATACAGAACTTCGAATTGTTAATTTCAAACTAAGATTGTAATTAATAATTTGAAGATCTGCACTTGCAATAGTCGAATACAGAACTTCGAATTGTTAAATACAAATTATAATTGCAAATTATAACTAGAAGATCTGAACTTGTAATAGGTAAATACAGAACTTCAAATTGTTAATTTCAAACTAAGATTGTAAATAATAATTTGAAGATATGAACTTGTAATAGTCAAATACAGAACTTCAAATTGTTAAATTCAAATTATTAGTGCAAATTATAACTTGAAGATCTGAATTTGTAATTGTCAAATACAGAACTTAGAATTGATAGCTTATAATTATAATTGCAAATTATAACTTGAAGAACTGAACTTGTAATAGTCAATTACAGAACTTAGATTTGTTAAGTACTAATTATTATTTCAAATTATAACTTGAAGATCTGAACTTGTAATTGTCAAATGCAGAACTTAAAATTGATAGCTTATAAGTATAATTGCAAATTATAACTAGAAGATATGAACTTGTAATAGGTAAATACAGAACTTCGAATTGTTAATTTCAAACTAAGATTGCAAATTATAACTTGAAGATCTGAACTTGTAATTGTCAAATACAGAACTTAGAATTCATAACTTCAAATTATGATTGTAAATAATAATTAGTAGATCTGAACTTGTAATAGTCAAATACAGAACTTCGAATTGTTAAATACAAATTATTAGTGCAAATTATAACTTGAAGATCTGAACTTGTAATTGTCAAATACAGAACTTAGAATTCATAACTTCAAATTATGATTGTAAATAAAAAGTAGAAGATCTGAACTTGTAATAGTCAAATACAGAACTTCGAATTGTTACATACAAATTATTAGTGCAAATTATAACTTGAAGATCTGAACTTGTAATTGTCAAATACAGAACTTAGAATTGATAGCTTATAATTATAATTGCAAATTATAACTTGAAGATCTGAACTTGTAATAGTGAATTACAGAACTTCTAATTGTTAATTTCAAACTAAGATTGTAATTAATAATTGCAAGATCTAAACTTGTAATAGTCAAATACAGAACTCCCAATTGTTAAATACAAATTATTAGTGCAAATTATAACTTGAAGATCTGAACTTGTAATTGTCAAATACAGCACTTAGAATTCATAACTTCAAATTATGATTGCTAATTATAACTTGAAGATCTGAACTTGTAATAGTCAAATACAGAACTTAGAATTGTAAAATTCAAATCATGATTGCAAATTATAACTTGAAGATCTGAACTTGTAATTGTCAAATACAGAACTTAGAATTCATAACTTCAAATTATGATTGTAAATAAAAAGTAGAAGATCTGAACTTGTAATAGTCAAATACAGAACTTCGAATTGTTACATACAAATTATTAGTGCAAATTATAACTTGAAGATCTGAACTTGTAATTGTCAAATACAGAACTTAGAATTGATAGCTTATAATTATAATTGCAAATTATAACTTGAAGATCTGAACTTGTAATAGTGAATTACAGAACTTCTAATTGTTAATTTCAAACTAAGATTGTAATTAATAATTGCAAGATCTAAACTTGTAATAGTCAAATACAGAACTCCCAATTGTTAAATACAAATTATTAGTGCAAATTATAACTTGAAGATCTGAACTTGTAATTGTCAAATACAGCACTTAGAATTCATAACTTCAAATTATGATTGCTAATTATAACTTGAAGATCTGAACTTGTAATAGTCGAAAACAGAACTTCGAATTGTTAAATACAAATTATAATTGCAAATTATAACTAGAAGATCTGAACTTGTAATAGGTAAATACAGAACTTAGATTTGTTAAATACTAATTATTATTTCAAATTATAACTTGAAGATCTGAACTTGTAATTGTCAAATACAGAACTTAAAATTCATAACTTCAAATTATGATTGTAAATAATAATTAGTAGATCTGAACTTGTAATAGTCAAATACAGAACTTCGAATTGTTAAATACAAATTATTAGTGCAAATTATAACTTGAAGATCTGAACTAGTAATTGTCAAATACAGAACTTAGAATTCATAACTGCAAATTATGATTGTAAATAATAAGTACAAGATCTGAACTTGTAATAGTCAAATACAGAACTTCGAATTGTTAAATACAAATTATTAGTGCAAATTATAACTTGAAGATCTGAACTTGTAATTGTCAAATACAGAACTTAGAATTGTAAAATTCAAATCATGATTGCAAATTATAACTTGAAGATCTGAACTTGTAATAGTCAAATACTGAACTTAAAATTGATAGCTTATAATTATAATTGCAAATTATAACTTGCAGATCTGAATTTGTAATAGGTAAATACAGAACTTCGAATTGTTAAATACAAATTATTAGTGCAAATTATAACTTGAAAATCTGAACTTGTAATTATCAAATACAGAACTTAAAATTGATAGCTTATAATTATAATTGCAAATTATAAGTTGAAGATCTGAACTTGTAATAAGTAAATACAGAACTTCTAATTGTTAATTTCCAACTAAGATTGTAATTAATAATTTGAAGATCTGAACTTGTAATAATCAAATTCAGAACTTAGAATTCATAACTTCAAATTATGATTACAAATTATAACTTGAAGATCTGAACTTGTAATTGTAAAATACAGAACTAAGAATTCATAACTTCAAATTATGATTGTAAATAATAATTAGAAGATCTGAACTTGTAATAGTCAAATACAGAACTACGAATTGTTAAATACAAATTATTAGTGCAAATTATAACTTGAAGATCTGAACTTGTAATTGTCAAATACAGAACTTAGAATTCATAACTTCAAATTATGATTGCTAATTATAACTAGAAGATCTGAACTTGTAATAGTCAAATACAGAACTTAGAATTGGGAAATTCAAATTATGATTGCAAATTATAACTTGAAGATCTGAACTTGTAATAATCAAATACAGAACTTAAAATTGATAGCTTATAATTATAATTGCAAATTATAAGTTGAAGATCTGAACTTGTAATAGGTAAATACAGAACTTCGAATTGTTAATTATAACTAAGATTGTAATTAATAATTAGAAGATCTGAACTTGCAATGGTCAAATACAGAACTTCGAATTGTTAAATACAAATTATTAGTGCAAATTATAACTTGAAGATCTGAACTGGTAATTGTCAAATACAGAACTTAGAATTCATAACTTCAAATTATGATTGCTAACTATAACTTGAAGATCTGAACTTGAAATAGTCAAATACAGAACTTAGAATTGTAAAATTCAAATTATGATTGCAAATTATAACTTGAAGATCTGAACTTGTAATAGTCAAATACAGAACTTAAAATTGATAGCTTATAATTATAATTGCAAATTATAACTTGAAGATCTGAATTTGTAATAGGTAAATACAGAACTTCGAATTGTTAATTTCAAACTAAGATTGTAAATAGTAATTTGAAGATCTGTACTTGTAATAGTCAAATACAGAACTTCGAATTGTTAAATACAAATTATTAGTGCAAATTATAACTTGAAGATCTGAACTTGTAATTTTCAAATACAGAACTTAAAATTGATAGCTTATAATTATAATTGCAAATTATAAGTTGCAGATCTGAACTTGTAATAGGTAAATACAAAACTTCGAATTGTTAATTTCAAACTAAGATTGTAAAAAATAATTTGAAGATCTGAACTTGTAATAGTCAAATAAGGAACTTCGAATTGTTAAATACAAATTATTAGTGCAAATTATAACTTGGAGATCTGAACTTGTAATTGTCAAATACAGAACTTAAAATTGATAACTTATAATTATAATTGCAAATTATAAGTTGAAAATCTGAACTTGTAATAGGTAAATACAGAACTTCGAATTGTTAATTTCAAACTAAGATTGTAATTAATAATTTGAAGATCTGAACTTGTAATAGTCAAATACTGAACTTCGAATTGTTAAATACAAATTATAAGTGCAAATTATAACTTGAAGATCTGAACTTGTATTTGTCAAATAGAGAACTTAAAATTGATAGCTTATAATTATAATTGCAAATTATAAGTTGAAGAGCTGAACTTGTAATAGGTAAATACAAAACTTCGAATTGTTAATTTCAAACTAAGATTGTAATTAATAATTTGAAGATCTGAACTTGTAATAGTCAAATACAGAACTTAGAATTGTAAAATTCAAATTATGATTGCAAATTATAACTTGAAGATCTGAACTTGTAATAGTCAAATACAGAACTTAAAATTGATAGCTAATAATTATAATTGCAAATTATAACTTGAAGATCTAAATTTGTAATAGGTAAATACAGAACTTCGAATTGTTAATTTCAAACTAAGATTGTAAAAAATAATTTGAAGATCTGAACTTGTAATAGTCAAATAAGGAACTTCGAATTGTTAAATACAAATTATTAGTGCAAATTATAACTTGGAGATCTGAACTTGTAATTGTCAAATACAGAACTTAAAATTGATAGCTTATAATTATAATTGCAAATTATAAGTTGACAATCTGAACTTGTAATAGGTAAATACAGAACTTCGAATTGTTAATTTCAAACTAAGATTGTAATTAATAATTTGAAGATCTGAACTTGTAATAGTCAAATACTGAACTTCGAATTGTTAAATACAAATTATAAGTGCAAATTATAACTTGAAGATCTGAACTTGTAATTGTCAAATAGAGAACTTAAAATTGATAGCTTATAATTATAATTTCAAATTATAAGTTGAAGATCTGAACCTGTAATAGGTAAATACAGAACTTCGAATTGTTAATTTCAAACTAAGATTGTAATTAATAATTTGAAGATCTGAACTTGTAATAGTCAAATACAGAACTTCGAATTGTTAAATACAAATTATTAGTGCAAATTATAAGTTGAAGATCTGAACTTGTAATAGTCAAATACAGAACTTCGAATTGTTAATTTCAAACTAAGATTGTAAATAATAATTTGAAGATATGAACTTGTAATAGTCAAATACAGATCTTCGAATTGTTAAATACAAATTATTAGTGCAAATTATAACTTGAAAATTTGAACTTGTAATTGTCAAATACAGAACTTAAAATTGATAGCTTATAATTATAATTGCAAATTATAAGTTGAAGATCTGAACTTGTAATAGGTAAATACAGAACTTCTAATTGTTAATTTCCAACTAATATTGTAATTAATAATTTGAAGATCTGAACTAGTAATAGTCAAATTCAGAACTTAGAATTCATAACTTCAAATTATGATTGCAAATTATAACTTGAAGATCTGAACTTGTAATTGTAAAATACAGAACTAAGAATTCATAACTTCAAATTATGATTGTAAATAATAATTAGAAGATCTGAACTTGTAATAGTCAAATACTGAACTACGAATTGTGAAATACAAATTATTAGTGCAAATTATAATTTGAAGATCTGAACTGGAAATTGTCAAATACAGAACTTAGAATTCATAACTTCAAATTATGATTGCTAATTATAACTTGAAGATCTGAACTTGTAATAGTGAAACACAGAACTTAGAATTGGGAAATTCAAATTATGATTGCAAATTATAACTTGAAGATCTGAACTTGTAATAGTCAAATACAGAACTTAAAATTGATAGCTTATAATTATAATTGCAAATTATAACTTGAAGATCTGAATTTGTAATTGTCAAATACAGAACTTAGAATTGATAGCTTATAATTATAATTGCAAATTATAAGTTGAAGATCTGAACTAGTAATTGTCAAATACAGAACTTAGAATTCATAACTGCAAATTATGATTGTAAATAATAAGTACAAGATCTGAACTTGTAATAGTCAAATACAGAACTTCGAATTGTTAAATACAAATTATTAGTGCAAATTATAACTTGAAGATCTGAACTTGTAATTGTCAAATACAGAACTTAGAATTGTAAAATTCAAATCATGATTGCAAATTATAACTTGAAGATCTGAACTTGTAATAGTCAAATACTGAACTTAAAATTGATAGCTTATAATTATAATTGCAAATTATAACTTGCAGATCTGAATTAGTAATAGGTAAATACAGAACTTCGAATTGTTAAATACAAATTATTAGTGCAAATTATAACTTGAAAATCTGAACTTGTAATTATCAAATACAGAACTTAAAATTGATAGCTTATAATTATAATTGCAAATTATAAGTTGAAGATCTGAACTTGTAATAAGTAAATACAGAACTTCTAATTGTTAATTTCCAACTAAGATTGTAATTAATAATTTGAAGATCTGAACTTGTAATAATCAAATTCAGAACTTAGAATTCATAACTTCAAATTATGATTACAAATTATTACTTGAAGATCTGAACTTGTAATTGTAAAATACAGAACTAAGAATTCATAACTTCAAATTATGATTGTAAATAATAATTAGAAGATCTGAACTTGTAATAGTCAAATACAGAACTACGAATTGTTAAATACAAATTATTAGTGCAAATTATAACTTGAAGATCTGAACTTGTAATTGTCAAATACAGAACTTAGAATTCATAACTTCAAATTATGATTGCTAATTATAACTAGAAGATCTGAACTTGTAATAGTCAAATACAGAACTTAGAATTGGGAAATTCAAATTATGATTGCAAATTATAACTTGAAGATCTGAACTTGTAATAATCAAATACAGAACTTAAAATTGATAGCTTATAATTATAATTGCAAATTATAACTTGAAGATCTGAATTTGTAATAGGTAAATACCGAACTTCGAATTTTTAATTTCAAACTAAGATTGTAAATAATAATTTGAAGATCTGAACTTGTAATAGTCAAATACAGAACTTCGAATTGTTAAATACAAATTATTAGTGCAAATTATAACTTGAAGTTCTGAACTTGTAATTGTCAAATACAGAACTTAGAATTCATAACTTCAAATTATGATTGTAAATAAAAAGTAGAAGATCTGAACTTGTAATAGTCAAATACAGAACTTCGAATTGTTACATACAAATTATTAGTGCAAATTATAACTTGAAGATCTGAACTTGTAATTGTCAAATACAGAACTTAGAATTGATAGCTTATAATTATAATTGCAAATTATAACTTGAAGATCTGAACTTGTAATAGTGAATTACAGAACTTCTAATTGTTAATTTCAAACTAAGATTGTAATTAATAATTGCAAGATCTAAACTTGTAATAGTCAAATACAGAACTACCAATTGTTAAATACAAATTATTAGTGCAAATTATAACTTGAAGATCTGAACTTGTAATTGTCAAATACAGCACTTAGAATTCATAACTTCAAATTATGATTGCTAATTATAACTTGAAGATCTGAACTTGTAATAGTCAAATACAGAACTTAGAATTGTAAAATTCAAATCATGATTGCAAATTATAACTTGAAGATCTGAACTTGTAATTGTCAAATACAGAACTTAGAATTCATAACTTAAAATTATGATTGTAAATAAAAAGTAGAAGATCTGAACTTGTAATAGTCAAATACAGAACTTCGAATTGTTACATACAAATTATTAGTGCAAATTATAACTTGAAGATCTGAACTTGTAATTGTCAAATACAGAACTTAGAATTGATAGCTTATAATTATAATTGCAAATTATAACTTGAAGATCTGAACTTGTAATAGTGAATTACAGAACTTCTAATTGTTAATTTCAAACTAAGATTGTAATTAATAATTGCAAGATCTAAACTTGTAATAGTCAAATACAGAACTCCCAATTGTTAAATACAAATTATTAGTGCAAATTATAACTTGAAGATCTGAACTTGTAATTGTCAAATACAGCACTTAGAATTCATAACTTCAAATTATGATTGCTAATTATAACTTGAAGATCTGAACTTGTAATAGTCGAAAACAGAACTTCGAATTGTTAAATACAAATTATAATTGCAAATTATAACTAGAAGATCTGAACTTGTAATAGGTAAATACAGAACTTAGATTTGTTAAATACTAATTATTATTTCAAATTATAACTTGAAGATCTGAACTTGTAATTGTCAAATACAGAACTTAAAATTCATAACTACAAATTATGATTGTAAATAATAATTAGTAGATCTGAACTTGTAATAGTCAAATACAGAACTTCGAATTGTTAAATACAAATTATTAGTGCAAATTATAACTTGAAGATCTGAACTAGTAATTGTCAAATACAGAACTTAGAATTCATAACTGCAAATTATGATTGTAAATAATAAGTACAAGATCTGAACTTGTAATAGTCAAATACAGAACTTCGAATTGTTAAATACAAATTATTAGTGCAAATTATAACTTGAAGATCTGAACTTGTTATTGTCAAATACAGAACTTAGAATTGTAAAATTCAAATCATGATTGCAAATTATAACTTGAAGATCTGAACTTGTAATAGTCAAATACTGAACTTAAAATTGATAGCTTATAATTATAATTGCAAATTATAACTTGCAGATCTGAATTTGTAATAGGTAAATACAGAACTTCGAATTGTTAAATACAAATTATTAGTGCAAATTATAACTTGAAAATCTGAACTTGTAATTATCAAATACAGAACTTAAAATTGATAGCTTATAATTATAATTGCAAATTATAAGTTGAAGATCTGAACTTGTAATAAGTAAATACAGAACTTCTAATTGTTAATTTCCAACTAAGATTGTAATTAATAATTTGAAGATCTGAACTTGTAATAATCAAATTCAGAACTTAGAATTCATAACTTCAAATTATGATTACAAATTATAACTTGAAGATCTGAACTTGTAATTGTAAAATACAGAACTAAGAATTCATAACTTCAAATTATGATTGTAAATAATAATTAGAAGATCTGAACTTGTAATAGTCAAATACAGAACTACGAATTGTTAAATACAAATTATTAGTGCAAATTATAACTTGAAGATCTGAACTTGTAATTGTCAAATACAGAACTTAGAATTCATAACTTCAAATTATGATTGCTAATTATAACTAGAAGATCTGAACTTGTAATAGTCAAATACAGAACTTAGAATTGGGAAATTCAAATTATGATTGCAAATTATAACTTGAAGATCTGAACTTGTAATAATCAAATACAGAACTTAAAATTGATAGCTTATAATTATAATTGCAAATTATAACTTGAAGATCTGAATTTGTAATAGGTAAATACCGAACTTCGAATTTTTAATTTCAAACTAAGATTGTAAATAATAATTTGAAGATCTGAACTTGTAATAGTCAAATACAGAACTTCGAATTGTTAAATACAAATTATTAGTGCAAATTATAACTTGAAGATCTGAACTTGTAATTGTCAAATACAGAACTTAAAATTGATAGCTTATAATTATAATTGCAAATTATAAGTTGAAGATCTGAACTTGTAATAGGTAAATACAGAACTTCGAATTGTTAATTATAACTAAGATTGTAATTAATAATTAGAAGATCTGAACTTGCAATGGTCAAATACAGAACTTCGAATTGTTAAATACAAATTATTAGTGCAAATTATAACTTGAAGATCTGAACTGGTAATTGTCAAATACAGAACTTAGAATTCATAACTTCAAATTATGATTGCTAACTATAACTTGAAGATCTGAACTTGAAATAGTCAAATACAGAACTTAGAATTGTAAAATTCAAATTATGATTGCAAATTATAACTTGAAGATCTGAACTTGTAATAGTCAAATACAGAACTTAAAATTGATAGCTTATAATTATAATTGCAAATTATAACTTGAAGATCTGAATTTGTAATAGGTAAATACAGAACTTCGAATTGTTAATTTCAAACTAAGATTGTAAATAGTAATTTGAAGATCTGTACTTGTAATAGTCAAATACAGAACTTCGAATTGTTAAATACTAATTATTAGTGCAAATTATAACTTGAAGATCTGAACTTGTAATTTTCAAATACAGAACTTAAAATTGATAGCTTATAATTATAATTGCAAATTATAAGTTGCAGATCTGAACTTGTAATAGGTAAATACAAAACTTCGAATTGTTAATTTCAAACTAAGATTGTAAAAAATAATTTGAAGATCTGAACTTGTAATAGTCAAATAAGGAACTTCGAATTGTTAAATACAAATTATTAGTGCAAATTATAACTTGGAGATCTGAACTTGTAATTGTCAAATACAGAACTTAAAATTGATAACTTATAATTATAATTGCAAATTATAAGTTGAAAATCTGAACTTGTAATAGGTAAATACAGAACTTCGAATTGTTAATTTCAAACTAAGATTGTAATTAATAATTTGAAGATCTGAACTTGTAATAGTCAAATACTGAACTTCGAATTGTTAAATACAAATTATAAGTGCAAATTATAACTTGAAGATCTGAACTTGTAATTGTCAAATAGAGAACTTAAAATTGATAGCTTATAATTATAATTGCAAATTATAAGTTGAAGAGCTGAACTTGTAATAGGTAAATACAAAACTTCGAATTGTTAATTTCAAACTAAGATTGTAATTAATAATTTGAAGATCTGAACTTGTAATAGTCAAATACAGAACTTAGAATTGTAAAATTCAAATTATGATTGCAAATTATAACTTGAAGATCTGAACTTGTAATAGTCAAATACAGAACTTAAAATTGATAGCTAATAATTATAATTGCAAATTATAACTTGAAGATCTAAATTTGTAATAGGTAAATACAGAACTTCGAATTGTTAATTTCAAACTAAGATTGTAAAAAATAATTTGAAGATCTGAACTTGTAATAGTCAAATAAGGAACTTCGAATTGTTAAATACAAATTATTAGTGCAAATTATAACTTGGAGATCTGAACTTGTAATTGTCAAATACAGAACTTAAAATTGATAGCTTATAATTATAATTGCAAATTATAAGTTGACAATCTGAACTTGTAATAGGTAAATACAGAACTTCGAATTGTTAATTTCAAACTAAGATTGTAATTAATAATTTGAAGATCTGAACTTGTAATAGTCAAATACTGAACTTCGAATTGTTAAATACAAATTATAAGTGCAAATTATAACTTGAAGATCTGAACTTGTAATTGTCAAATAGAGAACTTAAAATTGATAGCTTATAATTATAATTTCAAATTATAAGTTGAAGATCTGAACCTGTAATAGGTAAATACAGAACTTCGAATTGTTAATTTCAAACTAAGATTGTAATTAATAATTTGAAGATCTGAACTTGTAATAGTCAAATACAGAACTTCGAATTGTTAAATACAAATTATTAGTGCAAATTATAAGTTGAAGATCTGAACTTGTAATAGTCAAATACAGAACTTCGAATTGTTAATTTCAAACTAAGATTGTAAATAATAATTTGAAGATATGAACTTGTAATAGTCAAATACAGATCTTCGAATTGTTAAATACAAATTATTAGTGCAAATTATAACTTGAAAATTTGAACTTGTAATTGTCAAATACAGAACTTAAAATTGATAGCTTATAATTATAATTGCAAATTATAAGTTGAAGATCTGAACTTGTAATAGGTAAATACAGAACTTCTAATTGTTAATTTCCAACTAATATTGTAATTAATAATTTGAAGATCTGAACTAGTAATAGTCAAATACAGAACTAAGAATTCATAACTTCAAATTATGATTGTAAATAATAATTAGAAGATCTGAACTTGTAATAGTCAAATACTGAACTACGAATTGTTAAATACAAATTATTAGTGCAAATTATAATTTGAAGATCTGAACTGGAAATTGTCAAATACAGATCTTAGAATTCATAACTTCAAATTATGATTGCTAATTATAACTTGAAGATCTGAACTTGTAATAGTCAAACACAGAACTTAGAATTGGGAAATTCAAATTATGATTGCAAATTATAACTTGAAGATCTGAACTTGTAATAGTCAAATACAGAACTTAAAATTGATAGCTTATAATTATAATTGCAAATTATAACTTGAAGATCTGAATTTGTAATTGTCAAATACAGAACTTAGAATTGATAGCTTATAATTATAATTGCAAATTATAAGTTGAAGATCTGAACTAGTAATTGTCAAATACAGAACTTAGAATTCATAACTGCAAATTATGATTGTAAATAATAAGTACAAGATCTGAACTTGTAATAGTCAAATACAGAACTTCGAATTGTTAAATACAAATTATTAGTGCAAATTATAACTTGAAGATCTGAACTTGTAATTGTCAAATACAGAACTTAGAATTGTAAAATTCAAATCATGATTGCAAATTATAACTTGAAGATCTGAACTTGTAATAGTCAAATACTGAACTTAAAATTGATAGCTTATAATTATAATTGCAAATTATAACTTGCAGATCTGAATTAGTAATAGGTAAATACAGAACTTCGAATTGTTAAATACAAATTATTAGTGCAAATTATAACTTGAAAATCTGAACTTGTAATTATCAAATACAGAACTTAAAATTGATAGCTTATAATTATAATTGCAAATTATAAGTTGAAGATCTGAACTTGTAATAAGTAAATACAGAACTTCTAATTGTTAATTTCCAACTAAGATTGTAATTAATAATTTGAAGATCTGAACTTGTAATAATCAAATTCAGAACTTAGAATTCATAACTTCAAATTATGATTACAAATTATAACTTGAAGATCTGAACTTGTAATTGTATAATACAGAACTAAGAATTCATAACTTCAAATTATGATTGTAAATAATAATTAGAAGATCTGAACTTGTAATAGTCAAATACAGAACTACGAATTGTTAAATACAAATTATTAGTGCAAATTATAACTTGAAGATCTGAACTTGTAATTGTCAAATATAGAACTTAGAATTCATAACTTCAAATTATGATTGCTAATTATAACTAGAAGATCTGAACTTGTAATAGTCAAATACAGAACTTAGAATTGGGAAATTCAAATTATGATTGCAAATTATAACTTGAAGATCTGAACTTGTAATAATCAAATACAGAACTTAAAATTGATAGCTTATAATTATAATTGCAAATTATAACTTGAAGATCTGAATTTGTAATAGGTAAATACCGAACTTCGAATTTTTAATTTCAAACTAAGATTGAAAATAATAATTTGAAGATCTGAACTTGTAATAGTCAAATACAGAACTTCGAATTGTTAAATACAAATTATTAGTGCAAATTATAACTTGAAGATCTGAACTTGTAATTGTCAAATACAGAACTTAAAATTGATAGCTTATAATTATAATTGCAAATTATAAGTTGAAGATCTGAACTTGTAATAGGTAAATACAGAACTTCGAATTGTTAATTATAACTAAGATTGTAATTAATAATTAGAAGATCTGAACTTGCAATGGTCAAATACAGAACTTCGAATTGTTAAATACCAATTATTAGTGCAAATTATAACTTGAAGATCTGAACTGGTAATTGTCAAATACAGAACTTAGAATTCATAACTTCAAATTATGATTGCTAACTATAACTTGAAGATCTGAACTTGAAATAGTCAAATACAGAACTTAGAATTGTAAAATTCAAATTATGATTGCAAATTATAACTTGAAGATCTGAACTTGTAATAGTCAAATAGAGAACTTAAAATTGATAGCTTATAATTATAATTGCAAATTATAACTTGAAGATCTGAATTTGTAATAGGTAAATACAGAACTTCGAATTGTTAATTTCAAACTAAGATTGTAATTAATAATTTGAAGATCTGCACTTGCAATAGTCGAATACAGAACTTCGAATTGTTAAATACAAATTATAATTGCAAATTATAACTAGAAGATCTGAACTTGTAATAGGTAAATACAGAACTTCAAATTGTTAATTTCAAACTAAGATTGTAAATAATAATTTGAAGATATGAACTTGTAATAGTCAAATACAGAACTTCAAATTGTTAAATTCAAATTATTAGTGCAAATTATAACTTGAAGATCTGAACTTGTAATTGTCAAATACAGAACTTAGAATTGATAGCTTATAATTATAATTGCAAATTATAACTTGAAGAACTGAACTTGTAATAGTCAATTACAGAACTTTAGATTAGTTAAATACTAATTATTATTTCAAATTATAACTTGAAGATCTGAACTTGTAATTGTCAAATACAGAACTTAAAATTGATAGCTTATAAGTATAATTGCAAATTATAACTTGAAGATCTGAATTTGTAATAGGTAAATACAGAACTTCGAATTGTTAATTTCAAACTAAGATTGTAAATAATAATTTGAAGATCTGAACTTGTAATAGTCAAATACAGAACTTAGAATTGTTAAAAACAAATTATTAGTGCAAATTATAACTTGAAGATCTGAACTTGTAATTGTCAAATACAGAACTTAAAATTGATAGCTTATAATTATAATTGCAAATTATAAGTTGAAGATCTGAACTTGTAATAGGTAAATACAGAACTTCGAATTGTTAATTTCAAACTAACATTGTAATTAATAATTTGAAGATCTGAACTTGTAATAGTCAAATACAGAACTTCGAATTGTTAAATACAAATTATTAGTGCAAATTATAACTTGAAGATCTGAACTTGTAATTGTCAAATACAGAACTTAAAATTGATAGCTTATAATTATAATTGCAAAATATAAGTTGAAGATCTGAACTTGTAATAGGTAAATACTGAACTTCGAATTGTTAATTTCAAACTAAGATTGTAATTAATAATTTGAAGATCTGAACTTGTAATAGTCAAATACAGAACTTCGAATTGTTAAATACAAATTATTAGTGCAAATTATAACTTGAAGATCTGAACTTGTAATTGTCAAATACAGCACTTAGAATTCATAACTTCAAATTATAATTGCAATTTATCACTTGAAGATCTGAACTTGTAATTGTAAAATACAGAACTAAGAATTCATAACTTCAAATTATGATTGTAAATAATAACTAGAAGATCTGAACTTGTAATAGTCAAATACAGAACTACGAATTGTTAAATACAAATTATTAGTGCAAATTATAACTTGAAGATCTGAACTTGTAATTGTCAAATACAGAACTTAGAATTCATAACTTCAAATTATGATTGCTAATTATAACTTGAAGATCTGAACTTGTAATAGTCAAATTCAGAACTTAGAATTTGTAAATTCAAATTATGATTGCAAATTATAACTTGAAGATCTGAACTTGTAATAGTCAAATACAGAACTTAAAATTGATAGCTTATAATTATAATTGCAAATTATAACTTGAAGATCTGAATTTGTAATAGGTAAATACAGAACTTCGAATTGTTAATTTCAAACTAAATTGTAAATAATAATTTGAAGATCTGAACTTGTAATAGTCAAATACAGAACTTCGCATTGTTAAATACAAATTATTAGTGCAAATTATAACTTGAAGATCTGAACTTGTAATTGTCAACTACAGAACTTAAAATTGATAGCTTATAATTATAATTGCAAATTATAAGTTGAAGATCTGAACTTGTAATAGGTAAATACAGAACTTCGAATTGTTAATTTCAAACTAAGATTGTAATTAATAATTTGAAGATCTGAACTTGCAATAGTCGAATACAGAACTTCGAATTGTTAAATACAAATTATAATTGCAAATTATAACTAGAAGATCTGAACTTGTAATAGGTAAATACAGAACTTCAAATTGTTAATTTCAAACTAAGATTGTAAATAATAATTTGAAGATATGAACTTGTAATAGTCAAATACAGAACTTCAAATTGTTAAATTCAAATTATTAGTGCAAATTATAACTTGAAGATCTGAACTTGTAATTGTCAAATACAGAACTTAGAATTGATAGCTTATAATTATAATTGCAAATTATAACTTGAAGAACTGAACTTGTAATAGTCAATTACAGAACTTAGATTTGTTAAATACTAATTATTATTTCAAATTATAACTTGAAGATCTGAACTTGTAATTGTCAAATACAGAACTTAAAATTGATAGCTTATAAGTATAATTGCAAATTATAACTAGAAGATATGAACTTGTGATAGGTAAATACAGAACTTCGCATTGTTAATTTCAAACTAAGATTGCAAATTATAACTTAAAGATCTGAACTTGTAATGGTCAAATACAGAACTTAGAATTCATAACTTCAAATTATGATTGTAAATAATAATTTGTAGATCTGAACTTGTAATAGTCAAATACAGAACTTCGAATTGTCAAATACAAATTATTAGTGCAAATTATAACTTGAAGATCTGAACTTGTAATTGTCAAATACAGAACTTAGAATTCATAACTTCAAATTATGATTGTAAATAATAAGTAGAAGATCTGAACTTGTAATAGTCAAATACAGAACTTCAAATTGTTAAATACAAATTATTAGTGCAAATTATAACTTGAAGATCTGAACTAGTAATTGTCAAATACAGAACTTAGAATTGATAGCTTATAATTATAATTGCAAATTATAACTTGAAGATCTGAACTTGTAATAGTGAATTACAGAACTTCTAATTGTTAATTTCAAACTATGATTGTAATTAATAATTGTAAGATCTAAACTTGTAATAGTCAAATACAGAACTCCGAATTGTTAAATACAAATTATTAGTGCAAATTATAACTTGAAGATCTGAACTTGTAATTGTCAAATACAGCACTTAGAATTCATAACTTCAAATTATGATTGCTAATTATAACTTGAAGATCTGAACTTGTAATAGTCAAATACAGAACTTAGAATTGTAAAATTCAAATCATGATTGCAAATTATAACTTGAAGATCTGAACTTGTAATAGTCAAATACTGAACTTAAAATTGATAGCTTATAATTATAATTGCAAATTATAACTTGAAGATCTGAATTTGTAATAGGTAAATACAGAACTTCGAATTGTTAATTTCAAACTAAGATTGTAATTAATAATTTGAAGATCTGCACTTGCAATAGTCGAATACAGAACTTCGAATTGTTAAATACAAATTATAATTGCAAATTATAACTAGAAGATCTGAACTTGTAATAGGTAAATACAGAACTTCAAATTGTTAATTTCAAACTAAGATTGTAAATAATAATTAGAAGATATGAACTTGTAATGGTCAAATACAGAACTTCAAATTGTTAAATTCAAATTATTAGTGCAAATTATAACTTGAAGATCTGAACTTGTAATTGTCAAATACAGAACTTAGAATTGATAGCTTATAATTATAATTGCAAATTATAACTTGAAGAACTGAACTTGTAATAGTCAATTACAGAACTTAAAATTGATAGCTTATAAGTATAATTGCAAATTATAACTTGAAGATCTGAATTTGTAATAGGTAAATACAGAACTTCGAATTGTTAATTTCAAACTAAGATTGTAAATAATAATTTGAAGATCTGAACTTGTAATAGTCAAATACAGAACTTAGAATTGTTAAATACAAATTATTAGTGCAAATTATAACTTGAAGATCTGAACTTGTAATTGTCAAATACAGAACTTAAAATTGATAGCTTATAAGTATAATTGCAAATTATAACTTGAAGATCTGAATTTGTAATAGGTAAATACAGAACTTCGAATTGTTAATTTCAAACTAAGATTGTAAATAATAATTTGAAGATCTGAACTTGTAATAGTCAAATACAGAACTTAGAATTGTTAAATACAAATTATTAGTGCAAATTATAACTTGAAGATCTGAACTTGTAATTGTCAAATACAGAACTTAAAATTGATAGCTTATAATTATAATTGCAAATTATAAGTTGAAGATCTGAACTTGTAATAGGTAAATACAGAACTTCGAATTGTTAATTTCAAACTAAGATTGTAATTAATAATTTGAAGATCTGAACTTGTAATAGTCAAATACAGAACTTCGAATTGTTAAATACAAATTATTAGTGCAAATTATAACTTGAAGATCTGAACTTGTAATTGTCAAATACAGAACTTAAAATTGATAGCTTATAATTATAATTGCAAATTATAAGTTGAAGATCTGAACTTGTAATAGGTAAATACTGAACTTCGAATTGTTAATTTCAAACTAAGATTGTAATTAATAATTTGAAGATCTGAACTTGTAATAGTCAAATACAGAACTTCGAATTGTTAAATACAAATTATTAGTGCAAATTATAACTTGAAGATCTGAACTTGTAATTGTCAAATACAGCACTTAGAATTCATAACTTCAAATTATAATTGCAAATTATAACTTGAAGATCTGAACTTGTAATTGTCAAATACAGCACTTAGAATTCATAACTTCAAATTATGATTGCTAATTATAACTTGAAGATCTGAACTTGTAATAGTCAAATACAGAACTTAGAATTGTAAAATTCAAATCATGATTGCAAATTATAACTTGAAGATCTGAACTTGTAATTGTCAAATACAGAACTTAGAATTCATAACTTAAAATTATGATTGTAAATAAAAAGTAGAAGATCTGAACTTGTAATAGTCAAATACAGAACTTCGAATTGTTACATACAAATTATTAGTGCAAATTATAACTTGAAGATCTGAACTTGTAATTGTCAAATACAGAACTTAGAATTGATAGCTTATAATTATAATTGCAAATTATAACTTGAAGATCTGAACTTGTAATAGTGAATTACAGAACTTCTAATTGTTAATTTCAAACTAAGATTGTAATTAATAATTGCAAGATCTAAACTTGTAATAGTCAAATACAGAACTCCCAATTGTTAAATACAAATTATTAGTGCAAATTATAACTTGAAGATCTGAACTTGTAATTGTCAAATACAGCACTTAGAATTCATAACTTCAAATTATGATTGCTAATTATAACTTGAAGATCTGAACTTGTAATAGTCGAAAACAGAACTTCGAATTGTTAAATACAAATTATAATTGCAAATTATAACTAGAAGATCTGAACTTGTAATAGGTAAATACAGAACTTAGATTTGTTAAATACTAATTATTATTTCAAATTATAACTTGAAGATCTGAACTTGTAATTGTCAAATACAGAACTTAAAATTCATAACTTCAAATTATGATTGTAAATAATAATTAGTAGATCTGAACTTGTAATAGTCAAATACAGAACTTCGAATTGTTAAATACAAATTATTAGTGCAAATTATAACTTGAAGATCTGAACTAGTAATTGTCAAATACAGAACTTAGAATTCATAACTGCAAATTATGATTGTAAATAATAAGTACAAGATCTGAACTTGTAATAGTCAAATACAGAACTTCGAATTGTTAAATACAAATTATTAGTGCAAATTATAACTTGAAGATCTGAACTTGTAATTGTCAAATACAGAACTTAGAATTGTAAAATTCAAATCATGATTGCAAATTATAACTTGTAGATCTGAACTTGTAATAGTCAAATACTGAACTTAAAATTGATAGCTTATAATTATAATTGCAAATTATAACTTGCAGATCTGAATTTGTAATAGGTAAATACAGAACTTCGAATTGTTAAATACAAATTATTAGTGCAAATTATAACTTGTAAATCTGAACTTGTAATTATCAAATACAGAACTTAAAATTGATAGCTTATAATTATAATTGCAAATTATAAGTTGAAGATCTGAACTTGTAATAAGTAAATACAGAACTTCTAATTGTTAATTTCCAACTAAGATTGTAATTAATAATTTGAAGATCTGAACTTGTAATAATCAAATTCAGAACTTAGAATTCATAACTTCAAATTATGATTACAAATTAAAACTTGAAGATCTGAACTTGTAATTGTAAAATACAGAACTAAGAATTCATAACTTCAAATTATGATTGTAAATAATAATTAGAAGATCTGAACTTGTAATAGTCAAATACAGAACTACGAATTGTTAAATACAAATTATTAGTGCAAATTATAACTTGAAGATCTGAACTTGTAATTGTCAAATACAGAACTTAGAATTCATAACTTCAAATTATGATTGCTAATTATAACTAGAAGATCTGAACTTGTAATAGTCAAATACAGAACTTAGAATTGGGAAATTCAAATTATGATTGCAAATTATAACTTGAAGATCTGAACTTGTAATAATCAAATACAGAACTTAAAATTGATAGCTTATAATTATAATTGCAAATTATAACTTGAAGATCTGAATTTGTAATAGGTAAATACCGAACTTCGAATTTTTAATTTCAAACTAAGATTGTAAATAATAATTTGAAGATCTGAACTTGTAATAGTCAAATACAGAACTTCGAATTGTTAAATACAAATTATTAGTGCAAATTATAACTTGAAGATCTGAACTTGTAATTGTCAAATACAGAACTTAAAATTGATAGCTTATAATTATAATTGCAAATTATAAGTTGAAGATCTGAACTTGTAATAGGTAAATACAGAACTTCGAATTGTTAATTATAACTAAGATTGTAATTAATAATTAGAAGATCTGAACTTGCAATGGTCAAATACAGAACTTCGAATTGTTAAATACAAATTATTAGTGCAAATTATAACTTGAAGATCTGAACTGGTAATTGTCAAATACAGAACTTAGAATTCATAACTTCAAATTATGATTGCTAACTATAACTTGAAGATCTGAACTTGAAATAGTCAAATACAGAACTTAGAATTGTAAAATTCAAATTATGATTGCAAATTATAACTTGAAGATCTGAACTTGTAATAGTCAAATACAGAACTTAAAATTGATAGCTTATAATTATAATTGCAAATTATAACTTGAAGATCTGAATTTGTAATAGGTAAGTACAGAACTTCGAATTGTTAATTTCAAACTAAGATTGTAAATAGTAATTTGAAGATCTGTACTTGTAATAGTCAAATACAGAACTTCGAATTGTTAAATACAAATTATTAGTGCAAATTATAACTTGAAGATCTGAACTTGTAATTTTCAAATACAGAACTTAAAATTGATAGCTTATAATTATAATTGCAAATTATAAGTTGCAGATCTGAACTTGTAATAGGTAAATACAAAACTTCGAATTGTTAATTTCAAACTAAGATTGTAAAAAATAATTTGAAGATCTGAACTTGTAATAGTCAAATAAGGAACTTCGAATTGTTAAATACAAATTATTAGTGCAAATTATAACTTGGAGATCTGAACTTGTAATTGTCAAATACAGAACTTAAAATTGATAACTTATAATTATAATTGCAAATTATAAGTTGACAATCTGAACTTGTAATAGGTAAATACAGAACTTCGAATTGTTAATTTCAAACTAAGATTGTAATTAATAATTTGAAGATCTGAACTTGTAATAGTCAAATACTGAACTTCGAATTGTTAAATACAAATTATAAGTGCAAATTATAACTTGAAGATTGAACTTGTAATTGTCAAATAGAGAACTTAAAATTGATAGCTTATAATTATAATTGCAAATTATAAGTTGAAGAGCTGAACTTGTAATAGGTAAATACAAAACTTCGAATTGTTAATTTCAAACTCAGATTGTAATTAATAATTTGAAGATCTGAACTTGTAATAGTCAAATACAGAACTTAGAATTGTAAAATTCAAATTATGATTGCAAATTATAACTTGAAGATCTGAACTTGTAATAGTCAAATACAGAACTTAAAATTGATAGCTAATAATTATAATTGCAAATTATAACTTGAAGATCTAAATTTGTAATAGGTAAATACAGAACTTCGAATTGTTAATTTCAAACTAAGATTGTAAAAAATAATTTGAAGATCTGAACTTGTAATAGTCAAATAAGGAACTTCGAATTGTTAAATACAAATTATTAGTGCAAATTATAACTTGGAGATCTGAACTTGTAATTGTCAAATACAGAACTTAAAATTGATAGCTTATAATTATAATTGCAAATTATAAGTTGACAATCTGAACTTGTAATAGGTAAATACAGAACTTCGAATTGTTAATTTCAAACTAAGATTGTAATTAATAATTTGAAGATCTGAACTTGTAATAGTCAAATACTGAACTTCGAATTGTTAAATACAAATTATAAGTGCAAATTATAACTTGAAGATCTGAACTTGTAATTGTCAAATAGAGAACTTAAAATTGATAGCTTATAATTATAATTTCAAATTATAAGTTGAAGATCTGAACCTGTAATAGGTAAATACAGAACTTCGAATTGTTAATTTCAAACTAAGATTGTAATTAATAATTTGAAGATCTGAACTTGTAATAGTCAAATACAGAACTTCGAATTGTTAAATACAAATTATTAGTGCAAATTATAAGTTGAAGATCTGAACTTGTAATAGTCAAATACAGAACTTCGAATTGTTAATTTCAAACTAAGATTGTAAATAATAATTTGAAGATATGAACTTGTAATAGTCAAATACAGATCTTCGAATTGTTAAATACAAATTATTAGTGCAAATTATAACTTGAAAATTTGAACTTGTAATTGTCAAATACAGAACTTAAAATTGATAGCTTATAATTATAATTGCAAATTATAAGTTGAAGATCTGAACTTGTAATAGGTAAATACAGAACTTCTAATTGTTAATTTCCAACTAATATTGTAATTAATAATTTGAAGATCTGAACTAGTAATAGTCAAATTCAGAACTTAGAATTCATAACTTCAAATTATGATTGCAAATTATAACTTGAAGATCTGAACTTGTAATTGTAAAATACAGAACTAAGAATTCATAACTTCAAATTATGATTGTAAATAATAATTAGAAGATCTGAACTTGTAATAGTCAAATACTGAACTACGAATTGTTAAATACAAATTATTAGTGCAAATTATAATTTGAAGATCTGAACTGGAAATTGTCAAATACAGAAATTAGAATTCATAACTTCAAATTATGATTGCTAATTATAACTTGAAGATCTGAACTTGTAATAGTCAAACACAGAACTTAGAATTGGGAAATTCAAATTATGATTGCAAATTATAACTTGAAGATCTGAACTTGTAATAGTCAAATACAGAACTTAAAATTGATAGCTTATAATTATAATTGCAAATTATAAGTTGAAGATCTGAACTTGTAATAGGTAAATACAGAACTTCGAATTGTTAATTATAACTAAGATTGTAATTAATAATTAGAAGATCTGAACTTGCAATGGTCAAATACAGAACTTCGAATTGTTAAATACAAATTATTAGTGCAAATTATAACTTGAAGATCTGAACTGGTAATTGTCAAATACAGAACGTAGAATTCATAACTTCAAATTATGATTGCTAACTATAACTTGAAGATCTGAACTTGAAATAGTCAAATACAGAACTTAGAATTGTAAAATTCAAATTAAGATTGCAAATTATAACTTGAAGATCTGAACTTGTAATAGTCAAATACAGAACTTAAAATTGATAGCTTATAATTATAATTGCAAATTATAACTTGAAGATCTGAATTTGTAATTGTCAAATACAGAACTTAAAATTGATAGCTTATAATTATAATTGCAAATTATAAGTTGAAGATCTGAACTTGTAATAGGTAAATACAGAACTTCGAATTGTTAATTATAACTAAGATTGTAATTAATAATTAGAAGATCTGAACTTGCAATGGTCAAATACAGAACTTCGAATTGTTAAATACAAATTATTAGTGCAAATTATAACTTGAAGATCTGAACTGGTAATTGTCAAATACAGAACTTAGAATTCATAACTTCAAATTATGATTGCTAACTATAACTTGAAGATCTGAACTTGAAATAGTCAAATACAGAACTTAGAATTGTAAAATTCAAATTATGATTGCAAATTATAACTTGAAGATCTGAACTTGTAATAGTCAAATACAGAACTTAAAATTGATAGCTTATAATTATAATTGCAAATTATAACTTGAAGATCTGAATTTGTAATAGGTAAATACAGAACTTCGAATTGTTAATTTCAAACTAAGATTGTAAATAGTAATTTGAAGATCTGTACTTGTAATAGTCAAATACAGAACTTCGAATTGTTAAATACAAATTATTAGTGCAAATTATAACTTGAAGATCTGAACTTGTAATTTTCAAATACAGAACTTAAAATTGATAGCTTATAATTATAATTGCAAATTATAAGTTGCAGATCTGAACTTGTAATAGGTAAATACAAAACTTCGAATTGTTAATTTCAAACTAAGATTGTAAAAAATAATTTGAAGATCTGAACTTGTAATAGTCAAATAAGGAACTTCGAATTGTTAAATACAAATTATTAGTGCAAATTATGACTTGGAGATCTGAACTTGTAATTGTCAAATACAGAACTTAAAATTGATAACTTATAATTATAATTGCAAATTATAAGTTGAAAATCTGAACTTGTAATAGGTAAATACAGAACTTCGAATTGTTAATTTCAAACTAAGATTGTAATTAATAATTTGAAGATCTGAACTTGTAATAGTCAAATACTGAACTTCGAATTGTTAAATACAAATTATAAGTGCAAATTATAACTTGAAGATCTGAACTTGTAATTGTCAAATAGAGAACTTAAAATTGATAGCTTATAATTATAATTGCAAATTATAAGTTGAAGAGCTGAACTTGTAATAGGTAAATACAAAACTTCGAATTGTTAATTTCAAACTAAGATTGTAATTAATAATTTGAAGATCTGAACTTGTAATAGTCAAATACAGAACTTAGAATTGTAAAATTCAAATTATGATTGCAAATTATAACTTGAAGATCTGAACTTGTAATAGTCAAATACAGAACTTAAAATTGATAGCTAATAATTATAATTGCAAATTATAACTTGAAGATCTAAATTTGTAATAGGTAAATACAGAACTTCGAATTGTTAATTTCAAACTAAGATTGTAAAAAATAATTTGAAGATCTGAACTTGTAATAGTCAAATAAGGAACTTCGAATTGTTAAATACAAATTATTAGTGCAAATTATAACTTGGAGATCTGAACTTGTAATTGTCAAATACAGAACTTAAAATTGATAGCTTATAATTATAATTGCAAATTATAAGTTGACAATCTGAACTTGTAATAGGTAAATACAGAACTTCGAATTGTTAATTTCAAACTAAGATTGTAATTAATAATTTGAAGATCTGAACTTGTAATAGTCAAATACTGAACTTCGAATTGTTAAATACAAATTATAAGTGCAAATTATAACTTGAAGATCTGAACTTGTAATTGTCAAATAGAGAACTTAAAATTGATAGCTTATAATTATAATTTCAAATTATAAGTTGAAGATCTGAACCTGTAATAGGTAAATACAGAACTTCGAATTGTTAATTTCAAACTAAGATTGTAATTAATAATTTGAAGATCTGAACTTGTAATAGTCAAATACAGAACTTCGAATTGTTAAATACAAATTATTAGTGCAAATTATAAGTTGAAGATCTGAACTTGTAATAGTCAAATACAGAACTTCGAATTGTTAATTTCAAACTAAGATTGTAAATAATAATTTGAAGATATGAACTTGTAATAGTCAAATACAGATCTTCGAATTGTTAAATACAAATTATTAGTGCAAATTATAACTTGAAAATTTGAACTTGTAATTGTCAAATACAGAACTTAAAATTGATAGCTTATAATTATAATTGCAAATTATAAGTTGAAGATCTGAACTTGTAATAGGTAAATAGAGAACTTCTAATTGTTAATTTCCAACTAATATTGTAATTAATAATTTGAAGATCTGAACTAGTAATAGTCAAATTCAGAACTTAGAATTCATAACTTCAAATTATGATTGCAAATTATAACTTGAAGATCTGAACTTGTAATTGTAAAATACAGAACTAAGAATTCATAACTTCAAATTATGATTGTAAATAATAATTAGAAGATCTGAACTTGTAATAGTCAAATACTGAACTACGAATTGTTAAATACAAATTATTAGTGCAAATTATAATTTGAAGATCTGAACTGGAAATTGTCAAATACAGAACTTAGAATTCATAACTTCAAATTATGATTGCTAATTATAACTTGAAGATCTGAACTTGTAATAGTCAAACACAGAACTTAGAATTGGGAAATTCAAATTATGATTGCAAATTATAACTTGAAGATCTGAACTTGTAATAGTCAAATACAGAACTTAAAATTGATAGCTTATAATTATAATTGCAAATTATAACTTGAAGATCTGAATTTGTAATTGTCAAATACAGAACTTAGAATTGATAGCTTATAATTATAATTGCAAATTATAAGTTGAAGATCTGAACTAGTAATTGTCAAATACAGAACTTAGAATTCATAACTGCAAATTATGATTGTAAATAATAAGTACAAGATCTGAACTTGTAATAGTCAAATACAGAACTTCGAATTGTTAAATACAAATTATTAGTGCAAATTATAACTTGAAGATCTGAACTTGTAATTGTCAAATACAGAACTTAGAATTGTAAAATTCAAATCATGATTGCAAATTATAACTTGAAGATCTGAACTTGTAATAGTCAAATACTGAACTTAAAATTGATAGCTTATAATTATAATTGCAAATTATAACTTGCAGATCTGAATTTGTAATAGGTAAATACAGAACTTCGAATTGTTAAATACAAATTATTAGTGCAAATTATAACTTGAAAATCTGAACTTGTAATTATCAAATACAGAACTTAAAATTGATAGCTTATAATTATAATTGCAAATTATAAGTTGAAGATCTGAACTTGTAATAAGTAAATACAGAACTTCTAATTGTTAATTTCCAACTAAGATTGTAATTAATAATTTGAAGATCTGAACTTGTAATAATCAAATTCAGAACTTAGAATTCATAACTTCAAATTATGATTACAAATTATAACTTGAAGATCTGAACTTGTAATTGTAAAATACAGAACTAAGAATTCATAACTTCAAATTATGATTGTAAATAATAATTAGAAGATCTGAACTTGTAATAGTCAAATACAGAACTACGAATTGTTAAATACAAATTATTAGTGCAAATTATAACTTGAAGATCTGAACTTGTAATTGTCAAATACAGAACTTAGAATTCATAACTTCAAATTATGATTGCTAATTATAACTAGAAGATCTGAACTTGTAATAGTCAAATACAGAACTTAGAATTGGGAAATTCAAATTATGATTGCAAATTATAACTTGAAGATCTGAACTTGTAATAATCAAATACAGAACTTAAAATTGATAGCTTATAATTATAATTGCAAATTATAACTTGAAGATCTGAATTTGTAATAGGTAAATACAGAACTTCGAATTGTTAATTTCAAACTAAGATTGTAAATAGTAATTTGAAGATCTGTACTTGTAATAGTCAAATACAGAACTTCGAATTGTTAAATACAAATTATTAGTGCAAATTATAACTTGAAGATCTGAACTTGTAATTTTCAAATACAGAACTTAAAATTGATAGCTTATAATTATAATTGCAAATTATAAGTTGCAGATCTGAACTTGTAATAGGTAAATACAAAACTTCGAATTGTTAATTTCAAACTAAGAATGTAAAAAATAATTTGAAGATCTGAACTTGTAATAGTCAAATAAGGAACTTCGAATTGTTAAATACCAATTATTAGTGCAAATTATAACTTGGAGATCTGAACTTGTAATTGTCAAATACAGAACTTAAAATTGATAACTTATAATTATAATTGCAAATTATAAGTTGAAAATCTGAACTTGTAATAGGTAAATACAGAACTTCGAATTGTTAATTTCAAACTAAGATTGTAATTAATAATTTGAAGATCTGAACTTGTAATAGTCAAATACTGAACTTCGAATTGTTAAATACAAATTATAAGTGCAAATTATAACTTGAAGATCTGAACTTGTAATTGTCAAATAGAGAACTTAAAATTGATAGCTTATAATTATAATTGCAAATTATAAGTTGAAGAGCTGAACTTGTAATAGGTAAATACAAAACTTCGAATTGTTAATTTCAAACTAAGATTGTAATTAATAATTTGAAGATCTGAACTTGTAATAGTCAAATACAGAACTTAGAATTGTAAAATTCAAATTATGATTGCAAATTATAACTTGAAGATCTGAACTTGTAATAGTCAAATACAGAACTTAAAATTGATAGCTAATAATTATAATTGCAAATTATAACTTGAAGATCTAAATTTGTAATAGGTAAATACAGAACTTCGAATTGTTAATTACAAACTAAGATTGTAAAAAATAATTTGAAGATCTGAACTTGTAATAGTCAAATAAGGAACTTCGAATTGTTAAATACAAATTATTAGTGCAAATTATAACTTGGAGATCTGAACTTGTAATTGTCAAATACAGAACTTAAAATTGATAGCTTATAATTATAATTGCAAATTATAAGTTGACAATCTGAACTTGTAATAGGTAAATACAGAACTTCGAATTGTTAATTTCAAACTAAGATTGTAATTAATAATTTGAAGATCTGAACTTGTAATAGTCAAATACTGAACTTCGAATTGTTAAATACAAATTATAAGTGCAAATTATAACTTGAAGATCTGAACTTGTAATTGTCAAATAGAGAACTTAAAATTGATAGCTTATAATTATAATTTCAAATTATAAGTTGAAGATCTGAACCTGTAATAGGTAAATACAGAACTTCGAATTGTTAATTTCAAACTAAGATTGTAATTAATAATTTGAAGATCTGAACTTGTAATAGTCAAATACAGAACTTCGAATTGTTAAATACAAATTATTAGTGCAAATTATAAGTTGAAGATCTGAACTTGTAATAGTCAAATACAGAACTTCGAATTGTTAATTTCAAACTAAGATTGTAAATAATAATTTGAAGATATGAACTAGTAATAGTCAAATACAGATCTTCGAATTGTTAAATACAAATTATTAGTGCAAATTATAACTTGAAAATTTGAACTTGTAATTGTCAAATACAGAACTTAAAATTGATAGCTTATAATTATAATTGCAAATTATAAGTTGAAGATCTGAACTTGTAATAGGTAAATACAGAACTTCTAATTGTTAATTTCCAACTAATATTGTAATTAATAATTTGAAGATCTGAACTAGTAATAGTCAAATTCAGAACTTAGAATTCATAACTTCAAATTATGATTGCAAATTATAACTTGAAGATCTGAACTTGTAATTGTAAAATACAGAACTAAGAATTCATAACTTCAAATTATGATTGTAAATAATAATTAGAAGATCTGAACTTGTAATAGTCAAATACTGAACTACGAATTGTTAAATACAAATTATTAGTGCAAATTATAATTTGAAGATCTGAACTGGAAATTGTCAAATACAGAACTTAGAATTCATAACTTCAAATTATGATTGCTAATTATAACTTGAAGATCTGAACTTGTAATAGTCAAACACAGAACTTAGAATTGGGAAATTCAAATTATGATTGCAAATTATAACTTGAAGATCTGAACTTGTAATAGTCAAATACAGAACTTAAAATTGATAGCTTATAATTATAATTGCAAATTATAACTTGAAGATCTGAATTTGTAATAGGTAAATACAGAACTTCGAATTGTTAATTTCAAACTAAGATTGTAAATAATAATTTGAAGATCTGAACTTGTAATAGTCAAATACAGAACTTCGAATTGTTAAATACAAATTATTAGTGCAGATTATAACTTGAAGATCTGAACTTGTAATTGTCAAATACAGAACTTAAAATTGATAGCTTATAATTATAATTGCAAATTATAAGTTGAAGATCTGAACTTGTAATAGGTAAATACAGAACTTCGAATTGTTAATTTCAAACTAGGATTGTAATTAATAATTTGAAGATCTAAACTTGTAATAGTCAAATACAGAACTCCGAATTGTTAAATACAAATTATTAGTGCAAATTATAACTTGAAGATCTGAACTTGTAATTGTCAAATACAGCACTTAGAATTCATAACTTCAAATTATGATTGCTAATTATAACTTGAAGATCTGAACTTGAAATAGTCAAATACAGAACTAAGAATTGTAAAATTCAAATCATGATTGCAAATTATAACTTGAAGATCTGAACTTTTAATAGTCAAATACAGAACTTAAAATTGATAGCTTATAATTATAATTGCAAATTATAACTTGAAGATCTGAATTTGTAATAGGTAAATACAGAACTTCGAATTGTTAATTTCAAACTAAGATTGTAAATAATAATTTGAAGATCTGAACTTGTAATAGTCAAATACAGAACTTATAATTGTTAAATACAAATTATTAGTGCAAATTATAACTTGTAGATCTGAACTTGTAATTGTCAAATACAGAACTTAAAATTGATAGCTTATAATTATAATTGCAAATTATAAGTTGAAGATCTGAACTTGTAATTGTCAAATACAGCACATAGAATTCATAACTTCAAATTATGATTGCAATTTATAACTTGAAGATCTGAACTTGTAATTGTAAAATACAGAACTAAGAATTCATAACTTCAAATTATGATTGTAAGAAAATAATTAGAAGATCTGAACTTGTAATAGTCAAATACAGAACTTCGAATTGTTAAATACAAATTATTAGTGCAAATTATAACTTGAAGATCTGAACTTGTAATTGTCAAATACAGAACTTAGAATTCATAACTACAAAGTATGATTGCTAATTATAACTTGAAGATCTGACCTAGTAATAGTCAAATACAGAACTTAGAATTGTGAAATTACAATTATGATTGCAAATTATAACTTGAAGATCCCGACTTGTAATAGTCAAATACAGAACTTAAAATTGATAGCTTATAATTATAATTGCTTATTATAACTTGAAGATCTGAATTTGTAATAAGTAAATACAGAACTTCGAATTGTTAATTTCAAACTAAGATTGTAAATAATAATTTGAAGATCTGAACTTGTAATAGTCAAATACAGAACTTCGAATTGTTAAATACAAATTATTAGTGCAAATTATAACATGAAGATCTGAACATGTAATTGTCAAATACAGAACTTAAAATTGATAGCTTATAATTATAATTGCAAATTATAAGTTGAAGATCTGAACTTGTAATAGGTAAATACAGAACTTCGAATTGTTAATTTCAAACTAAGATTGTAATTAATAATTTGAAGATCTGAACTTGTAATAGTCAAATACAGAACTTCGAATTGTTAAATACAAATTATTAGTGCAATTTATAACTGGAAGATCTGAACTTGTAATTGTCAAATACAGCACATAGAATTCATAACTTCAAATTATGATTGCAATTTATAACTTGAAGATCTGAACTTGTAATTGTAAAATACAGAACTAAGAATTCATAACTTCAAATTATGATTGTAAATAATAATTAGAAGATCTGAACTTGTAATAGTCAAATACAGAACTTCGAATTGTTAAATACAAATTATTAGTGCAAATTATAACTTGAAGATCTGAACTTGTAATTGTAAAATACAGAACTACGAATTCATAACTTCAAATTATGATTGTAAATAATAATTAGAAGATCTGAACTTGTAATAGTCAAATACAGAACTTCGAATTGTTAAATAGTAATTATTAGTGCAAATTATAACTTGAAGTTCTGAACTTGTAATAGTCAAATACAGAACTTCGAATTGTTAAATACAAATTATTAGTGCAAATTATTGTCAATCACGATATTTTTGTGAATTATTATTTTATAGATTGCTTATTGTTTTTTAAATTTGATAACTATATTAGTGACGGTAAGATGTCAGGGTAGATTTTAAATTTAAATTGTATTTATAATGTTGTAATTTTATTTTAGTTGAGAAAGGATAGGATTATTCGAAACCGGTCCTAAATATAAATATAAATAATTGAGGAAAGTGTCCAATTTATTTTGATTATAACTTGAAGATCTGAACTTGTAATTGTAAAATACAGAACTAAGAATTCATAACTTCAAATTATGATTGTAAATAATAATTAGAAGATCTAAACTTGTAATTGTCAAATACAGAACTTAAAATTGATAGCTTATAATTATAATTGCAAATTATAACTAGAAGATCTGAACTTGCAATAGGTAAATACAGAACTTCGAATTGTTAATTATAACTAAGATTGTAATTAATAATTAGAAGATCTGAACTTGCAATGGTCAAATACAGAACTTCGAATTGTTAAATACAAATTATTAGTGCAAATTATAACTTGAAGATCTGAACTTGTAATTGTCAAATACAGAACTTAGAATTCATAACTTCAAATTATGATTGCTAACTATAACTTGAAGATCTGAACTTGAAATAGTCAAATACAGAACTTAGAATTGTAAAATTCAAATTATGATTGCAAATTATAACTTGAAGATCTGAACTTGTAATAGTCAAATACAGAACTTAAAATTGATAGCTTATAATTATAATTGCAAATTATAACTTGAAGATCTGAATTTGTAATAGGTAAATACAGAACTTCGAATTGTTAATTTCAAACTAAGATTGTAAATAGTAATTTGAAGATCTGTACTTGTAATAGTCAAATACAGAACTTCGAATTGTTAAATACAAATTATTAGTGCAAATTATAACTTGAAGATCTGAACTTGTAATTTTCAAATACAGAACTTAAAATTGATAGCTTATAATTATAATTGCAAATTATAAGTTGAAGATCTGAACTTGTAATAGGTAAATACAAAACTTCGAATTGTTAATTTCAAACTAAGATTGTAAAAAATAATTTGAAGATCTGAACTTGTAATAGTCAAATAAGGAACTTCGAATTGTTAAATACAAATTATTAGTGCAAATTATAACTTGGAGATCTGAACTTGTAATTGTCAAATACAGAACTTAAAATTGATAACTTATAATTATAATTGCAAATTATAAGTTGAAAATCTGAACTTGTAATAGGTAAATACAGAACTTCGAATTGTTAATTTCAAACTAAGATTGTAATTAATAATTTGAAGATCTGAACTTGTAATAGTCAAATACTGAACTTCGAATTGTTAAATACAAATTATAAGTGCAAATTATAACTTGAAGATCTGAACTTGTAATTGTCAAATAGAGAACTTAAAATTGATAGCTTATAATTATAATTGCAAATTATAAGTTGAAGAGCTGAACTTGTAATAGGTAAATACAAAACTTCGAATTGTTAATTTCAAACTAAGATTGTAATTAATAATTTGAAGATCTGAACTTGTAATAGTCAAATACAGAACTTAGAATTTTAAAATTCAAATTATGATTGCAAATTATAACTTGAAGATCTGAACTTGTAATAGTCAAATACAGAACTTAAAATTGATAGCTAATAATTATAATTGCAAATTATAACTTGAAGATCTAAATTTGTAATAGGTAAATACAGAACTTCGAATTGTTAATTTCAAACTAAGATTGTAAAAAATAATTTGAAGATCTGAACTTGTAATAGTCAAATAAGGAACTTCGAATTGTTAAATACAAATTATTAGTGCAAATTATAACTTGGAGATCTGAACTTGTAATTGTCAAATACAGAACTTAAAATTGATAGCTTATAATTATAATTGCAAATTAAAAGTTGAAAATCTGAACTTGTAATAGGTAAATACAGAACTTCGAATTGTTAATTTCAAACTAAGATTGTAATTAATAATTTGAAGATCTGAACTTGTAATAGTCAAATACTGAACTTCGAATTGTTAAATACAAATTATAAGTGCAAATTATAACTTGAAGATCTGAACTTGTAATTGTCAAATAGAGAACTTAAAATTGATAGCTTATAATTATAATTTCAAATTATAAGTTGAAGATCTGAACTTGAAATAGTCAAATACAGAACTTAGAATTGTAAAATTCAAATTATGATTGCAAATTATAACTTGAAGATCTGAACTTGTAATAGTCAAATACAGAACTTAAAATTGATAGCTTATAATTATAATTGCAAATTATAACTTGAAGATCTGAGTTTGTAATAGGTAAATACAGAACTTCGAATTGTTAATTTCAAACTAAGATTGTAAATAGTAATTTGAAGATCTGTACTTGTAATAGTCAAATACAGAACTTCGAATTGTTAAATACAAATTATTAGTGCAAATTATAACTTGAAGATCTGAACTTGTAATTTTCAAATACAGAACTTAAAATTGATAGCTTATAATTATAATTGCAAATTATAAGTTGAAGATCTGAACTTGTAATAGGTAAATACAAAACTTCGAATTGTTAATTTCAAACTAAGATTGTAAAAAATAATTTGAAGATCTGAACTTGTAATAGTCAAATAAGGAACTTCGAATTGTTAAATACAAATTATTAGTGCAAATTATAACTTGGAGATCTGAACTTGTAATTGTCAAATACAGAACTTAAAATTGATAACTTATAATTATAATTGCAAATTATAAGTTGAAAATCTGAACTTGTAATAGGTAAATACAGAACTTCGAATTGTTAATTTCAAACTAAGATTGTAATTAATAATTTGAAGATCTGAACTTGTAATAGTCAAATACTGAACTTCGAATTGTTAAATACAAATTATAAGTGCAAATTATAACTTGAAGATCTGAACTTGTAATTGTCAAATAGAGAACTTAAAATTGATAGCTTATAATTATAATTGCAAATTATAAGTTGAAGAGCTGAACTTGTAATAGGTAAATACAAAACTTCGAATTGTTAATTTCAAACTAAGATTGTAATTAATAATTTGAAGATCTGAACTTGTAATAGTCAAATACAGAACTTAGAATTGTAAAATTCAAATTATGATTGCAAATTATAACTTGAAGATCTGAACTTGTAATAGTCAAATACAGAACTTAAAATTGATAGCTAATAATTATAATTGCAAATTATAACTTGAAGATCTAAATTTGTAATAGGTAAATACAGAACTTCGAATTGTTAATTTCAAACTAAGATTGTAAAAAATAATTTGAAGATCTGAACTTGTAATAGTCAAATAAGGAACTTCGAATTGTTAAATACAAATTATTAGTGCAAATTATAACTTGGAGATCTGAACTTGTAATTGTCAAATACAGAACTTAAAATTGATAGCTTATAATTATAATTGCAAATTATAAGTTGAAAATCTGAACTTGTAATAGGTAAATACAGAACTTCGAATTGTTAATTTCAAACTAAGATTGTAATTAATAATTTGAAGATCTGAACTTGTAATAGTCAAATACTGAACTTCGAATTGTTAAATACAAATTATAAGTGCAAATTATAACTTGAAGATCTGAACTTGTAATTGTCAAATAGAGAACTTAAAATTGATAGCTTATAATTATAATTTCAAATTATAAGTTGAAGATCTGAACCTGTAATAGGTAAATACAGAACTTCGAATTGTTAATTTCAAACTAAGATTGTAATTAATAATTTGAAGATCTGAACTTGTAATAGTCAAATACAGAACTTCGAATTGTTAAATACAAATTATTAGTGCAAATTATAAGTTGAAGATCTGAACTTGTAATAGTCAAATACAGAACTTCGAATTGTTAATTTCAAACTAAGATTGTAAATAATAATTTGAAGATATGAACTTGTAATAGTCAAATACAGATATTCGAATTGTTAAATACAAATTATTAGTGCAAATTATAACTTGAAAATCTGAACTTGTAATTGTCAAATACAGAACTTAAAAGTGATAGCTTATAATTATAATGGCAAATTATAAGTTGAAGATCTGAACTTGTAATAGGTAAATACAGAACTTCTAATTGTTAATTTCCAACTAATATTGTAATTAATAATTTGAAGATCTGAACTAGTAATAGTCAAATTCAGAACTTAGAATTCATAACTTCAAATTATGATTGCAAATTATAACTTGAAGATCTGAACTTGTAATTGTAAAATACAGAACTAAGAATTCATAACTTCAAATTATGATTGTAAATAATAATTAGAAGATCTGAACTTGTAATAGTCAAATACTGAACTACGAATTGTTAAATACAAATTATTAGTGCAAATTATAACTTGAAGATCTGAACTTGTAATTGTCAAATACAGAACTTAGAATTGATAGCTTATAATTATAATTGCAAATTATAAGTTGAAGATCTGAACTTGTAATAGGTAAATACAGAACTTCGAATTGTTAATTTCAAACTAAGATTGTAATTAATAATTTGAAGATCTGAACTTGTAATAGTCAAATACAGAACTTCGAATTGTTAAATACAAATTATTAGTGCAAATTATAACTTGAAGATCTGAACTTGTAATTATCAAATACAGCACTTGGAATTCATAACTTCAAATTATGATTGCAAATTATAACTTGAAGATCTGAACTTGTAATTGTCAAATACAGAACTTAGAATTCATAACTTCAAATTATGACTGTAAATAATAATTAGAAGATCTGAACTTGTAATAGTCAAATACAGAACTTCAAATTGTTAAATTCAAATTATTAGTGCAAATTATAACTTGAAGATCTTAACTTGTAATTGTCAAATACAGCACTTAGAATTCATAACTTCAAATTATGATTGCAAATTATAACTTGAAGATCTGAACTTGAAATTGTAAAATACAGAACTACGAATTCATAACTTCAAATTATGATTGTAAATAATAATTAGAAGATCTGAACTTGTAATAGTCAAATAGAGAACTTCGAATTGTTAAATACAAATTATTAGTGCAAATTATAACTTGAAGTTCTGAACTTGTAATTGTCAAATACAGAACTTAGAATTCATAACTTCAAATTATGATTGCTAATTATAACTTGAAGATCTGACCTTGTAATAGTCAATTACAGAACTTAGAATTCATAACTTCAAATTATGATTGTAAATAATAATTAGAAGATCTGAACTTGTAATAGTCAAATACAGATCTTCAAATTGTTAAATTCAAATTATTAGTGCAAATTAAAACTTGAAGATCTGAACTTGTAATTGTCAAATACAGCACTTAGAATTCATAACTTCAAATTATGATTGCAAATTATAACTTGAAGATTTGAACTTGTAATTGTCAAATACAGAACTTAAAATTGATAGCTTATAATTATAATTGCAAATTATAAGTTGAAAATCTGAACTTGTAATAGGTAAATACAGAACTTCGAATTGTTAATTTCAAACTAAGATTGTAATTAATAATTTGAAGATCTGAACTTGTAATAGTCAAATACTGAACTTCGAATTGTTAAATACAAATTATAAGTGCAAATTATAACTTGAAGATCTGAACTTGTAATTGTCAAATAGAGAACTTAAAATTGATAGCTTATAATTATAATTGCAAATTATAAGTTGAAGAGCTGAACTTGTAATAGGTAAATACAAAACTTCGAATTGTTAATTTCAAACTAAGATTGTAATTAATAATTTGAAGATCTGAACTTGTAATAGTCAAATACAGAACTTAGAATTGTAAAATTCAAATTATGATTGCAAATTATAACTTGAAGATCTGAACTTGTAATAGTCAAATACAGAACTTAAAATTGATAGCTAATAATTATAATTGCAAATTATAACTTGAAGATCTAAATTTGTAATAGGTAAATACAGAACTTCGAATTGTTAATTTCAAACTAAGATTGTAAAAAATAATTTGAAGATCTGAACTTGTAATAGTCAAATAAGGAACTTCGAATTGTTAAATACAAATTATTAGTGCAAATTATAACTTGGAGATCTGAACTTGTAATTGTCAAATACAGAACTTAAAATTGATAGCTTATAATTATAATTGCAAATTATAAGTTGAAAATCTGAACTTGTAATAGGTAAATACAGAACTTCGAATTGTTAATTTCAAACTAAGATTGTAATTAATAATTTGAAGATCTGAACTTGTAATAGTCAAATACTGAACTTCGAATTGTTAAATACAAATTATAAGTGCAAATTATAACTTGAAGATCTGAACTTGTAATTGTCAAATAGAGAACTTAAAATTGATAGCTTATAATTATAATTTCAAATTATAAGTTGAAGATCTGAACTTGAAATAGTCAAATACAGAACTTAGAATTGTAAAATTCAAATTATGATTGCAAATTATAACTTGAAGATCTGAACTTGTAATAGTCAAATACAGAACTTAAAATTGATAGCTTATAATTATAATTGCAAATTATAACTTGAAGATCTGAATTTGTAATAGGTAAATACAGAACTTCGAATTGTTAATTTCAAACTAAGATTGTAAATAGTAATTTGAAGATCTGTACTTGTAATAGTCAAATACAGAACTTCGAATTGTTAAATACAAATTATTAGTGCAAATTATAACTTGAAGATCTGAACTTGTAATTTTCAAATACAGAACTTAAAATTGATAGCTTATAATTATAATTGCAAATTATAAGTTGAAGATCTGAACTTGTAATAGGTAAATACAAAACTTCGAATTGTTAATTTCAAACTAAGATTGTAAAAAATAATTTGAAGATCTGAACTTGTAATAGTCAAATAAGGAACTTCGAATTGTTAAATACAAATTATTAGTGCAAATTATAACTTGGAGATCTGAACTTGTAATTGTCAAATACAGAACTTAAAATTGATAACTTATAATTATAATTGCAAATTATAAGTTGAAAATCTGAACTTGTAATAGGTAAATACAGAACTTCGAATTGTTAATTTCAAACTAAGATTGTAATTAATAATTTGAAGATCTGAACTTGTAATAGTCAAATACTGAACTTCGAATTGTTAAATACAAATTATAAGTGCAAATTATAACTTGAAGATCTGAACTTGTAATTGTCAAATAGAGAACTTAAAATTGATAGCTTATAATTATAATTGCAAATTATAAGTTGAAGAGCTGAACTTGTAATAGGTAAATACAAAACTTCGAATTGTTAATTTCAAACTAAGATTGTAATTAATAATTTGAAGATCTGAACTTGTAATAGTCAAATACAGAACTTAGAATTGTAAAATTCAAATTATGATTGCAAATTATAACTTGAAGATCTGAACTTGTAATAGTCAAATACAGAACTTAAAATTGATAGCTAATAATTATAATTGCAAATTATAACTTGAAGATCTAAATTAGTAATAGGTAAATACAGAACTTCGAATTGTTAATTTCAAACTAAGATTGTAAAAAATAATTTGAAGATCTGAACTTGTAATAGTCAAATAAGGAACTTCGAATTGTTAAATACAAATTATTAGTGCAAATTATAACTTGGAGATCTGAACTTGTAATTGTCAAATACAGAACTTAAAATTGATAGCTTATAATTATAATTGCAAATTATAAGTTGAAAATCTGAACTTGTAATAGGTAAATACAGAACTTCGAATTGTTAATTTCAAACTAAGATTGTAATTAATAATTTGAAGATCTGAACTTGTAATAGTCAAATACTGAACTTCGAATTGTTAAATACAAATTATAAGTGCAAATTATAACTTGAAGATCTGAACTTGTAATTGTCAAATAGAGAACTTAAAATTGATAGCTTATAATTATAATTTCAAATTATAAGTTGAAGATCTGAACCTGTAATAGGTAAATACAGAACTTCGAATTGTTAATTTCAAACTAAGATTGTAATTAATAATTTGAAGATCTGAACTTGTAATAGTCAAATACAGAACTTCGAATTGTTAAATACAAATTATTAGTGCAAATTATAAGTTGAAGATCTGAACTTGTAATAGTCAAATACAGAACTTCGAATTGTTAATTTCAAACTAAGATTGTAAATAATAATTTGAAGATATGAACTTGTAATAGTCAAATACAGATATTCGAATTGTTAAATACAAATTATTAGTGCAAATTATAACTTGAAAATCTGAACTTGTAATTGTCAAATACAGAACTTAAAAGTGATAGCTTATAATTATAATGGCAAATTATAAGTTGAAGATCTGAACTTGTAATAGGTAAATACAGAACTTCTAATTGTTAATTTCCAACTAATATTGTAATTAATAATTTGAAGATCTGAACTAGTAATAGTCAAATTCAGAACTTAGAATTCATAACTTCAAATTATGATTGCAAATTATAACTTGAAGATCTGAACTTGTAATTGTAAAATACAGAACTAAGAATTCATAACTTCAAATTATGATTGTAAATAATAATTAGAAGATCTGAACTTGTAATAGTCAAATACTGAACTACGAATTGTTAAATACAAATTATTAGTGCAAATTATAACTTGAAGATCTGAACTTGTAATTGTCAAATACAGAACTTAGAATTGATAGCTTATAATTATAATTGCAAATTATAAGTTGAAGATCTGAACTTGTAATAGGTAAATACAGAACTTCGAATTGTTAATTTCAAACTAAGATTGTAATTAATAATTTGAAGATCTGAACTTGTAATAGTCAAATACAGAACTTCGAATTGTTAAATACAAATTATTAGTGCAAATTATAACTTGAAGATCTGAACTTGTAATTATCAAATACAGCACTTGGAATTCATAACTTCAAATTATGATTGCAAATTATAACTTGAAGATCTGAACTTGTAATTGTCAAATACAGAACTTAGAATTCATAACTTCAAATTATGACTGTAAATAATAATTAGACGATCTGAACTTGTAATAGTCAAATACAGAACTTCAAATTGTTAAATTCAAATTATTAGTGCAAATTATAACTTGAAGATCTTAACTTGTAATAGTCAAATACAGCACTTAGAATTCATAACTTCAAATTATGATTGCAAATTATAACTTGAAGATCTGAACTTGAAATTGTAAAATACAGAACTACGAATTCATAACTTCAAATTATGATTGTAAATAATAATTAGAAGATCTGAACTTGTAATAGTCAAATAGAGAACTTCGAATTGTTAAATACAAATTATTAGTGCAAATTATAACTTGAAGTTCTGAACTTGTAATTGTCAAATACAGAACTTAGAATTCATAACTTCAAATTATGATTGCTAATTATAACTTGAAGATCTGACCTTGTAATAGTCAATTACAGAACTTAGAATTCATAACTTCAAATTATGATTGTAAATAATAATTAGAAGATCTGAACTTGTAATAGTCAAATACAGATCTTCAAATTGTTAAATTCAAATTATTAGTGCAAATTAAAACTTGAAGATCTGAACTTGTAATTGTCAAATACAGCACTTAGAATTCATAACTTCAAATTATGATTGCAAATTATAACTTGAAGATTTGAACTTGTAATTGTCAAATACAGAACTTAAAATTGATAGCTTATAATTATAATTGCAAATTATAAGTTGAAAATCTGAACTTGTAATAGGTAAATACAGAACTTCGAATTGTTAATTTCAAACTAAGATTGTAATTAATAATTTGAAGATCTGAACTTGTAATAGTCAAATACTGAACTTCGAATTGTTAAATACAAATTATAAGTGCAAATTATAACTTGAAGATCTGAACTTGTAATTGTCAAATAGAGAACTTAAAATTGATAGCTTATAATTATAATTGCAAATTATAAGTTGAAGAGCTGAACTTGTAATAGGTAAATACAAAACTTCGAATTGTTAATTTCAAACTAAGATTGTAATTAATAATTTGAAGATCTGAACTTGTAATAGTCAAATACAGAACTTAGAATTGTAAAATTCAAATTATGATTGCAAATTATAACTTGAAGATCTGAACTTGTAATAGTCAAATACAGAACTTAAAATTGATAGCTAATAATTATAATTGCAAATTATAACTTGAAGATCTAAATTTGTAATAGGTAAATACAGAACTTCGAATTGTTAATTTCAAACTAAGATTGTAAAAAATAATTTGAAGATCTGAACTTGTAATAGTCAAATAAGGAACTTCGAATTGTTAAATACAAATTATTAGTGCAAATTATAACTTGGAGATCTGAACTTGTAATTGTCAAATACAGAACTTAAAATTGATAGCTTATAATTATAATTGCAAATTATAAGTTGAAAATCTGAACTTGTAATAGGTAAATACAGAACTTCGAATTGTTAATTTCAAACTAAGATTGTAATTAATAATTTGAAGATCTGAACTTGTAATAGTCAAATACTGAACTTCGAATTGTTAAATACAAATTATAAGTGCAAATTATAACTTGAAGATCTGAACTTGTAATTGTCAAATAGAGAACTTAAAATTGATAGCTTATAATTATAATTTCAAATTATAAGTTGAAGATCTGAACCTGTAATAGGTAAATACAGAACTTCGAATTGTTAATTTCAAACTAAGATTGTAATTAATAATTTGAAGATCTGAACTTGTAATAGTCAAATACAGAACTTCGAATTGTTAAATACAAATTATTAGTGCAAATTATAAGTTGAAGATCTGAAGTTGTAATAGTCAAATACAGAACTTCGAATTGTTAATTTCAAACTAAGATTGTAAATAATAATTTGAAGATATGAACTTGTAATAGTCAAATACAGATATTCGAATTGTTAAATACAAATTATTAGTGCAAATTATAACTTGAAAATCTGAACTTGTAATTGTCAAATACAGAACTTAAAAGTGATAGCTTATAATTATAATGGCAAATTATAAGTTGAAGATCTGAACTTGTAATAGGTAAATACAGAACTTCTAATTGTTAATTTCCAACTAATATTGTAATTAATAATTTGAAGATCTGAACTAGTAATAGTCAAATTCAGAACTTAGAATTCATAACTTCAAATTATGATTGCAAATTATAACTTGAAGATCTGAACTTGTAATTGTAAAATACAGAACTAAGAATTCATAACTTGAAATTATGATTGTAAATAATAATTAGAAGATCTGAACTTGTAATAGTCAAATACTGAACTACGAATTGTTAAATACAAATTATTAGTGCAAATTATAACTTGAAGATCTGAACTTGTAATTGTCAAATACAGAACTTAGAATTGATAGCTTATAATTATAATTGCAAATTATAAGTTGAAGATCTGAACTTGTAATAGGTAAATACAGAACTTCGAATTGTTAATTTCAAACTAAGATTGTAATTAATAATTTGAAGATCTGAACTTGTAATAGTCAAATACAGAACTTCGAATTGTTAAATACAAATTATTAGTGCAAATTATAACTTGAAGATCTGAACTTGTAATTATCAAATACAGCACTTGGAATTCATAACTTCAAATTATGATTGCAAATTATAACTTGAAGATCTGAACTTGTAATTGTCAAATACAGAACTTAGAATTCATAACTTCAAATTATGACTGTAAATAATAATTAGAAGATCTGAACTTGTAATAGTCAAATACAGAACTTCAAATTGTTAAATTCAAATTATTAGTGCAAATTATAACTTGAAGATCTTAACTTGTAATTGTCAAATACAGCACTTAGAATTCATAACTTCAAATTATGATTGCAAATTATAACTTGAAGATCTGAACTTGAAATTGTAAAATACAGAACTACGAATTCATAACTTCAAATTATGATTGTAAATAATAATTAGAAGATCTGAACTTGTAATAGTCAAATAGAGAACTTCGAATTGTTAAATACAAATTATTAGTGCAAATTATAACTTGAAGTTCTGAACTTGTAATTGTCAAATACAGAACTTAGAATTCATAACTTCAAATTATGATTGCTAATTATAACTTGAAGATCTGACCTTGTAATAGTCAATTACAGAACTTAGAATTCATAACTTCAAATTATGATTGTAAATAATAATTAGAAGATCTGAACTTGTAATAGTCAAATACAGATCTTCAAATTGTTAAATTCAAATTATTAGTGCAAATTAAAACTTGAAGATCTGAACTTGTAATTGTCAAATACAGCACTTAGAATTCATAACTTCAAATTATGATTGCAAATTATAACTTGAAGATTTGAACTTGTAATTGTCAAATACAGAACTTAAAATTGATAGCTTATAATTATAATTGCAAATTATAAGTTGAAAATCTGAACTTGTAATAGGTAAATACAGAACTTCGAATTGTTAATTTCAAACTAAGATTGTAATTAATAATTTGAAGATCTGAACTTGTAATAGTCAAATACTGAACTTCGAATTGTTAAATACAAATTATAAGTGCAAATTATAACTTGAAGATCTGAACTTGTAATTGTCAAATAGAGAACTTAAAATTGATAGCTTATAATTATAATTGCAAATTATAAGTTGAAGAGCTGAACTTGTAATAGGTAAATACAAAACTTCGAATTGTTAATTTCAAACTAAGATTGTAATTAATAATTTGAAGATCTGAACTTGTAATAGTCAAATACAGAACTTAGAATTGTAAAATTCAAATTATGATTGCAAATTATAACTTGAAGATCTGAACTTGTAATAGTCAAATACAGAACTTAAAATTGATAGCTAATAATTATAATTGCAAATTATAACTTGAAGATCTAAATTTGTAATAGGTAAATACAGAACTTCGAATTGTTAATTTCAAACTAAGATTGTAAAAAATAATTTGAAGATCTGAACTTGTAATAGTCAAATAAGGAACTTCGAATTGTTAAATACAAATTATTAGTGCAAATTATAACTTGGAGATCTGAACTTGTAATTGTCAAATACAGAACTTAAAATTGATAGCTTATAATTATAATTGCAAATTATAAGTTGAAAATCTGAACTTGTAATAGGTAAATACAGAACTTCGAATTGTTAATTTCAAACTAAGATTGTAATTAATAATTTGAAGATCTGAACTTGTAATAGTCAAATACTGAACTTCGAATTGTTAAATACAAATTATAAGTGCAAATTATAACTTGAAGATCTGAACTTGTAATTGTCAAATAGAGAACTTAAAATTGATAGCTTATAATTATAATTTCAAATTGTAAGTTGAAGATCTGAACTTGAAATAGTCAAATACAGAACTTAGAATTGTAAAATTCAAATTATGATTGCAAATTATAACTTGAAGATCTGAACTTGTAATAGTCAAATACAGAACTTAAAATTGATAGCTTATAATTATAATTGCAAATTATAACTTGAAGATCTGAATTTGTAATAGGTAAATACAGAACTTCGAATTGTTAATTTCAAACTAAGATTGTAAATAGTAATTTGAAGATCTGTACTTGTAATAGTCAAATACAGAACTTCGAATTGTTAAATACAAATTATTAGTGCAAATTATAACTTGAAGATCTGAACTTGTAATTTTCAAATACAGAACTTAAAATTGATAGCTTATAATTATAATTGCAAATTATAAGTTGAAGATCTGAACTTGTAATAGGTAAATACAAAACTTCGAATTGTTAATTTCAAACTAAGATTGTAAAAAATAATTTGAAGATCTGAACTTGTAATAGTCAAATAAGGAACTTCGAATTGTTAAATACAAATTATTAGTGCAAATTATAACTTGGAGATCTGAACTTGTAATTGTCAAATACAGAACTTAAAATTGATAACTTATAATTATAATTGCAAATTATAAGTTGAAAATCTGAACTTGTAATAGGTAAATACAGAACTTCGAATTGTTAATTTCAAACTAAGATTGTAATTAATAATTTGAAGATCTGAACTTGTAATAGTCAAATACTGAACTTCGAATTGTTAAATACAAATTATAAGTGCAAATTATAACTTGAAGATCTGAACTTGTAATTGTCAAATAGAGAACTTAAAATTGATAGCTTATAATTATAATTGCAAATTATAAGTTGAAGAGCTGAACTTGTAATAGGTAAATACAAAACTTCGAATTGTTAATTTCAAACTAAGATTGTAATTAATAATTTGAAGATCTGAACTTGTAATAGTCAAATACAGAACTTAGAATTGTAAAATTCAAATTATGATTGCAAATTATAACTTGAAGATCTGAACTTGTAATAGTCAAATACAGAACTTAAAATTGATAGCTAATAATTATAATTGCAAATTATAACTTGAAGATCTAAATTTGTAATAGGTAAATACAGAACTTCGAATTGTTAATTTCAAACTAAGATTGTAAAAAATAATTTGAAGATCTGAACTTGTAATAGTCAAATAAGGAACTTCGAATTGTTAAATACAAATTATTAGTGCAAATTATAACTTGGAGATCTGAACTTGTAATTGTCAAATACAGAACTTAAAATTGATAGCTTATAATTATAATTGCAAATTATAAGTTGAAAATCTGAACTTGTAATAGGTAAATACAGAACTTCGAATTGTTAATTTCAAACTAAGATTGTAATTAATAATTTGAAGATCTGAACTTGTAATAGTCAAATACTGAACTTCGAATTGTTAAATACAAATTATAAGTGCAAATTATAACTTGAAGATCTGAACTTGTAATTGTCAAATAGAGAACTTAAAATTGATAGCTTATAATTATAATTTCAAATTATAAGTTGAAGATCTGAACCTGTAATAGGTAAATACAGAACTTCGAATTGTTAATTTCAAACTAAGATTGTAATTAATAATTTGAAGATCTGAACTTGTAATAGTCAAATACAGAACTTCGAATTGTTAAATACAAATTATTAGTGCAAATTATAAGTTGAAGATCTGAACTTGTAATAGTCAAATACAGAACTTCGAATTGTTAATTTCAAACTAAGATTGTAAATAATAATTTGAAGATATGAACTTGTAATAGTCAAATACAGATATTCGAATTGTTAAATACGAATTATTAGTGCAAATTATAACTTGAAAATCTGAACTTGTAATTGTCAAATACAGAACTTAAAAGTGATAGCTTATAATTATAATGGCAAATTATAAGTTGAAGATCTGAACTTGTAATAGGTAAATACAGAACTTCTAATTGTTAATTTCCAACTAATATTGTAATTAATAATTAGAAGATCTGAACTAGTAATAGTCAAATTCAGAACTTAGAATTCATAACTTCAAATTATGATTGCAAATTATAACTTGAAGATCTGAACTTGTAATTGTAAAATACAGAACTAAGAATTCATAACTTCAAATTATGATTGTAAATAATAATTAGAAGATCTGAACTTGTAATAGTCAAATACTGAACTACGAATTGTTAAATACAAATTATTAGTGCAAATTATAACTTGAAGATCTGAACTTGTAATTGTCAAATACAGAACTTAGAATTGATAGCTTATAATTATAATTGCAAATTATAAGTTGAAGATCTGAACTTGTAATAGGTAAATACAGAACTTCGAATTGTTAATTTCAAACTAAGATTGTAATTAATAATTTGAAGATCTGAACTTGTAATAGTCAAATACAGAACTTCGAATTGTTAAATACAAATTATTAGTGCAAATTATAACTTGAAGATCTGAACTTGTAATTATCAAATACAGCACTTGGAATTCATAACTTCAAATTATGACTGTAAATAATAATTAGAAGATCTGAACTTGTAATAGTCAAATACAGAACTTCAAATTGTTAAATTCAAATTATTAGTGCAAATTATAACTTGAAGATCTTAACTGTAATTGTCAAATACAGCACTTAGAATTCATAACTTCAAATTATGATTGCAAATTATAACTTGAAGATCTGAACTTGAAATTGTAAAATACAGAACTACGAATTCATAACTTCAAATTATGATTGTAAATAATAATTAGAAGATCTGAACTTGTAATAGTCAAATAGAGAACTTCGAATTGTTAAATACAAATTATTAGTGCAAATTATAACTTGAAGTTCTGAACTTGTAATTGTCAAATACAGAACTTAGAATTCATAACTTCAAATTATGATTGCTAATTATAACTTGAAGATCTGACCTTGTAATAGTCAATTACAGAACTTAGAATTCATAACTTCAAATTATGATTGTAAATAATAATTAGAAGATCTGAACTTGGAATAGTCAAATACAGATCTTCAAATTGTTAAATTCAAATTATTAGTGCAAATTAAAACTTGAAGATCTGAACTTGTAATTGTCAAATACAGCACTTAGAATTCATAACTTCAAATTATGATTGCAAATTATAACTTGAAGATTTGAACTTGTAATTGTCAAATACAGAACTTAAAATTGATAGCTTATAATTATAATTGCAAATTATAACTAGAAGATCTGAACTTGCAATAGGTAAATACAGAACTTCGAATTGTTAATTTCAAACTAAGATTGTAAATAATAATTTGTAGATCTGAACTTGTAATAGTCAAATACAGAACTTCGAATTGTTAAATACAAACTATTATTGCAAACTATAACTTGTAAATCTGAACTTGTAATTGTCAAATACAGAACTTAAAATTGATAGCTTATCATTATAATTGCAAATTATAAGTTGAAGATCTGAACTTGTAATAGGTAAATACAGAACTTCGAATTGTTAATTTCAAACTAAGATTGTAATTAATAATTTGAAGATCTGAACTTGTAATAGTCAAATACAGAACTTCGAATTGTTAAATACAAATTATTAGTGCAATTTATAACTTGAAGATCTGAACTTGTAATTGTCAAATACAGCACATAGAATTCATAACTTCAAATTATGATTGCAATTTATAACTTGAAGATCTGAACTTGTAATTGTAAAATACAGAACTAAGAATTCATAACTACAAATTATGATTGTAAATAATAATTAGAAGATCTGAACTTGTAATAGTCAAATACAGAACTTCGAATTGTTAAATACAAATTATTAGTGCAAATTATAACTTGAAGATCTGAACTTGTAATTGTCAAATACAGAACTTAGAATTCATAACTACAAATTATGATTGCTAATTATAACTTGAAGATCTGACCTAGTAATAGTCAAATACAGAACTTAGAATTGTGAAATTACAATTATGATTGCAAATTATAACTTGAAGATCCCGACTTGTAATAGTCAAATACAGAACTTAAAATTGATAGCTTATAATTATAATTGCTAATTATAACTTGAAGATCTGAATTTGTAATAAGTAAATACAGAACTTCGAATTGTTAATTTCAAACTAAGATTGTAAATAATAATTTGAAGATCTGAACTTGTAATAGTCAAATACAGAACTTCAAATTGTTAAATACAAATTATTAGTGCAAATTATAACATGAAGATCTGAACATGTAATTGTCAAATACAGAACTTAAAATTGATAGCTTATAATTATAATTGCAAATTATAAGTTGAAGATCTGAACTTGTAATAGGTAAATACAGAACTTCGAATTGTTAATTTCAAACTAAGATTGTAATTAATAATTTGAAGATCTGAACTTGTAATAGTCAAATACAGAACTTCGAATTGTTAAATACAAATTATTAGTGCAAATTATAACTTGAAGATCTGAACTTGTAATTATCAAATACAGCACTTGGAATTCATAACTTCAAATTATGATTGCAAATTATAACTTGAAGATCTGAACTTGTAATTGTCAAATACAGAACTTAGAATTCATAACTTCAAATTATGACTGTAAATAATAATTAGAAGATCTGAACTTGTAATAGTCAAATACAGAACTTCAAATTGTTAAATTCAAATTATTAGTGCAAATTATAACTTGAAGATCTTAACTTGTAATTGTCAAATACAGCACTTAGAATTCATAACTTCAAATTATGATTGCAAATTATAACTTGAAGATCTGAACTTGAAATTGTAAAATACAGAACTACGAATTCATAACTTCAAATTATGATTGTAAATAATAATTAGAAGATCTGAACTTGTAATAGTCAAATAGAGAACTTCGAATTGTTAAATACAAATTATTAGTGCAAATTATAACTTGAAGTTCTGAACTTGTAATTGTCAAATACAGAACTTAGAATTCATAACTTCAAATTATGATTGCTAATTATAACTTGAAGATCTGACCTTGTAATAGTCAATTACAGAACTTAGAATTCATAACTTCAAATTATGATTGTAAATAATAATTAGAAGATCTGAACTTGTAATAGTCAAATACAGATCTTCAAATTGTTAAATTCAAATTATTAGTGCAAATTAAAACTTGAAGATCTGAACTTGTAATTGTCAAATACAGCACTTAGAATTCATAACTTCAAATTATGATTGCAAATTATAACTTGAAGATTTGAACTTGTAATTGTCAAATACAGAACTTAAAATTGATAGCTTATAATTATAATTGCAAATTATAACTAGAAGATCTGAACTTGCAATAGGTAAATACAGAACTTCGAATTGTTAATTTCAAACTAAGATTGTAAATAATAATTTGTAGATCTGAACTTGTAATAGTCAAATACAGAACTTCGAATTGTTAAATACAAACTATTATTGCAAACTATAACTTGTAAATCTGAACTTGTAATTGTCAAATACAGAACTTAAAATTGATAGCTTATCATTATAATTGCAAATTATAAGTTGAAGATCTGAACTTGTAATAGGTAAATACAGAACTTCGAATTGTTAATTTCAAACTAAGATTGTAATTAATAATTTGAAGATCTGAACTTGTAATAGTCAAATACAGAACTTCGAATTGTTAAATACAAATTATTAGTGCAATTTATAACTTGAAGATCTGAACTTGTAATTGTCAAATACAGCACATAGAATTCATAACTTCAAATTATGATTGCAATTTATAACTTGAAGATCTGAACTTGTAATTGTAAAATACAGAACTAAGAATTCATAACTTCAAATTATGATTGTAAATAATAATTAGAAGATCTGAACTTGTAATAGTCAAATACAGAACTTCGAATTGTTAAATACAAATTATTAGTGCAAATTATAACTTGAAGATCTGAACTTGTAATTGTCAAATACAGAACTTAGAATTCATAACTACAAATTATGATTGCTAATTATAACTTGAAGATCTGACCTAGTAATAGTCAAATACAGAACTTAGAATTGTGAAATTACAATTATGATTGCAAATTATAACTTGAAGATCCCGACTTGTAATAGTCAAATACAGAACTTAAAATTGATAGCTTATAATTATAATTGCTAATTATAACTTGAAGATCTGAATTTGTAATAAGTAAATACAGAACTTCGAATTGTTAATTTCAAACTAAGATTGTAAATAATAATTTGAAGATCTGAACTTGTAATAGTCAAATACAGAACTTCAAATTGTTAAATACAAATTATTAGTGCAAATTATAACATGAAGATCTGAACATGTAATTGTCAAATACAGAACTTAAAATTGATAGCTTATAATTATAATTGCAAATTATAAGTTGAAGATCTGAACTTGTAATAGGTAAATACAGAACTTCGAATTGTTAATTTCAAACTAAGATTGTAATTAATAATTTGAAGATCTGAACTTGTAATAGTCAAATACAGAACTTCGAATTGTTAAATACAAATTATTAGTGCAAATTATAACTTGAAGATCTGAACTTGTAATTATCAAATGCAGCACTTGGAATTCATAACTTCAAATTATGATTGCAAATTATAACTTGAAGATCTGAACTTGTAATTGTCAAATACAGAACTTAGAATTCATAACTTCAAATTATGACTGTAAATAATAATTAGAAGATCTGAACTTGTAATAGTCAAATACAGAACTTCAAATTGTTAAATTCAAATTATTAGTGCAAATTATAACTTGAAGATCTTAACTTGTAATTGTCAAATACAGCACTTAGAATTCATAACTTCAAATTATGATTGCAAATTATAACTTGAAGATCTGAACTTGAAATTGTAAAATACAGAACTACGAATTCATAACTTCAAATTATGATTGTAAATAATAATTAGAAGATCTGAACTTGTAATAGTCAAATAGAGAACTTCGAATTGTTAAATACAAATTATTAGTGCAAATTATAACTTGAAGTTCTGAACTTGTAATTGTCAAATACAGAACTTAGAATTCATAACTTCAAATTATGATTGCTAATTATAACTTGAAGATCTGACCTTGTAATAGTCAATTACAGAACTTAGAATTCATAACTTCAAATTATGATTGTAAATAATAATTAGAAGATCTGAACTTGTAATAGTCAAATACAGAACTTCAAATTGTTAAATTCAAATTATTAGTGCAAATTAAAACTTGAAGATCTGAACTTGTAATTGTCAAATACAGCACTTAGAATTCATAACTTCAAATTATGATTGCAAATTATAACTTGAAGATTTGAACTTGTAATTGTCAAATACAGAACTTAAAATTGATAGCTTATAATTATAATTGCAAATTATAACTAGAAGATCTGAACTTGCAATAGGTAAATACAGAACTTCGAATTGTTAATTTCAAACTAAGATTGTAAATAATAATTTGTAGATCTGAACTTGTAATAGTCAAATACAGAACTTCGAATTGTTAAATACAAACTATTATTGCAAACTATAACTTGTAAATCTGAACTTGTAATTGTCAAATACAGAACTTAAAATTGATAGCTTATCATTATAATTGCAAATTATAAGTTGAAGATCTGAACTTGTAATAGGTAAATACAGAACTTCGAATTGTTAATTTCAAACTAAGATTGTAATTAATAATTTGAAGATCTGAACTTGTAATAGTCAAATACAGAACTTCGAATTGTTAAATACAAATTATTAGTGCAATTTATAACTTGAAGATCTGAACTTGTAATTGTCAAATACAGCACATAGAATTCATAACTTCAAATTATGATTGCAATTTATAACTTGAAGATCTGAACTTGTAATTGTAAAATACAGAACTAAGAATTCATAACTTCAAATTATGATTGTAAATAATAATTAGAAGATCTGAACTTGTAATAGTCAAATACAGAACTTCGAATTGTTAAATACAAATTATTAGTGCAAATTATAACTTGAAGATCTGAACTTGTAATTGTCAAATACAGAACTTAGAATTCATAACTACAAATTATGATTGCTAATTATAACTTGAAGATCTGACCTAGTAATAGTCAAATACAGAACTTAGAATTGTGAAATTACAATTATGATTGCAAATTATAACTTGAAGATCCCGACTTGTAATAGTCAAATACAGAACTTAAAATTGATAGCTTATAATTATAATTGCTAATTATAACTTGAAGATCTGAATTTGTAATAAGTAAATACAGAACTTCGAATTGTTAATTTCAAACTAAGATTGTAAATAATAATTTGAAGATCTGAACTTGTAATAGTCAAATACAGAACTTCGAATTGTTAAATACAAATTATTAGTGCAAATTATAACATGAAGATCTGAACATGTAATTGTCAAATACAGAACTTAAAATTGATAGCTTATAATTATAATTGCAAATTATAAGTTGAAGATCTGAACTTGTAATAGGTAAATACAGAACTTCGAATTGTTAATTTCAAACTAAGATTGTAATTAATAATTTGAAGATCTGAACTTGTAATAGTCAAATACAGAACTTCGAATTGTTAAATACAAATTATTAGTGCAAATTATAACTTGAAGATCTGAACTTGTAATTATCAAATACAGCACTTGGAATTCATAACTTCAAATTATGATTGCAAATTATAACTTGAAGATCTGAACTTGTAATTGTCAAATACAGAACTTAGAATTCATAACTTCAAATTATGACTGTAAATAATAATTAGAAGATCTGAACTTGTAATAGTCAAATACAGAACTTCAAATTGTTAAATTCAAATTATTAGTGCAAATTATAACTTGAAGATCTTAACTTGTAATTGTCAAATACAGCACTTAGAATTCATAACTTCAAATTATGATTGCAAATTATAACTTGAAGATCTGAACTTGAAATTGTAAAATACAGAACTACGAATTCATAACTTCAAATTATGATTGTAAATAATAATTAGCAGATCTGAACTTGTAATAGTCAAATAGAGAACTTCGAATTGTTAAATACAAATTATTAGTGCAAATTATAACTTGAAGTTCTGAACTTGTAATTGTCAAATACAGAACTTAGAATTCATAACTTCAAATTATGATTGCTAATTATAACTTGAAGATCTGACCTTGTAATAGTCAATTACAGAACTTAGAATTCATAACTTCAAATTATGATTGTAAATAATAATTAGAAGATCTGAACTTGTAATAGTCAAATACAGAACTTCAAATTGTTAAATTCAAATTATTAGTGCAAATTAAAACTTGAAGATCTGAACTTGTAATTGTCAAATACAGCACTTAGAATTCATAACTTCAAATTATGATTGCAAATTATAACTTGAAGATCTGAACTTGTAATGAGTAAATACAGAACTTCTAATTGTTAATTTCCAACTAAGACTGTAATTAATAATTTGAAGATCTGAACTTGTAATAGTCAAATTCAGAACTTAGAATTCATAACTTCTAATTATGATTACAAATTATAACTTGAAGATCTGTACTTGTAATAGTCAAATACAGAACTTCGAATTGTTAAATACAAATTATTAGTGCAAATTATAACTTGAAGATCTGAACTTGTAATTGTCAAATACAGAACTTAAAATTGATAGCTTATAATTATAATTGCAAATTATAAGTTGAAGATCTGAACTTGTAATAGGTAAATAAAAAACTTCGAATTGTTAATTACAAACTAAGATTGTAAAAAATAATTTGAAGATCTGAACTTGTAATAGTCAAATAAGGAACTTCGAATTGTTAAATACAAATTATTAGTGCAAATTATAACTTGGAGATCTGAACTTGTAATTGTCAAATACAGAACTTATAATTGATAGCTTATAATTATAATTGCAAATTATAAGTTGAAAATCTGAACTTGTAATAGGTAAATACAGAACTTCGAATTGTTAATTTCAAACTAAGATTGTAATTAATAATTTGAAGATCTGAACTTGTAATAGTCAAATACTGAACTTCGAATTGTTAAATACAAATTATAAGTGCAAATTATAACTTGAAGATCTGAACTTGTAATTGTCAAATAGAGAACTTAAAATTGATAGCTTATAATTATAATTGCAAATTATAAGTTGAAGAGCTGAACTTGTAATAGGTAAATACAAAACTTCGAATTGTTAATTTCAAACTAAGATTGTAATTAATAATTTGAAGATCTGAACTTGTAATAGTCAAATACAGAACTTAGAATTGTAAAATTCAAATTATGATTGCAAATTATAACTTGAAGATCTGAACTTTTAATAGTCAAATACAGAACTCCGAATTGTTAAATACAAATTATTAGTGCAAATTATAACTTGAAGATCTGAACTTGTAATTGTCAAATACAGCACTTAGATTTCATAACTTCAAATTATGATTGCTAATTATAACTTGAAGATCTGAACTTGTAATAGTGAAATACAGAACTTAGAATTGTAAAATTCAAATCATGATTGCAAATTATAACTTGAAGATCTGAACTTGTAATAGTCAAATACTGAACTTAAAATTGATAGCTTATAATTATAATTGCAAATTATAACTTGAAGATCTGAATTTGTAATAGGTAAATACAGAACTTCGAATTGTTAAATACAAATTATTAGTGCAGATTATAACTTGAAAATCTGAACTTGTAATTGTCAAATACAGAACTTAAAATTGATAGCTTATAATTATAATTGCAAATTATAAGTTGAAGATCTGAACTTGTAATAGGTAAATACAGAACTTCTAATTGTTAATTTCCAACTAAGATTGTAATTAATAATTTGAAGATCTGAACTTGTAATAGTCAAATTCAGAACTTCAAATTGTTAAATTCAAATTATTAGTGCAAATTATAACTTGAAGATCTGAACTTGTAATTGTCAAATACAGAACTTAGAATTGATAGCTTATAATTATAATTGCAAATTATAACTTGAAGAACTGAACTTGTAATAGTCAATTACAGAACTTAGATTTGTTAAATACTAATTATTATTTCAAATTATAACTTGAAGATCTGAACTTGTAATTGTCAAATACAGAACTTAAAATTGATAGCTTATAAGTATATTTGCAAATTATAACTAGAAGATATGAACTTGTAATAGGTAAATACAGAACTTCGAATTGTTAATTTCAAACTAAGATTGCAAATTATAACTTGAAGATCTGAACTTGTAATTGTCAAATACAGAACTTAGAATTCATAACTTCAAATTATGATTGTAAATAATAATTAGTAGATCTGAACTTGTAATAGTCAAATACAGAACTTCGAATTGTTAAATACAAATTATTAGTGCAAATTATAACTTGAAGATCTGAACTTGTAATTGTCAAATACAGAACTTAGAATTCATAACTTCAAATTATGATTGCTAATTATAACTTGAAGATCTGAACTTGTAATAGTCAAATACAGAACTTAGAATTGGGAAATTCAAATTATGATTGCAAATTATAACTTGCAGATCTGAACTTGTAATTGTCAAATACAGAACTTAGAATTGATAGCTTATTACTATAATTGCAAATTATAACTTGAAGATCTGAACTTGTAATAGTGAATTACAGAACTTCTAATTGTTAATTTCAAACTAAGATTGTAATTAATAATTGTAAGATCTAAACTTGGAATAGTCAAATACAGAACTCCGAATTGTTAAATACAAATTATTAGTGCAAATTATAACTTGAAGATCTGAACTTGTAATTGTCAAATACAGCACTTAGAATTCATAACTTCAAATTATGATTGCTAATTATAACTTGAAGATCTGAACTTGTAATAGTCAAATACAGAACTTAGAATTGTAAAATTCAAATCATGATTGCAAATTATAACTTGAAGATCTGAACTTGTAATAGTCAAATAAGGAACTTCGAATTGTTAAATACAAATTATTAGTGCAAATTAAAACTTGGAGATCTGAACTTGTAATTGTCAAATACAGAACTTAAAATTGATAGCTTATAATTATAATTGCAAATTATAAGTTGAAAATCTGAACTTGCAATAGGTAAATACAGAACTTCGAATTGTTAATTTCAAACTAAGATTGTAATTAATAATTTGAAGATCTGAACTTGTAATAGTCAAATACTGAACTTCGAATTGTTAAATACAAATTATAAGTGCAAATTATAACTTGAAGATCTGAACTTGTAATTGTCAAATAGAGAACTTAAAATTGATAGCTTATAATTATAATTGCAAATTATAAGTTGAAGATCTGAACTTGTAATAGGTAAATACAGAACTTCGAATTGTTAATTTCAAACTAAGATTGTAATTAATAATTTGAAGATCTGAACTTGTAATAGTCAAATACAGAACTTCGAATTGTTAAATACAAATTATTAGTGCAAATTATAACTTGAAGATCTGAACTTGTAATTGTCAAATACAGAACTTAGAATTGTAAAATGCAAATTATGATTGCTAATTATAACTTGAAGATCTGAACTTGTAATAGTCAAATACAGAACTTAAAATTGATAGCTTATAATTATAATTGCAAATTATAAGTTGAAGATCTGAACTTGTAATAGTCAAATACAGAACTTCGAATTGTTAATTTCAAACTAATATTGTAATTAATAATTTGAAGATCTGAACTTGTAATAGTCAAATACAGAACTTCAAATTGTTAAATTCAAATTATTAGTGCAAATTATAACTTGAAGATCTGAACTTGTAATTGTCAAATACAGAACTTAGAATTGATAGCTTATAATTATAATTGCAAATTATAACTTGAAGATCTGAACTTGTAATTGTAAAATACAGAACTAAGAATTCATAACTTCAAATTATGATTGTAAATAATAATTAGAAGATCTGAACTTGTAATAGTCAAATACAGAACTACGAATTGTTAAATACAAATTATTAGTACAAATTATAACTTGAAGATCTGAACTTGTAATTGTCAAATACAGAACTTAGAATTCATAACTTCAAAATATGATTGCTAATTATAACTTGAAGATCTGAACTTGTAATAGTCAAATTCAGAACTTAGAATTTGTAAATTCAAATTATGATTGCAAATTATAACTTGAAGATCTGAACTTGTAATAGTCAAATACAGAACTTAAAATTGTGAAATTACAATTATGATTGCAAATTATAACTTGAAGATCCCGACTTGTAATAGTCAAATACAGAACTTAAAATTGATAGCTTATAATTATAATTGCAAATTATAAGTTGAAAATCTGAACTTGTAATAGGTAAATACAGAACTTCGAATTGTTAATTTCAAACTAAGATTGTAATTAATAATTTGAAGATCTGAACTTGTAATAGTCAAATACTGAACTTCGAATTGTTAAATACAAATTATAAGTGCAAATTATAACTTGAAGATCTGAACTTGTAATTGTCAAATAGAGAACTTAAAATTGATAGCTTATAATTATAATTGCAAATTATAAGTTGAAGAGCTGAACTTGTAATAGGTAAATACAAAACTTCGAATTGTTAATTTCAAACTAAGATTGTAATTAATAATTTGAAGATCTGAACTTGTAATAGTCAAATACAGAACTTAGAATTGTAAAATTCAAATTATGATTGCAAATTATAACTTGAAGATCTGAACTTTTAATAGTCAAATACAGAACTCCGAATTGTTAAATACAAATTATTAGTGCAAATTATAACTTGAAGATCTGAACTTGTAATTGTCAAATACAGCACTTAGAATTCATAACTTCAAATTATGATTGCTAATTATAACTTGAAGATCTGAACTTGTAATAGTGAAATACAGAACTTAGAATTGTAAAATTCAAATCATGATTGCAAATTATAACTTGAAGATCTGAACTTGTAATAGTCAAATACTGAACTTAAAATTGATAGCTTATAATTATAATTGCAAATTATAACTTGAAGATCTGAATTTGTAATAGGTAAATACAGAACTTCGAATTGTTAAATACAAATTATTAGTGCAGATTATAACTTGAAAATCTGAACTTGTAATTGTCAAATACAGAACTTAAAATTGATAGCTTATAATTATAATTGCAAATTATAAGTTGAAGATCTGAACTTGTAATAGGTAAATACAGAACTTCTAATTGTTAATTTCCAACTAAGATTGTAATTAATAATTTGAAGATCTGAACTTGTAATAGTCAAATTCAGAACTTCAAATTGTTAAATTCAAATTATTAGTGCAAATTATAACTTGAAGATCTGAACTTGTAATTGTCAAATACAGAACTTAGAATTGATAGCTTATAATTATAATTGCAAATTATAACTTGAAGAACTGAACTTGTAATAGTCAATTACAGAACTTAGATTTGTTAAATACTAATTATTATTTCAAATTATAACTTGAAGATCTGAACTTGTAATTGTCAAATACAGAACTTAAAATTGATAGCTTATAAGTATATTTGCAAATTATAACTAGAAGATATGAACTTGTAATAGGTAAATACAGAACTTCGAATTGTTAATTTCAAACTAAGATTGCAAATTATAACTTGAAGATCTGAACTTGTAATTGTCAAATACAGAACTTAGAATTCATAACTTCAAATTATGATTGTAAATAATAATTAGTAGATCTGAACTTGTAATAGTCAAATACAGAACTTCGAATTGTTAAATACAAATTATTAGTGCAAATTATAACTTGAAGATCTGAACTTGTAATTGTCAAATACAGAACTTAGAATTGTAAAATGCAAATTATGATTGCTAATTATAACTTGTAGATCTGAACTTGTAATAGTCAAATACAGAACTTAAAATTGATAGCTTATAATTATAATTGCAAATTATAAGTTGAAGATCTGAACTTGTAATAGTCAAATACAGAACTTCGAATTGTTAATTTCAAACTAATATTGTAATTAATAATTTGAAGATCTGAACTTGTAATAGTCAAATACAGAACTTCAAATTGTTAAATTCAAATTATTAGTGCAAATTATAACTTGAAGATCTGAACTTGTAATTGTCAAATACAGAACTTAGAATTGATAGCTTATAATTATAATTGCAAATTATAACTTGAAGATCTGAACTTGTAATTGTAAAATACAGAACTAAGAATTCATAACTTCAAATTATGATTGTAAATAATAATTAGAAGATCTGAACTTGTAATAGTCAAATACAGAACTACGAATTGTTAAATACAAATTATTAGTACAAATTATAACTTGAAGATCTGAACTTGTAATTGTCAAATACAGAACTTAGAATTCATAACTTCAAAATATGATTGCTAATTATAACTTGAAGATCTGAACTTGTAATAGTCAAATTCAGAACTCAGAATTTGTAAATTCAAATTATGATTGCAAATTATAACTTGAAGATCTGAACTTGTAATAGTCAAATACAGAACTTAAAATTGTGAAATTACAATTATGATTGCAAATTATAACTTGACGATCCCGACTTGTAATAGTCAAATACAGAACTTAAAATTGATAGCTTATAATTATAATTGCTAATTATAACTTGAAGATCTGAATTTGTAATAAGTAAATACAGAACTTCGAATTGTTAATTTCAAACTAAGATTGTAAATAATAATTTGAAGATCTGAACTTGTAATAGTCAAATACAGAACTTCGAATTGTTAAATACAAATTATTAGTGCAAATTATAACATGAAGATCTGAACATGTAATTGTCAAATACAGAACTTAAAATTGATAGCTTATAATTATAATTGCAAATTATAAGTTGAAGATCTGAACTTGTAATAGGTAAATACAGAACTTCGAATTGTTAATTTCAAACTAAGATTGTAATTAATAATTTGAAGATCTGAACTTGTAATTATCAAATACAGCACTTGGAATTCATAACTTCAAATTATGATTGCAAATTATAACTTGAAGATCTGAACTTGTAATTGTCAAATACAGAACTTAGAATTCATAACTTCAAATTATGACTGTAAATAATAATTAGAAGATCTGAACTTGTAATAGTCAAATACAGAACTTCAAATTGTTAAATTCAAATTATTAGTGCAAATTATAACTTGAAGATCTTAACTTGTAATTGTCAAATACAGCACTTAGAATTCATAACTTCAAATTATGATTGCAAATTATAACTTGAAGATCTGAACTTGTAATTGTAAAATACAGAACTACGAATTCATAACTTCAAATTATGATTGTAAATAATAATTAGAAGATCTGAACTTGAAATAGTCAAATACAGAACTTCGAATTGTTAAATACAAATTATTAGTGCAAATTATAACTTGAAGTTCTGAACTTGTAATTGTCAAATACAGAACTTAGAATTCATAACTTCAAATTATTATTGCTAATTATAACTTGAAGATCTGACCTTGTAATAGTCAATTACAGAACTTAGAATTCATAACTTCAAATTATGATTGTAAATAATAATTAGAAGATCTGAACTTGTAATAGTCAAATACAGAACTTCAAATTGTTAAATTCAAATTATTAGTGGAAATTAAAACTTGAAGATCTGAACTTGTAATTGTCAAATACAGCACTTAGAATTCATAACTTCAAATTATGATTGCAAATTATAACTTGAAGATCTGAACTTGTAATTGTAAAATACAGAACTACGAATTCATAACTTCAAATTATGATTGTAAATAATAATTAGAAGATCTGAACTTGTAATAGTCAAATACAGAACTTCGAATTGTTAAATACAAATTATTAGTGCAAATTATAACTTGAAGTTCTGAACTTGTAATTGTCAAATACAGAACTTAGAATTCATAACTTCAAATTATGATTGCTAATTATAACTTGAAGATCTGAACTTGTAATAGTCAAATACAGAACTTAGAATTGGGAAATTCAAATTATGATTGCAAATTATAACTTGAAGATCTGAACTAGTAATTGTCAAATACAGAACTTAGAATTGATAGCTTATAATTATAATTGCAAATTATAGCTTGAAGAACTGAACTTGTAATAGTGAATTACAGAACTTAGATTTGTTAAATACTAATTATTATTGCAAATTATAACTTGAAGATCTGAACTTGTAATAGTCAAATACAGAACTTAAAATTGATAGCTTATAATTATGATTGCAAATTATAACTTGAAGATCTGAATTTGTAATAGGTAAATATAGAACTTCGAATTGTTAATTTCAAACTAAGATTGTAAATAATAATTTGAAGTTCTGAACTTGTAATAGTCAAATACAGAACTTAAAATTGTTAAATACAAATTATTAGTGCAAATTATAACTTGAAGATCTGAACTTGTAATTGTCAAATACAGAACTTAAAATTGATAGCTTATAATTATGATTGCAAATTATAACTTGAAGATCTGAACTTGTAATTGTCAAATACAGAACTTAAAATTCATAACCTCAAATTATGATTGTAAATAATAATTAGTAGATCTGAACTTGTAATAGTCAAATACAGAACTTCGAATTGTTAAATACAAATTATTAGTGCAAATTATAACTTGAAGATCTGAACTTGTAATTGTCAAATACAGAACTTAGAATTCATAACTTCAAATTATGATTGTAAATAATAAGTAGAAGATCTGAACTTGTAATAGTCAAATACAGAACTTCGAATTGTTAAATACAAATTATTAGTGCAAATTATAACTTGAAGATCTGAACTTGTAATTGTCAAATACAGAACTTAGAATTGATAGCTTATAATTATAATTGCAAATTATAACTTGAAGATCTGAACTTGTAATTGTCAAATACAGAACTTAGAATTGTAAAATTCAAATCATGATTGCAAATTATAACTTGAAGATCTGAACTTGTAATTGTCAAATACAGAACTTAGAATTCATAACTTCAAATTATGATTGCTAATTATAACTTGAAGATCTGAACTTGTAATAGTCAAATACAGAACTTAGAATTGGGAAATTCAAATTATGATTGCAAATTATAACTTGAAGATCTGAACTTGTAATAGTCAAATACAGAACTTAAAATTGATAGCTTATAATTATAATTGCAAATTATAACTTGAAGATCTGAATTTGTAATAGGTAAATACTCAACTTCGAATTTTTAATTTCAAACTAAGATTGTAAATAATAATTTGAAGATCTGAACTTGTAATAGTCAAATACAGAACTTCGAATTGTTAAATACAAATTATTAGTGCAAATTATAACTTGAAGATCTGAACTTGTAATTGTCAAATACAGAACTTAAAATTGATAGCTTATAATTATAATTGCAAATTATAAGTTGAAGATCTGAACTTGTAATAGGTAAATACAGAACTTCGAATTGTTAATTTCAAACTAAGATTGTAATTAATAATTTGAAGATCTGAACTTGCAATAGTCAAATACAGAACTTCGAATTGTTAAATACAAATTATTAGTGCAAATTATAACTTGAAGATCTGAACTTGTAATTGTCAAATACAGAACTTAGAATTCATAACTTCAAATTATGATTGCTAACTATAACTTGAAGATCTGAACTTGAAATAGTCAAATACAGAACTTAGAATTGTAAAATTCAAATTATGATTGCAAATTATAACTTGAAGATCTGAACTTGTAATAGTCAAATACAGAACTTAAAATTGATAGCTTATAATTATAATTGCAAATTATAACTTGAAGATCTGAATTTGTAATAGGTAAATACAGAACTTCGAATTGTTAATTTCAAACTAAGATTGTAAATAATAATTTGAAGATCTGTACTTGTAATAGTCAAATACAGAACTTCGAATTGTTAAATACAAATTATTAGTGCAAATTATAACTTGAAGATCTGAACTTGTAATTGTCAAATACAGAACTTAAAATTGATAGCTTATAATTATAATTGCAAATTATAAGTTGAAGATCTGAACTTGTAATAGGTAAATACAAAACTTCGAATTGTTAATTTCAAACTAAGATTGTAAAAAATAATTTGAAGATCTGAACTTGTAATAGTCAAATAAGGAACTTCGAATTGTTAAATACAAATTATTAGTGCAAATTATAACTTGGAGATCTGAACTTGTAATTGTCAAATACAGAACTTAAAATTGATAGCTTATAATTATAATTGCAAATTATAAGTTGAAAATCTGAACTTGTAATAGGTAAATACAGAACTTCGAATTGTTAATTTCAAACTAAGATTGTAATTAATAATTTGAAGATCTGAACTTGTAATAGTCAAATACTGAACTTCGAATTGTTAAATACAAATTATAAGTGCAAATTATAACTTGAAGATCTGAACTTGTAATTGTCAAATAGAGAACTTAAAATTGATAGCTTATAATTATAATTGCAAATTATAAGTTGAAGAGCTGAACTTGTAATAGGTAAATACAAAACTTCGAATTGTTAATTTCAAACTAAGATTGTAATTAATAATTTGAAGATCTGAACTTGTAATAGTCAAATACAGAACTTAGAATTGTAAAATTCAAATTATGATTGCAAATTATAACTTGAAGATCTGAACTTGTAATAGTCAAATACAGAACTCCGAATTGTTAAATACAAATTATTAGTGCAAATTATAACTTGAAGATCTGAACTTGTAATTGTCAAATACAGCACTTAGAATTAATAACTTCAAATTATGATTGCTAATTATAACTTGAAGATCTGAACTTGTAATAGTGAAATACAGAACTTAGAATTGTAAAATTCAAATCATGATTGCAAATTATAACTTGAAGATCTGAACTTGTAATAGTCAAATACTGAACTTAAAATTGATAGCTTATAATTATAATTGCAAATTATAACTTGAAGATCTGAATTTGTAATAGGTAAATACAGAACTTCGAATTGTTAAATACAAATTATTAGTGCAGATTATAACTTGAAAATCTGAACTTGTAATTGTCAAATACAGAACTTAAAATTGATAGCTTATAATTATAATTGCAAATTATAAGTTGAAGATCTGAACTTGTAATAGGTAAATACAGAACTTCTAATTGTTAATTTCCAACTAAGATTGTAATTAATAATTTGAAGATCTGAACTTGTAATAGTCAAATTCAGAACTTCAAATTGTTAAATTCAAATTATTAGTGCAAATTATAACTTGAAGATCTGAACTTGTAATTGTCAAATACAGAACTTAGAATTGATAGCTTATAATTATAATTGCAAATTATAACTTGAAGAACTGAACTTGTAATAGTCAATTACTGAACTTAGATTTGTTAAATACTAATTATTATTTCAAATTATAACTTGAAGATCTGAACTTGTAATTGTCAAATACAGAACTTAAAATTGATAGCTTATAAGTATATTTGCAAATTATAACTAGAAGATATGAACTTGTAATAGGTAAATACAGCACTTCGAATTGTTAATTTCAAACTAAGATTGCAAATTATAACTTGAAGATCTGAACTTGTAATTGTCAAATACAGAACTTAGAATTCATAACTTCAAATTAAGATTGTAAATAATAATTAGTAGATCTGAACTTGTAATAGTCAAATACAGAACTTCGAATTGTTAAATACAAATTATTAGTGCAAATTATAACTTGAAGATCTGAACTTGTAATTGTCAAATACAGAACTTAGAATTCATAACTTCAAATTATGATTGCTAACTATAACTTGAAGATCTGAACTTGAAATAGTCAAATACAGAACTTAGAATTGTAAAATTCAAATTATGATTGCAAATTATAACTTGAAGATCTGAACTTGTAATAGTCAAATACAGAACTTAAAATTGATAGCTTATAATTATAATTGCAAATTATAACTTGAAGATCTGAATTTGTAATAGGTAAATACAGAACTTCGAATTGTTAATTTCAAACTAAGATTGTAAATAATAATTTGAAGATCTGTACTTGTAATAGTCAAATACAGAACTTCGAATTGTTAAATACAAATTATTAGTGCAAATTATAACTTGAAGATCTGAACTTGTAATTGTCAAATACAGAACTTAAAATTGATAGCTTATAATTATAATTGCAAATTATAAGTTGAAGATCTGAACTTGTAATAGGTAAATACAAAACTTCGAATTGTTAATTTCAAACTAAGATTGTAAAAAATAATTTGAAGATCTGAACTTGTAATAGTCAAATAAGGAACTTCGAATTGTTAAATACAAATTATTAGTGCAAATTATAACTTGGAGATCTGAACTTGTAATTGTCAAATACAGAACTTAAAATTGATAGCTTATAATTATAATTGCAAATTATAAGTTGAAAATCTGAACTTGTAATAGGTAAATACAGAACTTCGAATTGTTAATTTCAAACTAAGATTGTAATTAATAATTTGAAGATCTGAACTTGTAATAGTCAAATACTGAACTTCGAATTGTTAAATACAAATTATAAGTGCAAATTATAACTTGAAGATCTGAACTTGTAATTGTCAAATAGAGAACTTAAAATTGATAGCTTATAATTATAATTGCAAATTATAAGTTGAAGAGCTGAACTTGTAATAGGTAAATACAAAACTTCGAATTGTTAATTTCAAACTAAGATTGTAATTAATAATTTGAAGATCTGAACTTGTAATAGTCAAATACAGAACTTAGAATTGTAAAATTCAAATTATGATTGCAAATTATAACTTGAAGATCTGAACTTGTAATAGTCAAATACAGAACTCCGAATTGTTAAATGCAAATTATTAGTGCAAATTATAACTTGAAGATCTGAACTTGTAATTGTCAAATACAGCACTTAGAATTCATAACTTCAAATTATGATTGCTAATTATAACTTGAAGATCTGAACTTGTAATAGTGAAATACAGAACTTAGAATTGTAAAATTCAAATCATGATTGCAAATTATAACTTGAAGATCTGAACTTGTAATAGTCAAATACTGAACTTAAAATTGATAGCTTATAATTATAATTGCAAATTATAACTTGAAGATCTGAATTTGTAATAGGTAAATACAGAACTTCGAATTGTTAAATACAAATTATTAGTGCAGATTATAACTTGAAAATCTGAACTTGTAATTGTCAAATACAGAACTTAAAATTGATAGCTTATAATTATAATTGCAAATTATAAGTTGAAGATCTGAACTTGTAATAGGTAAATACAGAACTTCTAATTGTTAATTTCCAACTAAGATTGTAATTAATAATTTGAAGATCTGAACTTGTAATAGTCAAATTCAGAACTTCAAATTGTTAAATTCAAATTATTAGTGCAAATTATAACTTGAAGATCTGAACTTGTAATTGTCAAATACAGAACTTAGAATTGATAGCTTATAATTATAATTGCAAATTATAACTTGAAGAACTGAACTTGTAATAGTCAATTACTGAACTTAGATTTGTTAAATACTAATTATTATTTCAAATTATAACTTGAAGATCTGAACTTGTAATTGTCAAATACAGAACTTAAAATTGATAGCTTATAAGTATATTTGCAAATTATAACTAGAAGATATGAACTTGTAATAGGTAAATACAGCACTTCGAATTGTTAATTTCAAACTAAGATTGCAAATTATAACTTGAAGATCTGAACTTGTAATTGTCAAATACAGAACTTAGAATTCATAACTTCAAATTATGATTGTAAATAATAATTAGTAGATCTGAACTTGTAATAGTCAAATACAGAACTTCGAATTGTTAAATACAAATTATTAGTGCAAATTATAACTTGAAGATCTGAACTTGTAATTGTCAAATACAGAACTTAGAATTCATAACTTCAAATTATGATTGCTAACTATAACTTGAAGATCTGAACTTGAAATAGTCAAATACAGAACATAGAATTTTAATATTCAAATTATGATTGCAAATTATAACTTGAAGATCTGAACTTGTAATAGTCAAATACAGAACTTAAAATTGATAGCTTATAATTATAATTGCAAATTATAACTTGAAGATCTGAATTTGTAATAGGTAAATACAGAACTTCGAATTGTTAATTTCAAACTAAGATTGTAAATAATAATTTGAAGATCTGTACTTGTAATAGTCAAATACAGAACTTCGAATTGTTAAATACAAATTATTAGTGCAAATTATAACTTGAAGATCTGAACTTGTAATTGTCAAATACAGAACTTAAAATTGATAGCTTATAATTATAATTGCAAATTATAAGTTGAAGATCTGAACTTGTAATAGGTAAATACAAAACTTCGAATTGTTAATTTCAAACTAAGATTGTAAAAAATAATTTGAAGATCTGAACTTGTAATAGTCAAATAAGGAACTTCGAATTGTTAAATACAAATTATTAGTGCAAATTATAACTTGGAGATCTGAACTTGTAATTGTCAAATACAGAACTTAAAATTGATAGCTTATAATTATAATTGCAAATTATAAGTTGAAAATCTGAACTTGTAATAGGTAAATACAGAACTTCGAATTGTTAATTTCAAACTAAGATTGTAATTAATAATTTGAAGATCTGAACTTGTAATAGTCAAATACTGAACTTCGAATTGTTAAATACAAATTATAAGTGCAAATTATAACTTGAAGATCTGAACTTGTAATTGTCAAATAGAGAACTTAAAATTGATAGCTTATAATTATAATTGCAAATTATAAGTTGAAGAGCTGAACTTGTAATAGGTAAATACAAAACTTCGAATTGTTAATTTCAAACTAAGATTGTAATTAATAATTTGAAGATCTGAACTTGTAATAGTCAAATACAGAACTTAGAATTGTAAAATTCAAATTATGATTGCAAATTATAACTTGAAGATCTGAACTTGTAATAGTCAAATACAGAACTCCGAATTGTTAAATACAAATTATTAGTGCAAATTATAACTTGAAGATCTGAACTTGTAATTGTCAAATACAGCACTTAGAATTCATAACTTCAAATTATGATTGCTAATTATAACTTGAAGATCTGAACTTGTAATAGTGAAATACAGAACTTAGAATTGTAAAATTCAAATCATGATTGCAAATTATAACTTGAAGATCTGAACTTGTAATAGTCAAATACTGAACTTAAAATTGATAGCTTATAATTATAATTGCAAATTATAACTTGAAGATCTGAATTTGTAATAGGTAAATACAGAACTTCGAATTGTTAAATACAAATTATTAGTGCAGATTATAACTTGAAAATCTGAACTTGTAATTGTCAAATACAGAACTTAAAATTGATAGCTTATAATTATAATTGCAAATTATAAGTTGAAGATCTGAACTTGTAATAGGTAAATACAGAACTTCTAATTGTTAATTTCCAACTAAGATTGTAATTAATAATTTGAAGATCTGAACTTGTAATAGTCAAATTCAGAACTTCAAATTGTTAAATTCAAATTATTAGTGCAAATTATAACTTGAAGATCTGAACTTGTAATTGTCAAATACAGAACTTAGAATTGATAGCTTATAATTATAATTGCAAATTATAACTTGAAGAACTGAACTTGTAATAGTCAATTACTGAACTTAGATTTGTTAAATACTAATTATTATTTCAAATTATAACTTGAAGATCTGAACTTGTAATTGTCAAATACAGAACTTAAAATTGATAGCTTATAAGTATATTTGCAAATTATAACTAGAAGATCTGAACTTGTAATTGTCAAATACAGAACTTAGAATTCATAACTTCAAATTATGATTGTAAATAATAATTAGTAGATCTGAACTTGTAATAGTCAAATACAGAACTTCGAATTGTTAAATACAAATTATTAGTGCAAATTATAACTTGAAGATCTGAACTTGTAATTGTCAAATACAGAACTTAGAATTCATAACTTCAAATTATGATTGCTAATTATAACTTGAAGATCTGAACTTGTAATAGTCAAATACAGAACTTAGAATTGGGAAATTCAAATTATGATTGCAAATTATAACTTGCAGATCTGAACTTGTAATTGTCAAATACAGAACTTAGAATTGATAGCTTATTACTAAAATTGCAAATTATAACTTGAAGATCTGAACTTGTAATAGTGACTTACAGAACTTCTAATTGTTAATTTCAAACTAAGATTGTAATTAATAATTGTAAGATCTAAACTTGGAATAGTCAAATACAGAACTCCGAATTGTTAAATACAAATTATTAGTGCAAATTATAACTTGAAGATCTGAACTTGTAATTGTCAAATACAGCACTTAGAATTCATAACTACAAATTATGATTGCTAATTATAACTTGAAGATCTGAACTTGTAATAGTCAAATACAGAACTTAGAATTGTAAAATTCAAATCATGATTGCAAATTATAACTTGAAGATCTGAATTTGTAATAGGTAAAAACAGAACTTCGAATTGTTAATTTCAAACTAAGATTGTAATTAATAATTTGAAGATCTGAACTTGTAATAGTCAAATAAGGAACTTCGAATTGTTAAATACAAATTATTAGTGCAAATTATAACTTGGAGATCTGAACTTGTAATTGTCAAATACAGAACTTAAAATTGATAGCTTATAATTATAATTGCAAATTATAAGTTGAAAATCTGAACTTGTAATAGGTAAATACAGAACTTCGAATTGTTAATTTCAAACTAAGATTGTAATTAATAATTTGAAGATCTGAACTTGTAATAGTCAAATACTGAACTTCGAATTGTTAAATACAAATTATAAGTGCAAATTATAACTTGAAGATCTGAACTTGTAATTGTCAAATAGAGAACTTAAAATTGATAGCTTATAATTATAATTGCAAATTATAAGTTGAAGATCTGAACTTGTAATAGGTAAATACAGAACTTCGAATTGTTAATTTCAAACTAAGATTGTAATTAATAATTTGAAGATCTGAACTTGTAATAGTCAAATACAGAACTTCGAATTGTTAAATACAAATTATTAGTGCAAATTATAACTTGAAGATCTGAACTTGTAATTGTCAAATACAGAACTTAGAATTGTAAAATGCAAATTATGATTGCTAATTATAACTTGAAGATCTGAACTTGTAATAGTCAAATACAGAACTTAAAATTGATAGCTTATAATTATAATTGCAAATTATAAGTTGAAGATCTGAACTTGTAATAGTCAAATACAGAACTTCGAATTGTTAATTTCAAACTAATATTGTAATTAATAATTTGAAGATCTGAACTTGTAATAGTCAAATACAGAACTTCAAATTGTTAAATTCAAATTATTAGTGCAAATTATAACTTGAAGATCTGAACTTGTAATTGTCAAATACAGAACTTAGAATTGATAGCTTATAATTATAATTGCAAATTATAACTTGAAGATCTGAACTTGTAATTGTAAAATACAGAACTAAGAATTCATAACTTCAAATTATGATTGTAAATAATAATTAGAAGATCTGAACTTGTAATAGTCAAATACAGAACTACGAATTGTTAAATACAAATTATTAGTGCAAATTATAACTTGAAGATCTGAACTTGTAATTGTCAAATACAGAACTTAGAATTCATAACTTCTAATTATGATTGCTAATTATAACTTGAAGATCTGAACTTGTAATAGTCAAATTCAGAACTTAGAATTTGTAAATTCAAATTATGATTGCAAACTATAACTTGAAGATCTGAACTTGTAATAGTCAAATACAGAACTTAAAATTGATAGCTTATAATTATAATTGCAAATTATAACTTGAAGATCTGAATTTGTAATAGGTAAATACAGAACTTCGAATTGTTAATTTCAAACTAAGTTTTTAAATAATAATTTGAAGATCTGAACTTGTAATAGTCAAATACAGAACTTCGAATTGTTAAATACACATTATTAGTGCAAATTATAACTTGAAGATCTGAACTTGTAATTGTCAAATTCAGAACTTAAAATTGATAGCTTATAATTATAATTGCAAATTATTAGTTGAAGATCTGAACTTGTAATAGGTAAATACAGAACTTCGAATTGTTAATTTCAAACTAAGATTGTAATTAATAATTTGAAGATCTGAACTTGCATTAGTCGAATACAGAACTTCGAATTGTTAAATACAAATTATAATTGCAAATTATAACTAGAAGATCTGAACTTGTAATAGGTAAATACAGAACTTCAAATTGTTAATTTCAAACTAAGATTGTAAATAATAATTTGAAGATATGAACTTGTAATAGTCAAATACAGAACTTCAAATTGTTAAATTCAAATTATTAGTGCAAATTATAACTTGAAGATCTGAACTTGTAATTGTCAAATACAGAACTTAGAATTGATAGCTTATAATTATAATTGCAAATTATAACTTGAAGAACTGAACTTGTAATAGTCAATTACAGAACTTAGATTTGTTAAATACTAATTATTATTTCAAATTATAACTTGAAGATCTGAACTTGTAATTGTCAAATACAGAACTTAAAATTGATAGCTTATAAGTATAATTGCAAATTATAACTAGAAGATATGAACTTGTGATAGGTAAATACAGAACTTCGCATTGTTAATTTCAAACTAAGATTGCAAATTATAACTTGAAGATCTGAACTTGTAATTGTCAAATACAGAACTTAGAATTCATAACTTCAAATTATGATTGTAAATAATAATTAGTAGATCTGAACTTGTAATAGTCAAATACAGAACTTCGAATTGTTAAATACAAATTATTAGTGCAAATTATAACTTGAAGATCTGAACTTGTAATTGTCAAATACAGAACTTAGAATTCATAACTTCAAATTATGATTGTAAATAATAAGTAGAAGATCTGAACTTGTAATAGTCAAATTCAGAACTTAGAATTTGTAAATTCAAATTATGATTGCAAATTATAACTTGAAGATCTGAACTTGTAATAGTCAAATACAGAACTTAAAATTGTGAAATTACAATTATGATTGCAAATTATAACTTGAAGATCCCGACTTGTAATAGTCAAATACAGAACTTAAAATTGATAGCTTATAATTATAATTGCTAATTATAACGTGAAGATCTGAATTTGTAATAAGTAAATACAGAACTTATAATTGTTAATTTCAAACTAAGATTGTAAATAATAATTTGAAGATCTGAACTTGTAATAGTCAAATACAGAACTTCGAATTGTTAAATACAAATTATTAGTGCAAATTATAACATGAAGATCTGAACATGTAATTGTCAAATACAGAACTTAAAATTGATAGCTTATAATTATAATTGCAAATTATAAGTTGAAGATCTGAACTTGTAATAGGTAAATACAGAACTTCGAATTGTTAATTTCAAACTAAGATTGTAATTAATAATTTGAAGATCTGAACTTGTAATTATCAAATACAGCACTTGGAATTCATAACTTCAAATTATGATTGCAAATTATAACTTGAAGATCTGAACTTGTAATTGTCAAATACAGAACTTAGAATTCATAACTTCAAATTATGACTGTAAATAATAATTAGAAGATCTGAACTTGTAATAGTCAAATACAGAACTTCAAATTGTTAAATTCAAATTATTAGTGCAAATTATAACTTGAAGATCTTAACTTGTAATTGTCAAATACAGCACTTAGAATTCATAACTTATAATTATGATTGCAAATTATAACTTGAAGATCTGAACTTGTAATTGTAAAATACAGAACTACGAATTCATAACTTCAAATTATGATTGTAAATAATAATTAGAAGATCTGAACTTGAAATAGTCAAATACAGAACTTCGAATTGTTAAATACAAATTATTAGTGCAAATTATAACTTGAAGTTCTGAACTTGTAATTGTCAAATACAGAACTTAGAATTCATAACTTCAAATTATGATTGCTAATTATAACTTGAAGATCTGACCTTGTAATAGTCAATTACAGAACTTAGAATTCTATACTTCAAATTATGATTGTAAATAATAATTAGAAGATCTGAACTTGTAATAGTCAAATACAGAACTTCAAATTGTTAAATTCAAATTATTAGTGCAAATTAAAACTTGAAGATCTGAACTTGTAATTGTCAAATACAGCACTTAGAATTCATAACTTCAAATTATGATTGCAAATTATAACTTGAAGATCTGAACTTGTAATTGTAAAATACAGAACTACGAATTCATAACTTCAAATTATGATTGTAAATAATAATTAGAAGATCTGAACTTGTAATAGTCAAATACAGAACTTCGAATTGTTAAATACAAATTATTAGTGCAAATTATAACTTGAAGTTCTGAACTTGTAATTGTCAAATACAGAACTTAGAATTCATAACTTCAAATTATGATTGCTAATTATAACTTGAAGATCTGAACTTGTAATAGTCAAATACAGAACTTAGAATTGGGAAATTCAAATTATGATTGCAAATTATAACTTGAAGATCTGAACTAGTAATTGTCAAATACAGAACTTAGAATTGATAGCTTATAATTATAATTGCAAATTATAGCTTGAAGAACTGAACTTGTAATAGTGAATTACAGAACTTAGATTTGTTAAATACTAATTATTATTGCAAATTATAACTTGAAGATCTGAACTTGTAATAGTCAAATACAGAACTTAAAATTGATAGCTTATAATTATGATTGCAAATTATAACTTGAAGATCTGAATTTGTAATAGGTAAATATAGAACTTCGAATTGTTAATTTCAAACTAAGATTGTAAATAATAATTTGTAGTTCTGAACTTGTAATAGTCAAATACAGAACTTAAAATTGTTAAATACAAATTATTAGTGCAAATTATAACTTGAAGATCTGAACTTGTAATTGTCAAATACAGAACTTAAAATTGATAGCTTATAATTATGATTGCAAATTATAACTTGAAGATCTGAACTTGTAATTGTCAAATACAGAACTTAAAATTCATAACTTCAAATTATGATTGTAAATAATAATTAGTAGATCTGAACTTGTAATAGTCAAATACAGAACTTCGAATTGTTAAATACAAATTATTAGTGCAAATTATAACTTGAAGATCAGAACTTGTAATTGTCAAATACAGAACTTAGAATTCATAACTTCAAATTATGATTGTAAATAATAAGTAGAAGATCTGAACTTGTAATAGTCAAATACAGAACTTCGAATTGTTAAATACAAATTATCAGTGCAAATTATAACTTGAAGATCTGAACTTGTAATTGTCAAATACAGAACCTAGAATTGATAGCTTATAATTATAATTGCAAATTATAACTTGAAGATCTGAACTTGTAATAGTGAATTACAGAACTTCTAATTGTTAATTTCAAACTAAGATTGAAATTAATAATTGTAAGATCTAAACTTGTAATAGTCAAATACAGAACTTAGAATTGTAAAATTCAAATCATGATTGCAAATTATAACTTGAAGATCTGAACTTGTAATAGTCAAATACTGAACTTAAAATTGATAGCTTATAATTATAATTGCAAATTATAACTTGAAGATCTGAATTTGTAATAGGTAAATACAGAACTTCGAATTGTTAAATACAAATTATTAGTGCAAATTATAACTTGAAAATCTGAACTTGTAATTGTCAAATACAGAACTTAAAATTGATAGCTTATAATTATAATTGCAAATTATAAGTTGAAGATCTGAACTTGTAATAAGTAAATACAGAACTTCTAATTGTTAATTTCCAACTAAGATTGTAATTAATAATTTGAAGATCTGAACTTGTAATAGTCAAATTCAGAACTTAGAATTCATAACTTCAAATTATGATTACAAATTATAACTTGAAGATCTGAACTTGTAATTGTCAAATACAGAACTTAGAATTCATAACTTCAAATTATGATTGCTAATTATAACTTGAAGATCTGAACTTGTAATAGTCAAATACAGAACTTAGAATTGGGAAATTCAAATTATGATTGCAAATTATAACTTGAAGATCTGAACTTGTAATAGTCAAATACAGAACTTAAAATTGATAGCTTATAATTATAATTGCAAATTATAACTTGAAGATCTGAATTTGTAATAGGTAAATACCCAACTTCGAATTTTTAATTTCAAACTAAGATTGTAAATAATAATTTGAAGATCTGAACTTGTAATAGTCAAATACAGAACTTCGAATTGTTAAATACAAATTATTAGTGCAAATTATAACTTGAAGATCTGAACTTGTAATTGTCAAATACAGAACTTAAAATTGATAGCTTATAATTATAATTGCAAATTATAAGTTGAAGATCTGAACTTGTAATAGGTAAATACAGAACTTCGAATTGTTAATTTCAAACTAAGATTGTAATTAATAATTTGAAGATCTGAACTTGCAATAGTCAAATACAGAACTTCGAATTGTTAAATACAAATTATTAGTGCAAATTATAACTTGAAGATCTGAACTTGTAATTGTCAAATACAGAACTTAGAATTCATAACTTCAAATTATGATTGCTAACTATAACTTGAAGATCTGAACTTGAAATAGTCAAATACAGAACTTAGAATTGTAAAATTCAAATTATGATTGCAAATTATAACTTGAAGATCTGAACTTGTAATAGTCAAATACAGAACTTAAAATTGATAGCTTATAATTATAATTGCAAATTATAACTTGAAGATCTGAATTTGTAATAGGTAAATACAGAACTTCGAATTGTTAATTTCAAACTAAGATTGTAAATAATAATTTGAAGATCTGTACTTGTAATAGTCAAATACAGAACTTCGAATTGTTAAATACAAATTATTAGTGCAAATTATAACTTGAAGATCTGAACTTGTAATTGTCAAATACAGAACTTAAAATTGATAGCTTATAATTATAATTGCAAATTATAAGTTGAAGATCTGAACTTGTAATAGGTAAATACAAAACTTCGAATTGTTAATTTCAAACTAAGATTGTAAAAAATAATTTGAAGATCTGAACTTGTAATAGTCAAATAAGGAACTTCGAATTGTTAAATACAAATTATTAGTGCAAATTATAACTTGGAGATCTGAACTTGTAATTGTCAAATAGAGAACTTAAAATTGATAGCTTATAATTATAATTGCAAATTATAAGTTGAAGAGCTGAACTTGTAATAGGTAAATACAAAACTTCGAATTGTTAATTTCAAACTAAGATTGTAATTAATAATTTGAAGATCTGAACTTGTAATAGTCAAATACAGAACTTAGAATTGTAAAATTCAAATTATGATTGCAAATTATAACTTGAAGATCTGAACTTGTAATAGTCAAATACAGAACTCCGAATTGTTAAATACAAATTATTAGTGCAAATTATAACTTGAAGATCTGAACTTGTAATTGTCAAATACAGCACTTAGAATTCATAACTTCAAATTATGATTGCTAATTGGACTGCGTTATGCATAACTTGACCAAACGCCATTTCCTAATTTTGCCAAAACAATGCCATTTGACACATATCCGCGTTACCCATCTTACAAAAAATCGGGTAATTATAGAAATAAGTATTTAATATATATTTCTATAAAGAGATATTTAATATTTTGTAAGATGGGTAACGCGGATATGTGTGAAATGGCATTGTTTTGGCAAAATTAAAAATGGCGTTTGGTCAAGTTATGCATAACGCAGTCCAATTATAACTTGAAGATCTGAACTTGTAATAGTGAAATACAGAACTTAGAATTGTAAAAATCAAATCATGATTGCAAATTATAACTTGAAGATCTGAACTTGTAATAGTCAAATACTGAACTTAAAATTGATAGCTTATAATTATAATTGCAAATTATAACTTGAAGATCTGAATTTGTAATAGGTAAATACAGAACTTCGAATTGTTAAATACAAATTATTAGTGCAGATTATAACTTGAAAATCTGAACTTGTAATTGTCAAATACAGAACTTAAAATTGATAGCTTATAATTATAATTACAAATTATAAGTTGAAGATCTGAACTTGTAATAGGTAAATACAGAACTTCTAATTGTTAATTTCCAACTAAGATTGTAATTAATAATTTGAAGATCTGAACTTGTAATAGTCAAATTCAGAACTTCAAATTGTTAAATTCAAATTATTAGTGCAAATTATAACTTGAAGATCTGAACTTGTAATTGTCAAATACAGAACTTAGAATTGATAGCTTATAATTATAATTGCAAATTATAACTTGAAGAACTGAACTTGTAATAGTCAATTACTGAACTTAGATTTGTTAAATACTAATTATTATTTCAAATTATAACTTGAAGATCTGAACTTGTAATTGTCAAATACAGAACTTAAAATTGATAGCTTATAAGTATATTTGCAAATTATAACTAGAAGATATGAACTTGTAATAGGTAAATACAGAACTTCGAATTGTTAATTTCAAACTAAGATTGCAAATTATAACTTGAAGATCTGAACTTGTAATTGTCAAATACAGAACTTAGAATTCATAACTTCAAATTATGATTGTAAATAATAATTAGTAGATCTGAACTTGTAATAGTCAAATACAGAACTTCGAATTGTTAAATACAAATTATTAGTGCAAATTATAACTTGAAGATCTGAACTTGTAATTGTCAAATACAGAACTTAGAATTCATAACTTCAAATTATGATTGCTAATTATAACTTGAAGATCTGAACTTGTAATAGTCAAATACAGAACTTAGAATTGGGAAATTCAAATTATGATTGCAAATTATAACTTGCAGATCTGAACTTGTAATTGTCAAATACAGAACTTAGAATTGATAGCTTATTACTATAATTGCAAATTATAACTTGAAGATCTGAACTTGTAATAGTGAATTACAGAACTTCTAATTGTTAATTTCAAACTAAGATTGTAATTAATAATTCTAAGATCTAAACTTGGAATAGTCAAATACAGAACTCCGAATTGTTAAATACAAATTATTAGTGCAAATTATAACTTGAAGATCTGAACTTGTAATTGTCAAATACAGCACTTAGAATTCGTAACTTCAAATTATGATTGCTAATTATAACTTGAAGATCTGAACTTGTAATAGTCAAATACAGAACTTAGAATTGTAAAATTCAAATCATGATTGCAAATTATAACTTGAAGATCTGAATTTGTAATAGGTAAAAACAGAACTTCGAATTGTTAATTTCAAACTAAGATTGTAATTAATAATTTGAAGATCTGAACTTGTAATAGTCAAATAAGGAACTTCGAATTGTTAAATACAAATTATTAGTGCAAATTATAACTTGGAGATCTGAACTTGTAATTGTCAAATACAGAACTTAAAATTGATAGCTTATAATTATAATTGCAAATTATAAGTTGAAAATCTGAACTTGTAATAGGTAAATACAGAACTTCGAATTGTTAATTTCAAACTAAGATTGTAATTAATAATTTGAAGATCTGAACTTGTAATAGTCAAATACTGAACTTCGAATAGTTAAATACAAATTATAAGTGCAAATTATAACTTGAAGATCTGAACTTGTAATTGTCAAATAGAGAACTTAAAATTGATAGCTTATAATTATAATTGCAAATTATAAGTTGAAGATCTGAACTTGTAATAGGTAAATACAGAACTTCGAATTGTTAATTTCAAACTAAGATTGTAATTAATAATTTGAAGATCTGAACTTGTAATAGTCAAATACTGAACTTCGAATTGTTAAATACAAATTATAAGTGCAAATTATAACTTGAAGATCTGAACTTGTAATTGTCAAATAGAGAACTTAAAATTGATAGCTTATAATTATAATTGCAAATTATAAGTTGAAGAGCTGAACTTGTAATAGGTAAATACAAAACTTCGAATTGTTAATTTCAAACTAAGATTGTAATTAATAATTTGAAGATCTGAACTTGTAATAGTCAAATACAGAACTTAGAATTGTAAAATTCAAATTATGATTGCAAATTATAACTTGAAGATCTGAACTTGTAATAGTCAAATACAGAACTCCGAATTGTTAAATACAAATTATTAGTGCAAATTATAACTTGAAGATCTGAACTTGTAATTGTCAAATACAGCACTTAGAATTCATAACTTCAAATTATGATTGCTAATTATAACTTGAAGATCTGAACTTGTAATAGTGAAATACAGAACTTAGAATTGTAAAAATCAAATCATGATTGCAAATTATAACTTGAAGATCTGAACTTGTAATAGTCAAATACTGAACTTAAAATTGATAGCTTATAATTATAATTGCAAATTATAACTTGAAGATCTGAATTTGTAATAGGTAAATACAGAACTTCGAATTGTTAAATACAAATTATTAGTGCAGATTATAACTTGAAAATCTGAACTTGTAATTGTCAAATACAGAACTTAAAATTGATAGCTTATAATTATAATTGCAAATTATAAGTTGAAGATCTGAACTTGTAATAGGTAAATACAGAACTTCTAATTGTTAATTTCCAACTAAGATTGTAATTAATAATTTGAAGATCTGAACTTGTAATAGTCAAATTCAGAACTTCAAATTGTTAAATTCAAATTATTAGTGCAAATTATAACTTGAAGATCTGAACTTGTAATTGTCAAATACAGAACTTAGAATTGATAGCTTATAATTATAATTGCAAATTATAACTTGAAGAACTGAACTTGTAATAGTCAATTACTGAACTTAGATTTGTTAAATACTAATTATTATTTCAAATTATAACTTGAAGATCTGAACTTGTAATTGTCAAATACAGAACTTAAAATTGATAGCTTATAAGTATATTTGCAAATTATAACTAGAAGATATGAACTTGTAATAGGTAAATACAGAACTTCGAATTGTTAATTTCAAACTAAGATTGCAAATTATAACTTGAAGATCTGAACTTGTAATTGTCAAATACAGAACTTAGAATTCATAACTTCAAATTATGATTGTAAATAATAATTAGTAGATCTGAACTTGTAATAGTCAAATACAGAACTTCGAATTGTTAAATACAAATTATTAGTGCAAATTATAACTTGAAGATCTGAACTTGTAATTGTCAATAACAGAACTTAGAATTCATAACTTCAAATTATGATTGCTAATTATAACTTGAAGATCTGAACTTGTAATAGTCAAATACAGAACTTAGAATTGGGAAATTCAAATTATGATTGCAAATTATAACTTGCAGATCTGAACTTGTAATTGTCAAATACAGAACTTAGAATTGATAGCTTATTACTATAATTGCAAATTATAACTTGAAGATCTGAACTTGTAATAGTGAATTACAGAACTTCTAATTGTTAATTTCAAACTAAGATTGTAATTAATAATTCTAAGATCTAAACTTGGAATAGTCAAATACAGAACTCCGAATTGTTAAATACAAATTATTAGTGCAAATTATAACTTGAAGATCTGAACTTGTAATTGTCAAATACAGCACTTAGAATTCATAACTTCAAATTATGATTGCTAATTATAACTTGAAGATCTGAACTTGTAATAGTCAAATACAGAACTTAGAATTGTAAAATTCAAATCATGATTGCAAATTATAACTTGAAGATCTGAATTTGTAATAGGTAAAAACAGAACTTCGAATTGTTAATTTCAAACTAAGATTGTAATTAATAATTTGAAGATCTGAACTTGTAATAGTCAAATAAGGAACTTCGAATTGTTAAATACAAATTATTAGTGCAAATTATAACTTGGAGATCTGAACTTGTAATTGTCAAATACAGAACTTAAAATTGATAGCTTATAATTATAATTGCAAATTATAAGTTGAAAATCTGAACTTGTAATAGGTAAATACAGAACTTCGAATTGTTAATTTCAAACTAAGATTGTAATTAATAATTTGAAGATCTGAACTTGTAATAGTCAAATACTGAACTTCGAATAGTTAAATACAAATTATAAGTGCAAATTATAACTTGAAGATCTGAACTTGTAATTGTCAAATAGAGAACTTAAAATTGATAGCTTATAATTATAATTGCAAATTATAAGTTGAAGATCTGAACTTGTAATAGGTAAATACAGAACTTCGAATTGTTAATTTCAAACTAAGATTGTAATTAATAATTTGAAGATCTGAACTTGTAATAGTCAAATACAGAACTTCGAATTGTTAAATACAAATTATTAGTGCAAATTATAACTTGAAGATCTGAACTTGTAATTGTCAAATACAGAACTTAGAATTGTAAAATGCAAATTATGATTGCTAATTATAACTTGAAGATCTGAACTTGTAATAGTCAAATACAGAACTTAAAATTGATAGCTTATAATTATAATTGCAAATTATAAGTTGAAGATCTGAACTTGTAATAGTCAAATACAGAACTTCGAATTGTTAATTTCAAACTAATATTGTAATTAATAATTTGAAGATCTGAACTTGTAATAGTCAAATACAGAACTTCAAATTGTTAAATTCAAATTATTAGTGCAAATTATAACTTGAAGATCTGAACTTGTAATTGTCAAATACAGAACTTAGAATTGATGGCTTATAATTATAATTGCAAATTATAACTTGAAGATCTGAACTTGTAATTGTAAAATACAGAACTAAGAATTCATAACTTCAAATTATGATTGTAAATAATAATTAGAAGATCTGAACTTGTAATTGTCAAATACCGCACTTAGAATTCATAACTTCAAATTATGATTGCTAATTATAACTTGAAGATCTGAACTTGTAATTGTCAAATAGAGAACTTAAAATTGATAGCTTATAATTATAATTGCAAATTATAAGTTGAAGAGCTGAACTTGTAATAGGTAAATACAAAACTTCGAATTGTTAATTTCAAACTAAGATTGTAATTAATAATTTGAAGATCTGAACTTGTAATAGTCAAATACAGAACTTAGAATTGTAAAATTCAAATTATGATTGCAAATTATAACTTGAAGATCTGAACTTGTAATAGTCAAATACAGAACTCCGAATTGTTAAATACAAATTATTAGTGCAAATTATAACTTGAAAATCTGAACTTGTAATTGTCAAATACAGCACTTAGAATTCATAACTTCAAATTATGATTGCTAATTATAACTTGAAGATCTGAACTTGTAATAGTGAAATACAGAACTTAGAATTGTAAAAATCAAATCATGATTGCAAATTATAACTTGAAGATCTGAACTTGTAATAGTCAAATACTGAACTTAAAATTGATAGCTTATAATTATAATTGCAAATTATAACTTGAAGATCTGAATTTGTAATAGGTAAATACAGAACTTCGAATTGTTAAATACAAATTATTAGTGCAGATTATAACTTGAAAATCTGAACTTGTAATTGTCAAATACAGAACTTAAAATTGATAGCTTATAATTATAATTGCAAATTATAAGTTGAAGATCTGAACTTGTAATAGGTAAATACAGAACTTCTAATTGTTAATTTCCAACTAAGATTGTAATTAATAATTTGAAGATCTGAACTTGTAATAGTCAAATTCAGAACTTCAAATTGTTAAATTCAAATTATTAGTGCAAATTATAACTTGAAGATCTGAACTTGTAATTGTCAAATACAGAACTTAGAATTGATAGCTTATAATTATAATTGCAAATTATAACTTGAAGAACTGAACTTGTAATAGTCAATTACTGAACTTAGATTTGTTAAATACTAATTATTATTTCAAATTATAACTTGAAGATCTGAACTTGTAATTGTCAAATACAGAACTTAAAATTGATAGCTTATAAGTATATTTGCAAATTATAACTAGAAGATATGAACTTGTAATAGGTAAATACAGAACTTCGAATTGTTAATTTCAAACTAAGATTGCAAATTATAACTTGAAGATCTGAACTTGTAATTGTCAAATACAGAACTTAGAATTCATAACTTCAAATTATGATTGTAAATAATAATTAGTAGATCTGAACTTGTAATAGTCAAATACAGAACTTCGAATTGTTAAATACAAATTATTAGTGCAAATTATAACTTGAAGATCTGAACTTGTAATTGTCAAATACAGAACTTAGAATTCATAACTTCAAATTATGATTGCTAATTATAACTTGAAGATCTGAACTTGTAATAGTCAAATACAGAACTTAGAATTGGGAAATTCAAATTATGATTGCAAATTATAACTTGCAGATCTGAACTTGTAATTGTCAAATACAGAACTTAGAATTGATAGCTTATTACTATAATTGCAAATTATAACTTGAAGATCTGAACTTGTAATAGTGAATTACAGAACTTCTAATTGTTAATTTCAAACTAAGATTGTAATTAATAATTCTAAGATCTAAACTTGGAATAGTCAAATACAGAACTCCGAATTGTTAAATACAAATTATTAGTGCAAATTATAACTTGAAGATCTGAACTTGTAATAGTCAAATACCGCACTTAGAATTCATAACTTCAAATTATGATTGCTAATTATAACTTGAAGATCTGAACTTGTAATAGTCAAATACAGAACTTAGAATTGTAAAATTCAAATCATGATTGCAAATTATAACTTGAAGATCTGAATTTGTAATAGGTAAAAACAGAACTTCGAATTGTTAATTTCAAACTAAGATTGTAATTAATAATTTGAAGATCTGAACTTGTAATAGTCAAATAAGGAACTTCGAATTGTTAAATACAAATTATTAGTGCAAATTATAACTTGGAGATCTGAACTTGTAATTGTCAAATACAGAACTTAAAATTGATAGCTTATAATTATAATTGCAAATTATAAGTTGAAAATCTGAACTTGTAATAGGTAAATACAGAACTTCGAATTGTTAATTTCAAACTAAGATTGTAATTAATAATTTGAAGATCTGAACTTGTAATAGTCAAATACTGAACTTCGAATTGTTAAATACAAATTATAAGTGCAAATTATAACTTGAAGATCTGAACTTGTAATTGTCAAATAGAGAACTTAAAATTGATAGCTTATAATTATAATTGCAAATTATAAGTTGAAGATCTGAACTTGTAATAGGTAAATACAGAACTTCGAATTGTTAATTTCAAACTAAGATTGTAATTAATAATTTGAAGATCTGAACTTGTAATAGTCAAATACAGAACTTCGAATTGTTAAATACAAATTATTAGTGCAAATTATAACTTGAAGATCTGAACTTGTAATTTGCAAATACAGAACTTAGAATTGTAAAATGCAAATTATGATTGCTAATTATAACTTGAAGATCTGAACTTGTAATAGTCAAATACAGAACTTAAAATTGATAGCTTATAATTATAATTGCAAATTATAAGTTGAAGATCTGAACTTGTAATAGTCAAATACAGAACTTCGAATTGTTAATTTCAAACTAATATTGTAATTAATAATTTGAAGATCTGAACTTGTAATAGTCAAATATAGAACTTCAAATTGTTAAATTCAAATTAGTAGTGCAAATTATAACTTGAAGATCTGAACTTGTAATTGTCAAATACAGAACTTAGAATTGATAGCTTATAATTATAATTGCAAATTATAACTTGAAGATCTGAACTTGTAATTGTAAAATACAGAACTAAGAATTCATAACTTCAAATTATGATTGTAAATAATAATTAGAAGATCTGAACTTGTAATAGTCAAATACAGAACTACGAATTGTTAAATACTAATTATTAGTGCAAATTATAACTTGAAGATCTGAACTTGTAATTGTCAAATACAGAACTTAGAATTCATAACTTCAAATTATGATTGCTAATTATAACTTGAAGATCTGAACTTGTAATAGTCAAATTCAGAACTTAGAATTTGTAAATTCAAATTATGATTGCAAATTATAACTTGAAGATCTGAACTTGTAATAGTCAAATACAGAACTTAAAATTGATAGCTTATAATTATAATTGCAAATTATAACTTGAAGATCTGAATTTGTAATAGGTAAATACAGAACTTCGAATTGTTAATTTCAAACTAAGTTTTTAAATAATAATTTGAAGATCTGAACTTGTAATAGTCAAATACAGAACTTCGAATTGTTAAATACAAATTATTAGTGCAAATTATAACTTGAAGATCTGAACTTGTAATTGTCAAATACAGAACTTAAAATTGATAGCTTATAATTATAATTGCAAATTATAAGTTGAAGATCTGAACTTGTAATAGGTAAATACAGAACTTCGAATTGTTAATTTCAAACTAAGATTGTAATTAATAATTTGAAGATCTGAACTTGCATTAGTCGAATACAGAACTTCGAATTGTTAAATACAAATTATAATTGCAAATTATAACTAGAAGATCTGAACTTGTAATATGTAAATACAGAACTTCAAATTGTTAATTTCAAACTAAGATTGTAAATAATAATTTGAAGATATGAACTTGTAATAGTCAAATACAGAACTTCAAATTGTTAAATTCAAATTATTAGTGCAAATTATAACTTGAAGATCTGAACTTGTAATTGTCAAATACAGAACTTAGAATTGATAGCTTATAATTATAATTGCAAATTATAACTTGAAGAACTGAACTTGTAATAGTCAATTACAGAACTTAGAGTTGTTAAATACTAATTATTATTTCAAATTATAACTTGAAGATCTGAACTTGTAATTGTCGAATACAGAACTTAAAATTGATAGCTTATAAGTATAATTGCAAATTATAACTAGAAGATATGAACTTGTGATAGGTAAATACAGAACTTCGCATTGTTAATTTCAAACTAAGATTGCAAATTATAACTTGAAGATCTGAACTTGTAATTGTCAAATACAGAACTTAGAATTCATAACTTCAAATTATGATTGTAAATAATAATTAGTAGATTTGAACTTGTAATAGTCAAATACAGAACTTCGAATTGTTAAATACAAATTATTAGTGCAAATTATAACTTGAAGATCTGAACTTGTAATTGTCAAATACAGAACTTAGAATTCATAACTTCAAATTATGATTGTAAATAATAAGTAGAAGATCTGAACTTGTAATAGTCAAATACAGAACTTCGAATTGTTAAATACAAATTATTAGTGCAAATTATAACTTGAAGATTTGAACTTGTAATTGTCAAATACAGAACTTAGAATTGATAGCTTATAATTATAATTGCAAATTATAACTTGAAGATCTGAACTTGTAATAGTGAATTACAGAACTTCTAATTGTTAATTTCAAACTATGATTGTAATTAATAATTGTAAGATCTAAACTTGTAATAGTCAAATACAGAACTCCGAATTGTTAAATACAAATTATTAGTGCAAATTATAACTTGAAGATCTGAACTTGTAATTGTCAAATACAGCACTTAAAATTCATAACTTCAAATTATGATTGCTAATTATAACTTGAAGATCTGAACTTGTAATAGTCAAATACAGAACTTAGAATTGTAAAATTCAAATCATGATTGCAAATTATAACTGGAAGATCTGAACTTGTAATAGTCAAATACTGAACTTAAAATTGATAGCTTATAATTATAATTGCAAATTATAACTTGAAGATCTGAATTTGTAATAGGTAAATACAGAACTTCGAATTGTTAATTTCAAACTAAGATTGTAATCAATAATTTGAAGATCTGCACTTGCAATAGTCGAATACAGAACTTCGAATTGTTAAATACAAATTATAATTGCAAATTATAACTAGAAGATCTGAACTTGTAATAGGTAAATACAGAACTTCAAATTGTTAATTTCAAACTAAGATTGTAAATAATAATTTGAAGATCTGAACTTGTAATAGTCAAATACAGAACTTAGAATTGTTAAATACAAATTATTAGTGCAAATTATAACTTGAAGATCTGAACTTGTAATTGTCAAATACAGAACTTAAAATTGATAGCTTATAATTATAATTGCAAATTATAAGTTGAAGATCTGAACTTGTAATAGGTAAATACAGAACTTCGAATTGTTAATTTCAAACTAAGATTGTAATTAATAATTTGAAGATCTGAACTTGTAATAGTCAAATACAGAACTTCGAATTGTTAAATACAAATTATTAGTGCAAATTATAACTTGAAGATCTGAACTTGTAATTGTCAAATACAGAACTTAAAATTGATAGCTTATAATTATAATTGCAAAATATAAGTTGAAGATCTGAACTTCTAATAGGTAAATACTGAACTTCGAATTGTTAATTTCAAACTAAGATTGTAATTAATAATTTGAAGATCTGAACTTGTAATAGTCAAATACAGAACTTCGAATTGTTAAATACAAATTATTAGTGCAAATTATAACTTGAAGATCTGAACTTGTAATTGTCAAATACAGCACTTAGAATTCATAACTTCAAATTATAATTGCAATTTATCACTTGAAGATCTGAACTTGTAATTGTAAAATACAGAACTAAGAATTCATAACTTCAAATTATAATTGTAAATAATAATTAGAAGATCTGAACTTGTAATAGTCAAATACAGAACTACGAATTGTTAAATACAAATTATTAGTGCAAATTATAACTTGAAGATCTGAACTTGTAATTGTCAAATACAGAACTTAGAATTCATAACTTCGAATTATGATTGCTAATTATAACTTGAAGATCTGAACTTGTAATAGTCAAATTCAGAACTTAGAATTTGTAAATTCAAATTATGATTGCAAATTATAACTTGAAGATCTGAACTTGTAATAGTCAAATACAGAACTTAAAATTGATAGCTTATAATTATAATTGCAAATTATAACTTGAAGATCTGAATTTGTAATAGGTAAATACAGAACTTCGAATTGTTAATTTCAAACTAAGATTGTAAATATTAATTTGAAGATCTGAACTTGTAATAGTCAAATACAGAACTTCGAATTGTTAAATACAAATTATTAGTGCAAATTATAACTTGAAGATCTGAACTTGTAATTGTCAAATACAGAACTTAAAATTGATAGCTTATAATTATAATTGCAAATTATAAGTTGAAGATCTGAACTTGTAATAGTGAATTACAGAACTTCTAATTGTTAATTTCAAACTATGATTGTAATTAATAATTGTAAGATCTAAACTTGTAATAGTCAAATACAGAACTCCGAATTGTTAAATACAAATTATTAGTGCAAATTATAACTTGAAGATCTGAACTTGTAATTGTCAAATACAGCACTTAAAATTCATAACTTCAAATTATGATTGCTAATTATAACTTGAAGATCTGAACTTGTAATAGTCAAATACAGAACTTAGAATTGTAAAATTCAAATCATGATTGCAAATTATAACTGGAAGATCTGAACTTGTAATAGTCAAATACTGAACTTAAAATTGATAGCTTATAATTATAATTGCAAATTATAACTTGAAGATCTGAATTTGTAATAGGTAAATACAGAACTTCGAATTGTTAATTTCAAACTAAGATTGTAATCAATAATTTGAAGATCTGCACTTGCAATAGTCGAATACAGAACTTCGAATTGTTAAATACAAATTATAATTGCAAATTATAACTAGAAGATCTGAACTTGTAATAGGTAAATACAGAACTTCAAATTGTTAATTTCAAACTAAGATTGTAAATAATAATTTGAAGATCTGAACTTGTAATAGTCAAATACAGAACTTAGAATTGTTAAATACAAATTATTAGTGCAAATTATAACTTGAAGATCTGAACTTGTAATTGTCAAATACAGAACTTAAAATTGATAGCTTATAATTATAATTGCAAATTATAAGTTGAAGATCTGAACTTGTAATAGGTAAATACAGAACTTCGAATTGTTAATTTCAAACTAAGATTGTAATTAATAATTTGAAGATCTGAACTTGTAATAGTCAAATACAGAACTTCGAATTGTTAAATACAAATTATTAGTGCAAATTATAACTTGAAGATCTGAACTTGTAATTGTCAAATACAGAACTTAAAATTGATAGCTTATAATTATAATTGCAAAATATAAGTTGAAGATCTGAACTTCTAATAGGTAAATACTGAACTTCGAATTGTTAATTTCAAACTAAGATTGTAATTAATAATTTGAAGATCTGAACTTGTAATAGTCAAATACAGAACTTCGAATTGTTAAATACAAATTATTAGTGCAAATTATAACTTGAAGATCTGAACTTGTAATTGTCAAATACAGCACTTAGAATTCATAACTTCAAATTATAATTGCAATTTATCACTTGAAGATCTGAACTTGTAATTGTAAAATACAGAACTAAGAATTCATAACTTCAAATTATAATTGTAAATAATAATTAGAAGATCTGAACTTGTAATAGTCAAATACAGAACTACGAATTGTTAAATACAAATTATTAGTGCAAATTATAACTTGAAGATCTGAACTTGTAATTGTCAAATACAGAACTTAGAATTCATAACTTCGAATTATGATTGCTAATTATAACTTGAAGATCTGAACTTGTAATAGTCAAATTCAGAACTTAGAATTTGTAAATTCAAATTATGATTGCAAATTATAACTTGAAGATCTGAACTTGTAATAGTCAAATACAGAACTTAAAATTGATAGCTTATAATTATAATTGCAAATTATAACTTGAAGATCTGAATTTGTAATAGGTAAATACAGAACTTCGAATTGTTAATTTCAAACTAAGATTGTAAATATTAATTTGAAGATCTGAACTTGTAATAGTCAAATACAGAACTTCGAATTGTTAAATACAAATTATTAGTGCAAATTATAACTTGAAGATCTGAACTTGTAATTGTCAAATACAGAACTTAAAATTGATAGCTTATAATTATAATTGCAAATTATAAGTTGAAGATCTGAACTTGTAATAGGTAAATACAGAACTTCGAATTGTTAATTTCAAACTAAGATTGTAATTAATAATTTGAAGATCTGAACTTGCAATAGTCGAATACAGAACTTCGAATTGTTAAATACAAATTATAATTGCAAATTATAACTAGAAGATCTGAACTTGTAATAGGTAAATACAGAACTTCAAATTGTTAATTTCAAACTAAGATTGTAAATAATAATTTGAAGATATGAACTTGTAATAGTCAAATACAGAACTTCAAATTGTTAAATTCAAATTATTAGTGCAAATTATAACTTGAAGATCTGAACTTGTAATTGTCAAATACAGAACTTAGAATTGATAGCTTATAATTATAATTGCAAATTATAACTTGAAGAACTGAACTTGTAATAGTCAATTACAGAACTTAGATTTGTTAAATACTAATTATTATTTCAAATTATAACTTGAAGATCTGAACTTGTAATTGTCAAATACAGAACTTAAAATTGATAGCTTATAAATATAATTGCAAATTATAACTAGAAGATATGAACTTGTGATAGGTAAATACAGAACTTCGCATTGTTAATTTCAAACTAAGATTGCAAATTATAACTTAAAGATCTGAACTTGTAATTGTCAAATACAGAACTTAGAATTCATAACTTCAAATTATGATTGTAAATAATAATTAGTAGATCTGAACTTGTAATAGTCAAATACAGAACTTCGAATTGTTAAATACAAATTATTAGTGCAAATTATAACTTGAAGATCTGAACTTGTAATTGTCAAATACAGAACTTAGAATTCATAACTTCAAATTATGATTGTAAATAATAAGTAGAAGATCTGAACTTGTAATAGTCAAATACAGAACTTCAAATTGTTAAATACAAATTATTAGTGCAAATTATAACTTGAAGATCTGAACTTGTAATTGTCAAATACAGAACTTAGAATTGATAGCTTATAATTATAATTGCAAATTATAACTTGAAGATCTGAACTTGTAATAGTGAATTACAGAACTTCTAATTGTTAATTTCAAACTATGATTGTAATTAATAATTGTAAGATCTAAACTTGTAATAGTCAAATACAGAACTCCGAATTGTTAAATACAAATTATTAGTGCAAATTATAACTTGAAGATCTGAACTTGTAATTGTCAAATACAGCACTTAGAATTCCTAACTTCAAATTATGATTGCTAATTATAACTTGAAGATCTGAACTTGTAATAGTCAAATACAGAACTTAGAATTGTAAAATTCAAATCATGATTGCAAATTATAACTTGAAGATCTGAACTTGTAATAGTCAAATACTGAACTTAAAATTGATAGCTTATAATTATAATTGCAAATTATAACTTGAAGATCTGAATTTGTAATAGGTAAATACAGAACTTCGAATTGTTAATTTCAAACTAAGATTGTAATTAATAATTTGAAGATCTGCACTTGCAATAGTCGAATACAGAACTTCGAATTGTTAAATACAAATTATAATTGCAAATTATAACTAGAAGATCTGAACTTGTAATAGGTAAATACAGAACTTCAAATTGTTAATTTCAAACTAAGATTGTAAATAATAATTAGAAGATATGAACTTGTAATAGTCAAATACAGAACTTCAAATTGTTAAATTCAAATTATTAGTGCAAATTATAACTTGAAGATCTGAACTTGTAATTGTCAAATACAGAACTTAGAATTGATAGCTTATAATTATAATTGCAAATTATAACTTGAAGAACTGAACTTGTAATAGTCAATTACAGAACTTAGATTTGTTAAATACTAATTATTATTTCAAATTATAACTTGAAGATCTGAACTTGTAATTGTCAAATACAGAACTTAAAATTGATAGCTTATAAGTATAATTGCAAATTATAACTTGAAGATCTGAATTTGTAAGAGGTAAATACAGAACTTCGAATTGTTAATTTCAAACTAAGATTGTAAATAATAATTTGAAGATCTGAACTTGTAATAGTCAAATACAGAACTTAGAATTGTTAAATACAAATTATTAGTGCAAATTATAACTTGAAGATCTGAACTTGTAATTGTCAAATACAGAACTTAAAATTGATAGCTTATAATTATAATTGCAAATTATAAGTTGAAGATCTGAACTTGTAATAGGTAAATACAGAACTTCGAATTGTTAATTTCAAACTAAGATTGTAATTAATAATTTGAAGATCTGAACTTGTAATAGTCAAATACAGAACTTCGAATTGTTAAATACAAATTATTAGTGCAAATTATAACTTGAAGATCTGAACTTGTAATTGTCAAATACAGAACTTAAAATTGATAGCTTATAATTATAATTGCAAATTATAAGTTGAAGATCTGAACTTGTAATAGGTAAATACTGAACTTCGAATTGTTAATTTCAAACTAAGATTGTAATTAATAATTTGAAGATCTGAACTTGTAATAGTCAAATACAGAACTTCGAATTGTTAAATACAAATTATTAGTGCAAATTATAACTTGAAGATCTGAACTTGTAATTGTCAAATACAGCACTTAGAATTCATAACTTCAAATTATAATTGCAAATTATAACTTGAAGATCTGAACTTGTAATTGTAAAATACAGAACTAAGAATTCATAACTTCAAATTATGATTGTAAATAATAATTAGAAGATCTGAACTTGTAATAGTCAAATACAGAACTACGAATTGTTAAATACAAATTATTAGTGCAAATTATAACTTGAAGATCTGAACTTGTAATTGTGAAATACAGAACTTAGAATTCATAACTTCAAATTATGATTGCTAATTATAACTTGAAGATCTGAACTTGTAATAGTCAAATTCAGAACTTAGAATTTGTAAATTCAAATTATGAATGCAAATTATAACTTGAAGATCTGAACTTGTAATAGTCAAATACAGAACTTAAAATTGATAGCTTATAATTATAATTGCAAATTATAACTTGAAGATCTGAATTTGTAATAGGTAAATACAGAACTTCGAATTGTTAATTTCAAACTAAGATTGTAAATAATAATTTGTAGATCTGAACTTGTAATAGTCAAATACAGAACTTCGAATTGTTAAATACAAATTATTAGTGCAAATTATAACTTGAAGATCTGAACTTGTAATTGTCAAATACAGAACTTAAAATTGATAGCTTATAATTATAATTGCAAATTATAAGTTGAAGATCTGAACTTGTAATAGGTAAATACAGAACTTCGAATTGTTAATTTCAAACTAAGATTGTAATTAATAATTTGAAGATCTGAACTTGCAATAGTCGAATACAGAACTTCGAATTGTTAAATACAAATTATAATTGCAAATTATAACTAGAAGATCTGAACTTGTAATAGGTAAATACAGAACTTCAAATTGTTAATTTCAAACTAAGATTGTAAATAATAATTTGAAGATATGAACTTGTAATAGTCAAATACAGAACTTCAAATTGTTAAATACAAATTATTAGTGCAAATTATAACTTGAAGATCTGAACTTGTAATTGTCAAATACAGAACTTAGAATTGATAGCTTATAATTATAATTGCAAATTATAACTTGAAGAACTGAACTTGTAATAGTCAATTACAGAACTTAGATTTGTTAAATACTAATTATTATTTCAAATTATAACTTGAAGATCTGAACTTGTAATTGTCAAATGCAGAACTTAAAATTGATAGCTTATAAGTATAATTGCAAATTATAACTAGAAGATATGAACTTGTGATAGGTAAATACAGAACTTCGCATTGTTAATTTCAAACTAAGATTGCAAATTATAACTTGAAGATCTGAACTTGTAATTGTCAAATACAGAACTTAGAATTCATAACTTCAAATTATGATTCTAAATAATAATTAGTAGATCTGAACTTGTAATAGTCAAATACAGAACTTCGAATTGTTAAATACAAATTATTAGTCAAATTATAACTTGAAGATCTGAACTTGTAATTGTCAAATACAGAACTTAGAATTCATAACTTCAAATTATGATTGTAAATAATAAGTAGAAGATCTGAACTTGTAATAGTCAAATACAGAACTTCGAATTGTTAAATACAAATTATTAGTGCAAATTATAACTTGAAGATCTGAACTTGTAATTGTCAAATACAGAACTTAGAATTGATAGCTTATAATTATAATTGCAAATTATAACTTGAAGATCTGAACTTGTAATAGTGAATTACAGAACTTCTAATTGTTAATTTCAAACTAAGATTGTAATTAATAATTGCAAGATCTAAACTGGTAATAGTCAAATACAGAACTCCGAATTGTTAAATACAAATTATTAGTGCAAATTATAACTTGAAGATCTGAACTTGTAATTGTCAAATACTGCACTTAGAATTCATAACTTCAAATTATGATTGCTAATTATAACTTGAAGATCTGAACTTGTAATAGTCAAATACAGAACTTAGAATTGTAAAATTCAAATCATGATTGCAAATTATAACTTGAAGATCTGAACTTGTAATAGTCAAATACTGAACTTAAAATTGATAGCTTATAATTATAATTGCAAATTATAACTTGAAGATCTGAATTTGTAATAGGTAAAAACAGAACTTCGAATTGTTAATTTCAAACTAAGATTGTAATTAATAATTTGAAGATCTGCACTTGCAAAAGTCGAATACAGAACTTCGAATTGTTAAATACAAATTATAATTGCAAATTATAACTAGAAGATCTGAACTTGTAATAGGTAAATACAGAACTTAGATTTGTTAAATACTAATTATTATTTCAAATTATAACTTGAAGATCTCAACTTGTAATTGTCAAATACAGAACTTAGAATTGATAGCTTTCATAACTTCAAATTATGATTGTAAATAATAAGTAGAAGATCTGAACTTGTAATAGTAAAATACAGAACTTCGAATTGTTAAATACAAATTATTAGTGCAAATTATAACTTGAAGATCTGAACTTGTAATTGTCAAATACAGAACTTAGAATTGATAGCTTATAATTATAATTGCAAATTATAACTTGAAGATCTGAACTTGTAATAGTGAATTACAGAACTTCTAATTGTTAATTTCAAACTAAGATTGTAATTAATAATTGTAAGATCTAAACTTGTAATAGTCAAATACAGAACTTAGAATTGTAAAATTCAAATCATGATTGCAAATTATAACTTGAAGATCTGAACTTGTAATAGTCAAATACTGAACTTAAAATTGATAGCTTATAATTATAATTGCAAATTATAACTTGAAGATCTGAATTTGTAATAGGTAAATACAGAACTTCGAATTGTTAATTTCAAACTAAGATTGTAAATAGTAATTTGAAGATCTGTACTTGTAATAGTCAAATACAGAACTTCGAATTGTTAAATACAAATTATTAGTGCAAATTATAACTTGAAGATCTGAACTTGTAATTTTCAAATACAGAACTTAAAATTGATAGCTTATAATTATAATTGCAAATTATAACTTGAAGATCTGAACTTGTAATTGTAAAATACAGAACTAAGAATTCATAACTTCAAATTATGATTGTAAATAATAATTAGAAGATCTGAACTTGTAATAGTCAAATACAGAACTACGAATTGTTAAATACAAATTATTAGTGCAAATTATAACTTGAAGATCTGAACTTGTAATTGTGAAATACAGAACTTAGAATTCATAACTTCAAATTATGATTGCTAATTATAACTTGAAGATCTGAACTTGTAATAGTCAAATTCAGAACTTAGAATTTGTAAATTCAAATTATGAATGCAAATTATAACTTGAAGATCTGAACTTGTAATAGTCAAATACAGAACTTAAAATTGATAGCTTATAATTATAATTGCAAATTATAACTTGAAGATCTGAATTTGTAATAGGTAAATACAGAACTTCGAATTGTTAATTTCAAACTAAGATTGTAAATAATAATTTGTAGATCTGAACTTGTAATAGTCAAATACAGAACTTCGAATTGTTAAATACAAATTATTAGTGCAAATTATAACTTGAAGATCTGAACTTGTAATTGTCAAATACAGAACTTAAAATTGATAGCTTATAATTATAATTGCAAATTATAAGTTGAAGATCTGAACTTGTAATAGGTAAATACAGAACTTCGAATTGTTAATTTCAAACTAAGATTGTAATTAATAATTTGAAGATCTGAACTTGCAATAGTCGAATACAGAACTTCGAATTGTTAAATACAAATTATAATTGCAAATTATAACTAGAAGATCTGAACTTGTAATAGGTAAATACAGAACTTCAAATTGTTAATTTCAAACTAAGATTGTAAATAATAATTTGAAGATATGAACTTGTAATAGTCAAATACAGAACTTCAAATTGTTAAATACAAATTATTAGTGCAAATTATAACTTGAAGATCTGAACTTGTAATTGTCAAATACAGAACTTAGAATTGATAGCTTATAATTATAATTGCAAATTATAACTTGAAGAACTGAACTTGTAATAGTCAATTACAGAACTTAGATTTGTTAAATACTAATTATTATTTCAAATTATAACTTGAAGATCTGAACTTGTAATTGTCAAATGCAGAACTTAAAATTGATAGCTTATAAGTAAAATTGCAAATTATAACTAGAAGATATGAACTTGTGATAGGTAAATACAGAACTTCGCATTGTTAATTTCAAACTAAGATTGCAAATTATAACTTGAAGATCTGAACTTGTAATTGTCAAATACAGAACTTAGAATTCATAACTTCAAATTATGATTCTAAATAATAATTAGTAGATCTGAACTTGTAATAGTCAAATACAGAACTTCGAATTGTTAAATACAAATTATTAGTGCAAATTATAACTTGAAGATCTGAACTTGTAATTGTCAAATACAGAACTTAGAATTCATAACTTCAAATTATGATTGTAAATAATAAGTAGAAGATCTGAACTTGTAATAGTCAAATACAGAACTTCGAATTGTTAAATACAAATTATTAGTGCAAATTATAACTTGAAGATCTGAACTTGTAATTGTCAAATACAGAACTTAGAATTGATAGCTTATAATTATAATTGCAAATTATAACTTGAAGATCTGAACTTGTAATAGTGAATTACAGAACTTCTAATTGTTAATTTCAAACTAAGATTGTAATTAATAATTGCAAGATCTAAACTTGTAATAGTCAAATACAGAACTCCGAATTGTTAAATACAAATTATTAGTGCAAATTATAACTTGAAGATCTGAACTTGTAATTGTCAAATACAGCACTTAGAATTCATAACTTCAAATTATGATTGCTAATTATAACTTGAAGATCTGAACTTGTAATAGTCAAATACAGAACTTAGAATTGTAAAATTCAAATCATGATTGCAAATTATAACTTGAAGATCTGAACTTGTAATAGTCAAATACTGAACTTAAAATTGATAGCTTATAATTATAATTGCAAATTATAACTTGAAGATCTGAATTTGTAATAGGTAAAAACAGAACTTCGAATTGTTAATTTCAAACTAAGATTGTAATTAATAATTTGAAGATCTGCACTTGCAAAAGTCGAATACAGAACTTCGAATTGTTAAATACAAATTATAATTGCAAATTATAACTAGAAGATCTGAACTTGTAATAGGTAAATACAGAACTTAGATTTGTTAAATACTAATTATTATTTCAAATTATAACTTGAAGATCTCAACTTGTAATTGTCAAATACAGAACTTAGAATTGATAGCTTTCATAACTTCAAATTATGATTGTAAAAAATAAGTAGAAGATCTGAACTTGTAATAGTCAAATACAGAACTTCGAATTGTTAAATACAAATTATTAGTGCAAATTATAACTTGAAGATCTGAACTTGTAATTGTCAAATACAGAACTTAGAATTGATAGCTTATAATTATAATTGCAAATTATAACTTGAAGATCTGAACTTGTAATAGTGAATTACAGAACTTCTAATTGTTAATTTCAAACTAAGATTGTAATTAATAATTGTAAGATCTAAACTTGTAATAGTCAAATACAGAACTTAGAATTGTAAAATTCAAATCATGATTGCAAATTATAACTTGAAGATCTGAACTTGTAATAGTCAAATACTGAACTTAAAATTGATAGCTTATAATTATAATTGCAAATTATAACTTGAAGATCTGAATTTGTAATAGGTAAATACAGAACTTCGAATTGTTAATTTCAAACTAAGATTGTAAATAGTAATTTGAAGATCTGTACTTGTAATAGTCAAATACAGAACTTCGAATTGTTAAATACAAATTATTAGTGCAAATTATAACTTGAAGATCTGAACTTGTAATTTTCAAATACAGAACTTAAAATTGATAGCTTATAATTATAATTGCAAATTATAAGTTGAAGATCTGAACTTGTAATAGGTAAATACAAAACTTCGAATTGTTAATTTCAAACTAAGATTGTAAAAAATAATTTGAAGATCTGAACTTGTAATAGTCAAATAAGGAACTTCGAATTGTTAAATACAAATTATTAGTGCAAATTATAACTTGGAGATCTGAACTTGTAATTGTCAAATACAGAACTTAAAATTGATAACTTATAATTATAATTGCAAATTATAAGTTGAAAATCTGAACTTGTAATAGGTAAATACAGAACTTCGAATTGTTAATTTCAAACTAAGATTGTAATTAATAATTTGAAGATCTGAACTTGTAATAGTCAAATACTGAACTTCGAATTGTTAAATACAAATTATAAGTGCAAATTATAACTTGAAGATCTGAACTTGTAATTGTCAAATAGAGAACTTAAAATTGATAGCTTATAATTATAATTGCAAATTATAAGTTGAAGAGCTGAACTTGTAATAGGTAAATACAAAACTTCGAATTGTTAATTTCAAACTAAGATTGTAATTAATAATTTGAAGATCTGAACTTGTAATAGTCAAATACAGAACTTAGAATTGTAAAATTCAAATTATGATTGCAAATTATAACTTGAAGTTCTGAACTTGTAATAGTCAAACACAGAACTTAAAATTGATAGCTAATAATTATAATTGCAAATTATAACTTGAAGATCTAAATTTGTAATAGGTAAATACAGAACTTCGAATTGTTAATTTCAAACTAAGATTGTAAAAAATAATTTGAAGATCTGAACTAGTAATAGTCAAATAAGGAACTTCGAATTGTTAAATACAAATTATTAGTGCAAATTATAACTTGGAGATCTGAACTTGTAATTGTCAAATACAGAACTTAAAATTGATAGCTTATAATTATAATTGCAAATTATAAGTTGAAAATCTGAACTTGTAATAGGTAAATACAGAACTTCGAATTGTTAATTTCAAACTAAGATTGTAATTAATAATTTGAAGATCTGAACTTGTAATAGTCAAATACAGAATTACGAATTGTTAAATACAAATTATTAGTGCAAATTATAACTTGAAGATCTGAACTTGTAATTGTCAAATACAGAACTTAGAATTCATAACTTCAAATTATGATTGCTAATTATAACTTGAAGATCTGAACTTGTAATAGTCAAATTCAGAACTTAGAATTTGTAAATTCAAATTATGAATGCAAATTATAACTTGAAGATCTGAACTTGTAATAGTCAAATACAGAACTTAAAATTGATAGCTTATAATTATAATTGCAAATTATAACTTGAAGATCTGAATTTGTAATAGGTAAATACAGAACTTCGAATTGTTAATTTCAAACTAAGATTGTAAATAATAATTTGTAGATCTGAACTTGTAATAGTCAAATACAGAACTTCGAATTGTTAAATACAAATTATTAGTGCAAATTATAACTTGAAGATCTGAACTTGTAATTGTCAAATACAGAACTTAAAATTGATAGCTTATAATTATAATTGCAAATTATAAGTTGAAGATCTGAACTTGTAATAGGTAAATACAGAATTTCGAATTGTTAATTTCAAACTAAGATTGTAATTAATAATTTGAAGATCTGAACTTGCAATAGTCGAATACAGAACTTCGAATTGTTAAATACAAATTATAATTGCAAATTATAACTAGAAGATCTGAACTTGTAATAGGTAAATACAGAACTTCAAATTGTTAATTTCAAACTAAGATTGTAAATAATAATTTGAAGATATGAACTTGTAATAGTCAAATACAGAACTTCAAATTGTTAAATACAAATTATTAGTGCAAATTATAACTTGAAGATCTGAACTTGTAATTGTCAAATACAGAACTTAGAATTGATAGCTTATAATTATAATTGCAAATTATAACTTGAAGAACTGAACTTGTAATAGTCAATTACAGAACTTAGATTTGTTAAATACTAATTATTATTTCAAATTATAACTTGAAGATCTGAACTTGTAATTGTCAAATGCAGAACTTAAAATTGATAGCTTATAAGTATAATTGCAAATTATAACTAGAAGATATGAACTTGTGATAGGTAAATACAGAACTTCGCATTGTTAATTTCAAACTAAGATTGCAAATTATAACTTGAAGATCTGAACTTGTAATTGTCAAATACAGAACTTAGAATTCATAACTTCAAATTATGATTCTAAATAATAATTAGTAGATCTGAACTTGTAATAGTCAAATACAGAACTTCGAATTGTTAAATACAAATTATTAGTGCAAATTATAACTTGAAGATCTGAACTTGTAATTGTCAAATACAGAACTTAGAATTCATAACTTCAAATTATGATTGTAAATAATAAGTAGAAGATCTGAACTTGTAATAGTCAAATACAGAACTTCGAATTGTTAAATACAAATTATTAGTGCAAATTATAACTTGAAGATCTGAACTTGTAATTGTCAAATACAGAACTTAGAATTGATAGCTTATAATTATAATTGCAAATTATAACTTGAAGATCTGAACTTGTAATAGTGAATTACAGAACTTCTAATTGTTAATTTCAAACTAAGATTGTAATTAATAATTGCAAGATCTAAACTTGTAATAGTCAAATACAGAACTCCGAATTGTTAAATACAAATTATTAGTGCAAATTATAACTTGAAGATCTGAACTTGTAATTGTCAAATACAGCACTTAGAATTCATAACTTCAAATTATGATTGCTAATTATAACTTGAAGATCTGAACTTGTAATAGTCAAATACAGAACTTAGAATTGTAAAATTCAAATCATGATTGCAAATTATAACTTGAAGATCTGAACTTGTAATAGTCAAATACTGAACTTAAAATTGAAAGCTTATAATTATAATTGCAAATTATAACTTGAAGATCTGAATTTGTAATAGGTAAAAACAGAACTTCGAATTGTTAATTTCAAACTAAGATTGTAATTAATAATTTGAAGATCTGCACTTGCAAAAGTCGAATACAGAACTTCGAATTGTTAAATACAAATTATAATTGCAAATTATAACTAGAAGATCTGAACTTGTAATAGGTAAATACAGAACTTAGATTTGTTAAATACTAATTATTATTTCAAATTATAACTTGAAGATCTGAACTTGTAATTGTCAAATACAGAACTTAGAATTCATAACTTCTAATTATGATTGTAAATAATAAGTAGAAGATCTGAACTTGTAATAGTCAAATACAGAACTTCGAATTGTTAAATACAAATTATTAGTGCAAATTATAACTTGAAGATCTGAACTTGTAATTGTCAAATACAGAACTTAGAATTGATAGCTTATAATTATAATTGCAAATTATAACTTGAAGATCTGAACTTGTAATAGTGAATTACAGAACTTCTAATTGTTAATTTCAAACTAAGATTGTAATTAATAATTGTAAGATCTAAACTTGTAATAGTCAAATACAGAACTTAGAATTGTAAAATTCAAATCATGATTGCAAATTATAACTTGAAGATCTGAACTTGTAATAGTCAAATACTGAACTTAAAATTGATAGCTTATAATTATAATTGCAAATTATAACTTGCAGATCTGAATTTGTAATAGGTAAATACAGAACTTCGAATTGTTAAATACAAATTATTAGTGCAAATTATAACTTGAAAATCTGAACTTGTAATTATCAAATACAGAACTTAAAATTGATAGCTTATAATTATAATTGCAAATTATAAGTTGAAGATCTGAACTTGTAATAAGTAAATACAGAACTTCTAATTGTTAATTTCCAACTAAGATTGTAATTAATAATTTGAAGATCTGAACTTGTAATAATCAAATTCAGAACTTAGAATTCATAACTTCAAATTATGATTACAAATTATAACTTGAAGATCTGAACTTGTAATTGTAAAATACAGAACTAAGAATTCATAACTTCAAATTATGATTGTAAATAATAATTAGAAGATCTGAACTTGTAATAGTCAAATACAGAACTACGAATTGTTAAATACAAATTATTAGTGCAAATTATAACTTGAAGATCTGAACTTGTAATTGTCAAATACAGAACTTAGAATTCATAACTTCAAATTATGATTGCTAATTATAACTAGAAGATCTGAACTTGTAATAGTCAAATACAGAACTTAGAATTGGGAAATTCAAATTATGATTGCAAATTATAACTTGAAGATCTGAACTTGTAATAATCAAATACAGAACTTAAAATTGATAGCTTATAATTATAATTGCAAATTATAACTTGAAGATCTGAATTTGTAATAGGTAAATACCGAACTTCGAATTTTTAATTTCAAACTAAGATTGTAAATAATAATTTGAAGATCTGAACTTGTAATAGTCAAATACAGAACTTAGAATTGTTAAATACAAATTATTAGTGCAAATTATAACTTGAAGATCTGAACTTGTAATTGTCAAATACAGAACTTAAAATTGATAGCTTATAATTATAATTGCAAATTATAAGTTGAAGATCTGAACTTGTAATAGGTAAATACAGAACTTCGAATTGTTAATTATAACTAAGATTGTAATTAATAATTAGAAGATCTGAACTTGCAATGGTCAAATACAGAACTTCGAATTGTTAAATACAAATTATTAGTGCAAATTATAACTTGAAGATCTGAACTTGTAATTGTCAAATACAGAACTTAGAATTCATATCTTCAAATTATGATTGCTAACTATAACTTGAAGATCTGAACTTGAAATAGTCAAATACAGAACTTAGAATTGTAAAATTCAAATTATGATTGCAAATTATAACTTGAAGATCTGAACTTGTAATAGTCAAATACAGAACTTAAAATTGATAGCTTATAATTATAATTGCAAATTATAACTTGAAGATCTGAATTTGTAATAGGTAAATACAGAACTTCGAATTGTTAATTTCAAACTAAGATTGTAAAAAATAATTTGAAGATCTGAACTTGTAATAGTCAAATAAGGAACTTCGAATTGTTAAATACGAATTATTAGTGCAAATTATAACTTGGAGATCTGAACTTGTAATTGTCAAATACAGAACTTAAAATTGATAACTTATAATTATAATTGCAAATTATAAGTTGAAAATCTGAACTTGTAATAGGTAAATACAGAACTTCGAATTGTTAATTTCAAACTAAGATTGCAATTAATAATTTGAAGATCTGAACTTGTAATAGTCAAATACTGAACTTCGAATTGTTAAATACAAATTATAAGTGCAAATTATAACTTGAAGATCTGAACTTGTAATTGTCAAATAGAGAACTTAAAATTGATAGCTTATAATTATAATTGCAAATTATAAGTTGAAGAGCTGAACTTGTAATAGGTAAATACAAAACTTCGAATTGTTAATTTCAAACTAAGATTGTAATTAATAATTTGAAGATCTGAACTTGTAATAGTCAAATACAGAACTTAGAATTGTAAAATTCAAATTATGATTGCAAATTATAACTTGAAGATCTGAACTTGTAATAGTCAAACACAGAACTTAAAATTGATAGCTAATAATTATAATTGCAAATTATAACTTGAAGATCTAAATTTGTAATAGGTAAATACAGAACTTCGAATTGTTAATTTCAAACTAAGATTGTAAAAAATAATTTGAAGATCTGAACTAGTAATAGTCAAATAAGGAACTTCGAATTGTTAAATACAAATTATTAGTGCAAATTATAACTTGGAGATCTGAACTTGTAATTGTCAAATACAGAACTTAAAATTGATAGCTTATAATTATAATTGCAAATTATAAGTTGAAAATCTGAACTTGTAATAGGTAAATACAGAACTTCGAATTGTTAATTTCAAACTAAGATTGTAATTAATAATTTGAAGATCTGAACTTGTAATAGTCAAATACTGAACTTCGAATTGTTAAATACAAATTATAAGTGCAAATTATAACTTGAAGATCTGAACTTGTAATTGTCAAATAGAGAACTTAAAATTGATAGCTTATAATTATAATTTCAAATTATAAGTTGAAGATCTGAACCTGTAATAGGTAAATACAGAACTTCGAATTGTTAATTTCAAACTAAGATTGTAATTAATAATTTGAAGATCTGAACTTGTAATAGTCAAATACAGAACTTCGAATTGTTAAATACAAATTATTAGTGCAAATTATAACTTGAAGATCTGAACTTGTAATTGTCAAATACAGAACTTAGAATTCATAACTTAAAATTATGATTGCAAATTATAACTTGAAGATCTGAACTTGTATTAGTCAAATACAGAACTTAGAATTGTAAAATGCAAATTATGATTGCTAATTATAACTTGAAGATCTGAACTTGTAATAGTCAAATACAGAACTTCGAATTGTTAATTTCAAACTAATATTGTAATTAATAATTTGAAGATCTGAACTTGTAATAGTCAAATACAGAACTTCAAATTGTTAAATTCAAATTATTAGTGCAAATTATAACTTGAAGATCTGAACTTGTAATCGTCAAATACAGAACTTAGAATTGATAGCTTATAATTATAATTGCAAATTATAACTTCAAGATCTGAACTTGTAATAGTCAATTACAGAACTTAGATTTTTTAAATACTAATTATTATTTCAAATTATAACTTGAAGATCTGAACTTGTAATTGTCAAATACAGAACTTAAAATTGATAGCTTACAAGTATAATTGCAAATTATAACTAGAAGATATGAACTTGTAATAGGTAAATACAGAACTTCGAATTGTTAATTTCAAACTAAGATTGCAAATTATAACTTGAAGATCTGAACTTGTACTTGTCAAATACAGAACTTAGAATTCATAACTTCAAATTATGATTGTAAATAATAATTAGAAGATCTGAACTTGTAATAGTCAAATACAGAACTTCGAATTGTTAAATACAAATTATTAGTGCAAATTATAACTTGAAGATCTGAACTTGTAATTGTCAAATACAGAACTTAGAATTCATAACTTCAAATTATGATTGCAAATAATAATTAGAAGATCTGAACTTGTAATAGTCAAATACAGAACTTCGAATTGTTAAATACAAATTATTAGTGCAAATTATAACTTGAAGATCTGAACTTGTAATTGTCAAATACAGAACTAAAAAAATTGATAGCTTATAATTATAATTGCAAATTATAAGTTGAAGATCTGAACTGGTAATAGTCAAATACAGAACTTCGAATTGTTAATTTCAAACTAAGATTGTAATTAATAATTTGAAGATCTGAACTTGTAATAGTCAAATACGGAACTTCGAATTGTTAAATACAAATTATTAGTGCAAATTATAACTTGAAGATCTGAACTTGTAAATATCAAATACAGCACTTGGAATTCATAACTTCAAATTATGATTGCAAATTATAACTTGAAGATCTGAACTTGTAATTGTCAAATACAGAACTTAGAATTCAGAACTTCAAATTATGATTGTAAATAATAATTTGAAGATCTGAACTTGTAATAGTCAAATACAGAACTTCAAATTGTTAAATTCAAATTATTAGTGCAAATTATAACTTGAAGATCTGAACTTGTAATTGTCAAATACAGAACTTAGAATTGATAGCTTATAATTATAATTGCAAATTTTAACTTGAAGAACTGAACTTGTAATAGTCAATTACAGAACTTAGATTTGTTAAATACTAATTATTATTTCAAATTATAACTTGAAGATCTGAACTTGTAATTGTCAAATACAGAACTTAAAATTGATAGCTTATAAGTATAATTGCAAATTATAACTAGAAGATATGAACTTGTAATAGGTAAATACAGAACTTCGAATTGTTAATTTCAAACTAAGATTGCAAATTATAACTTGAAGATCTGAACTTGTAATTGTCAAATACAGAACTTAGAATTCATAACTTCAAATTATGATTGTAAATAATAATTAGAAGATCTGAACTTGTAATAGTCAAATACAGAACTTCGAATTGTTAAATACAAATTATTAGTGCAAATATTAACTTGAAGATCTGAACTTGTAATTGTCAAATACAGAACTTCGAATTGTTAATTTCAAACTAATATTGTAATTAATAATTTGAAGATCTGAACTTGTAATAGTCAAATACAGAACTTCAAATTGTTAAATTCAAATTATTAGTGCAAATTATAACTTGAAGATCTGAACTTGTAATTGTCAAATACAGAACTTAGAATTGATAGCTTATAATTATAATTGCAAATTATAACTTCAAGATCTGAACTTGTAATAGTCAATTACAGAACTTAGATTTTTTAAATACTAATTATTATTTCAAATTATAACTTGAAGATCTGAACTTGTAATTGTCAAATACAGAACTTAAAATTGATAGCTTATAAGTATAATTGCAACTTATAACTAGATGATATGAACTTGTAAAAGGTAAATACAGAACTTCGAATTGTTAATTTCAAACTAAGATTGCAAATTATAACTTGAAGATCTGAACTTGTACTTGTCAAATACAGAACTTAGCATTCATAACTTCAAATTATGATTGTAAATAATAATTAGAAGATCTGAACTTGTAATAGTCAAATACAGAACTTCGAATTGTTAAATACAAATTATTAGTGCAAATTATAACTTGAAGATCTGAACTTGTAATTGTCAAATACAGAACTTAGAATTCATAACTTCAAATTATGATTTCAAATAATAATTAGAAGATCTGAACTTGTAATAGTCAAATACAGAACTTCGAATTGTTAAATACAAATTATTAGTGCAAATTATAACTTGAAGATCTGAACTTGTAATTGTCAAATACAGAACTTAAAATTGATAGCTTATAATTATAATTGCAAATTATAAGTTGAAGATTTGAACTTGTAATAGTCAAATACAGAACTTCGAATTGTTAATTTCAAACTAAGATTGTAATTAATAATTTGAAGATCTGAACTTGTAATAGTCAAATACGGAACTTCGAATTGTTAAATACAAATTATTAGTGCAAATTATAACTTGAAGATCTGAACTTGTAATTATCAAATACAGCACTTGGAATTCATAACTTCAAATTATGATTGCAAATTATAACTTGAAGATCTGAACTTGTAATTGTCAAATACAGAACTTAGAATTCATAACTTCAAATTATGATTGTAAATAATAATTAGAAGATCTGAACTTGTAATAGTCAAATACAGAACTTCAAATTGTTAAATTCAAATTATTAGTGCAAATTATAACTTGAAGATCTGAACTTGTAATTGTCAAATACAGAACTTAGAATTGATAGCTTATAATTATAATTGCAAATTATAACTTGAAGAACTGAACTTGTAATAGTCAATTACAGAACTTAGATTTGATAAATACTAATTATTATTTCAAATTATAACTTGAAGATCTGAACTTGTAATTGTCAAATACAGAACTTAAAATTGATAGCTTATAAGTATAATTGCAAATTATAACTAGAAGATATGAACTTGTAATAGGTAAATACAGAACTTCGAATTGTTAATTTCAAACTAAGATTGCAAATTATAACTTGAAGATCTGAACTTGTAATTGTCAAATACAGAACTTAGAATTCATAACTTCAAATTATGATTGTAAATAATAATTAGAAGATCTGAACTTGTAATAGTCAAATACAGAACTTCGAATTGTTAAATACAAATTATTAGTGCAAATTATAACTTGAAGATCTGAACTTGTAATTGTCAAATACAGAACTTAGAATTCATAACTTCAAATTATTATTGTAAATAATAAGTAGAAGATCTGAACTTGTAATAGTCAAATACAGAACTTCGAATTGTTAAATACAAATTATTAGTGCAAATTATAACTAGAAGATCTGAACTTGTAATTGTCAAATACAGAACTTAGAATTGATAGCTTATAATTATAATTGCAAATTATAACTTGAAGATCTGAACTTGTAATAGTGAATTACAGAACTTCTAATTGTTAATTTCAAACTAAGATTGTAATTAATAATTTGAAGATCTAAACTTGTAATAGTCAAATACAGAACTCCGAATTGTTAAATACAAATTATTAGTGCAAATTATAACTTGAAGATCTGAACTTGTAATTGTCAAATATAGCACTTAGAATTCATAACTTCAAATTATGATTGCTAATTATAACTTGAAGATCTGAACTTGTATTAGTCAAATACAGAACTTAGAATTGTAAAATGCAAATTATGATTGCTAATTATAACTTGAAGATCTGAACTTGTAATAGTCAAATACAGAACTTAAAATTGATAGCTTATAATTATAATTGCGAATTATAAGTTGAAGATCTGAACTTGTAATAGTCAAATACAGAACTTCGAATTGTTAATTTCAAACTAATATTGTAATTAATAATTTGAAGATCTGAACTTGTAATAGTCAAATACAGAACTTCAAATTGTTAAATTCAAATTATAACTTGAAGATCTGAACTTGTAATTGTCAAATACAGAACTTAGAATTGATAGGTTATAATTATAATTGCAAATTATAACTTCAAGATCTGAACTTGTAATAGTCAATTACAGAACTTAGATTTTTTAAATACTAATTATTATTTCAAATTATAACTTGAAGATCTGAACTTGTAATTGTCAAATACAGAACTTAAAATTGATAGCTTATAAGTATAATTGCAAATTATAACTAGAAGATATGAACTTGTAATAGGTAAATACAGAACTTCGAATTGTTAATTTCAAACTAAGATTGCAAATTATAACTTGAAGATCTGAACTTGTACTTGTCAAATACAGAACTTAGAATTCATAACTTCAAATTATGATTGTAAATAATAATTAGAAGATCTGAACTTGTAATAGTCAAATACAGAACTTCGAATTGTTAAATACAAATTATTAGTGCAAATTATAACTTGAAGATCTGAACTTGTAATTGTCAAATACAGAACTTAGAATTCATAACTTCAAATTATGATTGCAAATAATAATTAGAAGATCTAAACTTGTAATAGTCAAATACAGAACTTCGAATTGTTAAATACAAATTATTAGTGCAAATTATAACTTGAAGATCTGAACTTGTAATTGTCAAATACAGAACTTAAAATTGATAGCTTATAATTATAATTGCAAATTATAAGTTGAAGATCTGAACTTGTAATAGTCAAATACAGAACTTCGAATGGTTAATTTCAAACTAAGATTGTAATTAATAATTTGAAGATCTGAACTTGTAATAGTCAAATACGGAACTTCGAATTGTTAAATACAAATTATTAGTGCAAATTATAACTTGAAGATCTGAACTTGTAATTATCAAATACAGCACTTGGAATTCATAACTTCAAATTATGATTGCAAATTATAACTTGAAGATCTGAACTTGTAATTGTCAAATACAGAACTTAGAATTCATAACTTCAAATTATGACTGTAAATAATAATTAGAAGATCTGAACTTGTAATAGTCAAATACAGAACTTCGAATTGTTAAATACAAATTATTAGTGCAAATTATAACTTGAAGATCTGAACTTGTAATTGTCAAATACAGAACTTAGAATTGATAGCTTATAATTATAATTGCAAATTATAACTTGAAGATCTGTACTTGTAATAGTGAATTACAGAACTTAGATTTTTTAAATACTAATTATTATTTCAAATTATAACTAGAAGATCTGAACTTGTAATTGTCAAATACAGAACTTAAAATTGATAGCTTATAAGTATAATTGCAACTTATAACTAGAAGATATGAACTTGTAAAAGGTAAATACAGAACTTCGAATTGTTAATTTCAAACTAAGATTGCAAATTATAACTTGAAGATCTGAACTTGTACTTGTCAAATACAGAACTTAGAATTCATAACTTCAAATTATGATTGTAAATAATAATTAGAAGATCTGAACTTGTAATAGTCAAATACAGAACTTCGAATTGTTAAATACAAATTATTAGTGCAAATTATAACTTGAAGATCTGAACTTGTAATTGTCAAATACAGAACTTAGAATTCATAACTTCAAATTATGATTTCAAATAATAATTAGAAGATCTGAACTTGTAATAGTCAAATACAGAACTTCGAATTGTTAAATACAAATTATTAGTGCAAATTATAACTTGAAGATCTGAACTTGTAATTGTCAAATACAGAACTTAAAATTGATAGCTTATAATTATAATTGCAAATTATAAGTTGAAGATCTGAACTTGTAATAGTCAAATACAGAACTTCGAATTGTTAATTTCAAACTAAGATTGTAATTAATAATTTGAAGATCTGAACTTGTAATAGTCAAATACGGAACTTCGAATTGTTAAATACAAATTATTAGTGCAAATTATAACTTGAAGATCTGAACTTGTAATTATCAAATACAGCACTTGGAATTCATAACTTCAAATTATGATTGCAAATTATAACTTGAAGATCTGAACTTGTAATTGTCAAATACAGAACTTAGAATTCATAACTTCAAATTATGATTGTAAATAATAATTAGAAGATCTGAACTTGTAATAGTCAAATACAGAACTTCAAATTGTTAAATTCAAATTATTAGTGCAAATTATAACTTGAAGATCTGAACTTGTAATTGTCAAATACAGAACTTAGAATTGATAGCTTATAATTATAATTGCAAATTATAACTTGAAGAACTGAACTTGTAATAGTCAATTACAGAACTTAGATTTGTTAAATACTAATTATTATTTCAAATTATAACTTGAAGATCTGAACTTGTAATTGTCAAATACAGAACTTAAAATTGATAGCTTATAAGTATAATTGCAAATTATAACTAGAAGATATGAACTTGTAATAGGTAAATACAGAACTTCGAATTGTTAATTTCAAACTAAGATTGCAAATTATAACTTGAAGATCTGAACTTGTAATTGTCAAATACAGAACTTAGAATTCATAACTTCAAATTATGATTGTAAATAATAATTAGAAGATCTGAACTTGTAATAGTCAAATACAGAACTTCGAATTGTTAAATACAAATTATTAGTGCAAATTATAACTTGAAGATCTGAACTTGTAATTGTCAAATACAGAACTTAGAATTCATAACTTCAAATTATGATTGTAAATAATAAGTAGAAGATCTGAACTTGTAATAGTCAAATACAGAACTTCGAATTGTTAAATACAAATTATTAGTGCAAATTATAACTAGAAGATCTGAACTTGTAATTGTCAAATACAGAACTTAGAATTGATAGCTTATAATTATAATTGCAAATTATAACTTGAAGATCTGAACTTGTAATAGTGAATTACAGAACTTCTAATTGTTAATTTCAAACTAAGATTGTAATTAATAATTTGAAGATCTAAACTTGTAATAGTCAAATACAGAACTCCGAATTGTTAAATACAAATTATTAGTGCAAATTATAACTTGAAGATCTGAACTTGTAATTGTCAAATATAGCACTTAGAATTCATAACTTCAAATTATGATTGCTAATTATAACTTGAAGATCTGAACTTGTATTAGTCAAATACAGAACTTAGAATTGTAAAATGCAAATTATGATTGCTAATTATAACTTGAAGATCTGAACTTGTAATAGTCAAATACAGAACTTAAAATTGATAGCTTATAATTATAATTGCGAATTATAAGTTGAAGATCTGAACTTGTAATAGTCAAATACAGAACTTCGAATTGTTAATTTCAAACTAATATTGTAATTAATAATTTGAAGATCTGAACTTGTAATAGTCAAATACAGAACTTCAAATTGTTAAATTCAAATTATTAGTGCAAATTATAACTTGAAGATCTGAACTTGTAATTGTCAAATACAGAACTTAGAATTGATAGGTTATAATTATAATTGCAAATTATAACTTCAAGATCTGAACTTGTAATAGTCAATTACAGAACTTAGATTTTTTAAATACTAATTATTATTTCAAATTATAACTTGAAGATCTGAACTTGTAATTGTCAAATACAGAACTTAAAATTGATAGCTTATAAGTATAATTGCAAATTATAACTAGAAGATATGAACTTGTAATAGGTAAATACAGAACTTCGAATTGTTAATTTCAAACTAAGATTGCAAATTATAACTTGAAGATCTGAACTTGTACTTGTCAAATACAGAACTTAGAATTCATAACTTCAAATTATGATTGTAAATAATAATTAGAAGATCTGAACTTGTAATAGTCAAATACAGATCTTCGAATTGTTAAATACAAATTATTAGTGCAAATTATAACTTGAAGATCTGAACTTGTAATTGTCAAATACAGAACTTAGAATTCATAACTTCAAATTATGATTGCAAATAATAATTAGAAGATCTAAACTTGTAATAGTCAAATACAGAACTTCGAATTGTTAAATACAAATTATTAGTGCAAATTATAACTTGAAGATCTGAACTTGTAATTGTCAAATACAGAACTTAAAATTGATAGCTTATAATTATAATTGCAAATTATAAGTTGAAGATCTGAACTTGTAATAGTCAAATACAGAACTTCGAATTGTTAATTTCAAACTAAGATTGTAATTAATAATTTGAAGATCTGAACTTGTAATAGTCAAATACGGAACTTCGAATTGTTAAATACAAATTATTAGTGCAAATTATAACTTGAAGATCTGAACTTGTAATTATCAAATACAGCACTTGGAATTCATAACTTCAGATTATGATTGCAAATTATAACTTGAAGATCTGAACTTGTAATTGTCAAATACAGAACTTAGAATTCATAACTTCAAATTATGACTGTAAATAATAATTAGAAGATCTGAACTTGTAATAGTCAAATACAGAACTTCGAATTGTTAAATACAAATTATTAGTGCAAATTATAACTTGAAGATCTGAACTTGTAATTGTCAAATACAGAACTTAGAATTGATAGCTTATAATTATAATTGCAAATTATAACTTGAAGATCTGTACTTGTAATAGTGAATTACAGAACTTCTAATTGTTAATTTTAAACTAAGATTGTAATTAATAATTTGAAGATCTAAACTTGTAATAGTCAAATACAGAACTCCGAATTGTTAAATACAAATTATTAGTGCAAATTATAACTTGAAGATCTGAACTTGTAATTGTCAAATACAGCATTTAGAATTCATAACTTCAAATTATGATTGCTAATTATAACTTGAAGATCTGAACTTGAAATAGTCAAATACAGAACTTAGAATTGTAAAATTCAAATCATGATTGCAAATTATAACTTGAAGATCTGAACTTGTAATAGTCAAATACAGAACTTAAAATTGATAGCTTATAATTATAATTGCAAATTATAACTTGAAGATCTGAATTTGTAATAGGTAAATACTGAACTTCGAATTGTTAATTTCAAACTAAGATTGTAAATAATAATTTGAATATCTGAACTTGTAATAGTCAAATACAGAACTTCGAATTGTTAAATACAAATTATTAGTGCAAATTATAACTTGTAGATATGAACTTGTAATTGTCAAATACAGAACTTAAAATTGATAGCTTATAATTATAATTGCAAATTATAAGTTGAAGATCTGAACTTGTAATAGGTAAATACTGAACTTCGAATTGTTAATTGCAAACTAAGATTGTAATTAATAATTTGAAGATCTGAACTTGTAATAGTCAAATACAGAACTTCGAATTGTTAAATACGAATTATTAGTGCAAATTATAACTTGAAGATCTGAACTTGTAATTGTCAAATACAGCACTTAGAATTCATAACTTCAAATTATGATTGCAAATTATAACTTGAAGATCTAAACTTGTAATTGTTAAATACAGAACTTAGAATTCATAACTTCAAATTATGATTGTAAATAATAATTAGAAGATCTGAACTTGTAATAGTCAAATACAGAACTTCGAATTGTTAAATACAAATTATTAGTGCAAATAATAACTTGAAGACCTGAACTTGTAATTGTCTAATACAGAACTTAAAATTGATAGCTTTAAATTATAATTGCAAATTATAACTAGAAGATCTGAACTTGTAATAGGTAAATACAGAACTTCGAATTGTTAATTTCAAACTAAGATTGTAAATAATAATTTGAAGATATGAACTTGTAATAGTCAAATACAGATCTTCGAATTGTTAAATACAAATTATTAGTGCAAATTATAACTTGAAAATCTGAACTTGTAATTGTCAAATACAGAACTTAAAATTGATAGCTTATAATTATAATTGCAAATTATAAGTTGAAGATCTGAACTTGTAATAGGTAAATACAGAACTTCTAATTGTTAATTTCCAACTAATATTGTAATTAATAATTTGAAGATCTGAACTAGTAATAGTCAAATTCAGAACTTAGAATTCATAACTTCAAATTATGATTGCAAATTATAACTTGAAGATCTGAACTTGTAATTGTAAAATACAGAACTAAGAATTGTTAAATACAAATTATGAGTGCAAATTATAACTTGAAGATCTGAACTTGTAATTGTCAAATATAGCACTTAGAATTCATAACTTCAAATTATGATTGCTAATTATAACTTGAAGATCTGAACTTGTATTAGTCAAATACAGAACTTAGAATTGTAAAATGCAAATTATGATTGCTAATTATAACTTGAAGATCTGAACTTGTAATAGTCAAATACAGAACTTAAAATTGATAGCTTATAATTATAATTGCAAATTATAAGTTGAAGATCTGAACTTGTAATAGTCAAATACAGAACTTCGAATTGTTAATTTCAAACTAATATTGTAATTAATAATTTGAAGATCTGAACTTGTAATAGTCAAATACAGAACTTCAAATTGTTAAATTCAAATTATTAGTGCAAATTATAACTTGAAGATCTGAACTTGTAATTATCAAATACAGCACTTGGAATTCATAACTTCAGATTATGATTGCAAATTATAACTTGAAGATCTGAACTTGTAATTGTCAAATACAGAACTTAGAATTCATAACTTCAAATTATGACTGTAAATAATAATTAGAAGATCTGAACTTGTAATAGTCAAATACAGAACTTCGAATTGTTAAATACAAATTATTAGTGCAAATTATAACTTGAAGATCTGAACTTGTAATTGTCAAATACAGAACTTAGAATTGATAGCTTATAATTATAATTGCAAATTATAACTTGAAGATCTGTACTTGTAATAGTGAATTACAGAACTTCTAATTGTTAATTTTAAACTAAGATTGTAATTAATAATTTGAAGATCTAAACTTGTAATAGTCAAATACAGAACTCCGAATTGTTAAATACAAATTATTAGTGCAAATTATAACTTGAAGATCTGAACTTGTAATTGTCAAATACAGCATTTAGAATTCATAACTTCAAATTATGATTGCTAATTATAACTTGAAGATCTGAACTTGAAATAGTCAAATACAGAACTTAGAATTGTAAAATTCAAATCATGATTGCAAATTATAACTTGAAGATCTGAACTTGTAATAGTCAAATACAGAACTTAAAATTGATAGCTTATAATTATAATTGCAAATTATAACTTGAAGATCTGAATTTGTAATAGGTAAATACTGAACTTCGAATTGTTAATTTCAAACTAAGATTGTAAATAATAATTTGAATATCTGAACTTGTAATAGTCAAATACAGAACTTCGAATTGTTAAATACAAATTATTAGTGCAAATTATAACTTGTAGATATGAACTTGTAATTGTCAAATACAGAACTTAAAATTGATAGCTTATAATTATAATTGCAAATTATAAGTTGAAGATCTGAACTTGTAATAGGTAAATACTGAACTTCGAATTGTTAATTGCAAACTAAGATTGTAATTAATAATTTGAAGATCTGAACTTGTAATAGTCAAATACAGAACTTCGAATTGTTAAATACGAATTATTAGTGCAAATTATAACTTGAAGATCTGAACTTGTAATTGTCAAATACAGCACTTAGAATTCATAACTTCAAATTATGATTGCAAATTATAACTTGAAGATCTAAACTTGTAATTGTTAAATACAGAACTTAGAATTCATAACTTCAAATTATGATTGTAAATAATAATTAGAAGATCTGAACTTGTAATAGTCAAATACAGAACTTCGAATTGTTAAATACAAATTATTAGTGCAAATAATAACTTGAAGACCTGAACTTGTAATTGTCTAATACAGAACTTAAAATTGATAGCTTTAAATTATAATTGCAAATTATAACTAGAAGATCTGAACTTGTAATAGGTAAATACAGAACTTCGAATTGTTAATTTCAAACTAAGATTGTAAATAATAATTTGAAGATATGAACTTGTAATAGTCAAATACAGATCTTCGAATTGTTAAATACAAATTATTAGTGCAAATTATAACTTGAAAATCTGAACTTGTAATTGTCAAATACAGAACTTAAAATTGATAGCTTATAATTATAATTGCAAATTATAAGTTGAAGATCTGAACTTGTAATAGGTAAATACAGAACTTCTAATTGTTAATTTCCAACTAATATTGTAATTAATAATTTGAAGATCTGAACTAGTAATAGTCAAATTCAGAACTTAGAATTCATAACTTCAAATTATGATTGCAAATTATAACTTGAAGATCTGAACTTGTAATTGTAAAATACAGAACTAAGAATTGTTAAATACAAATTATGAGTGCAAATTATAACTTGAAGATCTGAACTTGTAATTGTCAAATATAGCACTTAGAATTCATAACTTCAAATTATGATTGCTAATTATAACTTGAAGATCTGAACTTGTATTAGTCAAATACAGAACTTAGAATTGTAAAATGCAAATTATGATTGCTAATTATAACTTGAAGATCTGAACTTGTAATAGTCAAATACAGAACTTAAAATTGATAGCTTATAATTATAATTGCAAATTATAAGTTGAAGATCTGAACTTGTAATAGTCAAATACAGAACTTCGAATTGTTAATTTCAAACTAATATTGTAATTAATAATTTGAAGATCTGAACTTGTAATAGTCAAATACAGAACTTCAAATTGTTAAATTCAAATTATTAGTGCAAATTATAACTTGAAGATCTAAACTTGTAATAGTCAAATACAGAACTCCGAATTGTTAAATACAAATTATTAGTGCAAATTATAACTTGTAGATATGAACTTGTAATTGTCAAATACAGAACTTAAAATTGATAGCTTATAATTATAATTGCAAATTATAAGTTGAAGATCTGAACTTGTAATAGGTAAATACTGAACTTCGAATTGTTAATTGCAAACTAAGATTGTAATTAATAATTTGAAGATCTGAACTTGTAATAGTCAAATACAGAACTTCGAATTGTTAAATACGAATTATTAGTGCAAATTATAACTTGAAGATCTGAACTTGTAATTGTCAAATACAGCACTTAGAATTCATAACTTCAAATTATGATTGCAAATTATAACTTGAAGATCTAAACTTGTAATTGTTAAATACAGAACTTAGAATTCATAACTTCAAATTATGATTGTAAATAATAATTAGAAGATCTGAACTTGTAATAGTCAAATACAGAACTTCGAATTGTTAAATACAAATTATTAGTGCAAATAATAACTTGAAGACCTGAACTTGTAATTGTCTAATACAGAACTTAAAATTGATAGCTTTAAATTATAATTGCAAATTATAACTAGAAGATCTGAACTTGTAATAGGTAAATACAGAACTTCGAATTGTTAATTTCAAACTAAGATTGTAAATAATAATTTGAAGATATGAACTTGTAATAGTCAAATACAGATCTTCGAATTGTTAAATACAAATTATTAGTGCAAATTATAACTTGAAAATCTGAACTTGTAATTGTCAAATACAGAACTTAAAATTGATAGCTTATAATTATAATTGCAAATTATAAGTTGAAGATCTGAACTTGTAATAGGTAAATACAGAACTTCTAATTGTTAATTTCCAACTAATATTGTAATTAATAATTTGAAGATCTGAACTAGTAATAGTCAAATTCAGAACTTAGAATTCATAACTTCAAATTATGATTGCAAATTATAACTTGAAGATCTGAACTTGTAATTGTAAAATACAGAACTAAGAATTCATAACTTCAAATTATGATTGTAAATAATAATTAGTAGATCTGAACTTGTAATAGTCAAATACAGAACTACGAATTGTTAAATACAAATTATTAGTGCAAATTATAATTTGAAGATCTGAACTGGAAATTGTCAAATACAGAACTTAGAATTCATAACTTCAAATTATGATTGCTAATTATAACTTGAAGATCTGAACTTGTAATAGTCAAACACAGAACTTAGAATTGGGAAATTCAAATTATGATTGCAAATTATAACTGGAAGATCTGAACTTGTAATATGTAACTACAGAACTTCGAATTATTAATTTCAAACTAAGATTGTAATTAATAATTTGAAGATCTGAACTTGTAATAGTCAAATACAGAACTTCGAATTGTTAAATACAAATTATTAGTGCAAATTATAACTTGAAGATCTGAACTTGTAATTGTCAAATACAGAACTTAAAATTGATAGCTTATAATTATAATTGCAAATTATAAGTTGAAGATCTGAACTTGTAATAGGTAAATACAGAACTTCGAATTGTTAATTTCAAACTAGGATTGTAATTAATAATTTGAAGATCTAAACTTGTAATAGTCAAATACAGAACTCCGAATTGTTAAATACAAATTATTAGTGCAAATTATAACTTGAAGATCTGAACTTGTAATTGTCAAATACAGCACTTAGAATTCATAACTTCAAATTATGATTGCTAATTATAACTTGAAGATCTGAACTTGAAATAGTCAAATACAGAACTAAGAATTGTAAAATTCAAATCAGGATTGCAAATTATAACTTGAAGATCTGAACTTTTAATAGTCAAATACAGAACTTAAAATTGATAGCTTATAATTATAATTGCAAATTATAACTTGAAGATCTGAATTTGTAATAGGTAAATACAGAACTTCGAATTGTTAATTTCAAACTAAGATTGTAAATAATAATTTGAAGTTCTGAACTTGTAATAGTCAAATACAGAACTTATAATTGTTAAATACAAATTATTAGTGCAAATTATAACTTGTAGATCTGAACTTGTAATTGTCAAATACAGAACTTAAAATTGATAGCTTATAATTATAATTGCAAATTATAAGTTGAAGATCTGAACTTGTAATAGGTAAATACTGAACTTCGAATTGTTAATTTCAAACTAAGATTGTAAATAATAATTAGAAGATCTGAACTTGTAATAGTCAAATACAGAACTACGAATTGTTAAATACAAATTATTAGTGCAAATTATAACTTGAAGATCTGAACTTGAAATTGTCAAATACAGAACTTCGAATTGTTAATTTTAAACTAAGATTGTAAATAATAATTTGAAGATCTGAACTTGTAATAGTCAAATACAGAACTTCGAATTGTTAAATACAAATTATTAGTGCAAATTATAACTTGAAGATCTGAACTTGTAATTGTCAAATACAGCACTTAGAATTCATAACTTCAAATTATGATTGCAAATTATAACTGGAAGATCTGAACTTGTAATATGTAACTACAGAACTTCGAATTGTTAATTTCAAACTAAGATTGTAATTAATAATTTGAAGATCTGAACTTGTAATAGTCAAATACAGAACTTCGAATTGTTAAATACAAATTATTAGTGCAAATTATAACTTGAAGATCTGAACTTGTAATTGTCAAAAACAGAACTTAGAATTCATAACTTCAAATTATGATTGTAAATAATAATTAGAAGATCTGAACTTGTAATAGTCAAATACAGAACTTAGAATTGATAGCTTATAATTATAATTGCAAATTATAACTTGTAGATCTGAACTTGTAATAGTGAATTACAGAACTTAGATTTGTTAAATACTAATTATTATTTTAAATTATAAGTTGAAGATCTGAACTTGTAATTGTCAATTACGGAACTTAAAATTGATAGCTTATAATTATAATTGCAAATTATAACTTGAAGATCTGAACTTGTAATAGGTAAATACAGAACTTCGAATTGTTAATTTCAAACTAAGATTGTAAATAATAATTTGAAGATCTGAACTTGTAATAGTCAAATACAGAACTTCGAATTGTTAAATACAAATTATTAGTGCAAATTATAACTTGAAGATCTGAACTTGTAATAGTCAAATACAGAACTTCGAATTGTTAAATACAAATTATTAGTGCAAATTATAACTTGAAGATCTGAACTTGTAATTGTCTAATACAGAACTTAGAATTGATAGCTTAAAATTATAATTGCAAATTATAACTTGAAGTTCTGAACTTGTAATAGTCAAATACAGAACTTAGAATTGGGAAATTCAAATTATGATTGCAAATTATAACTTGAAGATCTGAACTTGTAATTGTCAAATACAGAACTTAGAATTCATAACTTCAAATTATGATTGTAAATAATAATTAGAAGATCTGAACTTGTAATAGTCAAATACAGAACTTCAAATTGTTAAATTCAAATTATTAGTGCAAATTATAACTTGAAGATCTGAACTTGTAATTGTCAAATACAGAACTTAGAATTGATAGCTTATAATTATAATTGCAAATTATAACTTGAAGAACTGAACTTGTAATAGTCAATTACAGAACTTAGATTTGTTAAATACTAATTATTATTTCAAATTATAACTTGAAGATCTGAACTTGTAATTGTCAAATACAGAACTTAAAATTGATAGCTTATAAGTATAATTGCAAATTATAACTAGAAGATATGAACTTGTAATAGGTAAATACAGAACTTCGAATTGTTAATTTCAAACTAAGATTGCAAATTATAACTTGAAGATCTGAACTTGTAATTGTCAAATACAGAACTTAGAATTCATAACTTCAAATTATGATTGTAAATAATAATTAGAAGATCTGAACTTGTAATAGTCAAATACAGAACTTCGAATTGTTAAATACAAATTAATAGTGCAAATTATAACTTGAAGATCTGAACTTGTAATTGTCAAATACAGAACTTAGAATTCATAACTTCAAATTATTTTTGTAAATAATAAGTAGAAGATCTGAACTTGTAATAGTCAAATACAGAACTTCGAATTGTTAAATACAAATTATTAGTGCAAATTATAACTTGAAGATCTGAACTTGTAATTGTCAAATACAGAACTTAGAATTGATAGCTTATAATTATAATTGCAAATTATAACTTGAAGATCTGAACTTGTAATAGTGAATTACAGAACTTCTAATTGTTAATTTCAAACTAAGATTGTAATTAATAATTTGAAGATCTAAACTTGTAATAGTCAAATACAGAACTCCGAATTGTTAAATACAAATTATTAGTGCAAATTATAACTTGAAGATCTGAACTTGTAATTGTCAAATATAGCACTTAGAATTCATAACTTCAAATTATGATTGCTAATTATAACTTGAAGATCTGAACTTGAAATAGTCAAATACAGAACTTAGAATTGTAAAATTCAAATCATGATTGCAAATTATAACTTGAAGATCTGAACTTGTAATAGTCAAATACAGAACTTAAAATTGATAGCTTATAATTATAATTGCAAATTATAACTTGAAGATCTGAATTTGTAATAGGTAAATACAGAACTTCGAATTGTTAATTTCAAACTAAGATTGTAAATAATAATTTGAAGATCTGAACTTGTAATAGTCAAATACAGAACTTAGAATTGTTAAATACAAATTATTAGTGCAAATTGTAACTTGAAGATCTGAACTTGTAATTGTCAAATACAGAACTTAAAATTGATAGCTTATAATTATAATTGCAAATTATAAGTTGAAGATCTGAACTTGTAATAGGTAAATACAGAACTTCGAATTGTTAATTTCAAACTAAGATTGTAATTAATAATTTGAAGATCTGAACTTGTAATAGTCAAATACAGAACTTCGAATTGTTAAATACAAATTATTAGTGCAAATTATAACTTGAAGATCTGAACTTGTAATTGTCAAATACAGCACTTAGAATTCATAACTTCAAATTATGATTGCAAATTATAACTTGAAGATCTGAACTTGTAATTGTTAAACACAGAACTTAGAATTCATAACTTCAAATTATGATTGTAAATAATAATTAGAAGATCTGAACTTGTAATAGTCAAATACAGAACTTAGAATTGATAGCTTATAATTATAATTGCAAATTATAACTTGTAGATCTGAACTTGTAATAGTGAATTACAGAACTTAGATTTGTTAAATACTAATTATTATTTTAAATTATAAGTTGAAGATCTGAACTTGTAATTGTCAATTACGGAACTTAAAATTGATAGCTTATAATTATAATTGCAAATTATAACTTGAAGATCTGAACTTGTAATAGGTAAATACAGAACTTCGAATTGTTAATTTCAAACTAAGATTGTAAATAATAATTTGAAGATCTGAACTTGTAATAGTCAAATACAGAACTTCGAATTGTTAAATACAAATTATTAGTGCAAATTATAACTTGAAGATCTGAACTTGTAATAGTCAAATACAGAACTTCGAATTGTTAAATACAAATTATTAGTGCAAATTATAACTTGAAGATCTGAACTTGTAATTGTCTAATACAGAACTTAGAATTGATAGCTTAAAATTATAATTGCAAATTATAACTTGAAGTTGTGAACTTGTAATAGTCAAATACAGAACTTAGAATTGGGAAATTCAAATTATGATTGCAAATTATAACTTGAAGATCTGAACTTGTAATTGTCAAATACAGAACTTAGAATTCATAACTTCAAATTATGATTGTAAATAATAATTAGAAGATCTGAACTTGTAATAGTCAAATACAGAACTTCAAATTGTTAAATTCAAATTATTAGTGCAAATTATAACTTGAAGATCTGAACTTGTAATTGTCAAATACAGAACTTAGAATTGATAGCTTATAATTATAATTGCAAATTATAACTTGAAGAACTGAACTTGTAATAGTCAATTACAGAACTTAGATTTGTTAAATACTAATTATTATTTCAAATTATAACTTGAAGATCTGAACTTGTAATTGTCAAATACAGAACTTAAAATTGATAGCTTATAAGTATAATTGCAAATTATAACTAGAAGATATGAACTTGTAATAGGTAAATACAGAACTTCGAATTGTTAATTTCAAACTAAGATTGCAAATTATAACTTGAAGATCTGAACTTGTAATTGTCAAATACAGAACTTAGAATTCATAACTTCAAATTATGATTGTAAATAATAATTAGAAGATCTGAACTTGTAATAGTCAAATACAGAACTTCGAATTGTTAAATACAAATTATTAGTGCAAATTATAACTTGAAGATCTGAACTTGTAATTGTCAAATACAGAACTTAGAATTCATAACTTCAAATTATTTTTGTAAATAATAAGTAGAAGATCTGAACTTGTAATAGTCAAATACAGAACTTCGAATTGTTAAATACAAATTATTAGTGCAAATTATAACTTGAAGATCTGAACTTGTAATTGTCAAATACAGAACTTAGAATTGATAGCTTATAATTATAATTGCAAATTATAACTTGAAGATCTGAACTTGTAATAGTGAATTACAGAACTTCTAATTGTTAATTTCAAACTAAGATTGTAATTAATAATTTGAAGATCTAAACTTGTAATAGTCAAATACAGAACTCCGAATTGTTAAATACAAATTATTAGTGCAAATTATAACTTGAAGATCTGAACTTGTAATTGTCAAATATAGCACTTAGAATTCATAACTTCAAATTATGATTGCTAATTATAACTTCAAGATCTGAACTTGAAATAGTCAAATACAGAACTTAGAATTGATAGCTTATAATTATAATTGCAAATTATAACTTGAAGATCTGAATTTGTAATAGGTAAATACAGAACTTCGAATTGTTAATTTCAAACTAAGATTGTAATTAATAATTTGAAGATCTGAACTTGTAATAGTCAAATACAGAACTTCGAATTGTTAAATACAAATTATTAGTGCAAATTATAACTTGAAGATCTGAACATGTAATTGTCAAATACAGCACTTAGAATTCATAACTTCAAATTATGATTGCAAATTATAACTTGAAGATCTGAACTTGTAATTGTTAAACACAGAACTTCGAATTGTTAAATACAAATTATTAGTGCAAATAATAACTTGAAGACCTGAACTTGTAATTGTCTAATACAGAACTTAGAATTGATAGCTTAAAATTATAATTGCAAATTATAACTTGAAGATCTGAACTTGTAATAGTGAATTACAGAACTTCCAATTGTTAAATACAAATTATTAGTACAAATTATAACTTGAAGATCTGAACTTGTAATTGTCAAATACAGAACTTAAAATTGATAGCTTAAAATTATAATTGCAAATTATAATTTGAAGATATGAACTTGTAATAGTCAAATACAGATCTTCGAATTGTTAAATACAAATTATTAGTGCAAATTATAACTTGAAAATCTGAACTTGTAATTGTCAAATACAGAACTTATAATTGATAGCTTATAATTATAATTGCAAATTATAAGTTGAAGATCTGAACTTGTAATAGGTAAATACAGAACTTCTAATTGTGAATTTCCAACTAATATTGTAATTAATAATTGGAAGATCTGAACTTGTAATAGTCAAATTCAGAACTTAGAATTCATAACTTCAAATTATGATTGCAAATTATAACTTGAAGATCTGAACTTGTAATTGTCAAATACAGAACTTAAAATTGATAGCTTATAATTATAATTGCAAATTATAAGTTGAAGATCTGAACTTGTAATAGGTAAATACAGAACTTCGAATTGTTAATTTCAAACTAGGATTGTAATTAATAATTTGAAGATCTAAACTTGTAATAGTCAAATACAGAACTCCGAATTGTTAAATACAAATTATTAGTGCACATTATAACTTGAAGATCTGAACTTGAAATAGTCAAATACAGAACTTAGAATTGTAAAATTCAAATCATGATTGCAAATTATAACTTGAAGATCTGAACTTGAAATAGTCAAATACAGAACTAAGAATTGTTAAATTCAAATCAGGATTGCAAATTATAACTTGAAGATCTGAACTTTTAATAGTCAAATACAGAACTTAAAATTGATAGCTTATAATTATAATTGCAAATTATAACTTGAAGATCTGAATTTGTAATAGGTAAATACAGAACTTCGAATTGTTAATTTCAAACTAAGATTGTAAATAATAATTTGAAGATCTGAACTTGTAATAGTCAAATACAGAACTTATAATTGTTAAATACTAATTATTAGTGCAAATTATAACTTGTAGATCTGAACTTGTAATTGTCAAATACAGAACTTAAAATTGATAGCTTATAATTATAATTGCAAATTATAAGTTGAAGATCTGAACTTGTAATAGGTAAATACTGAACTTCGAATTGTTAATTTCAAACTAAGATTGTAAATAATAATTAGAAGATCTGAACTTGTAATAGTCAAATACAGAACTTCGAATTGTTAAATACAAATTATTAGTGCAAATTATAACTTGAAGATCTGAACTTGTAATTGTCAAATACAGAACTTACAATTGATAGCTTATAATTATAATTGCAAATTATAAGTTGAAGATCTGAACTTGAAATTGTCAAATACAGAACTTCGAATTGTTAATTTTAAACTAAGATTGTAAATAATAATTTGAAGATCTGAACTTGTAATAGTCAAATACAGAACTTCGAATTGTTAAATACAAATTATTAGTGCAAATTATAACTTGAAGATCTGAACTTGTAATTGTCAAATACAGAACTTACAATTGATAGCTTATAATTATAATTGCAAATTATAAGTTGAAGATCTGAACTTGTAATAGGTAAATACAGAACTTCGAATTGTTAATTTCAAACTAGGATTGTAATTAATAATTTGAAGATCTAAACTTGTAATAGTCAAATACAGAACTCCGAATTGTTAAATACAAATTATTAGTGCAAATTATAACTTGAAGATCTGAACTTGTAATTGTCAAATACAGCACTTAGAATTCATAACTTCAAATTATGATTGTAAATAATAATTAGACGATCTGAACTTGTAATAGTCAAATACAGAACTTAGAATTGATAGCTTATAATTATAATTGCAAATTATAACTTGTAGATCTGAACTTGTAATAGTGAATTACAGAACTTAGATTTGTTAAATACTAATTATTATTTTAAATTATAAGTAGAAGATCTGAACTTGTAATTGTCAATTACGGAACTTAAAATTGATAGCTTATAATTATAATTGCAAATTATAACTTGAAGATCTGAACTTGTAATAGGTAAATACAGAACTTCGAATTGTTAATTTCAAACTAAGATTGTAAATAATAATTTGAAGATCTGAACTTGTAATAGTCAAATACAGAACTTCGAATTGTTAAATACAAATTATTAGTGCAAATTATAACTTGAAGATCTGAACTTGTAATAGTCAAATACAGAACTTCGAATTGTTAAATACAAATTATTAGTGCAAATTATAACTTGAAGATCTGAACTTGTAATTGTCTAATACAGAACTTAGAATTGATAGCTTAAAATTATAATTGCAAATTATAACTTGAAGTTCTGAACTTGTAATAGTCAAATACAGAACTTAGAATTGGGAAATTCAAATTATGATTGCAAATTATAACTTGAAGATCTGAACTTGTAATTGTCAAATACAGAACTTAGAATTCATAACTTCAAATTATGATTGTAAATAATAATTAGAAGATCTGAACTTGTAATAGTCAAATACAGAACTTCAAATTGTTAAATTCAAATTATTAGTGCAAATTATAACTTGAAGATCTGAACTTGTAATTGTCAAATACAGAACTTAGAATTGATAGCTTATAATTATAATTGCAAATTATAACTTGAAGAACTGAACTTGTAATAGTCAATTACAGAACTTAGATTTGTTAAATACTAATTATTATTTCAAATTATAACTTGAAGATCTGAACTTGTAATTGTCAAATACAGAACTTAAAATTGATAGCTTATAAGTATAATTGCAAATTATAACTAGAAGATATGAACTTGTAATAGGTAAATACAGAACTTCGAATTGTTAATTTCAAACTAAGATTGCAAATTATAACTTGAAGATCTGAACTTGTAATTGTCAAATACAGAACTTAGAATTCATAACTTCAAATTATGATTGTAAATAATAATTAGAAGATCTGAACTTGTAATAGTCAAATACAGAACTTCGAATTGTTAAATACAAATTATTAGTGCAAATTATAACTTGAAGATCTGAACTTGTAATTGTCAAATACAGAACTTAGAATTCATAACTTCAAATTATGATTGCTAATTATAACTTGAAGATCTGAACTTGAAATAGTCAAATACAGAACTTAGAATTGTAAAATTCAAATCATGATTGCAAATTATAACTTGAAGATCTGAACTTGTAATAGTCAAATACAGAACTTAAAATTGATAGCTTATAATTATAATTGCAAATTATAACTTGAAGATCTGAATTTGTAATAGGTAAATACAGAACTTCGAATTGTTAATTTCAAACTAAGATTGTAAATAATAATTTGAAGATCTGAACTTGTAATAGTCAAATACAGAACTTAGAATTGTTAAATACAAATTATTAGTGCAAATTATAACTTGAAGATCTGAACTTGTAATTGTCAAATACAGAACTTAAAATTGATAGCTTATAATTATAATTGCAAATTATAAGTTGAAGATCTGAACTTGTAATAGGTAAATACAGAACTTCGAATTGTTAATTTCAAACGAAGATTGTAATTAATAATTTGAAGATCTGAACTTGTAATAGTCAAATACAGAACTTCGAATTGTTAAATACAAATTATTAGTGCAAATTATAACTTGAAGATCTGAACTTGTAATTGTCAAATACAGCACTTAGAATTCATAACTTCAAATTATGATTGCAAATTATAACTTGAAGATCTGAACTTGTAATTGTTAAACACAGAACTTAGAATTCATAACTTCAAATTATGATGGTAAATAATAATTAGAAGATCTGAACTTGTAATAGTCAAATACAGAACTTCGAATTGTTAAATACAAATTATTAGTGCAAATAATAACTTGAAGACCTGAACTTGTAATTGTCTAATACAGAACTTAGAATTGATAGCTTAAAATTATAATTGCAAATTATAACTTGAAGATCTGAACTTGTAATAGTGAATTACAGAACTTCCAATTGTTAAATACAAATTATTAGTACAAATTATAACTTGAAGATCTGAACTTGTAATTGACAAAAACAGAACTTAAAATTGATAGCTTAAAATTATAATTGCAAATTATAATTTGAAGATATGAACTTGTAATAGTCAAATACAGATCTTCGAATTGTTAAATACAAATTATTAGTGCAAATTATAACTTGAAAATCTGAACTTGTAATTGTCAAATACAGAACTTATAATTGATAGCTTATAATTATAATTGCAAATTATAAGTTGAAGATCTGAACTTGTAATAGGTAAATACAGAACTTCTAATTGTGAATTTCCAACTAATATTGTAATTAATAATTGGAAGATCTGAACTTGTAATAGTCAAATTCAGAACTTAGAATTCATAACTTCAAATTATGATTGCAAATTATAACTTGAAGATCTGAACTTGTAATTGTCAAATACAGAACTTAAAATTGATAGCTTATAATTATAATTGCAAATTATAAGTTGAAGATCTGAACTTGTAATAGGTAAATACAGAACTTCGAATTGTTAATTTCAAACTAGGATTGTAATTAATAATTTGAAGATCTAAACTTGTAATAGTCAAATACAGAACTCCGAATTGTTAAATACAAATTATTAGTGCAAATTATAACTTGAAGATCTGAACTTGTAATTGTCAAATACAGCACTTAGAATTCATAACTTCAAATTATGATTGCTAATTATAACTTGAAGATCTGAACTTGAAATAGTCAAATACAGAACTAAGAATTGTAAAATTCAAATCAGGATTGCAAATTATAACTTGAAGATCTGAACTTTTAATAGTCAAATACAGAACTTAAAATTGATAGCTTATAATTATAATTGCAAATTATAACTTGAAGATCTGAATTTGTAATAGGTAAATACAGAACTTCGAATTGTTAATTTCAAACTAAGATTGTAAATAATAATTTGAAGATCTGAACTTGTAATAGTCAAATACAGAACTTATAATTGTTAAATACAAATTATTAGTGCAAATTATAACTTGTAGATCTGAACTTGTAATTGTCAAATACAGAACTTAAAATTGATAGCTTATAATTATAATTGCAAATTATAAGTGAAGATCTGAACTTGTAATAGGTAAATACTGAACTTCGAATTGTTAATTTCAAACTAAGATTGTAAATAATAATTAGAAGATCTGAACTTGTAATAGTCAAATACAGAACTACGAATTGTTAAATACAAATTATTAGTGCAAATTATAACTTGAAGATCTGAACTTGAAATTGTCAAATACAGAACTTCGAATTGTTAATTTTAAACTAAGATTGTAAATAATAATTTGAAGATCTGAACTTGTAATAGTCAAATACAGAACTTCGAATTGTTAAATACAAATTATTAGTGCAAATTATAACTTGAAGATCTGAACTTGTAATTGTCAAATACAGAACTTACAATTGATAGCTTATAATTCAAATTGCAAATTATAAGTTGAAGATCTGAACTTGTAATAGGTAAATACAGAACTTCGAATTGTTAATTTCAAACTAGGATTGTAATTAATAATTTGAAGATCTAAACTTGTAATAGTCAAATACAGAACTCCGAATTGTTAAATACAAATTATTAGTGCAAATTATAACTTGAAGATCTGAACTTGTAATTGTCAAATACAGCACTTAGAATTCATAACTTCAAATTATGATTGCAAATTATAACTGGAAGATCTGAACTTGTAATATGTAACTACAGAACTTCGAATTGTTAATTTCAAACTAAGATTGTAATTAATAATTTGAAGATCTGAACTTGTAATAGTCAAATACAGAACTTCGAATTGTTAAATACAAATTATTAGTGCAAATTATAACTTGAGGATCTGAACTTGTAATTGTCAAAAACAGAACTTAGAATTCATAACTTCAAATTATGATTGTAAATAATAATTAGAAGATCTGAACTTGTAATAGTCAAATACAGAACTTAGAATTGATAGCTTATAATTATAATTGCAAATTATAACTTGTAGATCTGAACTTGTAATAGTGAATTACAGAACTTAGATTTGTTAAATACTAATTATTATTTTAAATTATAAGTTGAAGATCTGAACTTGTAATTGTCAATTACGGAACTTAAAATTGATAGCTTATAATTATAATTGCAAATTATAACTTGAAGATCTGAACTTGTAATAGGTAAATACAGAACTTCGAATTGTTAATTTCAAACTAAGATTGTAAATAATAATTTGAAGATCTGAACTTGTAATAGTCAAATACAGAACTTCGAATTGTTAAATACAAATTATTAGTGCAAATTATAACTTGAAGATCTGAACTTGTAATAGTCAAATACAGAACTTCGAATTGTTAAATACAAATTATTAGTGCAAATTATAACTTGAAGATCTGAACTTGTAATTGTCTAATACAGAACTTAGAATTGATAGCTTAAAATTATAATTGCAAATTATAACTTGTAGTTCTGAACTTGTAATAGTCAAATACAGAACTTAGAATTGGGAAATTCAAATTATGATTGCAAATTATAACTTGAAGATCTGAACTTGTAATTGTCAAATACAGAACTTAGAATTCATAACTTCAAATTATGATTGTAAATAATAATTAGAAGATCTGAACTTGTAATAGTCAAATACAGAACTTCAAATTGTTAAATTCAAATTATTAGTGCAAATTATAACTTGAAGATCTGAACTTGTAATTGTCAAATACAGAACTTAGAATTGATAGCTTATAATTATAATTGCAAATTATAACTTGAAGAACTGAACTTGTAATAGTCAATTACAGAACTTAGATTTGTTAAATACTAATTATTATTTCAAATTATAACTTGAAGATCTGAACTTGTAATTGTCAAATACAGAACTTAAAATTGATAGCTTATAAGTATAATTGCAAATTATAACTAGAAGATATGAACTTGTAATAGGTAAATACAGAACTTCGAATTGTTAATTTCAAACTAAGATTGCAAATTATAACTTGAAGATCTGAACTTGTAATTGTCAAATACAGAACTTCGAATTCATAACTTCAAATTATGATTGTAAATAATAATTAGAAGATCTGAACTTGTAATAGTCAAATACAGAACTTCGAATTGTTAAATACAAATTATTAGTGCAAATTATAACTTGAAGATCTGAACTTGTAATTGTCAAATACAGAACTTAGAATTCATAACTTCAAATTATGATTGCTAATTATAACTTGAAGATCTGAACTTGAAATAGTCAAATACAGAACTTAGAATTGTAAAATTCAAATCATGATTGCAAATTATAACTTGAAGATCTGAACTTGTAATAGTCAAATACAGAACTTAAAATTGATAGCTTATAATTATAATTGCAAATTATAACTTGAAGATCTGAATTTGTAATAGGTAAATACAGAACTTCGAATTGTTAATTTCAAACTAAGATTGTAAATAATAATTTGAAGATCTGAACTTGTAATAGTCAAATACAGAACTTAGAATTGTTAAATACAAATTATTAGTGCAAATTATAACTTGAAGATCTGAACTTGTAATTGTCAAATACAGAACTTAAAATTGATAGCTTATAATTATAATTGCAAATTATAAGTTGAAGATCTGAACTTGTAATAGGTAAATACAGAACTTCGAATTGTTAATTTCAAACGAAGATTGTAATTAATAATTTGAAGATCTGAACTTGTAATAGTCAAATACAGAACTTCGAATTGTTAAATACAAATTATTAGTGCAAATTATAACTTGAAGATCTGAACTTGTAATTGTCAAATACAGCACTTAGAATTCATAACTTCAAATTATGATTGCAAATTATAACTTGAAGATCTGAACTTGTAATTGTTAAACACAGAACTTAGAATTCATAACTTCAAATTATGATGGTAAATAATAATTAGAAGATCTGAACTTGTAATAGTCAAATACAGAACTTCGAATTGTTAAATACAAATTATTAGTGCAAATAATAACTTGAAGACCTGAACTTGTAATTGTCTAATACAGAACTTAGAATTGATAGCTTAAAATTATAATTGCAAATTATAACTTGAAGATCTGAACTTGTAATAGTGAATTACAGAACTTCCAATTGTTAAATACAAATTATTAGTACAAATTATAACTTGAAGATCTGAACTTGTAATTGACAAAAACAGAACTTAAAATTGATAGCTTAAAATTATAATTGCAAATTATAATTTGAAGATATGAACTTGTAATAGTCAAATACAGATCTTCGAATTGTTAAATACAAATTATTAGTGCAAATTATAACTTGAAAATCTGAACTTGTAATTGTCAAATACAGAACTTATAATTGATAGCTTATAATTATAATTGCAAATTATAAGTTGAAGATCTGAACTTGTAATAGGTAAATACAGAACTTCTAATTGTGAATTTCCAACTAATATTGTAATTAATAATTGGAAGATCTGAACTTGTAATAGTCAAATTCAGAACTTAGAATTCATAACTTCAAATTATGATTGCAAATTATAACTTGAAGATCTGAACTTGTAATTGTCAAATACAGAACTTAAAATTGATAGCTTATAATTATAATTGCAAATTATAAGTTGAAGATCTGAACTTGTAATAGGTAAATACAGAACTTCGAATTGTTAATTTCAAACTAGGATTGTAATTAATAATTTGAAGATCTAAACTTGTAATAGTCAAATACAGAACTCCGAATTGTTAAATACAAATTATTAGTGCAAATTATAACTTGAAGATCTGAACTTGTAATTGTCAAATACAGCACTTAGAATTCATAACTTCAAATTATGATTGCTAATTATAACTTGAAGGTCTGAACTTGAAATAGTCAAATACAGAACTAAGAATTGTAAAATTCAAATCAGGATTGCAAATTATAACTTGAAGATCTGAACTTTTAATAGTCAAATACAGAACTTAAAATTGATAGCTTATAATTATAATTGCAAATTATAACTTGAAGATCTGAATTTGTAATAGGTAAATACAGAACTTCGAATTGTTAATTTCAAACTAAGATTGTAAATAATAATTTGAAGATCTGAACTTGTAATAGTCAAATACAGAACTTATAATTGTTAAATACAAATTATTAGTGCAAATTATAACTTGTAGATCTGAACTTGTAATTGTCAAATACAGAACTTAAAATTGATAGCTTATAATTATAATTGCAAATTATAAGTGAAGATCTGAACTTGTAATAGGTAAATACTGAACTTCGAATTGTTAATTTCAAACTAAGATTGTAAATAATAATTAGAAGATCTGAACTTGTAATAGTCAAATACAGAACTACGAATTGTTAAATACAAATTATTAGTGCAAATTATAACTTGAAGATCTGAACTTGAAATTGTCAAATACAGAACTTCGAATTGTTAATTTTAAACTAAGATTGTAAATAATAATTTGAAGATCTGAACTTGTAATAGTCAAATACAGAACTTCGAATTGTTAAATACAAATTATTAGTGCAAATTATAACTTGAAGATCTGAACTTGTAATTGTCAAATACAGAACTTACAATTGATAGCTTATAATTCAAATTGCAAATTATAAGTTGAAGATCTGAACTTGTAATAGGTAAATACAGAACTTCGAATTGTTAATTTCAAACTAGGATTGTAATTAATAATTTGAAGATCTAAACTTGTAATAGTCAAATACAGAACTCCGAATTGTTAAATACAAATTATTAGTGCAAATTATAACTTGAAGATCTGAACTTGTAATTGTCAAATACAGCACTTAGAATTCATAACTTCAAATTATGATTGCAAATTATAACTGGAAGATCTGAACTTGTAATATGTAACTACAGAACTTCGAATTGTTAATTTCAAACTAAGATTGCAATTAATAATTTGAAGATCTGAACTTGTAATAGTCAAATACAGAACTTCGAATTGTTAAATACAAATTATTAGTGCAAATTATAACTTGAGGATCTGAACTTGTAATTGTCAAAAACAGAACTTAGAATTCATAACTTCAAATTATGATTGTAAATAATAATTAGAAGATCTGAACTTGTAATAGTCAAATACAGAACTTAGAATTGATAGCTTATAATTATAATTGCAAATTATAACTTGTAGATCTGAACTTGTAATAGTGAATTACAGAACTTAGATTTGTTAAATACTAATTATTATTTTAAATTATAAGTTGAAGATCTGAACTTGTAATTGTCAATTACGGAACTTAAAATTGATAGCTTATAATTATAATTGCAAATTATAACTTGAAGATCTGAACTTGTAATAGGTAAATACAGAACTTCGAATTGTTAATTTCAAACTAAGATTGTAAATAATAATTTGAAGATCTGAACTTGTAATAGTCAAATACAGAACTTCGAATTGTTAAATACAAATTATTAGTGCAAATTATAACTTGAAGATCTGAACTTGTAATAGTCAAATACAGAACTTCGAATTGTTAAATACAAATTATTAGTGCAAATTATAACTTGAAGATCTGAACTTGTAATTGTCTAATACAGAACTTAGAATTGATAGCTTAAAATTATAATTGCAAATTATAACTTGTAGTTCTGAACTTGTAATAGTCAAATACAGAACTTAGAATTGGGAAATTCAAATTATGATTGCAAATTATAACTTGAAGATCTGAACTTGTAATTGTCAAATACAGAACTTAGAATTCATAACTTCAAATTATGATTGTAAATAATAATTAGAAGATCTGAACTTGTAATAGTCAAATACAGAACTTCAAATTGTTAAATTCAAATTATTAGTGCAAATTATAACTTGAAGATCTGAACTTGTAATTGTCAAATACAGAACTTAGAATTGATAGCTTATAATTATAATTGCAAATTATAACTTGAAGAACTGAACTTGTAATAGTCAATTACAGAACTTAGATTTGTTAAATACTAATTATTATTTCAAATTATAACTTGAAGATCTGAACTTGTAATTGTCAAATACAGAACTTAAAATTGATAGCTTATAAGTATAATTGCAAATTATAACTAGAAGATATGAACTTGTAATAGGTAAATACAGAACTTCGAATTGTTAATTTCAAACTAAGATTGCAAATTATAACTTGAAGATCTGAACTTGTAATTGTCAAATACAGAACTTCGAATTCATAACTTCAAATTATGATTGTAAATAATAATTAGAAGATCTGAACTTGTAATAGTCAAATACAGAACTTCGAATTGTTAAATACAAATTATTAGTGCAAATTATAACTTGAAGATCTGAACTTGTAATTGTCAAATACAGAACTTAGAATTCATAACTTCAAATTATGATTGCTAATTATAACTTGAAGATCTGAACTTGAAATAGTCAAATACAGAACTTAGAATTGTAAAATTCAAATCATGATTGCAAATTATAACTTGAAGATCTGAACTTGTAATAGTCAAATACAGAACTTAAAATTGATAGCTTATAATTATAATTGCAAATTATAACTTGAAGATCTGAATTTGTAATAGGTAAATACAGAACTTCGAATTGTTAATTTCAAACTAAGATTGTAAATAATAATTTGAAGATCTGAACTTGTAATAGTCAAATACAGAACTTAGAATTGTTAAATACAAATTATTAGTGCAAATTATAACTTGAAGATCTGAACTTGTAATTGTCAAATACAGAACTTAAAATTGATAGCTTATAATTATAATTGCAAATTATAAGTTGAAGATCTGAACTTGTAATAGGTAAATACAGAACTTCGAATTGTTAATTTCAAACGAAGATTGTAATTAATAATTTGAAGATCTGAACTTGTAATAGTCAAATACAGAACTTCGAATTGTTAAATACAAATTATTAGTGCAAATTATAACTTGAAGATCTGAACTTGTAATTGTCAAATACAGCACTTAGAATTCATAACTTCAAATTATGATTGCAAATTATAACTTGAAGATCTGAACTTGTAATTGTTAAACACAGAACTTAGAATTCATAACTTCAAATTATGATTGTAAATAATAATTAGAAGATCTGAACTTGTAATAGTCAAATACAGAACTTCGAATTGTTAAATACAAATTATTAGTGCAAATAATAACTTGAAGACCTGAACTTGTAATTGTCTAATACAGAACTTAGAATTGATAGCTTAAAATTATAATTGCAAATTATAACTTGAAGATCTGAACTTGTAATAGTGAATTACAGAACTTCCAATTGTTAAATACAAATTATTAGTACAAATTATAACTTGAAGATCTGAACTTGTAATTGTCAAAAACAGAACTTAAAATTGATAGCTTAAAATTATAATTGCAAATTATAATTTGAAGATATGAACTTGTAATAGTCAAATACAGATCTTCGAATTGTTAAATACAAATTATTAGTGCAAATTATAACTTGAAAATCTGAACTTGTAATTGTCAAATACAGAACTTATAATTGATAGCTTATAATTATAATTGCAAATTATAAGTTGAAGATCTGAACTTGTAATAGGTAAATACAGAACTTCTAATTGTGAATTTCCAACTAATATTGTAATTAATAATTGGAAGATCTGAACTTGTAATAGGTAAATACAGAACTTCGAATTGTTAATTTCAAACTAGGATTGTAATTAATAATTTGAAGATCTAAACTTGTAATAGTCAAATACAGAACTCCGAATTGTTGAATACAAATTATTAGTGCAAATTATAACTTGAAGATCTGAACTTGTAATTGTCAAATACAGCACTTAGAATTCATAACTTCAAATTATGATTGCTAATTATAACTTGAAGATCTGAACTTGAAATAGTCAAATACAGAACTAAGAATTGTAAAATTCAAATCAGGATTGCAAATTATAACTTGAAGATCTGAACTTTTAATAGTCAAATACAGAACTTAAAATTGATAGCTTATAATTATAATTGCAAATTATAACTTGAAGATCTGAATTTGTAATAGGTAAATACAGAACTTCGAATTGTTAATTTCAAACTAAGATTGTAAATAATAATTTGAAGATCTGAACTTGTAATAGTCAAATACAGAACTTATAATTGTTAAATACAAATTATTAGTGCAAATTATAACTTGTAGATCTGAACTTGTAATTGTCAAATACAGAACTTAAAATTGATAGCTTATAATTATAATTGCAAATTATAAGTTGAAGATCTGAACTTGTAATAGGTAAATACTGAACTTCGAATTGTTAATTTCAAACTAAGATTGTAAATAATAATTAGAAGATCTGAACTTGTTATAGTCAAATACAGAACTACGAATTGTTAAATACAAATTATTAGTGCAAATTATAACTTGAAGATCTGAACTTGAAATTGTCAAATACAGAACTTCGAATTGTTAATTTTAAACTAAGATTGTAAATAATAATTTGAAGATCTGAACTTGTAATAGTCAAATACAGAACTTCGAATTGTTAAATACAAATTATTAGTGCAAATTATAACTTGAAGATCTGAACTTGTAATTGTCAAATACAGAACTTAAAATTGATAGCTTATAATTATAATTGCAAATTATAAGTTGAAGATCTGAACTTGTAATAGGTAAATACAGAACTTCGAATTGTTAATTTCAAACTAGGATTGTAATTAATAATTTGAAGATCTAAACTTGTAATAGTCAAATACAGAACTCCGAATTGTTAAATACAAATTATTAGTGCAAATTATAACTTGAAGATCTGAACTTGTAATTGTCAAATACAGCACTTAGAATTCATAACTTCAAATTATGATTGCAAATTATAACTGGAAGATCTGAACTTGTAATATGTAACTACAGAACTTCGAATTGTTAATTTCAAACTAAGATTGTAATTAATAATTTGAAGATCTGAACTTGTAATAGTCAAATACAGAACTTCGAATTGTTAAATACAAATTATTAGTGCAAATTATAACTTGAGGATCTGAACTTGTAATTGTCAAAAACAGAACTTAGAATTCATAACTTCAAATTATGATTGTAAATAATAATTAGAAGATCTGAACTTGTAATAGTCAAATACAGAACTTAGAATTGATAGCTTATAATTATAATTGCAAATTATAACTTGTAGATCTGAACTTGTAATAGTGAATTACAGAACTTAGATTTGTTAAATACTAATTATTATTTTAAATTATAAGTTGAAGATCTGAACTTGTAATTGTCAATTACGGAACTTAAAATTGATAGCTTATAATTATAATTGCAAATTATAACTTGAAGATCTGAACTTGTAATAGGTAAATACAGAACTTCGAATTGTTAATTTCAAACTAAGATTGTAAATAATAATTTGAAGATCTGAACTTGTAATAGTCAAATACAGAACTTCGAATTGTTAAATACAAATTATTAGTGCAAATTATAACTTGAAGATCTGAACTTGTAATAGTCAAATACAGAACTTCGAATTGTTAAATACAAATTATTAGTGCAAATTATAACTTGAAGATCTGAACTTGTAATTGTCTAATACAGAACTTAGAATTGATAGCTTAAAATTATAATTGCAAATTATAACTTGTAGTTCTGAACTTGTAATAGTCAAATACAGAACTTAGAATTGGGAAATTCAAATTATGATTGCAAATTATAACTTGAAGATCTGAACTTGTAATTGTCAAATACAGAACTTAGAATTCATAACTTCAAATTATGATTGTAAATAATAATTAGAAGATCTGAACTTGTAATAGTCAAATACAGAACTTCAAATTGTTAAATTCAAATTATTAGTGCAAATTATAACTTGAAGATCTGAACTTGTAATTGTCAAATACAGAACTTAGAATTGATAGCTTATAATTATAATTGCAAATTATAACTTGAAGAACTGAACTTGTAATAGTCAATTACAGAACTTAGATTTGTTAAATACTAATTATTATTTCAAATTATAACTTGAAGATCTGAACTTGTAATTGTCAAATACAGAACTTAAAATTGATAGCTTATAAGTATAATTGCAAATTATAACTAGAAGATATGAACTTGTAATAGGTAAATACAGAACTTCGAATTGTTAATTTCAAACTGAGATTGCAAATTATAACTTGAAGATCTGAACTTGTAATTGTCAAATACAGAACTTCGAATTCATAACTTCAAATTATGATTGTAAATAATAATTAGAAGATCTGAACTTGTAATAGTCAAATACAGAACTTCGAATTGTTAAATACAAATTATTAGTGCAAATTATAACTTGAAGATCTGAACTTGTAATTGTCAAATACAGAACTTAGAATTCATAACTTCAAATTATGATTGCTAATTATAACTTGAAGATCTGAACTTGAAATAGTCAAATACAGAACTTAGAATTGTAAAATTCAAATCATGATTGCAAATTATAACTTGAAGATCTGAACTTGTAATAGTCAAATACAGAACTTAAAATTGATAGCTTATAATTATAATTGCAAATTATAACTTGAAGATCTGAATTTGTAATAGGTAAATACAGAACTTCGAATTGTTAATTTCAAACTAAGATTGTAAATAATAATTTGAAGATCTGAACTTGTAATAGTCAAATACAGAACTTAGAATTGTTAAATACAAATTATTAGTGCAAATTATAACTTGAAGATCTGAACTTGTAATTGTCAAATACAGAACTTAAAATTGATAGCTTATAATTATAATTGCAAATTATAAGTTGAAGATCTGAACTTGTAATAGGTAAATACAGAACTTCGAATTGTTAATTTCAAACGAAGATTGTAATTAATAATTTGAAGATCTGAACTTGTAATAGTCAAATACAGAACTTCGAATTGTTAAATACAAATTATTAGTGCAAATTATAACTTGAAGATCTGAACTTGTAATTGTCAAATACAGCACTTAGAATTCATAACTTCAAATTATGATTGCAAATTATAACTTGAAGATCTGAACTTGTAATTGTTAAACACAGAACTTAGAATTCATAACTTCAAATTATGATTGTAAATAATAATTAGAAGATCTGAACTTGTAATAGTCAAATACAGAACTTCGAATTGTTAAATACAAATTATTAGTGCAAATAATAACTTGAAGACCTGAACTTGTAATTGTCTAATACAGAACTTAGAATTGATAGCTTAAAATTATAATTGCAAATTATAACTTGAAGATCTGAACTTGTAATAGTGAATTACAGAACTTCCAATTGTTAAATACAAATTATTAGTACAAATTATAACTTGAAGATCTGAACTTGTAATTGTCAAAAACAGAACTTAAAATTGATAGCTTAAAATTATAATTGCAAATTATAATTTGAAGATATGAACTTGTAATAGTCAAATACAGATCTTCGAATTGTTAAATACAAATTATTAGTGCAAATTATAACTTGAAAATCTGAACTTGTAATTGTCAAATACAGAACTTATAATTGATAGCTTATAATTATAATTGCAAATTATAAGTTGAAGATCTGAACTTGTAATAGGTAAATACAGAACTTCTAATTGTGAATTTCCAACTAATATTGTAATTAATAATTGGAAGATCTGAACTTGTAATAGTCAAATTCAGAACTTAGAATTCATAACTTCAAATTATGATTGCAAATTATAACTTGAAGATCTGAACTTGTAATTGTCAAATACAGAACTTAAAATTGATAGCTTATAATTATAATTGCAAATTATAAGTTGAAGATCTGAACTTGTAATAGGTAAATACAGAACTTCGAATTGTTAATTTCAAACTAGGATTGTAATTAATAATTTGAAGATCTAAACTTGTAATAGTCAAATACAGAACTCCGAATTGTTGAATACAAATTATTAGTGCAAATTATAACTTGAAGATCTGAACTTGTAATTGTCAAATACAGCACTTAGAATTCATAACTTCAAATTATGATTGCTAATTATAACTTGAAGATCTGAACTTGAAATAGTCAAATACAGAACTAAGAATTGTAAAATTCAAATCAGGATTGCAAATTATAACTTGAAGATCTGAACTTTTAATAGTCAAATACAGAACTTAAAATTGATAGCTTATAATTATAATTGCAAATTATAACTTGAAGATCTGAATTTGTAATAGGTAAATACAGAACTTCGAATTGTTAATTTCAAACTAAGATTGTAAATAATAATTTGAAGATCTGAACTTGTAATAGTCAAATACAGAACTTATAATTGTTAAATACAAATTATTAGTGCAAATTATAACTTGTAGATCTGAACTTGTAATTGTCAAATACAGAACTTAAAATTGATAGCTTATAATTATAATTGCAAATTATAAGTTGAAGATCTGAACTTGTAATAGGTAAATACTGAACTTCGAATTGTTAATTTCAAACTAAGATTGTAAATAATAATTAGAAGATCTGAACTTGTAATAGTCAAATACAGAACTACGAATTGTTAAATACAAATTATTAGTGCAAATTATAACTTGAAGATCTGAACTTGAAATTGTCAAATACAGAACTTCGAATTGTTAATTTTAAACTAAGATTGTAAATAATAATTTGAAGATCTGAACTTGTAATAGTCAAATACAGAACTTCGAATTGTTAAATACAAATTATTAGTGCAAATTATAACTTGAAGATCTGAACTTGTAATTGTCAAATACAGAACTTAAAATTGATAGCTTATAATTATAATTGCAAATTATAAGTTGAAGATCTGAACTTGTAATAGGTAAATACAGAACTTCGAATTGTTAATTTCAAACTAGGATTGTAATTAATAATTTGAAGATCTAAACTTGTAATAGTCAAATACAGAACTCCGAATTGTTAAATACAAATTATTAGTGCAAATTATAACTTGAAGATCTGAACTTGTAATTGTCAAATACAGCACTTAGAATTCATAACTTCAAATTATGATTGCAAATTATAACTGGAAGATCTGAACTTGTAATATGTAACTACAGAACTTCGAATTGTTAATTTCAAACTAAGATTGTAATTAATAATTTGAAGATCTGAACTTGTAATAGTCAAATACAGAACTTCGAATTGTTAAATACAAATTATTAGTGCAAATTATAACTTGAAGATCTGAACTTGTAATAGTCAAAAACAGAACTTAGAATTCATAACTTCAAATTATGATTGTAAATAATAATTAGAAGATCTGAACTTGTAATAGTCAAATACAGAACTTAGAATTGATAGCTTATAATTATAATTGCAAATTATAACTTGTAGATCTGAACTTGTAATAGTGAATTACAGAACTTAGATTTGTTAAATACTAATTATTATTTTAAATTATAAGTTGAAGATCTGAACTTGTAATTGTCAATTACGGAACTTAAAATTGATAGCTTATAATTATAATTGCAAATTATAACTTGAAGATCTGAACTTGTAATAGGTAAATACAGAACTTCGAATTGTTAATTTCAAACTAAGATTGTAAATAATAATTTGAAGATCTGAACTTGTAATAGTCAAATACAGAACTTCGAATTGTTAAATACAAATTATTAGTGCAAATTATAACTTGAAGATCTGAACTTGTAATAGTCAAATACAGAACTTCGAATTGTTAAATACAAATTATTAGTGCAAATTATAACTTGAAGATCTGAACTTGTAATTGTCTAATACAGAACTTAGAATTGATAGCTTAAAATTATAATTGCAAATTATAACTTGAAGTTCTGAACTTGTAATAGTCAAATACAGAACTTAGAATTGGGAAATTCAAATTATGATTGCAAATTATAACTTGAAGATCTGAACTTGTAATTGTCAAATACAGAACTTAGAATTCATAACTTCAAATTATGATTGTAAATAATAATTAGAAGATCTGAACTTGTAATAGTCAAATACAGAACTTCAAATTGTTAAATTCAAATTATTAGTGCAAATTATAACTTGAAGATCTGAACTTGTAATTGTCAAATACAGAACTTAGAATTGATAGCTTATAATTATAATTGCAAATTATAACTTGAAGAACTGAACTTGTAATAGTCAATTACAGAACTTAGATTTGTTAAATACTAATTATTATTTCAAATTATAACTTGAAGATCTGAACTTGTAATTGTCAAATACAGAACTTAAAATTGATAGCTTATAAGTATAATTGCAAATTATAACTAGAAGATATGAACTTGTAATAGGTAAATACAGAACTTCGAATTGTTAATTTCAAACTAAGATTGCAAATTATAACTTGAAGATCTGAACTTGTAATTGTCAAATACAGAACTTAGAATTCATAACTTCAAATTATGATTGTAAATATTAATTAGAAGATCTGAACTTGTAATAGTCAAATACAGAACTTCGAATTGTTAAATACAAATTATTAGTGCAAATTATAACTTGAAGATCTGAACTTGTAATTGTCAAATACAGAACTAAAATTCATAACTTCAAATTATTTTTGTAAATAATAAGTAGAAGATCTGAACTTGTAATAGTCAAATACAGAACTTCGAATTGTTAAATACAAATTATTAGTGCAAATTATAACTTGAAGATCTGAACATGTAATTGTCAAATACAGAACTTAGAATTGATAGCTTATAATTATAATTGCAAATTATAACTTGAAGATCTGAACTTGTAATAGTGAATTACAGGACTTCTAATTGTTAATTTCAAACTAAGATTGTAATTAATAATTTGAAGATCTAAACTTGTAATAGTCAAATACAGAACTCCGAATTGTTAAATACAAATTATTAGTGCAAATTATAACTTGAAGATCTGAACTTGTAATTGTCAAATATAGCACTTAGAATTCATAACTTCAAATTATGATTGCTAATTATAACTTGAAGATCTGAACTTGAAATAGTAAAATACAGAACTTAGAATTGTAAAATTCAAATCATGATTTCAAATTATAACTTGAAGATCTGAACTTGTAATAGTCAAATACAGAACTTAAAATTGATAGCTTATAATTATAATTGCAAATTATAACTTGAAGATCTGAATTTGTAATAGGTAAATACAGAACTTCGAATTGTTAATTTCAAACTAAGATTGTAAATAATAATTTGAAGATCTGAACTTGTAATAGTCAAATACAGAACTTCGAATTGTTAAATACAAATTATTAGTGCAAATTATAACTTGAAGATCTGAACTTGTAATTGTCAAATACAGAACTTAAAATTGATAGCTTATAATTATAATTGCAAATTATAAGTTGAAGATCTGAACTTGTAATAGGTAAATACAGAACTTCGAATTGTTAATTTCAAACTAAGATTGTAATTAATAATTTGAAGATCTGAACTTGTAATAGTCAAATACAGAACTTCGAATTGTTAAATACAAATTATTAGTGCAAATTATAACTTGAAGATCTGAACTTGTAATTGTCAAATACAGCACTTAGAATTTATAACTTCAAATTATGATTGCAAATTATAACTTGAAGATCTGAACTTGTAATTGTTAAACACAGAACTTAGAATTCATAACTTCAAATTATGATTGTAAATAATAATTAGAAGATCTGAACTTGTAATAGTCAAATACAGAACTTAAAATTAATAGCTTAAAATTATAATTGCAAATTATAATTTGAAGATATGAACTTGTAATAGTCAAATACAGATCTTCGAATTGTTAAATACAAATTATTAGTGCAAATTATAACTTGAAAATCTGAACTTGTAATTGTCAAATACAGAACTTATAATTGATAGCTTATAATTATAATTGCAAATTATAAGTTGAAGATCTGAACTTGTAATAGGTAAATACAGAACTTCTAATTGTTAATTTCCAACTAATATTGTAATTAATAATTGGAAGATCTGAACTTGTAATTGTCAAATTCAGAACTTAGAATTCTTAACTTCAAATTATGATTGCAAATTATAACTTGAAGATTTGAACTTGTAATTGTCAAATACAGAACTTAGAATTCATAACTTCAAATTATGATTGCTAATTATAACTTGAAGATCTGAACTTGTAATAGTCAAATACAGAACTTAGAATTGGGAAATTCAAATTATAATTGCAAATTATAACTTGAAGATCTGAATTTGTAATAGGTAAATACAAAACTTCGAATTGTTAATTTCAAACTAAGATTGTAAATAATAATTTGAAGATCTGAACTTGTAATAGTCAAATACAGAACTTAAAATTGATAGCTTATAATTATAATTGCAAATTATAACTTCAAGATCTGAACTTGTATTTGTCAAATACAGAACTTCTAATTGTTAAATTCAAATTATTAGTGCAAATTATAACTTGAAGATCTGAACTTGTAATAGTCAAATACAGAACTTAGAATTGATAGCTTCAAATTATGATTGTAAATAATAATTAGAAGATCTGAACTTGTAATAGTCAAATACAGAACTTCAAATTGTTAAATTCAAATTATTAGTGCAAATTATAACTTAAAGATCTGAACTTGTAATAGTCAAATACAGAACTTAGAATTGATAGCTTATAATTACAATTGCAAATTATACCTTGAAGAACTGAACTTGTAATAGTCAATTACAAAACTTAGATTTGTTAAATACTAATTATTATTTCAAATTATAACTTGAAGATCTGAACTTGTAATTGTCAAATACAGAACTTAAAATTGATAGCTTATAAGTATAATTGCAAATTATAACTAGAAGATATGAACTTGTAATAGGTAAATACAGAACTTCGAATTGTTAATTTCAAACTAAGATTGCAAATTATAACTTGAAGATCTGAACTTGTAATTGTCAAATACAGAACTTAGAATTCATAACTTCAAATTATGATAGTAAATAATAATTAGAAGATCTGAACTTGTAATAGTCAAATACAGAACTTCGAATTGTTAAATACAAATTATTAGTGCAAATTATAACTTGAAGATCTGAACTTGTAATTGTCAAATACAGAACTTAAATTGATAGCTTATAATTATAATTGCAAATTATAACTTGAAGATCTGAACTTCTAATAGTGAATTACAGAACTTCTAATTGTTAATTTTAAACTAAGATTGTAATTAATAATTTGAAGATCTAAACTTGTAATAGTCAAATACAGAACTCCGAATTGTTAAATACAAATTATTAGTGCAAATTATAACTTGAAGATCTGAACTTGTAATTGTCAAATACAGCATTTAGAATTCATAACTTCAAATTATGATTGCTAATTATAACTTGAAGATCTGAACTTGAAATAGTCAAATACAGAACTTAGAATTGTAAAATTCAAATCATGATTTCAAATTATAACTTGAAGATCTGAACCTGTAATAGTCAAATACAGAACTTAAAATTGATAGCTTATAATTATAATTGCAAATTATAACTTGAAGATCTGAATTTGTAATAGGTAAATACTGAACTTCGAATTGTTAATTTCAAACTAAGATTGTAAATAATAATTTGAAGATCTGAACTTGTAATAGTCAAATACAGAACTTCGAATTTTTAAATACAAATTATTAGTGCAAATTATAACTTGAAGATCTGAACTTCGAATTGTTAATTTCAAACTAAGATTGTAATTAATAATTTGAAGATCTGAACTTGTAATAGTCAAATACAGAACTTCGAATTGTTAAATACAAATTATTAGTGCAAATTATAACTTGAAGATCTGAACTTGTAATTGTCAAATACAGCACTTAGAATTCATAACTTCAAATTATGATTGCAAATTATAACTTGAAGATCTAAACTTGTAATTGTTAAATACAGAACTTAGAATTCATAACTTCAAATTATGATTGTAAATAATAATTAGAAGATCTGAACTTGTAATAGTCAAATACAGAACTTCGAATTGTTAAATACAAATTATTAGTGCAAATAATAACTTGAAGACCTGAACTTGTAATTGTCTAATACAGAACAATCATAATTTGAATTTCCCAATTCTAAGTTCTGTATTTGACTATTAAAAGTTCAGATCTTCAAGTTATAATTAGCAATCATAATTTGAAGTTATGAATTCTAAGTTCTGTATTTGACAATTACAAGTTCAGATCTTCAAGTTATAATTTGCACTAATAATTTGTATTTAACAATTCGAAGTTCTGTATTTGACTATTACAAGTTCAGATCTACTAATTATTATTTACAATCATAATTTGAAGTTATGAATTCTAAGTTCTGTATTTGACAATTACAAGTTCAGATCTTCAAGTTATAATTTGCAATCTTAGTTTGAAATTAACAATTCGAAGTTCTGTATTTACCTATTACAAGTTCATATCTTCTAGTTATAATTTGCAAATATACTTATAAGCTATCAATTTTAAGTTCTGTATTTGACAATTACAAGTTCAGATCTTCAAGTTATAATTTGAAATAATAATTAGTATTTAACAAATCTAAGTTCAGTAATTGACTATTACAAGTTCAGTTCTTCAAGTTATAATTTGCAATTATAATTATAAGCTATCAATTCTAAGTTCTGTATTTGACAATTACAAGTTCAGATCTTCAAGTTATAATTTGCACTAATAATTTGAATTTAACAATTTGAAGTTCTGAATTTGACTATTACAAGTTCAGATCTTCAAATTATTAATTACAATCTTAGTTGGAAATTAACAATTAGAAGTTCTGTATTTACCTATTACAAGTTCAGATCTTCAACTTATAATTTGCAATTATAATTATAAGCTATCAATTTTAAGTTCTGTATTTGACAATTACAAGTTCAGATTTTCAAGTTATAATCTGCACTAATAATTTGTATTTAACAATTCGAAGTTCTGTATTTACCTATTACAAATTCAGATCTTCAAGTTATAATTTGCAATTATAATTATAAGCTATCAATTTTAAGTTCAGTATTTGACTATTACAAGTTCAGATCTTCAAGTTATAATTTGCAATCATGATTTGAATTTTACAATTCTAAGTTCTGTATTTCACTATTACAAGTTCAGATCTTCAAGTTATAATTAGCAATCATAATTTGAAGTTATGAATTCTAAGTGCTGTATTTGACAATTACAAGTTCAGATCTTCAAGTTATAATTTGCACTAATAATTTGTATTTAACAATTCGGAGTTCTGTATTTGACTATTACAAGTTCAGATCTTCAAATTATTAATTACAATCTTAGTTTGAAATTAACAATTCGAAGTTTTGTATTTACCTATTACAAGTTCAGCCCTTCAACTAATAATTTGCAATTATAATTATAAGCTATCAATTTTAAGTTCTCTATTTGACAATTACAAATTCAGATCTTCAAGTTATAATTTGCACTTATAATTTGTATTTAACAATTCGAAGTTCAGTATTTGACTATTACAAGTTCAGATCTTCAAATTATTAATTACAATCTTAGGTTGAAATTAACAATTAGAAGTTCTGTATTTACCTATTACAAGTTCAGATTTTCAACTTATAATTTGCAATTATAATTATAAGCTATCAATTTTAAGTTCTGTATTTGACAATTACAAGTTCAGATCTCCAAGTTATAATTTGCACTAATAATTTGTATTTAACAATTCGAAGTTCCTTATTTGACTATTACAAGTTCAGATCTTCAAATTATTTTTTACAATCTTAGTTTGAAATTAACAATTCGAAGTTTTGTATTTACCTATTACAAGTTCAGATCTTCAACTTATAATTTGCAATTATAATTATAAGCTATCAATTTTAAGTTCTGTATTTGACAATTACAAGTTCAGATCTTCAAGTTATAATTTGCACTAATAATTTGTATTTAACAATTCGAAGTTCTGTATTTGACTATTACAAGTACAGATCTTCAAATTATTATTTACAATCTTAGTTTGAAATTAACAATTCGAAGTTCTGTATTTACCTATTACAAATTCAGATCTTCAAGTTATAATTTGCAATTATAATTATAAGCTATCAATTTTAAGTTCTGTATTTGACTATTACAAGTTCAGATCTTCAAGTTATAATTTGCAATCATAATTTGAATTTTACAATTCTAAGTTCTGTATTTGACTATTTCAAGTTCAGATCTTCAAGTTATAGTTAGCAATCATAATTTGAAGTTATGAATTCTAAGTTCTGTATTTGACAATTACAAGTTCAGATCTTCAAGTTATAATTTGCACTAATAATTTGTATTTAACAATTCGAAGTTCTGTATTTGACTATTGCAAGTTCAGATCTTCAAATTATTAATTACAATCTTAGTTTGAAATTAACAATTCGAAGTTCTTTATTTACCTATTACAAGTTCAGATCTTCAACTTATAATTTGCAATTATAATTATAAGCTATCAATTTTAAGTTCTGTATTTGACAATTACAAGTTCAGATCTTCAAGTTATAATTTGCACTAATAATTTGTATTTAACAATTGGAAGTTCTGTATTTGACTATTACAAGTTCAGATCTTCAAATTATTATTTACAATCTTAGTTTGAAATTAAAAATTCGAAGTTGGGTATTTACCTATTACAAATTCAGATCTTCAAGTTATAATTTGCAATTATAATTATAAGCTATCAATTTTAAGTTCTGTATTTGACTATTACAAGTTCAGATCTTCAAGTTATAATTTGCAATCATAATTTGAATTTCCCAATTCTAAGTTCTGTATTTGACTATTACAAGTTCAGATCTTCAAGTTATAATTAGCAATCATAATTTGAAGTTATGAATTCTAAGTTCTGTATTTGACAATTACAAGTTCAGATCTTCAAGTTATAATTTGTAATCATAATTTGAAGTTATGAATTCTAAGTTCTGAATTTTACTATTACAAGTTCAGATCTTCAAATTATTAATTACAATCTTAGTTGGAAATTAACAATTAGAAGTTCTGTATTTACTTATTACAAGTTCAGATCTTCAACTTATAATTTGCAATTATAATTATAAGCTATCAATTTTAAGTTCTGTATTTGACAATTACAAGTTCAGATTTTCAAGTTATAATTTGCACTAATAATTTGTATTTAACAATTCGAAGTTCTGTATTTGACTATTACAAGTTCAGATCTTCAAGTTATAATTTGCAATCATAATTTGAATTTTACAATTCTAAGTTCTGTATTTGACTATTACAAGTTCAGATCTTCAAATTATTAATTACAATCTTAGTTTGAAATTAACAATTCGAAGTTTTGTATTTACCTATTACAAGTTCAGCTCTTCAACTTATAATTTGCAATTATAATTATAAGCTATCAATTTTAAGTTCTCTATTTCACAATTACAAATTCAGATCTTCAAGTTATAATTTGCACTTATAATTTGTATTTAACAATTCGAAGTTCAGTATTTGACTATTACAAGTTCAGATCTTCAAATTATTAATTACAATCTTAGTTTGAAATTAACAATTCGAAGTTCTGTATTTACCTATTACAAGTTCAGATTTTCAACTTATAATTTGCAATTATAATTATAAGCTATCAATTTTAAGTTCTGTATTTGACAATTACAAGTTCAGATCTCCAAGTTATAATTTGCACTAATAATTTGTATTTAACAATTCGAAGTTCCTTATTTGACTATTACAAGTTCAGATCTTCAAATTATTTTTTACAATCTTAGTTTGAAATTAACAATTCGAATTTTTGTATTTACCTATTACAAGTTCAGATCTTCAACTTATAATTTGCAATTATAATTATTAGCTATCAATTTTAAGTTCTGTATTTGACAATTACAAGTTCAGATCTTCAAGTTATAATTTGCACTAATAATTTGTATTTAACAATTCGAAGTTCTGTATTTGACTATTACAAGTACAGATCTTCAAATTATTATTTACAATCTTAGTTTGAAATTAACAATTCGAAGTTCTGTATTTACCTATTACAAATTCAGATCTTCAAGTTATAATTTGCAATTATAATTATAAGCTATCAATTTTAAGTTCTGTATTTGACTATTACAAGTTCAGATCTTCAAGTTATAATTTGCAATCATAATTTGAATTTTACAATTCTAAGTTCTGTATTTGACTATTTCAAGTTCAGATCTTCAAGTTATAGTTAGCAATCATAATTTGAAGTTATGAATTCTAAGTTCTGTATTTGACAATTACAAGTTCAGATCTTCAAGTTATAATTTGCACTAATAATTTGTATTTAACAATTCGAAGTTCTGTATTTGACTATTGCAAGTTCAGATCTTCAAATTATTAATTACAATCTTAGTTTGAAATTAACAATTCGAAGTTCTGTATTTACCTATTACAAGTTCAGATCTTCAACTTATAATTTGCAATTATAATTATAAGCTATCAATTTTAAGTTCTGTATTTGACAATTACAAGTTCAGATCTTCAAGTTATAATTTGCACTAATAATTTGTATTTAACAATTCGAAGTTCTGTATTTGACTATTACAAGTTCAGATCTTCAAATTATTATTTACAATCTTAGTTTGAAATTAAAAATTCGAAGTTGGGTATTTACCTATTACAAATTCAGATCTTCAAGTTATAATTTGCAATTATAATTATAAGCTATCAATTTTAAGTTCTGTATTTGACTATTACAAGTTCAGATCTTCAAGTTATAATTTGCAATCATAATTTGAATTTCCCAATTCTAAGTTCTGTATTTGACTATTACAAGTTCAGATCTTCAAGTTATAATTAGCAATCATAATTTGAAGTTATGAATTCTAAGTTCTGTATTTGACACTTACAAGTTCAGATCTTCAAGTTATAATTTGTAATCATAATTTGAAGTTATGAATTCTAAGTTCTGAATTTTACTATTACAAGTTCAGATCTTCAAATTATTAATTACAATCTTAGTTGGAAATTAACAATTAGAAGTTCTGTATTTACTAATTACAAGTTCAGATCTTCAACTTATAATTTGCAATTATAATTATAAGCTATCAATTTTAAGTTCTGTATTTGACAATTACAAGTTCAGATTTTCAAGTTATAATTTGCACTAATAATTTGTATTTAACAATTCGAAGTTCTGTATTTACTATTACAAATTCAGATCTTCGAGTTATAATTTGCAATTATAATTATAAGCTATCAATTTTAAGTTCAGTATTTGACTATTACAAGTTCAGATCTTCAAGTTATAATTTGCAATCATGATTTGAATTTTACAATTCTAAGTTCTGTATTTGACTATTACAAGTTTAGATCTTACAATTATTAATTTCAATCTTAGTTTGAAATTAACAATTAGAAGTTCTGTAATTCACTATTACAAGTTCAGATCTTCAAGTTATAATTTGCAATTATAATTATAAGCTATCAATTCTAAGTTCTGTATTTGACAATTACAAGTTAAGATCTTCAAGTTATAATTTGCACTAATAATTTGTATTTAACAATTCGAAGTTCTGTATTTGACTATTACAAGTTCAGATCTTCTACTTATTATTTACAATCATAATTTGAAGTTATGAATTCTAAGTTCTGTATTTGACAATTACAAGTTCAGATCTTCAAGTTATAATTTGCACTAATAATTTGTATTTAACAATTCTAAGTTCTGTATTTGACTATTTCAAGTTCAGATCTTCAAGTTATAGTTAGCTATCATAATTTGAAGTTATGAATTCTAAGTTCTGTATTTGACAATTACAAGTTCAGATCTTCAAGTTATAATTTGCACTAATAATTTGTATTTAACAATTCGAAGTTCTGTATTTGACTATTGCAAGTTCAGATCTTCAAATTATTAATTACAATCTTAGTTTGAAATTAACAATTCGAAGTTCTGTATTTACCTATTACAAGTTCAGATCTTCAACTTATAATTTGCAATTATAATTATAAGCTATCAATTTTAAGTTCTGTATTTGACAATTACAAGTTCAGATCTTCAAGTTATAATTTGCACTAATAATTTGTATTTAACAATTCGAAGTTCTGTATTTGACTATTACAAGTTCAGATCTTCAAATTATTATTTACAATCTTAGTTTGAAATTAAAAATTCGAAGTTGGGTATTTACCTATTACAAATTCAGATCTTCAAGTTATAATTTGCAATTATAATTATAAGCTATCAATTTTAAGTTCTGTATTTGACTATTACAAGTTCAGATCTTCAAGTTATAATTTGCAATCATAATTTGAATTTCCCAATTCTAAGTTCTGTATTTGACTATTACAAGTTCAGATCTTCAAGTTATAATTAGCAATCATAATTTGAAGTTATGAATTCTAAGTTCTGTATTTGACAATTACAAGTTCAGATCTTCAAGTTATAATTTGTAATCATAATTTGAAGTTATGAATTCTAAGTTCTGAATTTTACTATTACAAGTTCAGATCTTCAAATTATTAATTACAATCTTAGTTGGAAATTAACAATTAGAAGTTCTGTATTTACTTATTACAAGTTCAGATCTTCAACTTATAATTTGCAATTATAATTATAAGCTATCAATTTTAAGTTCTGTATTTGACAATTACAAGTTCAGATTTTCAAGTTATAATTTGCACTAATAATTTGTATTTAACAATTCGAAGTTCTGTATTTACTATTACAAATTCAGATCTTCGAGTTATAATTTGCAATTATAATTATAAGCTATCAATTTTAAGTTCAGTATTTGACTATTACAAGTTCAGATCTTCAAGTTATAATTTGCAATCATGATTTGAATTTTACAATTCTAAGTTCTGTATTTGACTATTACAAGTTTAGATCTTACAATTATTAATTTCAATCTTAGTTTGAAATTAACAATTAGAAGTTCTGTAATTCACTATTACAAGTTCAGATCTTCAAGTTATAATTTGCAATTATAATTATAAGCTATCAATTCTAAGTTCTGTATTTGACAATTACAAGTTCAGATCTTCAAGTTATAATTTGCACTAATAATTTGTATTTAACAATTCGAAGTTCTGTATTTGACTATTACAAGTTCAGATCTTCTACTTATTATTTACAATCATAATTTGAAGTTATGAATTCTAAGTTCTGTATTTGACAATTACAAGTTCAGATCTTCAAGTTATAATTTGCACTAATAATTTGTATTTAACAATTCGAAGTTCTGTATTTGACTATTACAAGTTCAGATCTACTAATTATTATTTACAATCATAATTTGAAGTTATGAATTTTAAGTTCTGTATTTGACAATTACAAGTTCAGATCTACAAGTTATAATTTGCAATCATAATTATAAGCTATCAATTTTAAGTTCTGTATATGACAATTACAAGTTCAGATCTTCAAGTTATAATTTGCACTAATAATTTGTATTTAACAATTTTAAGTTCTGTATTTGACTATTACAAGTTCAGAACTTCAAATTATTATTTACAATCTTAGTTTGAAATTAACAATTCGAAGTTCTATATTTACCTATTACAAATTCAGATCTTCAAGTTATAATTTGCAATCATAATTATAAGCTATCAATTTTAAGTTCTGTATTTGACTATTACAAGTTCAGATCTTCAAGTTATAATTTGCAATAATAATTAGTATTTAACAAATCTAAGTTCTGTAATTCACTATTACAAGTTCAGTTCTTCAAGCTATAATTTGCAATTATAATTATAAGCTATCAATTCTAAGTTCTGTATTTGACAATTACTAGTTCAGATCTTCAAGTTATAATTTGCAATCATAATTTGAATTTCCCAATTCTAAGTTCTGTATTTGACTATTACAAGTTCAGATCTTCAAGTTATAATTAGCAATCATAATTTGAAGTTATGAATTCTAAGTTCTGTATTTGACAATTACAAGTTCAGAACTTCAAGTTATAATTTGCACTAATAATTTGTATTTAACAATTCGAAGTTCTGTATTTGACTATTACAAGTTCAGATCTTCTAATTATTATTTACAATCATAATTTGAGGTTATGAATTCGTAGTTCTGTATTTTACAATTACAAGTTCAGATCTTCAAGTTATAATTTGCAATCATAATTTGAAGTTATGAATTCTAAGTGCTGTATTTGACAATTACAAGTTAAGATCTTCAAGTTATAATTTGCACTAATAATTTGAATTTAACAATTTGAAGTTCTGTATTTGACTATTACAAGTTCAGATCTTCTAATTATTATTTACAGTCATAATTTGAAGTTATGAATTCTAAGTTCTGTATTTGACAATTACAAGTTCAGATCTTCAAGTTATAATTTGCAATCATAATTTGAAGTTATGAATTCCAAGTGCTGTATTTGATAATTACAAGTTCAGATCTTCAAATTATTAATTACAATCTTAGTTTGAAATTAACAATTCGAAGTTCTGTATTTACCTATTACAAGTTCAGATCTTCAACTTATAATTTGCAATTATAATTATAAGCTATCAATTTTAAGTTCTGTATTTGACAATTACATGTTCAGATCTTCAAGTTATAATTAGCAATCATAATTTGAAGTTATGAATTCTAAATGCTGTATTTGACAATTACAAGTTCAGATCTTCAAGTTATAATTTGCACTAATAATTTGTATTTAACAATTCGAAGTTCTGTATTTGACTATTACAAGTACAGATCTTCAAATTATTATTTACAATCTTAGTTTGAAATTAACAATTCGAAGTTCTGTATTTACCTATTACAAATTCAGATCTTCAAGTTATAATTTGCAATTATAATTATAAGCTATCAATTTTAAGTTCTGTATTTGACTATTACAAGTTCAGATCTTCAAGTTATAATTTGCAATCATAATTTGAATTTTACAATTCTAAGTTCTGTATTTGACTATTTCAAGTTCAGATCTTCAAGTTATAGTTAGCAATCATAATTTGAAGTTATGAATTCTAAGTTCTGTATTTGACAATTACAAGTTCAGATCTTCAAGTTATAATTTGTAATCATAATTAGAAGTTATGAATTCTAAGTTCTGAATTTTACTATTACAAGTTCAGATCTTCAAATTATTAATTACAATCTTAGTTGGAAATTAACAATTAGAAGTTCTGTATTTACTTATTACAAGTTCAGATCTTCAACTTATAATTTGCAATTATAATTATAAGCTATCAATTTTAAGTTCTGTATTTGACAATTACAAGTTCAGATTTTCAAGTTATAATTTGCACTAATAATTTGTATTTAACAATTCGAAGTTCTGTATTTACTATTACAAATTCAGATCTTCGAGTTATAATTTGCAATTATAATTATAAGCTATCAATTTTAAGTTCAGTATTTGACTATTACAAGTTGAGATCTTCAAGTTATAATTTGCAATCATGATTTGAATTTTACAATTCTAAGTTCTGTATTTGACTATTACAAGTTTAGATCTTACAATTATTAATTTCAATCTTAGTTTGAAATTAACAATTAGAAGTTCTGTAATTCACTATTACAAGTTCAGATCTTCAAGTTATAATTTGCAATTATAATTATAAGCTATCAATTCTAAGTTCTGTATTTGACAATTACAAGTTCAGATCTTCAAGTTATAATTTGCACTAATAATTTGTATTTAACAATTCGAAGTTCTGTATTTGACTATTACAAGTTCAGATCTTCTACTTATTATTTACAATCATAATTTGAAGTTATGAATTCTAAGTTCTGTATTTGACAATTACAAGTTCAGATCTTCAAGTTATAATTTGCACTAATAATTTGTATTTAACAATTCGAAGTTCTGTATTTGACTATTACAAGTTCAGATCTACTAATTATTATTTACAATCATAATTTGAAGTTATGAATTTTAAGTTCTGTATTTGACAATTACAAGTTCAGATCTACAAGTTATAATTTGCAATCATAATTATAAGCTATCAATTTTAAGTTCTGTATTTGACAATTACAAGTTCAGATCTTCAAGTTATAATTTGCACTAATAATTTTTATTTAACAATTTTAAGTTCTGTATTTGACTATTACAAGTTCAGAACTTCAAATTATTATTTACAATCTTAGTTTGAAATTAACAATTCGAAGTTCTATATTTACCTATTACAAATTCAGATCTTCAAGTTATAATTTGCAATCATAATTATAAGCTATCAATTTTAAGTTCTGTATTTGACTATTACAAGTTCAGATCTTCAAGTTATAATTTGCAATAATAATTAGTATTTAACAAATCTAAGTTCTGTAATTCACTATTACAAGTTCAGTTCTTCAAGCTATAATTTGCAATTATAATTATAAGCTATCAATTCTAAGTTCTGTATTTGACAATTACTAGTTCAGATCTTCAAGTTATAATTTGCAATCATAATTTGAATTTCCCAATTCTAAGTTCTGTATTTGACTATTACAAGTTCAGATCTTCAAGTTATAATTAGCAATCATAATTTGAAGTTATGAATTCTAAGTTCTGTATTTGACAATTACAAGTTCAGAACTTCAAGTTATAATTTGCACTAATAATTTGTATTTAACAATTCGAAGTTCTGTATTTGACTATTACAAGTTCAGATCTTCTAATTATTATTTACAATCATAATTTGAGGTTATGAATTCGTAGTTCTGTATTTTACAATTACAAGTTCAGATCTTCAAGTTATAATTTGCAATCATAATTTGAAGTTATGAATTCTAAGTGCTGTATTTGACAATTACAAGTTAAGATCTTCAAGTTATAATTTGCACTAATAATTTGAATTTAACAATTTGAAGTTCTGTATTTGACTATTACAAGTTCAGAACTTCTAATTATTATTTACAGTCATAATTTGAAGTTATGAATTCTAAGTTCTGTATTTGACAATTACAAGTTCAGATCTTCAAGTTATAATTTGCAATCATAATTTGAAGTTATGAATTCCAAGTGCTGTATTTGATAATTACAAGTTCAGATCTTCAAATTATTAATTACAATCTTAGTTTGAAATTAACAATTCGAAGTTCTGTATTTACCTATTACAAGTTCAGATCTTCAACTTATAATTTGCAATTATAATTATAAGCTATCAATTTTAAGTTCTGTATTTGACAATTACATGTTCAGATCTTCAAGTTATAATTAGCAATCATAATTTGAAGTTATGAATTCTAAATGCTGTATTTGACAATTACAAGTTCAGATCTTCAAGTTATAATTTGCACTAATAATTTGTATTTAACAATTCGAAGTTCTGTATTTGACTATTACAAGTACAGATCTTCAAATTATTATTTACAATCTTAGTTTGAAATTAACAATTCGAAGTTCTGTATTTACCTATTACAAATTCAGATCTTCAAGTTATAATTTGCAATTATAATTATAAGCTATCAATTTTAAGTTCTGTATTTGACTATTACAAGTTCAGATCTTCAAGTTATAATTTGCAATCATAATTTGAATTTTACAATTCTAAGTTCTGTATTTGACTATTTCAAGTTCAGATCTTCAAGTTATAGTTAGCAATCATAATTTGAAGTTATGAATTCTAAGTTCTGTATTTGACAATTACAAGTTCAGATCTTCAAGTTATAATTTGCACTAATAATTTGTATTTAACAATTCGAAGTTCTGTATTTGACTATTGCAAGTTCAGATCTTCAAATTATTAATTACAATCTTAGTTTGAAATTAACAATTCGAAGTTCTGTATTTACCTATTACAAGTTCAGATCTTCAACTTATAATTTGCAATTATAATTATAAGCTATCAATTTTAAGTTCTGTATTTGACAATTACAAGTTCAGATCTTCAAGTTATAATTTGCACTAATAATTTGTATTTAACAATTCGAAGTTCTGTATTTGACTATTACAAGTTCAGATCTTCAAATTATTATTTACAATCTTAGTTTGAAATTAAAAATTCGAAGTTGGGTATTTACCTATTACAAATTCAGATCTTCAAGTTATAATTTGCAATTATAATTATAAGCTATCAATTTTAAGTTCTGTATTTGACTATTACAAGTTCAGATCTTCAAGTTATAATTTGCAATCATAATTTGAATTTCCCAATTCTAAGTTCTGTATTTGACTATTACAAGTTCAGATCTTCAAGTTATAATTAGCAATCATAATTTGAAGTTATGAATTCTAAGTTCTGTATTTGACAATTACAAGTTCAGATCTTCAAGTTATAATTTGTAATCATAATTTGAAGTTATGAATTCTAAGTTCTGAATTTTACTATTACAAGTTCAGATCTTCAAATTATTAATTACAATCTTAGTTGGAAATTAACAATTAGAAGTTCTGTATTTACTTATTACAAGTTCAGATCTTCAACTTATAATTTGCAATTATAATTATAAGCTATCAATTTTAAGTTCTGTATTTGACAATTACAAGTTCAGATTTTCAAGTTATAATTTGCACTAATAATTTGTATTTAACAATTCGAAGTTCTGTATTTGACTATTACAAGTTCAGATCTTCAAGTTATAATTTGCAATCATAATTTGAATTTTACAATTCTAAGTTCTGTATTTGACTATTACAAGTTCAGATCTTCAAATTATTAATTACAATCTTAGTTTGAAATTAACAATTCGAAGTTTTGTATTTACCTATTACAAGTTCAGCTCTTCAACTTATAATTTGCAATTATAATTATAAGCTATCAATTTTAAGTTCTGTATTTGACAATTACAAGTTCAGATCTCCAAGTTATAATTTGCACTAATAATTTGTATTTAACAATTCGAAGTTCCTTATTTGACTATTACAAGTTCAGATCTTCAAATTATTTTTTACAATCTTAGTTTGAAATTAACAATTCGAAGTTTTGTATTTACCTATTACAAGTTCAGATCTTCAACTTATAATTTGCAATTATAATTATAAGCTATCAATTTTAAGTTCTGTATTTGACAATTACAAGTTCAGATCTTCAAGTTATAATTTGCACTAATAATTTGTATTTAACAATTCGAAGTTCTGTATTTGACTATTACAAGTACAGATCTTCAAATTATTATTTACAATCTTAGTTTGAAATTAACAATTCGAAGTTCTGTATTTACCTATTACAAGTTCAGATCTTCAAGTTATAATTAGCAATCATAATTTGAAGTTATGAATTCTAAGTTCTGTATTTGACAATTACAAGTTCAGAACTTCAAGTTATAATTTGCACTAATAATTTGTATTTAACAATTAGAAGTTCTGTATTTGACTATTACAAGTTCAGATCTTCTAATTATTATTTACAATCATAATTTGAGGTTATGAATTCGTAGTTCTGTATTTTACAATTACAAGTTCAGATCTTCAAGTTATAATTTGCAATCATAATTTGAAGTTATGAATTCTAAGTGCTGTATTTGACAATTACAAGTTAAGATCTTCAAGTTATAATTTGCACTAATAATTTGAATTTAACAATTTGAAGTTCTGTATTTGACTATTACAAGTTCAGATCTTCTAATTATTATTTACAGTCATAATTTGAAGTTATGAATTCTAAGTTCTGTATTTGACAATTACAAGTTCAGATCTTCAAGTTATAATTTGCAATCATAATTTGAAGTTATGAATTCCAAGTGCTGTATTTGATAATTACAAGTTCAGATCTTCAAATTATTAATTACAATCTTAGTTTGAAATTAACAATTCGAAGTTCTGTATTTACCTATTACAAGTTCAGATCTTCAACTTATAATTTGCAATTATAATTATAAGCTATCAATTTTAAGTTCTGTATTTGACAATTACATGTTCAGATCTTCAAGTTATAATTAGCAATCATAATTTGAAGTTATGAATTCTAAATGCTGTATTTGACAATTACAAGTTCAGATCTTCAAGTTATAATTTGCACTAATAATTTGTATTTAACAATTCGAAGTTCTGTATTTGACTATTACAAGTACAGATCTTCAAATTATTATTTACAATCTTAGTTTGAAATTAACAATTCGAAGTTCTGTATTTACCTATTACAAATTCAGATCTTCAAGTTATAATTTGCAATTATAATTATAAGCTATCAATTTTAAGTTCTGTATTTGACTATTACAAGTTCAGATCTTCAAGTTATAATTTGCAATCATAATTTGAATTTTACAATTCTAAGTTCTGTATTTGACTATTTCAAGTTCAGATCTTCAAGTTATAGTTAGCAATCATAATTTGAAGTTATGAATTCTAAGTTCTGTATTTGACAATTACAAGTTCAGATCTTCAAGTTATAATTTGCACTAATAATTTGTATTTAACAATTCGAAGTTCTGTATTTGACTATTGCAAGTTCAGATCTTCAAATTATTAATTACAATCTTAGTTTGAAATTAACAATTCGAAGTTCTGTATTTACCTATTACAAGTTCAGATCTTCAACTTATAATTTGCAATTATAATTATAAGCTATCAATTTTAAGTTCTGTATTTGACAATTACAAGTTCAGATCTTCAAGTTATAATTTGCACTAATAATTTGTATTTAACAATTCGAAGTTCTGTATTTGACTATTACAAGTTCAGATCTTCAAATTATTATTTACAATCTTAGTTTGAAATTAAAAATTCGAAGTTGGGTATTTACCTATTACAAATTCAGATCTTCAAGTTATAATTTGCAATTATAATTATAAGCTATCAATTTTAAGTTCTGTATTTGACTATTACAAGTTCAGATCTTCAAGTTATAATTTGCAATCATAATTTGAATTTCCCAATTCTAAGTTCTGTATTTGACTATTACAAGTTCAGATCTTCAAGTTATAATTAGCAATCATAATTTGAAGTTATGAATTCTAAGTTCTGTATTTGACAATTACAAGTTCAGATCTTCAAGTTATAATTTGTAATCATAATTTGAAGTTATGAATTCTAAGTTCTGAATTTTACTATTACAAGTTCAGATCTTCAAATTATTAATTACAATCTTAGTTGGAAATTAACAATTAGAAGTTCTGTATTTACTTATTACAAGTTCAGATCTTCAACTTATAATTTGCAATTATAATTATAAGCTATCAATTTTAAGTTCTGTATTTGACAATTACAAGTTCAGATTTTCAAGTTATAATTTGCACTAATAATTTGTATTTAACAATTCGAAGTTCTGTATTTGACTATTACAAGTTCAGATCTTCAAGTTATAATTTGCAATCATAATTTGAATTTTACAATTCTAAGTTCTGTATTTGACTATTACAAGTTCAGATCTTCAAATTATTAATTACAATCTTAGTTTGAAATTAACAATTCGAAGTTTTGTATTTACCTATTACAAGTTCAGCTCTTCAACTTATAATTTGCAATTATAATTATAAGCTATCAATTTTAAGTTCTCTATTTGACAATTACAAATTCAGATCTTCAAGTTATAATTTGCACTTATAATTTGTATTTAACAATTCGAAGTTCAGTATTTGACTATTACAAGTTCAGATCTTCAAATTATTAATTACAATCTTAGTTTGAAATTAACAATTCGAAGTTCTGTATTTACCTATTACAAGTTCAGATTTTCAACTTATAATTTGCAATTATAATTATAAGCTATCAATTTTAAGTTCTGTATTTGACAATTACAAGTTCAGATCTCCAAGTTATAATTTGCACTAATAATTTGTATTTAACAATTCGAAGTTCCTTATTTGACTATTACAAGTTCAGATCTTCAAATTATTTTTTACAATCTTAGTTTGAAATTAACAATTCGAAGTTTTGTATTTACCTATTACAAGTTCAGATCTTCAACTTATAATTTGCAATTATAATTATAAGCTATCAATTTTAAGTTCTGTATTTGACAATTACAAGTTCAGATCTTCAAGTTATAATTTGCACTAATAATTTGTATTTAACAATTCGAAGTTCTGTATTTGACTATTACAAGTACAGATCTTCAAATTATTATTTACAATCTTAGTTTGAAATTAACAATTCGAAGTTCTGTATTTACCTATTACAAATTCAGATCTTCAAGTTATAATTTGCAATTATAATTATAAGCTATCAATTTTAAGTTCTGTATTTGACTATTACAAGTTCAGATCTTCAAGTTATAATTTGCAATCATAATTTGAATTTTACAATTCTAAGTTCTGTATTTGACTATTTCAAGTTCAGATCTTCAAGTTATAGTTAGCAATCATAATTTGAAGTTATGAATTCTAAGTTCTGTATTTGACAATTACAAGTTCAGATCTTCAAGTTATAATTTGCACTAATAATTTGTATTTAACAATTCGAAGTTCTGTATTTGACTATTGCAAGTTCAGATCTTCAAATTATTAATTACAATCTTAGTTTGAAATTAACAATTCGAAGTTCTGTATTTACCTATTACAAGTTCAGATCTTCAACTTATAATTTGCAATTATAATTATAAGCTATCAATTTTAAGTTCTGTATTTGACAATTACAAGTTCAGATCTTCAAGTTATAATTTGCACTAATAATTTGTATTTAACAATTCGAAGTTCTGTATTTGACTATTACAAGTTCAGATCTTCAAATTATTATTTACAATGTTAGTTTGAAATTAAAAATTCGAAGTTGGGTATTTACCTATTACAAATTCAGATCTTCAAGTTATAATTTGCAATTATAATTATAAGCTATCAATTTTAAGTTCTGTATTTGACTATTACAAGTTCAGACTTCAAGTTATAATTTGCAATCATAATTTGAATTTCCCAATTCTAAGTTCTGTATTTGACTATTACAAGTTCAGATCTTCAAGTTATAATTAGCAATCATAATTTGAAGTTATGAATTCTAAGTTCTGTATTTGACAATTACAAGTTCAGATCTTCAAGTTATAATTTGTAATCATAATTTGAAGTTATGAATTCTAAGTTCTGAATTTTACTATTACAAGTTCAGATCTTCAAATTATTAATTACAATCTTAGTTGGAAATTAACAATTAGAAGTTCTGTATTTACTTATTACAAGTTCAGATCTTCAACTTATAATTTGCAATTATAATTATAAGCTATCAATTTTAAGTTCTGAATTTGACAATTACAAGTTCAGATTTTCAAGTTATAATTTGCACTAATAATTTGTATTTAACAATTCGAAGTTCTGTATTTACTATTACAAATTCAGATCTTCGAGTTATAATTTGCAATTATAATTATAAGCTATCAATTTTAAGTTCAGTATTTGACTATTACAAGTTCAGATCTTCAAGTTATAATTTGCAATCATGATTTGAATTTTACAATTCTAAGTTCTGTATTTGACTATTACAAGTTTAGATCTTACAATTATTAATTTCAATCTTAGTTTGAAATTAACAATTAGAAGTTCTGTAATTCACTATTACAAGTTCAGATCTTCAAGTTATAATTTGCAATTATAATTATAAGCTATCAATTCTAAGTTCTGTATTTGACAATTACAAGTTCAGATCTTCAAGTTATAATTTGCACTAATAATTTGTATTTAACAATTCGAAGTTCTGTATTTGACTATTACAAGTTCAGATCTTCTACTTATTATTTACAATCATAATTTGAAGTTATGAATTCTAAGTTCTGTATTTGACAATTACAAGTTCAGATCTTCAAGTTATAATTTGCACTAATAATTTGTATTTAACAATTCTAAGTTCTGTATTTGACTATTTCAAGTTCAGATCTTCAAGTTATAGTTAGCAATCATAATTTGAAGTTATGAATTCTAAGTTCTGTATTTGACAATTACAAGTTCAGATCTTCAAGTTATAATTTGCACTAATAATTTGTATTTAACAATTCGAAGTTCTGTATTTGACTATTGCAAGTTCAGATCTTCAAATTATTAATTACAATCTTAGTTTGAAATTAACAATTCGAAGTTCTGTATTTACCTATTACAAGTTCAGATCTTCAACTTATAATTTGCAATTATAATTATAAGCTATCAATTTTAAGTTCTGTATTTGACAATTACAAGTTCAGATCTTCAAGTTATAATTTGCACTAATAATTTGTATTTAACAATTCGAAGTTCTGTATTTGACTATTACAAGTTCAGATCTTCAAATTATTATTTACAATCTTAGTTTGAAATTAAAAATTCGAAGTTGGGTATTTACCTATTACAAATTCAGATCTTCAAGTTATAATTTGCAATTATAATTATAAGCTATCAATTTTAAGTTCTGTATTTGACTATTACAAGTTCAGATCTTCAAGTTATAATTTGCAATCATAATTTGAATTTCCCAATTCTAAGTTCTGTATTTGACTATTACAAGTTCAGATCTTCAAGTTATAATTAGCAATCATAATTTGAAGTTATGAATTCTAAGTTCTGTATTTGACAATTACAAGTTCAGATCTTCAAGTTATAATTTGTAATCATAATTTGAAGTTATGAATTCTAAGTTCTGAATTTTACTATTACAAGTTCAGATCTTCAAATTATTAATTACAATCTTAGTTGGAAATTAACAATTAGAAGTTCTGTATTTACTTATTACAAGTTCAGATCTTCAACTTATAATTTGCAATTATAATTATAAGCTATCAATTTTAAGTTCTGTATTTGACAATTACAAGTTCAGATTTTCAAGTTATAATTTGCACTAATAATTTGTATTTAACAATTCGAAGTTCTGTATTTACTATTACAAATTCAGATCTTCGAGTTATAATTTGCAATTATAATTATAAGCTATCAATTTTAAGTTCAGTATTTGACTATTACAAGTTCAGATCTTCAAGTTATAATTTGCAATCATGATTTGAATTTTACAATTCTAAGTTCTGTATTTGACTATTACAAGTTTAGATCTTACAATTATTAATTTCAATCTTAGTTTGAAATTAACAATTAGAAGTTCTGTAATTCACTATTACAAGTTCAGATCTTCAAGTTATAATTTGCAATTATAATTATAAGCTATCAATTCTAAGTTCTGTATTTGACAATTACAAGTTCAGATCTTCAAGTTATAATTTGCACTAATAATTTGTATTTAACAATTCGAAGTTCTGTATTTGACTATTACAAGTTCAGATCTTCTACTTATTATTTACAATCATAATTTGAAGTTATGAATTCTAAGTTCTGTATTTGACAATTACAAGTTCAGATCTTCAAGTTATAATTTGCACTAATAATTTGTATTTAACAATTCGAAGTTCTGTATTTGACTATTACAAGTTCAGATCTACTAATTATTATTTACAATCATAATTTGAAGTTATGAATTTTAAGTTCTGTATTTGACAATTACAAGTTCAGATCTACAAGTTATAATTTGCAATCATAATTATAAGCTATCAATTTTAAGTTCTGTATTTGACAATTACAAGTTCAGATCTTCAAGTTATAATTTGCACTAATAATTTGTATTTAACAATTTTAAGTTCTGTATTTGACTATTACAAGTTCAGAACTTCAAATTATTATTTACAATCTTAGTTTGAAATTAACAATTCGAAGTTCTATATTTACCTATTACAAATTCAGATCTTCAAGTTATAATTTGCAATCATAATTATAAGCTATCAATTTTAAGTTCTGTATTTGACTATTACAAGTTCAGATCTTCAAGTTATAATTTGCAATAATAATTAGTATTTAACAAATCTAAGTTCTGTAATTCACTATTACAAGTTCAGTTCTTCAAGCTATAATTTGCAATTATAATTATAAGCTATCAATTCTAAGTTCTGTATTTGACAATTACTAGTTCAGATCTTCAAGTTATAATTTGCAATCATAATTTGAATTTCCCAATTCTAAGTTCTGTATTTGACTATTACAAGTTCAGATCTTCAAGTTATAATTAGCAATCATAATTTGAAGTTATGAATTCTAAGTTCTGTATTTGACAATTACATGTTCAGAACTTCAAGTTATAATTTGCACTAATAATTTGTATTTAACAATTCGAAGTTCTGTATTTGACTATTACAAGTTCAGATCTTCTAATTATTATTTACTATCATAATTTGAAGTTATGAATTCGTAGTTCTGTATTTTACAATTACAAGTTCAGATCTTCAAGTTATAATTTGCAATCATAATTTGAAGTTATGAATTCTAAGTGCTGTATTTGACAATTACAAGTTCAGATCTTCAAGTTTTAATTTGCACTAATAATTTGAATTTAACAATTTGAAGTTCTGTATTTGACTATTACAAGTTCAGATCTTCTAATTATTATTTACAATCATAATTTGAAGTTATGAATTCTAAGTTCTGTAATTGACTATTACAAGGTCAGATCTTCAAGTTATAATTAGCAATCATAATTTGAAGTTATGAATTCTAAGTTCTGTATTTGACAATTACAAGTTCAGAACTTCAAGTTATAATTTGCACTAATAATTTGTATTTAACAATTCGAAGTTCTGTATTTGACTATTACAAGTTCAGATCTTCTAATTATTATTTACAATCATAATTTGAGGTTATGAATTCGTAGTTCTGTATTTTACAATTACAAGTTCAGATCTTCAAGTTTTAATTTGCAATCATAATTTGAAGTTATGAATTCTAAGTGCTGTATTTGACAATTACAAGTTAAGATCTTCAAGTTATAATTTGCACTAATAATTTGAATTTAACAATTTGAAGTTCTGTATTTGACTATTACAAGTTCAGATCTTCTAATTATTATTTACAGTCATAATTTGAAGTTATGAATTCTAAGTTCTGTATTTGACAATTACAAGTTCAGATCTTCAAGTTATAATTTGCAATCATAATTTGAAGTTATGAATTCCAAGTGCTGTATCTGATAATTACAAGTTCAGATCTTCAAATTATTAATTACAATCTTAGTTTGAAATTAACAATTCGAAGTTCTGTATTTACCTATTACAAGTTCAGATCTTCAACTTATAATTTGCAATTATAATTATAAGCTATCAATTTTAAGTTCTGTATTTGACAATTACATGTTCAGATCTTCATGTTATAATTTGCACTAATAATTTGTATTTAACAATTCGAAGTTCTGTATTTGACTATTACAAGTTCAGATCTTCAAATTATTATTTACAATCTTAGTTTGCAATTAACAATTCGAAGTTCTGTATTTACTTATTACAAATTCAGATCTTCAAGTTATAATTAGCAATTATAATTATAAGCTATCAATTTTAAGTTCTGTATTTGACTATTACAAGTCGGGATCTTCAAGTTATAATTTGCAATCATAATTGTAATTTCACAATTTTAAGTTCTGTATTTGACTATTACAAGTTCAGATCTTCAAGTTATAATTTGCAATCATAATTTGAATTTACAAATTCTAAGTTCTGAATTTGACTATTACAAGTTCAGATCTTCAAGTTATAATTAGCAATCATATTTTGAAGTTATGAATTCTAAGTTCTGTATTTGACAATTACAAGTTCAGATCTTCAAGTTATAATTTGCACTAATAATTTGTATTTAACAATTCGTAGTTCTGTATTTGACTATTACAAGTTCAGATCTTCTAATTATTATTTACAATCATAATTTGAAGTTATGAATTCTTAGTTCTGTATTTTACAATTACAAGTTCAGATCTTCAAGTTATAATTTGCAATTATAATTATAAGCTATCAATTCTAAGTTCTGTATTTGACAATTACAAGTTCAGATCTTCAAGTTATAATTTGCACTAATAATTTGAATTTAACAATTTGAAGTTCTGTATTTGACTATTACAAGTGCAGATCTTCAAATTATTAATTACAATATTAGTTTGAAATTAACAATTCGAAGTTCTGTATTTGACTATTACAAGTTCAGATCTTCAACTTATAATTTGCAATTATAATTATAAGCTATCAATTTTAAGTTCTGTATTTGACTATTACAAGTTCAGATCTTCAAGTTATAATTAGCAATCATAATTTGCATTTTACAATTCTAAGTTCTGTATTTGACAATTACAAGTTCAGATCTTCAAGTTATAATTTGCACTAATAATTTGTATTTAACAATTCGAAGTTCTGTATTTGACTATTCCAAGTTCAGATCTTCAAATTATTAATTACAATCTTAGTTTGAAATTAACAATTCGAAGTTCTGTATTTACCTATTACAAGTTCAGATCTTCAACTTATAATTTGCAATTATAATTATAAGCTATCAATTTTAAGTTCTCTATTTGACAATTACAAGTTCAGATCTTCAAGTTATAATTTGCACTTATAATTTGTATTTAACAATTCGAAGTTCAGTATTTGAATATTACAAGTTCAGATCTTCAAATTATTAATTACAATCTTAGTTTGAAATTAACAATTCGAAGTTCTGTATTTACCTATTACAAGTTCAGATTTTCAACTTATAATTTGCAATTATAATTATAAGCTATCAATTTTAAGTTCTGTATTTGACAATTACAAGTTCAGATCTCCAAGTTATAATTTGCACTAATAATTTGTATTTAACAATTCGAAGTTCCTTATTTGACTATTACAAGTTCAGATCTTCAAATTATAATTTGCACTAATAATTTGTATTTAACAATTCGTAGTTCTGTATTTGACTATTACAAGTTCAGATCTTCAACTTATAATTTGCAATTATAATTATAAGCTATCAATTTTAAGTTCTGTATTTGACTATTACAAGTTCAGATCTTCAAGTTATAATTAGCAATCATAATTTGCATTTTACAATTCTAAGTTCTGTATTTGACAATTACAAGTTCAGATCTTCAAGTTATAATTTGCACTAATAATTTGTATTTAACAATTCGAAGTTCTGTATTTGACTATTACAAGTTCAGATCTTCAAATTATTAATTACAATCTTAGTTTGAAATTAACAATTCGAAGTTCTGTATTTACCTATTACAAGTTCAGATCTTCAACTTATAATTTGCAATTATAATTATAAGCTATCAATTTTAAGTTCTCTATTTGACAATTACAAGTTCAGATCTTCAAGTTATAATTTGCACTTATAATTTGTATTTAACAATTCGAAGTTCAGTATTTGACTATTACAAGTTCAGATCTTCAAATTATTAATTACAATCTTAGTTTGAAATTAACAATTCGAAGTTCTGTTTTTACCTATTACAAATTCAGATCTTCAAGTTATAATTTGCAATCATGATTTGAATTTTACAATTCTAAGTTCTGTATTTGACTATTACAAGTTCAGATCTTCAAGTTATAATTAGCAATCATAATTTGAAGTTATGAATTCTAAGTGCTGTATTTGACAATTACAAGTTCAGATCTTCAAGTTATAATTTGCACTAATAATTTGTATTTAACAATTCGGAGTTCTGTATTTGACTATTCCAAGTTTAGATCTTACAATTATTAATTACAATCTTAGTTTGAAATTAACAATTAGAAGTTCTGTAATTCACTATTACAAGTTCAGATCTTCAAGTTATAATTTGCAATTATAGTAATAAGCTATCAATTCTAAGTTCTGTATTTGACAATTACAAGTTCAGATCTGCAAGTTATAATTTGCAATCATAATTTGAATTTCCCAATTCTAAGTTCTGTATTTGACTATTACAAGTTCAGATCTTCAAGTTATAATTAGCAATCATAATTTGAAGTTATGAATTCTAAGTTCTGTATTTGACAATTACAAGTTCAGATCTTCAAGTTATAATTTGCACTAATAATTTGTATTTAACAATTCGAAGTTCTGTATTTGACTATTACAAGTTCAGATCTACTAATTATTATTTACAATCATAATTTGAAGTTATGAATTCTAAGTTCTGTATTTGACAATTACAAGTTCAGATCTTCAAGTTATAATTTGCAATCTTAGTTTGAAATTAACAATTCGAAGTTCTGTATTTACCAATTACAAGTTCATATCTTCTAGTTATAATTTGCAAATATACTTATAAGCTATCAATTGTAAGTTCTGTATTTGACAATTACAAGTTCAGATCTTCAAGTTATAATTTGATATAATAATTAGTATTTAACAAATCTAAGTTCTGTAATTCACTATTACTAGTTCAGATCTTCAAATTATTATTTACAATCTTAGTTTGAAATTAACAATTCAAAGTTCTGTATTTACCTATTACAATTTCAGATCTTCAAGTTATAATTTGCAATTATAATTATAAGCTATCAATTTTAAGTTCTGTATTTGACAATTACAAGTTTAGATCTTCAAGTTATAATTAGAAATAATAATTAGGATTTAACAAATCTAAGTTCTGTAATTCACTATTACATGTTCAGATCTGCAAGTTATAATTTGCAATTATAATTATAAGCTATCAATGTTAACTTCTGTATTTGACAATGACAAGTTCAGATCTTCAAGTTATAATTTGCACTAATAATTTGTATTTAACAATTCGAAGTTCTGTATTTGACTATTACTAGTTCAGATCTTCTAATTATTATTTACAATCATAATTAGAAGTTATGAATTCTAAGTCCTGTATTTGACAATTACAAGTTCAGATCTTAAAGTTATAATTTGCACTAATAATTTGTATTTAACAATTCGAAGTTCTGTATTTGACTATTACAAGTTCAGCTCTTCAAATTATTATTTACAATCTTAGTTTGAAATTAACAATTCGAAGTTCTGTATTTACCTATTACAAGTTCAGATCTTCAAGTTATAATTTGCAATTAAAATTATAATCTATCAATTCTAAGTTCTGTATTTGACTATTACAAGTTCAGATCTTCAAGTTATAATTTGCAATCATAATTTGTAGTTATGAATTCTAAGTGCTGTATTTGACAATTACAAGTTCAGATCTTCAAGTTATAATTTGCACTAATAATTTGTATTTAACAATTCGTAGTTCTGTATTTGACTATTACAAGTTCAGATCTTCAAATTATTAATTACAATTTTAGTTGCAATTAACAATTCGAAGTTCTGTATTTACCTATTTCAAGTTAAGATCTTCAACTTATAATTTGCAATTATAATTATAAGCTCTCAATTTTAAGTTCTGTATTTGACAATTACAAGTTCAGATCTTCAAGATATAATTTGCACTAATAATTGGTATTTCACAATTAGTAGTTCTGTATTTGACTATCACAAGTTCAGATCTTCAAATTATTATTTACAGTCTTAGTTTGAAATTAACAATTCGAAGTTCTGTATTTACCTATTACAAATTCAGATCTTCAAGTTATAATTTGCAATTATAATTATAAGCTATCAATTTTAAATTCTGTATTTGACAATTACAAGTTCAGATCTACAAGTTATAATTTACACTAATAATTTGTATTTAACAATTCGAAGGTCTGCATTTGACTATTACAAGTTCAGATTTTCAAATTAATATTTACAATCTTAGTTTCAAATTAACAATTCGAAGTTCTGTATTTACCTATTACATGTTCCGATCTTCAAGTTATAATTTTCAATTATAATTATAAGCTATCAATTTTAAGTTCTGTATTTGACAATTACAAGTTCAGATCTTCAAGTTATAATTTGATATAATAATTAGTATTTAACAAATCTAAGTTCTGTAATTCACTATTACAAGTTCAGATCTTCAAATTATTATTTACAATCTTAGTTTGAAATTAACAATTCAAAGTTCTGTATTTACCTATTACAATTTCAGATCTTCAAGTTATAATTTGCAATTATAATTATAAGCTATCAATTTTAAGTTCTGTATTTGACAATTACAAGTTTAGATCTTCAAGTTATAATTAGAAATAATAATTAGGATTTAACAAATCTAAGTTCTGTAATTCACTATTACATGTTCAGATCTGCAAGTTATAATTTGCAATTATAATTATAAGCTATCAATGTTAACTTCTGTATTTGACAATGACAAGTTCAGATCTTCAAGTTATAATTTGCACTAATAATTTGTATTTAACAATTCGAAGTTCTGTATTTGACTATTACTAGTTCAGATCTTCTAATTATTATTTACAATCATAATTAGAAGTTATGAATTCTAAGTTCTGTATTTGACAATTACAAGTTCAGATCTTCAAGTTATAATTTGCAATCATAATTTGAAGTTATGAATTCTAAGTGCTGTATTTGCCAATTACAAATTCAGATCTTCAAGTTATAATTTGCACTAATAATTTGTATTTAACAATTCGAAGTTCTATATTTGACTATTTCAAGTTCAGATCTTCAAAATTTTAATTACAATCTTAGTTTGAAATTAACAATTCGAAGTTCTGTATTTACCTATTACAAGTTCAGATCTTCAAGTTATAATTTGCAATTATAATTATAAGCTCTCAATTTTAAGTTCTGTATTTGACAATTACAAGTTCAGATCTTCAAGATATAATTTGCACTAATAATTTGTATTTAACAATTAGTAGTTCTGTATTTTACTATTACAAGTTCAGATCTTCAAATTATTATTTACAGTCTTAGTTTGAAATTAACAATTGGAAGTTCTGTATTTGACTATTACTAGTTCAGATCTTCTAATTATTATTTACAATCATAATTAGAAGTTATGAATTCTAAGTCCTGTATTTGACAATTACAAGTTCAGATCTTAAAGTTATAATTTGCACTAATAATTTGTATTTAACAATTCGAAGTTCTGTATTTGACTATTACAAGTTCAGCTCTTCAAATTATTATTTACAATCTTAGTTTGAAATTAACAATTCGAAGTTCTGTATTTACCTATTACAAGTTCAGATCTTCAAGTTATAATTTGCAATTATAATTATAATCTATCAATTCTAAGTTCTGTATTTGACTATTACAAGTTCAGATCTTCAAGTTATAATTTGCAATCATAATTTGTAGTTATGAATTCTAAGTGCTGTATTTGACAATTACAAGTTCAGATCTTCAAGTTATAATTTGCACTAATTTTTTGTATTTAACAATTCGTAGTTCTGTATTTGACTATTACAAGTTCAGATCTTCAAATTATTAATTACAATTTTAGTTGCAATTAACAATTCGAAGTTCTGTATTTACCTATTTCAAGTTAAGATCTTCAACTTATAATTTGCAATTATAATTATAAGCTATCAATTTTATTTTCTGTATTTGACTATTACAAGTTCAGATCTTCAAGTTATAATTTGCAATCATAATTTAAATTTCCCAATTCTAAGTTCTGTATTTGACTATTACAAGTTTCTAATCTTCAAGTTATAATTAGCAATCATAATTTGAAGTTATGAATTCTAAGTTCTGTATTTGTCAATTACAAGTTCAGAACTTCAAGTTATAATTTGCACTAATAATTTGTATTTAACAATTCGAAGTTCTGTATTTGACTATTACAAGTTCAGATCTTCTAATTATTATTTACAATCATAATTTGAAGTTATGAATTCGTAGTTCTGTATTTTACAATTACAAGTGCAGATCTTCAAGTTATAATTTGCAATCATAATTTGAAGTTATGAATTCTAAGTGCTGTATTTGACAATTACAAGTTCAGATCTTCAAGTTATAATTTGCACTAATAATTTGAATTTAACAATTTGAAGTTCTGTATTTGACTATTACAAGTTCAGATCTTCTAATTATTATTTACAATCATAATTTGAAGTTATGAATTCTAAGTTCTGTATTTGACAATTACAAGTTCAGATCTTCAAGTTATAATTTGCAATCATAATTTGAAGTTATGAATTCCAAGTGCTGTATTTGATAATTACAAGTTCAGATCTACAAGTTATAATTTGCACTAATAATTTGTATTTAACAATTCGAAGTTCTGTATTTGACTATTACAAGTTCAGATCTTCAAATTATTAATTACAATTTTAGTTTGAAATTAATAATTCGAAGTTCTGTATTTACCTATTACAAGTTCAGATCTTCAACTTATAATTTGCAATTATAATTATAAGCTATCAATTTTAAGTTCTGTATTTGACAATTACATGTTCAGATCTTCAAGTTATAATTTGAAATAATAATTAGTATTTAACAAATCTAAGTTCTGTAATTCACTATTACAAATTCAGATCTTCAAATTATTATTTGCAATTATAATTATAAGCTATCAATTTTATGTTCTGTATTTGACTATTACAAGTTCAGATCTTCAAGTTATAATTTGCAATCATAATTTGAATTTCCCAATTCTAAGTTCTGTATTTGACTATTACAAGTTTCTAATCTTCAAGTTATAATTAGCAATCATAATTTGAAGTTATGAATTCTAAGTTCTGTATTTGTCAATTACAAGTTCAGAACTTCAAGTTATAATTTGCACTAATAATTTGTATTTAACAATTCGAAGTTCTGTATTTGACTATTACAAGTTCAGATCTTCAACTTATAATTTGCAATTATAATTATAAGCTATCAATTTTAAGTTCTGTATTTGACAATTACAAGTTCAGATCTTCAAGTTATAATTTGCACTAATAATATGTATTTAACAATTCGAAGTTCTGTATTTGACTATTACAAGTTCAGATCTTCAAATTATTAATTACAATCTTAGTTTGAAATTAACAATTCGAAGTTCTGTATTTACCTATTTCAAGTTCAGATCTTCAACTTATAATTTGCAATTATAATTATAAGCTATCAATTTTAAGTTCTGTATTTGACAATTACAAGTTCAGATTTTCAAGTTATAATTTGCACTAATAATTTGAATTTAACAATTCGAAGATCTGTATTTGACTATTACAAGTTCATATCTTCAAATTATTATTTACAATCTTAGTTTGAAATTAACAATTCGAAGTTCTGTATTTACCTATTACAAGTTCAGATCTTCTAGTTATAATTTGCAATTACAATTTAAAGCTATCAATTTTAAGTTATGTATTTGACAATTACAAGTTCAGATCTTCAAGTTATAATTTGTACTAATAATTTGTATTTAACAATTCGAAGTTCTGTATTTGACTATTACAAGTTCAGATCTTCAAATTATTATTTACAAACTTAGTTTGAAATTAACAATTCGAAGTTCTGTATTTACCTATTACAAATTCAGATCTTCAAGTTATAATTTGCAATTATAATTATAAGCTATCAATTTTAAGTTCTGTATTTGACTATTACAAGTTCAGATCTTCAAGTAATAATTTGCAATCATAATTTGAATTTCCCAATTCTAAGTTCTGTATTTGACTATTACAAGTTCAGATCTTCAAGTTATAATTAGCAATCATAATTTGAAGTTATGAATTCTAAGTTCTGTATTTGACAATTACAAGTTCAGATCTTCAAGTTATAATTTGCACTAATAATTTGTATTTAACAATTCGTAGTTCTGTATTTGACTATTACAAGTTCAGATCTTCTAATTATTATTTACAATCATAATTTGAAGTTATGAATTCTAAGTTCTATATTTTACAATTACAAGTTCAGATCTTCAAGTTATAATTTGCAATCATAATTTGAAGTTATGAATTCTAAGTTCTGAATTTGACTATTACAAGTTCAGATCTACAAATTATTAATTACAATCTTAGTTGGAAATTAACAATTAGAAGTTCTGTATTTACCTATTACAAGTTCAGATCTTCAACTTATAATTTGCAATTATAATTATAAGCTATCAATTTTAAGTTCTGTATTTGACAATTACAAGTTCAGATCTTCAAGTTATAATTTGCACTAATAATTTGTATTTAACAATTCGAAGTTCTGTATTTGACTATTACAAGTTCAGATCTTCAAATTATTATTTACAATCTTAGTTTGAAATTAACAATTCGAAGTTCTGTATTTACCTATTACAAATTCAGATCTTCAAGTTATAATTTGCAATTATAATTATAAGCTATCAATTTGAGTTCTGTATTTGACTATTACAAGTTCAGATCTTCAAGTTATAATTTACAATCATAATTTGAATTTCCCAATTCTAAGTTCTGAATTTGACTATTACAAGTTCAGATCTTCAAGTTATAATTAGCAATCATAATTTGAAGTTATGAATTCTAAGTTCTGTATTTGACAATTACTAGTTCAGATCTTCAAGTTATAATTTGCACTAATAATTTGTATTTAACAATTCGTAGTTCTGTATTTGACTATTACAAGTTCAGATCTTCAAATTATTAATTACAATATTAGTTGGAAATTAACAATTAGAAGTTCTGTATTTGCCTATTACAAGTTCAGATCTTCAACTTATAATTTGCAATTATAATAATAAGCTATCAATTTTAAGTTCTGTATTTGACAATTACAAGTTCAGATTTTCAAGTTATAATTTGCAATAATAATTTGTATTTAACAATTCGAAGATCTGTATTTGACTATTACAAGTTCATATCTTCAAATTATTATTTACAATCTTAGTTTGAAATTAACAATTCGAAGTTCTGTATTTACCTATTACAAGTTCAGATCTTCTAGTTATAATTTGCAAATATAATTTAAAGCTATCAATTTTAAGTTCTGTATTTGACAATTACAAGTTCAGATCTTCAAGTTATAATTTGTACTAATAATTTGTATTTAACAATTCGAAGTTCTGTAATTCACTATTACAAGTTCAGATCTTCAAGTTATAATTTGCAATTATAATTTTAAGCTATCAATTCTAAGTTCTGTATTAGACAATTACAAGTTCAGGTCTTCAAGTTATTATTTGCACTAATAATTTGTATTTAACAATTCGAAGTTCTGTATTTGACTATTACAAGTTCAGATCTTCTAATTATTATTTACAATCATAATTTGAAGTTATGAATTCTAAGTTCTGTATTTAACAATTACAAGTTCAGATCTTCAAGTTATAATTTGCAATCATAATTTGAAGTTATGAATTCTAAGTGCTGTATTTGACAATTACAAGTTCAGATCTTCAAGTTATAATTTGCACTAATAATTTGTATTTAACAATTCGAAGTTCTGTATTTGACTATTACAAGTTCAGATCTTCAACTTATAATTTGCAATTATAATTATAAGCTATCAATTTTAAGTTCTGTATTTGACAATTACAAGTTCAGATCTTCAAGTTATAATTTGCACTAATAATTTGTATTTAACAATTCTAAGTTCTGTATTTGACTATTACAAGTTCAGATCTTCAAATTATTATTTACAATCTTAGTTTGAAATTAACAATTCGAAGTTTTCTATTTACCTATTACAAATTCAGATCTTCAAGTCATAATTTGCAATTATAATTATAAGCTATCAATTTTAAGTTCTGTATTTGACTATTACAAGTTCAGATCTTCAAGTTATAATTTGCAATCATGATTTGAATTTTACAATTCTAAGTTCTGTATTTGACTATTTCAAGTTCAGATCTTCAAGTTATAATTAGCAATCATAATTTGAAGTTATGAATTCTAAGTGCTGTATTTGACAATTACAAGTTCAGATCTTCAAGTAATAATTTGCACTAATAATTTGTATTTAACAATTCGGAGTTCTGTATTTGACTATTACAAGTTTAGATCTTCAAATTATTAATTACAATCCTAGTTTGAAATTAACAATTCGAAGTTCTGTATTTACCTATTACAAGTTCAGATCTTCAACTTATAATTTGCAATTATAATTATAAGCTATCAATTTTAAGTTCTGTATTTGACAATTACAAGTTCAGATCTTCAAGTTATAATTTGCACTAATAATTTGTATTTAACAATTTTAAGTTCTGTATTTGACTATTACAAGTTCAGATCTTCAAATTATTATTTACAATCTTAGTTTGAAATTAACAAATCGAAGTTCTGTATTTACCTATTACAAATTCAGATCTTCAAGTTATAATTGGCAATTATAATTATAAGCTATCAATTTTAAGTTCTGTATTTGACTATTACAAGTTCAGATCTTCAAGTTATAATTTGCAATCATAATTTGAATTTCCCAATTCTAAGTTCTGTATTTGACTATTACAAGTTCAGATCTTCAAGTTATAATTAGCAATCATAATTTGAAGTTATGAATTCTAAGTTCTGTATTTGACAATTACAAGTTCAGATCTTCAAGTTATAATTTGAACTAATAATTTGTATTTAACAATTCGTAGTTCTGTATTTGACTATTACATGTTCAGATCTTCTAATTATTATTTACAATCATAATTTGCAGTTATGAATTCTTAGTTCTGTATTTTACAATTACAAGTTCAGATCTTCAAGTTATAATTTGCAATCATAATTTGAAGTTATTAATTCTAAGTTCTGAATTTGACTATTACAAGTTCAGATCTTCAAATTATTAATTACAATATTAGTTGGAAATTAACAATTAGAAGTTCTGTATTTACCTATTACAAGTTCAGATCTTCAACTTATAATTTGCAATTATAATTATAAGCTATCAATTTTAAGTTCTGTATTTGACAATTACAAGTTCAGATTTTCAAGTTATAATTTGCACTAATAATTTGTATTTAACAATTCGAAGATCTGTTTTTGACTATTACAAGTTCATATCTTCAAATTATTATTTACAATCTTAGTTTGAAATTAACAATTTGAAGTTCTGTATTTACCTATTACAAGTTCAGATCTTCTAGTTATAATTTGCAATTATAATTTAAAGCTATCAATTTTAAGTTCTGTATTAGACAATTACAAGTTCAGGTCTTCAAGTTATTATTTGAACTAATAATTTGTATTTAACAATTCGAAGTTCTGTATTTGACTATTACAAGTTCAGATCTTCTAATTATTATTTACAATCATAATTTGAAGTTATGAATTCTAAGTTCTGTATTTAACAATTACAAGTTCAGATCTTCAAGTTATAATTTGCAATCATAATTTGAAGTTATGAATTCTAAGTGCTGTATTTGACAATTACAAGTTCAGATCTTCAAGTTATAATTTGCACTAATAATTTGTATTTAACAATTCGAAGTTCTGTATATGACTATTACAAGTTCAGATCTTCAAATTATTAATTACAATCTTAGTTTGAAATTAACAATTCGAAGTTCAGTATTTACCTATTACAAGTTCAGATCTTCAACTTATAATTTGCAATTATAATTATAAGCTATCAATTTTAAGTTCTGTATTTGACAATTACAAGGTCAGATCTTCAAGTTATAATTTGCACTATTTATTTGAATTTAACAATTTAAAGTTCCTTATTTGACTATTACAAGTTCAGATCTTCAAATTATTAATTACAATATTAGTTTGTAATTAACAATTCGAAGTTCTGTATTTGACTATTACACGTTCAGATCTTCAACTTATAATTTGCAATTATAATTATAAGCTATCAATTTTAAGTTCTGTATTTGACTATTACAAGTTCAGATCTTCAAATTATTATTTTCAATCTTAGTTTGAAATTAACAAATGGAAGTTCTGTATTTACCTATTACAATTTCAGATCTTCAAGTTATACTTTGCAATTATACTTTGAATTTCCCAATTCTAAGTTCTGTATTTGACTATTACAAGTTCAGATCTTCAAGTTATAATTAGCAATCATAATTTGAAGTTATGAATTCTAAGTTCTGTATTTGACAATTACAAGTTCAGATCTTCAAGTTATAATTTGCAATCATAATTTGAAGTTATGAATTCTAAGTTCTGAATTTGACTATTACAAGTTCAGATCTTCAAATTATTAATTACAATATTAGTTGGAAATTAACAATTAGAAGTTCTGTATTTACCTATTACAAATTCAGATCTTCAACTTATAATTTGCAATTATAATTATAAGCTATCAATTATAAGTTCTGTATTTGACAATTACAAGTTCAGATTTTCAAGTTATAATTTGCACTAATAATTTGTATTTAACAATTCGAAGATCTGTATTTGACTATTACAAGTTCATATCTTCAAATTATTATTTACAATCTTAGTTTGAAATTAACAATTCGAAGTTCTGTATTTACCTATTACAAGTTCAGATCTTCTAGTTATAATTTGCAATTATAATTTAATGCTATCAATTTTAAGTTCTGTATTTGACAATTACAAGTTCAGACCTTCAAGTTATAATTTGTACTAATAATTTGTATTTAACAATTCGAAGTTCTGTAATTCACTATTACAAGTTCAGATCTTCAAGTTATAATTTGCAATTATAATTTTAAGCTATCAATTCTAAGTTCTGTATTAGACAATTACAAGTTCAGGTCTTCAAGTTATTATTTGCACTAATAATTTGTATTTAACAATTCGAAGTTCTGTATTTGACTATTACAAGTTCAGATCTTCAAATTATTAATTACAATCTTAGTTTGAAATTAACAATTCGAAGTTCAGTATTTACCTATTACAAGTTCAGATCTTCCACTTATAATTTCCAATTATAATTATAAGCTATCAATTTTAAGTTCTGTATTTGACAATTACAAGTTCAGATCTTCAAGTTATAATTTGCACTAATAATTTGTATTTAACAATTCGAAGTTCTGTATTTGACTATTACAAGTTCAGATCTTCAAATTATTAATTACAATCTTAGTTTGAAATTAACAATTCGAAGTTCTGTATTTACCTATTACAAGTTCAGATCTTCAACTTATAATTTGCAACTATAATTATAAGCTATCAATTTTAAGTTCAGTATTTGACAATTACAAGTTCAGATCTTCAAGTTATAATTTGCAATAATAATTTGTATTTAACAATTCTAAGTTCTGTATTTGACTATTACAAGTTCAGATCTTCAAATTATTATTTACAATCTTAGTTATAAATTAACAATTCGAAGTTCTGTATTTACCTATTACAAATTCAGATCTTCAAGTTATAATTTGCAATTATAATTATAAGCTATCAATTTTAAGTTCTGTATTTGACTATTACAAGTTCAGATCTTCAAGTTATAATTTGCAATCATGATTTGAATTTTACAATTCTAAGTTCTGTATTTGACTATTTCAAGTTCAGATCTTCAAGTTATAATTAGCAATCATAATTTGAAGTTATGAATTCTAAGTGCTATATTTGACAATTACAAGTTCAGATCTTCAAGTTATAATTTGCACTAATAATTTGTATTTAACAATTCGGAGTTCTGTATTTGTCTATTACAAGTTTAGATCTTCAAATTATTAATTACAATCTTAGTTTGAAATTAACAATTAGAAGTTCTGTAATTCACTATTACAAGTTCAGATCTTCAAGTTATAATTTGCAATTATACTTATAAGCTATCAAATTTAAGTTCTGTATTTGACAATTACAAGTTCAGATCTTCAAGTTATAAATTGAAATAATAATTAGTATTTAACAAATCTAAGTTCTGTAATTGACTATTACAAGTTCAGATCTTCAAGTTATAATTAGCACTAATAATTTGAATTTAACAATTTGAAGTTCTGTATTTGACTATTACAAGTTCAGATCTTCTAATTATTATTTACAATCATAATTTGAAGTTATGAATTCTAAGTTCTGTATTTAACAATTACAAGTTCAGATCTTCAAGTTATAATTTGCAATCATAATTTGAAGTTATGAATTCTAAGTGCTGTATTTGACAATTACAAGTTCAGATCTTCAAGTTATAATTTGCACTAATAATTTGTATTTAACAATTCGAAGTTCTGTATTTGACTATTACAAGTTCAGATCTTCAACTTATAATTTGCAATTATAATTATAAGCTATCAATTTTAAGTTCTGTATTTGACAATTACAAGTTCAGATCTTCAAGTTATAATTTGCACTAATAATTTGTATTTAACAATTCTAAGTTCTGTATTTGACTATTACAAGTTCAGATCTTCAAATTATTATTTACAATCTTAGTTTGAAATTAACAATTCGAAGTTCTGTATTTACCTATTACAAATTCAGATCTTCAAGTCATAATTTGCAATTATAATTATAAGCTATCAATTTTAAGTTCTGTATTTGACTATTACAAGTTCAGATCTTCAAGTTATAATTTGCAATCATGATTTGAATTTTACAATTCTAAGTTCTGTATTTGACTACTTCAAGTTCAGATCTTCAAGTTATAATTAGCAATCATAATTTGAAGTTATGAATTCTAAGTGCTGTATTTGACAATTACAAGTTCAGATCTTCAAGTAATAATTTGCACTAATAATTTGTATTTAACAATTCGGAGTTCTGTATTTGACTATTACAAGTTTAGATCTTCAAATTATTAATTACAATCCTAGTTTGAAATTAACAATTCGAAGTTCTGTATTTACCTATTACAAGTTCAGATCTTCAACTTATAATTTGCAATTATAATTATAAGCTATCAATTTTAAGTTCTGTATTTGACAATTACAAGTTCAGATCTTCAAGTTATAATTTGCACTAATAATTTGTATTTAACAATTCTAAGTTCTGTATTTGACTATTACAAGTTCAGATCTTCAAATTATTATTTACAATCTTAGTTTGAAATTAACAAATCGAAGTTCTGTATTTACCTATTACAAATTCAGATCTTCAAGTTATAATTGGCAATTATAATTATAAGCTATCAATTTTAAGTTCTGTATTTGACTATTACAAGTTCAGATCTTCAAGTTATAATTTGCAATCATAATTTGAATTTCCCAATTCTAAGTTCTGTATTTGACTATTACAAGTTCAGATCTTCAAGTTATAATTAGCAATCATAATTTGAAGTTATGAATTCTAAGTTCTGTATTTGACAATTACAAGTTCAGATCTTCAAGTTATAATTTGAACTAATAATTTGTATTTAACAATTCGTAGTTCTGTATTTGACTATTACATGTTCAGATCTTCTAATTATTATTTACAATCATAATTTGCAGTTATGAATTCTTAGTTCTGTATTTTACAATTACAAGTTCAGATCTTCAAGTTATAATTTGCAATCATAATTTGAAGTTATTAATTCTAAGTTCTGAATTTGACTATTACAAGTTCAGATCTTCAAATTATTAATTACAATATTAGTTGGAAATTAACAATTAGAAGTTCTGTATTTACCTATTACAAGTTCAGATCTTCAACTTATAATTTGCAATTATAATTATAAGCTATCAATTTTAAGTTCTGTATTTGACAATTACAAGTTCAGATTTTCAAGTTATAATTTGCACTAATAATTTGTATTTAACAATTCGAAGATCTGTTTTTGACTATTACAAGTTCATATCTTCAAATTATTATTTACAATCTTAGTTTGAAATTAACAATTTGAAGTTCTGTATTTACCTATTACAAGTTCAGATCTTCTAGTTATAATTTGCAATTATAATTTAAAGCTATCAATTTTAAGTTCTGTATTAGACAATTACAAGTTCAGGTCTTCAAGTTATTATTTGAACTAATAATTTGTATTTAACAATTCGAAGTTCTGTATTTGACTATTACAAGTTCAGATCTTCTAATTATTATTTACAATCATAATTTGAAGTTATGAATTCTAAGTTCTGTATTTAACAATTACAAGTTCAGATCTTCAAGTTATAATTTGCAATCATAATTTGAAGTTATGAATTCTAAGTGCTGTATTTGACAATTACAAGTTCAGATCTTCAAGTTATAATTTGCACTAATAATTTGTATTTAACAATTCGAAGTTCTGTATATGACTATTACAAGTTCAGATCTTCAAATTATTAATTACAATCTTAGTTTGAAATTAACAATTCGAAGTTCAGTATTTACCTATTACAAGTTCAGATCTTCAACTTATAATTTGCAATTATAATTATAAGCTATCAATTTTAAGTTCTGTATTTGACAATTACAAGGTCAGATCTTCAAGTTATAATTTGCACTATTTATTTGAATTTAACAATTTAAAGTTCTGTATTTGACTATTACAAGTTCAGATCTTCAAATTATTAATTACAATATTAGTTTGTAATTAACAATTCGAAGTTCTGTATTTGACTATTACACGTTCAGATCTTCAACTTATAATTTGCAATTATAATTATAAGCTATCAATTTTAAGTTCTGTATTTGACTATTACAAGTTCAGATCTTCAAATTATTATTTGCACTAATAATAGAATTGTATTTAACAATTCTAAGTTCTGTATTTGACTATTACAAGTTCAGATCTTCAAATTATTATTTACAATCTTAGTTTGAAATTAACAATTCGAAGTTCTGTATTTACCTATTACAAATTCAGATCTTCAAGTCATAATTTGCAATTATAATTATAAGCTATCAATTTTAAGTTCTGTATTTGACTATTACAAGTTCAGATCTTCAAGTTATAATTTGCAATCATGATTTGAATTTTACAATTCTAAGTTCTGTATTTGACTATTTCAAGTTCAGATCTTCAAGTTATAATTAGCAATCATAATTTGAAGTTATGAATTCTAAGTGCTGTATTTGACAATTACAAGTTCAGATCTTCAAGTAATAATTTGCACTAATAATTTGTATTTAACAATTCGGAGTTCTGTATTTGACTATTACAAGTTTAGATCTTCAAATTATTAATTACAATCCTAGTTTGAAATTAACAATTCGAAGTTCTGTATTTACCTATTACAAGTTCAGATCTTCAACTTATAATTTGCAATTATAATTATAAGCTATCAATTTTAAGTTCTGTATTTGACAATTACAAGTTCAGATCTTCAAGTTATAATTTGCACTAATAATTTGTATTTAACAATTCTAAGTTCTGTATTTGACTATTACAAGTTCAGATCTTCAAATTATTATTTACAATCTTAGTTTGAAATTAACAAATCGAAGTTCTGTATTTACCTATTACAAATTCAGATCTTCAAGTTATAATTGGCAATTATAATTATAAGCTATCAATTTTAAGTTCTGTATTTGACTATTACAAGTTCAGATCTTCAAGTTATAATTTGCAATCATAATTTGAATTTCCCAATTCTAAGTTCTGTATTTGACTATTACAAGTTCAGATCTTCAAGTTATAATTAGCAATCATAATTTGAAGTTATGAATTCTAAGTTCTGTATTTGACAATTACAAGTTCAGATCTTCAAGTTATAATTTGAACTAATAATTTGTATTTAACAATTCGTAGTTCTGTATTTGACTATTACATGTTCAGATCTTCTAATTATTATTTACAATCATAATTTGCAGTTATGAATTCTTAGTTCTGTATTTTACAATTACAAGTTCAGATCTTCAAGTTATAATTTGCAATCATAATTTGAAGTTATTAATTCTAAGTTCTGAATTTGACTATTACAAGTTCAGATCTTCAAATTATTAATTACAATATTAGTTGGAAATTAACAATTAGAAGTTCTGTATTTACCTATTACAAGTTCAGATCTTCAACTTATAATTTGCAATTATAATTATAAGCTATCAATTTTAAGTTCTGTATTTGACAATTACAAGTTCAGATTTTCAAGTTATAATTTGCACTAATAATTTGTATTTAACAATTCGAAGATCTGTTTTTGACTATTACAAGTTCATATCTTCAAATTATTATTTACAATCTTAGTTTGAAATTAACAATTTGAAGTTCTGTATTTACCTATTACAAGTTCAGATCTTCTAGTTATAATTTGCAATTATAATTTAAAGCTATCAATTTTAAGTTCTGTATTAGACAATTACAAGTTCAGGTCTTCAAGTTATTATTTGAACTAATAATTTGTATTTAACAATTCGAAGTTCTGTATTTGACTATTACAAGTTCAGATCTTCTAATTATTATTTACAATCATAATTTGAAGTTATGAATTCTAAGTTCTGTATTTAACAATTACAAGTTCAGATCTTCAAGTTATAATTTGCAATCATAATTTGAAGTTATGAATTCTAAGTGCTGTATTTGACAATTACAAGTTCAGATCTTCAAGTTATAATTTGCACTAATAATTTGTATTTAACAATTCGAAGTTCTGTATATGACTATTACAAGTTCAGATCTTCAAATTATTAATTACAATCTTAGTTTGAAATTAACAATTCGAAGTTCAGTATTTACCTATTACAAGTTCAGATCTTCAACTTATAATTTGCAATTATAATTATAAGCTATCAATTTTAAGTTCTGTATTTGACAATTACAAGGTCAGATCTTCAAGTTATAATTTGCACTATTTATTTGAATTTAACAATTTAAAGTTCTGTATTTGACTATTACAAGTTCAGATCTTCAAATTATTAATTACAATATTAGTTTGTAATTAACAATTCGAAGTTCTGTATTTGACTATTACACGTTCAGATCTTCAACTTATAATTTGCAATTATAATTATAAGCTATCAATTTTAAGTTCTGTATTTGACTATTACAAGTTCAGATCTTCAAATTATTATTTTCAATCTTAGTTTGAAATTAACAAATGGAAGTTCTGTATTTACCTATTACAAATTCAGATCTTCAAGTTATACTTTGCAATTATAATTTGAATTTCCCAATTCTAAGTTCAGTATTTGACTATTACAAGTTCAGATCTTCAAGTTATAATTAGCAATCATAATTTGAAGTTATGAATTCTAAGTTCTGTATTTGACAATTACAAGTTCAGATCTTCAAGTTATAATTTGCAATCATAATTTGAAGTTATGAATTCTAAGTTCTGAATTTGACTATTACAAGTTCAGATCTTCAAATTATTAATTACAATATTAGTTGGAAATTAACAATTAGAAGTTCTGTATTTACCTATTACAAATTCAGATCTTCAACTTATAATTTGCAATTATAATTATAAGCTATCAATTATAAGTTCTGTATTTGACAATTACAAGTTCAGATTTTCAAGTTATAATTTGCACTAATAATTTGTATTTAACAATTCGAAGATCTGTATTTGACTATTACAAGTTCATATCTTCAAATTATTATTTACAATCTTAGTTTGAAATTAACAATTCGAAGTTCTGTATTTACCTATTACAAGTTCAGATCTTCTAGTTATAATTTGCAATTATAATTTAATGCTATCAATTTTAAGTTCTGTATTTGACAATTACAAGTTCAGACCTTCAAGTTATAATTTGTACTAATAATTTGTATTTAACAATTCGAAGTTCTGTAATTCACTATTACAAGTTCAGATCTTCAAGTTATAATTTGCAATTATAATTTTAAGCTATCAATTCTAAGTTCTGTATTAGACAATTACAAGTTCAGGTCTTCAAGTTATTATTTGCACTAATAATTTGTATTTAACAATTCGAAGTTCTGTATTTGACTATTACAAGTTCAGATCTTCTAATTATTATTTACAATCATAATTTGAAGTTATGAATTCTAAGTTCTGTATTTAAAAATTACAAGTTCAGATCTTCAAGTTATAATTTGCAATCATAATTTGAAGTTATGAATTCTAAGTGCTGTATTTGACTATTACAAGTTCAGATCTTCAAATTATTAATTACAATCTTAGTTTGAAATTAACAATTCGAAGTTCAGTATTTACCTATTACAAGTTCAGATCTTCCACTTATAATTTCCAATTATAATTATAAGCTATCAATTTTAAGTTCTGTATTTGACAATTACAAGTTCAGATCTTCAAGTTATAATTTGCACTAATAATTTGTATTTAACAATTCGAAGTTCTGTATTTGACTATTACAAGTTCAGATCTTCAAATTATTAATTACAATCTTAGTTTGAAATTAACAATTCGAAGTTCTGTATTTACCTATTACAAGTTCAGATCTTCAACTTATAATTTGCAACTATAATTATAAGCTATCAATTTTAAGTTCAGTATTTGACAATTACAAGTTCAGATCTTCAAGTTATAATTTGCAATAATAATTTGTATTTAACAATTCTAAGTTCTGTATTTGACTATTACAAGTTCAGATCTTCAAATTATTATTTACAATCTTAGTTATAAATTAACAATTCGAAGTTCTGTATTTACCTATTACAAATTCAGATCTTCAAGTTATAATTTGCAATTATAATTATAAGCTATCAATTTTAAGTTCTGTATTTGACTATTACAAGTTCAGATCTTCAAGTTATAATTTGCAATCATGATTTGAATTTTACAATTCTAAGTTCTGTATTTGACTATTTCAAGTTCAGATCTTCAAGTTATAATTAGCAATCATAATTTGAAGTTATGAATTCTAAGTGCTATATTTGACAATTACAAGTTCAGATCTTCAAGTTATAATTTGCACTAATAATTTGTATTTAACAATTCGGAGTTCTGTATTTGTCTATTACAAGTTTAGATCTTCAAATTATTAATTACAATCTTAGTTTGAAATTAACAATTAGAAGTTCTGTAATTCACTATTACAAGTTCAGATCTTCAAGTTATAATTTGCAATTATACTTATAAGCTATCAAATTTAAGTTCTGTATTTGACAATTACAAGTTCAGATCTTCAAGTTATAAATTGAAATAATAATTAGTATTTAACAAATCTAAGTTCTGTAATTGACTATTACAAGTTCAGATCTTCAAGTTATAATTAGCACTAATAATTTGAATTTAACAATTTGAAGTTCTGTATTTGACTATTACAAGTTCAGATCTTCTAATTATTATTTACAATCATAATTTGAAGTTATGAATTCTAAGTTCTGTATTTGACAATTACAAGTTCATATCTTCAAGTTATAATTTGCAATCATAATTTGAAGTTATGAATTCCAAGTGCTGTATTTGATAATTACAAGTTCAGATCTACTAGTTATAATTTGCACTAATAATTTGTATTTAACAATTCGAAGTTCCGTATTTGACTATTACAAGTTCAGATCTTCAAATTATTAATTACAATCTTAGTTTGAAATTAACAATTCGAAGTTCTGTATTTGACTATTACAAGTTCAGATCTTCAACTTATAATTAGCAATTATAATTATAAGCTATCAATTTTAAGTTCTGTATTTGACAATTACAAGTTCAGATCTTCAAGTTATAATTTGCACTAATAATTTGTATTTAACAATTCGAAGTTCTGTATTTGACTATTACAAGTTCAGATCTGCTAATTATTATTTGCAATCATAATTTGAAGTTATGAATTCAAAGTTCTCTATTTGACAATTACAAGTTCAGATCTTCAAGTTATAATTTGCACTAATAATTTGTATTTAACAATTCGAAGTTCTGTATTTGACTATTACAAGTTCAGATCTTCTAATTATTATTTACAATCATAATTTGAAGTTATGAATTCTAAGTTCTGTATTTGACAAGTACAAGTTCAGATCTTCAAGTTATAATTTGCAATCTTAGTTTGAAATTAACAATTCGAAGTTCTGTATTTACCTATTACAAGTTCATATCTTCTAGTTATAATTTGCAATTATACTTATAAGCTATCAATTTTAAGTTCTGTATTTGACAATTACAAGTTCAGATCTTCAAGTTATAATTTGAAATAATAATTACTATTTAAAAAATCTAAGTTCTGTAATTGACTATTACAAGTTCAGATCTTGAAGTTATAATTTGCAATTATAATTATAAGCTATCAATTCTAAGTTCTATATTTGACAATTACAAGTTCAGATCTTTAAGTTATAATTTGCACTAATAATTTGTATTTAACAATTCGAAGTTCTGTATTTGACTATTACAAGTTCAGATCTTCAAATTATTAATTACAATATTAGTTTGAAATTAACAATTCGAAGTTCTGTATTTGACTATTACAAGTTCAGATCTTCAACTTATCATTTGCAATTATAATTATAAGCTATCAATTTTAAGTTCTGTATTTGACTATTACAAGTTCAGATCTTCAAGTTATAATTAGCAATCATAATTTGCATTTTACAATTCTAAGTTCTGTATTTGACTAATACAAGTTCAGATCTTCAAGTTATAATTTGCAATCATAATTTGAAGTTATGAATTCTAAGTTCTGTATTTGACAATTACAAGTTCAGATCTTCAAGTTATAATTTGCACTAATAATTTGTATTTAACAATTCGAAGTTCTGTATTTGACTATTACAAGTTCAGATCTTCAAATTATTAATTACAATCTTAGTTTGAAATTAACAATTCGAAGTTCTGTATTTACCTATTACAAGTTCAGATCTTCAACTTATAATTTGCAATTATAATTATAAGCTATCAATTTTAAGTTCTCTATTTGACAATTACAAGTTCAGATCTTCAAGTTATAATTTGCACTTATAATTTGTATTTAACAATTCGAAGTTCAGTATTTGACTATTACAAGTTCAGATCTTCAAATTATTAATTACAATATTAGTTTGTAATTAACAATTCGAAGTTCTGTATTTGACTATTACACGTTCAGATCTTCAACTTATAATTTGCAATTATAATTATAAGCTATCAATTTTAAGTTCTGTATTTGACTATTACAAGTTCAGATCTTCAAATTATTATTTACAATCTTAGTTTGAAATTAACAATTCGAAGTTCTGTATTTACCTATTACAAATTCAGATCTTCAAGTTATAATTTGCAATTATAATTTGAATTTCCCAATTCTAAGTTCTGTATTTGACTATTACAAGTTCAGATCTTCAAGTTATAATTAGCAATCATAATTTGAAGTTATGAATTCTAAGTTCTGTATTTGACAATTACAAGTTCAGATCTTCAAGTTATAATTTGCAATCATAATTTGAAGTTATGAATTCTAAGTTCGGAATTTGACTATTACAAGTTCAGATCTTCAAATTATTAATTACAATATTAGTTGGAAATTAACAATTAGAAGTTCTGTATTTACCTATTACAAGTTCAGATCTTCAACTTATAATTTGCAATTATAATTATAAGCTATCAATTATAAGTTCTGTATTTTACAATTACAAGTTCAGATTTACAAGTTATAATTTGCACTAATAATTTGTATTTAACAATTCGAAGATCTGTATTTGACTATTACAAGTTCATATCTTCAAATTATTATTTACAATCTTAGTTTGAAATTAACAATTCGAAGTTCTGTATTTACCTATTACAAGTTCAGATCTTCTAGTTATAATTTGCAATTATAATTTAATGCTATCAATTTTAAGTTCTGTATTTGACAATTACAAGTTCAGACCTTCAAGTTATAATTTGTACTAATAATTTGTATTTAACAATTCGAAGTTCTGTAATTCACTATTACAAGTTCAGATCTTCAAGTTATAATTTGCAATTATAATTTTAAGCTATCAATTCTAAGTTCTGTATTAGACAATTACAAGTTCAGGTCTTCAAGTTATTATTTGCACTAATAATTTGTATTTAACAATTCGAAGTTCTGTATTTGACTATTACAAGTTGAGATCTTCTAATTATTATTTACAATCATAATTTGAAGTTATGAATTCTAAGTTCTGTATTTAAAAATTACAAGTTCAGATCTACAAGTTATAATTTGCAATCATAATTAGAAGTTATGAATTCTAAGTGCTGTATTTGACTATTACAAGTTTAGATCTTCAAATTATTAATTACAATCTTAGTTTGAAATTAACAATTCAAAGTTCAGTATTTGCCTATTACAAGTTCAGATCTTCAACTTATAATTTGCAATTATAATTATAAGCTATCAATTTTAAGTTCTGTATTTGACAATTACAAGTTCAAATCTTCAAGTTATAATTTGCACTAATAATTTGTATTTAACAATTCGAAGTTCTGTATTTAACTATTACAAGTTCAGATCTTCAAATTATTAATTACAATCTTAGTTTGAAATTAACAATTCGAAGTTCTGTATTTACCTATTACAAGTTCAGATCTTCAACTTATAATTTGCAATTATAATTATAAGCTATCAATTTTAAGTTCTGTATTTGACAATTACAAGTTCAGATCTTCAAGTTATAATTTGCACTAATAATTTGTATTTAACAATTCTAAGTTCTGTATTTGACTATTACAAGTTTAGATCTTCAAATTATTATTTACAATCTTAGTTATAAATTAACAATTCGAAGTTCTGTATTTACCTATTACAAATTCAGATCTTCAAGTTATAATTTGCAATTATAATTATAAGCTATCAATTTTAAGTTCTCTATTTGACTATTACAAGTTCAGATCTTCAAGTTATAATTTGCAATCATGATTTGAATTTTACAATTCTAAGTTCTGTATTTGACTATTTCAAGTTCAGATCTTCAAGTTATAATTAGCAATCATAATTTGAAGTTATGAATTCTAAGTGCTATATTTGACAATTACAAGTTCAGATCTTCAAGTTATAATTTGCACTAATAATTTGTACTTAACAATTCGGAGTTCTGTATTTGACTATTACAAGTTTAGATCTTCAAATTATTAATTACAATCTTAGTTTGAAATTAACAATTAGAAGTTCTGTAATTCACTATTACAAGTTCAGATCTTCAAGTTATAATTTGTAATTATACTTATAAGCTATCAATTTTAAGTTCTGTATTTGACAATTACAAGTTCAGATCTTCAAGTTATAATTTGAAATAATAATTAGTATTTAACAAATCTAAGTTCTGTAATTGACTATTACAAGTTCAGTTCTTCAAGTTATAATTTGCAATTATAATTATAAGCTATCAATTCTAAGTTCTGTATTTGACAATTACAAGTTCAGATCTTCAAGTTATAATTAGCACTAATAATTTGAATTTAACAATTTGAAGTTCTGTATTTGACTATTACAAGTTCAGATCTTCTAATTATTATTTACAATCATAATTTGAAGTTATGAATACTAAGTTCTGTATTTGACTATTACAAGTTCAGATCTTCTAATTATTATTTACAATCATAATTTGAAGTTATGAATTCTAAGTTCTGTATTTAAAAATTACAAGTTCAGATCTTCAAGTTATAATTTGCAATCATAATTAGAAGTTATGAATTCTAAGTGCTGTATTTGACTATTACAAGTTCAGATCTTCAAATTATTAATTACAATCTTAGTTTGAAATTAACAATTCGAAGTTCAGTATTTACCTATTACAAGTTCAGATCTTCAACTTATAATTTGCAATTATAATTATAAGCTATCAATTTTAAGTTCTGTATTTGACAATTACAAGTTCAGATCTTCAAGTTATAATTTGCACTAATAATTTGTATTTAACAATTTGAAGTTCTGTATTTAACTATTACAAGTTCAGATCTTCAAATTATTAATTACAATCTTAGTTTGAAATTAACAATTCGAAGTTCTGTATTTACCTATTACAAGTTCAGATCTTCAACTTATAATTTGCAATTATAATTATAAGCTATCAATTTTAAGTTCTGTATTTGACAATTACAAGTTCAGATCTTCAAGTTATAATTTGCAATCATAATTGTAATTTCACAATTCTAAGTTCTGTATTTGACTATTACAAGGTCAGATCTTCAAGTTATAATTAGCAATCATAATTTGAAGTTATGAATTCTAAGTTCTGTATTTGTCAATTACAAGTTCAGATCTTCAAATTATTATTTACAATCTAAGTTTGAAATTAACAATTCGAAGTTCTGTATTTACTTATTACAAATTCAGATCTTCTAGTTATAATTAGCAATTATAATTATAAGCTATCAATTTTAAGTTCTGTATTTGACTATTACAAGTTCAGATCTTCAAGTTATAATTTGCAATCATAATTGTAATTTCACAATTCTAAGTTCTGTATTTGACTATTACAAGGTCAGATCTTCAAGTTATAATTAGCAATCATAATTTGAAGTTATGAATTCTAAGTGCTGTATTTGACAATTACAAGTTCAGATCTTCAAGTTATAATTTGCACTAATAATTTGTATTTAACAATTCAAAGTTCTGTATTTGACTATTACAAGTTCAGATCTTCAAATTATTAATTACAATCTTAGTTTGAAATTAACAATTCGAAGTTCTGTATTTGACTATTACAAGTTCAGATCTTCTAATTATTATTTACAATCATAATTTGAATTTATTAATTCTTAGTTCTGTATTTTACAATTACAAGTTCAGATCTTCAAGTTATAAATTGCAATCATAATTAGAAGTTATGAATTCTAAGTGCTGTATTTGACAATTACAAGTTCCGATCTTCAAGTTATAATTTGAAATAATAATTAGTATTTAACAAATCTAAGTTCTGTAATTCACTATTACAAGTTCAGTTCTTCAAGTTATAATTTGCAATAATAATTAGTATTTAACAAATCTAAGTTCTGTAATTCACTATTAAAAGTTCAGATCTTCAAGTTATAATTTGAAATAATAATTAGTATTTAACAAATCTAAGTTCTGTAATTCACTATTACAAATTCAGATCTTCAAATTATAATTTGCAATTATAATTATAAGCTATCAATTTTATGTTCTGTATTTGACTATTACAAGTTCAGATCTTCAAATTATTAATTACAATCTTAGTGTGTAATTAACAATTCGAAGTTCTGTATTTACCTATTACAAGTTCAGATCTTCTAATTATTATTTACAATCATAATTTGAAGTTATGAATTCGTAGTTCTGTATTTTACAATTACAAGTGCAGATCTTCAAGTTATAATTTGCAATCATAATTTGAAGTTATGAATTCTAAGTGCTGTATTTGACAATTACAAGTTCAGATCTTCAAGTTATAATTTGCACTAATAATTTGAATTTAACAATTTGAAGTTCTGTATTTGACTATTACAAGTTCAGATCTTCTAATTATTATTTACAATCATAATTTGAAGTTATGAATTCTAAGTTCTGTATTTGACAATTACAAGTTCAGATCTTCAAGTTATAATTTGCAATCATAATTTGAAGTTATGAATTCCAAGTGCTGTATTTGATAATTACAAGTTCAGATCTACAAGTTATAATTTGCACTAATAATTTGTATTTAACAATTCGAAGTTCTGTATTTGACTATTACAAGTTCAGATCTTCAAATTATTAATTACAATCTTAGTTTGAAATTAACAATTCGAAGTTCTGTATTTACCTATTACAAGTTCAGATCTTCAACTTATAATTTGCAATTATAATTATAAGCTATCAATTTTAAGTTCTGTATTTGACAATTACATGTTCAGATCTTCATGTTATAATTTGCACTAATAATTTGTATTTAACAATTCGAAGTTCTGTATTTGACTATTACAAGTTCAGATCTTCAAATTATTATTTACAATCTTAGTTTGAAATTAACAATTCGAAGTTCTGTATTTACTTATTACAAATTCAGATCTTCTAGTTATAATTAGCAATTATAATTATAAGCTATCAATTTTAAGATCTGTATTTGACTATTACAAGTTCAGATCTTCAAGTTATAATTTGCAATCATAATTGTAATTTCACAATTCTAAGTTCTGTATTTGACTATTACAAGGTCAGATCTTCAAGTTATAATTAGCAATCATAATTTGAAGTTATGAATTCTAAGTTCTGTATTTGTCAATTACAAGTTCAGATCTTCAAGTTATAATTTGCACTAATAATTTGTATTTAACAATTCGAAGTTCTGTATTTGACTATTACAAGTTCAGATCTTCAAATTATTAATTACAATCTTAGTTTGAAATTAACAATTCGAAGTTCTGTATTTGACTATTACAAGTTCAGATCTTCTAATTATTATTTACAATCATAATTTGAATTTATTAATTCTTAGTTCTGTATTTTACAATTACAAGTTCAGATCTTCAAGTTATAAATTGCAATCATAATTAGAAGTTATGAATTCTAAGTGCTGTATTTGACAATTACAAGTTCCGATCTTCAAGTTATAATTTGAAATAATAATTAGTATTTAACAAATCTAAGTTCTAATTCACTATTACAAGTTCAGTTTTTCAAGTTATAATTTGCAATTATAATTTGAAGTTATGAATTCTAAGTGCTGTATTTGACAATTATTATTTACAATCATAATTTGAATTTATTAATTCTTAGTTCTGTATTTTACAATTACAAGTTCAGATCTTCAAGTTATAAATTGCAATCATAATTAGAAGTTATGAATTCTAAGTGCTGTATTTGACAATTACAAGTTCCGATCTTCAAGTTATAATTTGAAATAATAATTAGTATTTAACAAATCTAAGTTCTCATTCACTATTACAAGTTCAGTTTTTCAAGTTATAATTTGCAATTATAATTTGAAGTTATGAATTCTAAGTGCTGTATTTGACAATTACAAGTTCAGATCTTCAAGTTATAATTTGCACTAATAATTTGTATTTAACAATTCGAAGTTCTGTATTTGACTATTACAAGTTAAGATCTTCAAATTATTTATTACAATCTTAGTTTGAAATTAACAATTCGAAGTTCTGTATTTACCTATTACAAGTTCAGATCTTCAACTTATAATTTGCAATTATAATTATAAGCTATCAATTTTAAGTTCTGTATTTGACAATTACAAGTTCAGATCTTCAAGTTATAATTTGCACTAATAATATGTATTTAACAATTCGAAGTTCTGTATTTGACTATTACAAGTTCAGATCTTCAAATTATTAATTACAATCTTAGTTTGAAATTAACAATTCGAAGTTCTGTATTTACCTATTACAAGTTCAGATCTTCAACTTATAATTTGCAATTATAATTATAAGCTATCAATTTTAAGTTCTGTATTTGACAATTACAAGTTCAGATCTTCAAGTTATAATTTGTACTAATAATTTGTATTTAACAATTCGAAGTTCTGTAATTCACTATTACAAGTTCAGATCTTCAAGTTATAATTTGCAATTATAATTTTAAGCTATCAATTCTAAGTTCTGTATTAGACAATTACAAGTTCAGATCTTCAAGTTATTATTTGCACTAATAATTTGTATTTAACAATTCGAAGTTCTGTATTTGACTATTACAAGTTCAGATCTTCTAATTATTATTTACAATCATAATTTGAAGTTATGAATTCTAAGTTCTGTATTTGACAATTACAAGTTCAGATCTTCAAGTTATAATTTGCACTAATAATTTGTATTTAACAATTCGAAGTTCTGTATTTGACTATTACAAGTTAAGATCTTCAAATTATTTATTACAATCTTAGTTTGAAATTAACAATTCGATGTTCTGTATTTACCTATTACAAGTTCAGATCTTCAACTTATAATTTGCAATTATAATTATAAGCTATCAATTTTAAGTTCTGTATTTGACAATTACAAGTTCAGATCTTCAAGTTATAATTTGCACTAATAATTTGTATTTAACAATTCTAAGTTCTGTATTTGACTATTACAAGTTCAGATCTTCAAGTTATAATTAGCAATCATAATTTGAAGTTATGAATTCTAAGTTCTGTATTTGACAATTACAAGTTCAGATCTTCAAGTTATAATTTGCACTAATAATTTGTATTTAACAATTCGTAGTTCTGTATTTGACTATTACAAGTTCAGATCTTCTAATTATTATTTACAATCATAATTTGAAGTTATGAATTCTAAGTTCTATATTTTACAATTACAAGTTCAGATCTTCAAGTTATAATTTGCAATCATAATTTGAAGTTATGAATTCTAAGTTCTGAATTTGACTATTACAAGTTCAGATCTACAAATTATTAATTACAATCTTAGTTGGAAATTAACAATTAGAAGTTCTGTATTTACCTATTACAAGTTCAGATCTTCAACTTATAATTTGCAATTATAATTATAAGCTATCAATTTTAGTTCTGTATTTGACAATTACAAGTTCAGAATTTCAAGTTATAATTTGCACTAATAATTTGTATTTAACAATTCGAAGTTCTGTATTTGACTATTGCAAGTTCAGATCTTCAAATTATTAATTACAATCTTAGTTTGAAATTAACAATTCGAAGTTCTGTATTTACCTATTACAAGTTCAGATCTTCAATTTAAATTTGCAATTATAATTATAAGCTATCAATTTTAAGTTCTGTATTTGACTATTACAAGTTCAGATCTTCAAGTTATAATTTGCAATCATAATTTGAATTTCCCAATTCTAAGTTCTGAATTTGACTATTACAAGTTCAGATCTTCAAGTTATAATTAGCAATCATAATTTGAAGTTATGAATTCTAAGTTCTGTATTTGACAATTACTAGTTCAGATCTTCAAGTTATAATTTGCACTAATAATTTGTATTTAACAATTCGTAGTTCTGTATTTGACTATTACCAGTTCAGATCTTCTAATTATTATTTACAATCATAATTTGAAGTTATGAATTCTTAGTTCTGTATTTTCCAATTACAAGTTCAGATCTTCAAGTTATAATTTGCACTAATAATTTGTATTTAACAATTCGAAGTTCTGTATTTGACTATTACAAGTTCAGATCTTCAAATTATTATTTACAATCTTAGTTTGAAATTAACAATTCGAAGTTCTGTATTTACCTATTACAAATTCAGATCTTCAAGTTATAATTTGCAATTATAATTATAAGCTATTAATTTTAAGTTCTGTATTTGACTATTACAAGTTCAGATCTTCAAGTTATAATTTGCAATCATAATTTGAATTTCCCAATTCTAAGTTCTGAATTTGACTATTACAAGTTCAGATCTTCAAGTTATAATTTGCACTAATAATTTGTATTTAACAATTCGAAGTTCTGTATTTGACTATTACAAGTTCAGATCTTCAAATTATTAATTACAATCTTAGTTTGAAATTAACAATTCGAAGTTCAGTATTTACCTATTACAAGTTCAGATCTTCAACTTATAATTTGCAATTATAATTATAAGCTATCAATTTTAAGTTCTGTATTTGACTATTACAAGTTCAGATCTTCAAATTATTATTTACAATCTTAGTTTGAAATTAACAATTCGAAGTTCTGTATTTACCTATTACAAATTCAGATCTTCAAGTTATACTTTGCAATTATAATTTGAATTTCCCAATTCTAAGTTCTGTATTTGACTATTACAAGTTCAGATCTTCAAGTTATAATTAGCAATCATAATTTGAAGTTATGAATTCTAAGTTCTGTATTTGACAATTACAAGTTCAGATCTTCAAGTTATAATTTGCAATCATAATTTGAAGTTATGAATTCTAAGTTCTGAATTTGACTATTACAAGTTCAGATCTTCAAATTATTAATTACAATATTAGTTGGAAATTAACAATTAGAAGTTCTGTATTTACCTATTACAAGTTCAGATCTTCAACTTATAATTTGCAATTATAATTATAAGCTATCAATTATAAGTTCTGTATTTGACAATTACAAGTTCAGATTTTCAAGTTATAATTTGCACTAATAATTTGTATTTAACAATTCGAAGATCTGTATTTGACTATTACAAGTTCATATCTTCAAATTATAATTTACAATCTTAGTTTGAAATTAAAAATTCGAAGTTCTGTATTTACCTATTACAAGTTCAGATCTTCTAGTTATAATTTGCAATTATAATTTAATGCTATCAATTTTAAGTTCTGTATTTGACAATTACAAGTTCAGACCTTCAAGTTATAATTTGTACTAATAATTTGTATTTAACAATTCGAAGTTCTGTAATTCACTATTACAAGTTCAGATCTTCAAGTTATAATTTGCAATTATAATTTTAAGCTATCAATTCTAAGTTCTGTATTAGACAATTACAAGTTCAGGTCTTCAAGTTATTATTTGCACTAATAATTTGTATTTAACAATTCGAAGTTCTGTATTTGACTATTACAAGTTCAGATCTTCTAATTATTATTTACAATCATAATTTGAAGTTATGAATTCTAAGTTCTGTATTTAAAAATCACAAGTTCAGATCTTCAAGTTATAATTTGCAATCATAATTTGAAGTTATGAATTCTAAGTGCTGTATTTGACTATTACATGTTCAGATCTTCAAATTATTAATTACAATCTTAGTTTGAAATTAACAATTCGAAGTTCAGTATTTACCTATTACAAGTTCAGATCTTCCACTTATAATATGCAATTATAATTATAAGCTATCAATTTTATGTTCTGTATTTGACAATTACACGTTCAGATCTTCAAGTTATAATTTGCACTAATAATTTGTATTTAACAATTCGAAGTTCTGTATTTGACTATTACAAGTTCAGATCTTCAAATTATTAATTACAATCTTAGTTTGAAATTAACAATTCGAAGTTCTGTATTTACCTATTACAAGTTCAGATCTTCAACTTATAATTTGCAACTATAATTATAAGCTATCAATTTTAAGTTCTGTATTTGACAATTACAAGTTCAGAACTTCAAGTTATAATTTGCAATAATAATTTGTATTTAACAATTCTAAGTTCTGTATTTGACTATTACAAGTTCAGATCTTCAAATTATTATTTACAATCTTAGTTATAAATTAACAATTCGAAGTTCTGTATTTACCTATTACAAATTCAGATCTTCAAGTTATAATTTGCAATTATAATTATAAGCTATCAATTTTAAGTTCTGTATTTGACTATTACAAGTTCAGATCTTCAAGTTATAATTTGCAATCATGATTTGAATTTTACAATTCTAAGTTCTGTATTTGACTATTTCAAGTTCAGATCTTCAAGTTATAATTAGCAATCATAATTTGAAGTTATGAATTCTAAGTGCTATATTTGACAATTACAAGTTCAGATCTTCAAGTTATAATTTGCACTAATAATTTGTATTTAACAATTCGGAGTTCTGTATTTGTCTATTACAAGTTTAGATCTTCAAATTATTAATTACAATCTTAGTTTGAAATTAACAATTAGAAGCTCTGTAATTCACTATTACAAGTTCAGATCTTCAAGTTATAATTTGCAATTATACTTATAAGCTATCAAATTTAAGTTCTGTATTTGACAATTACAAGTTCATATCTTCAAATTATTATTTACAATCTTAGTTTGAAATTAAAAATTCGAAGTTCTGTATTTACCTATTACAAGTTCAGATCTTCTAGTTATAATTTGCAATTATAATTTAATGCTATCAATTTTAAGTTCTGTATTTGACAATTACAAGTTCAGACCTTCAAGTTATAATTTGTACTAATAATTTGTATTTAACAATTCGAAGTTCTGTAATTCACTATTACAAGTTCAGATCTTCAAGTTATAATTTGCAATTATAATTTTAAGCTATCAATTCTAAGTTCTGTATTAGACAATTACAAGTTCAGGTCTTCAAGTTATTATTTGCACTAATAATTTGTATTTAACAATTCGAAGTTCTGTATTTGACTATTACAAGTTCAGATCTTCTAATTATTATTTACAATCATAATTTGAAGTTATGAATTCTAAGTTCTGTATTTAAAAATTACAAGTTCAGATCTTCAAGTTATAATTTGCAATCATAATTTGAAGTTATGAATTCTAAGTGCTGTATTTGACTATTACATGTTCAGATCTTCAAATTATTAATTACAATCTTAGTTTGAAATTAACAATTCGAAGTTCAGTATTTACCTATTACAAGTTCAGATCTTCCACTTATAATATGCAATTATAATTATAAGCTATCAATTTTATGTTCTGTATTTGACAATTACACGTTCAGATCTTCAAGTTATAATTTGCACTAATAATTTGTATTTAACAATTCGAAGTTCTGTATTTGACTATTACAAGTTCAGATCTTCAAATTATTAATTACAATCTTAGTTTGAAATTAACAATTCGAAGTTCTGTATTTACCTATTACAAGTTCAGATCTTCAACTTATAATTTGCAACTATAATTATAAGCTATCAATTTTAAGTTCTGTATTTGACAGTTACAAGTTCAGATCTTCAAGTTATAATTTGCAATAATAATTTGTATTTAACAATTCTAAGTTCTGTATTTGACTATTACAAGTTCAGATCTTCAAATTATTATTTACAATCTTAGTTATAAATTAACAATTCGAAGTTCTGTATTTACCTATTACAAATTCAGATCTTCAAGTTATAATTTGCAATTATAATTATAAGCTATCAATTTTAAGTTCTGTATTTGACTATTACAAGTTCAGATCTTCAAGTTATAATTTGCAATCATGATTTGAATTTTACAATTCTAAGTTCTGTATTTGACTATTTCAAGTTCAGATCTTCAAGTTATAATTAGCAATCATAATTTGAAGTTATGAATTCTAAGTGCTATATTTGACAATTACAAGTTCAGATCTTCAAGTTATAATTTGCACTAATAATTTGTATTTAACAATTCGGAGTTCTGTATTTGTCTATTACAAGTTTAGATCTTCAAATTATTAATTACAATCTTAGTTTGAAATTAACAATTAGAAGTTCTGTAATTCACTATTACAAGTTCAGATCTTCAAGTTATAATTTGCAATTATACTTATAAGCTATCAAATTTAAGTTCTGTATTTGACAATTACAAGTTCAGATCTTCAAGTTATAAATTGAAATAATAATTAGTATTTAACAAATCTAAGTTCTGTAATTGACTATTACAAGTTCAGATCTTCAAGTTATAATTAGCACTAATAATTTGAATTTAACAATTTGAAGTTCTGTATTTGACTATTACAAGTTCAGATCTTCTAATTATTATTTACAATCATAATTTGAAGTTATGAATTCTAAGTTCTGTATTTGACAATTACAAGTTCATATGTTGAAGTTATAATTTGCAATCATAATTTGAAGTTATGAATTCCAAGTGCTGTATTTGATAATTACAAGTTCAGATCTTCTAGTTATAATTTGCACTAATAATTTGTATTTAACAATTCGAAGTTCCGTATTTGACTATTACAAGTTCAGATCGTCAAATTATTAATTACAATCTTAGTTTGAAATTAACAATTCGAAGTTCTGTATTTGACTATTACAAGTTCAGATCTTCAACTTATAATTAGCAATTATAATTATAAGCTATCAATTTTAAGTTCTGTATTTGACAATTACAAGTTCAGATCTTCAAGTTATAATTTGCACTAATAATTTGTATTTAACAATTCGAAGTTCTGTATTTGACTATTACAAGTTCAGATCTTCAAGTTATAATTTGCACTAATAATTTGTATTTAACAATTCGAAGTTCTGTATTTGACTATTACAAGTTCAGATCTTCTAATTATTATTTACAATCATAATTTGAAGTTATGAATTCTAAGTTCTGTATTTGACAAGTACAAGTTCAGATCTTCAAGTTATAATTTGCAATCTTAGTTTGAAATTAACAATTCGAAGTTCTGTATTTACCTATTACAAGTTCATATCTTCTAGTTATAATTTGCAATTATACTTATAAGCTATCAATTTTAAGTTCTGTATTTGACAATTACAAGTTCAGATCTTCAAGTTATAATTTGAAATAATAATTAGTATTTAAAAAATCTAAGTTCTGTAATTGACTATTACAAGTTCAGATCTTGAAGTTATAATTTGCAATTATAATTATAAGCTATCAATTCTAAGTTCTGTATTTGACAATTACAAGTTCAGATCTTCAAGTTATAATTTGCACTAATAATTTGAATTTAACAATTTGAAGTTCTGTATTTGACTATTACAAGTTCAGATCTTCAAATTATTAATTACAATATTAGTTTGAAATTAACAATTCGAAGTTCTGTAATTCACTATTACAAGTTCAGATCTTCAAGTTATAATTTGCAATTATACTTATAAGCTATCAAATTTAAGTTCTGTATTTGACAATTACAAGTTCAGATCTTCAAGTTATAAATTGAAATAATAATTAGTATTTAACAAATCTAAGTTCTGTAATTGACTATTACAAGTTCAGATCTTCAAGTTATAATTAGCACTAATAATTTGAATTTAACAATTTGAAGTTCTGTATTTGACTATTACAAGTTCAGATCTTCTAATTATTATTTACAATCATAATTTGAAGTTATGAATTCTAAGTTCTGTATTTGACAATTACAAGTTCATATGTTGAAGTTATAATTTGCAATCATAATTTGAAGTTATGAATTCCAAGTGCTGTATTTGATAATTACAAGTTCAGATCTTCTAGTTATAATTTGCACTAATAATTTGTATTTAACAATTCGAAGTTCCGTATTTGACTATTACAAGTTCAGATCGTCAAATTATTAATTACAATCTTAGTTTGAAATTAACAATTCGAAGTTCTGTATTTGACTATTACAAGTTCAGATCTTCAACTTATAATTAGCAATTATAATTATAAGCTATCAATTTTAAGTTCTGTATTTGACAATTACAAGTTCAGATCTTCAAGTTATAATTTGCACTAATAATTTGTATTTAACAATTCGAAGTTCTGTATTTGACTATTACAAGTTCAGATCTTCAAGTTATAATTTGCACTAATAATTTGTATTTAACAATTCGAAGTTCTGTATTTGACTATTACAAGTTCAGATCTTCTAATTATTATTTACAATCATAATTTGAAGTTATGAATTCTAAGTTCTGTATTTGACAAGTACAAGTTCAGATCTTCAAGTTATAATTTGCAATCTTAGTTTGAAATTAACAATTCGAAGTTCTGTATTTACCTATTACAAGTTCATATCTTCTAGTTATAATTTGCAATTATACTTATAAGCTATCAATTTTAAGTTCTGTATTTGACAATTACAAGTTCAGATCTTCAAGTTATAATTTGAAATAATAATTAGTATTTAAAAAATCTAAGTTCTGTAATTGACTATTACAAGTTCAGATCTTGAAGTTATAATTTGCAATTATAATTATAAGCTATCAATTCTAAGTTCTGTATTTGACAATTACAAGTTCAGATCTTCAAGTTATAATTTGCACTAATAATTTGAATTTAACAATTTGAAGTTCTGTATTTGACTATTACAAGTTCAGATCTTCAAATTATTAATTACAATATTAGTTTGAAATTAACAATTCGAAGTTCTGTATTTGACTATTACAAGTTCAGATCTTCAACTTATAATTTGCAATTATAATTATAAGCTATCAATTTTAAGTTCTGTATTTGACTATTACAAGTTCAGATCTTCAAGTTATAATTAGCAATCATAATTTGCATTTTACAATTCTAAGTTCTGTATTTGACTAATACAAGTTCAGATCTTCAAGTTATAATTTGCAATCATAATTTGAAGTTATGAATTCTAAGTTCTGTATTTGACTAATACAAGTTCAGATCTTCAAGTTATAATTTGCAATCATAATTTGAAGTTATGAATTCTAAGTTCTGTATTTGACAATTACAAGTTCCGATCTTCAAGTTATAATTTGAAATAATAATTAGTATTTAACAAATCTAAGTTCTGTAATTCACTATTACAAGTTCAGTTCTTCAAGTTATAATTTGCAATTATAATTTGAAGTTATGAATTCTAAGTGCTGTATTTGACAATTACAAGTTCAGATCTTCAAGTTATAATTTGCACTAATAATTTGTATTTAACAATTCGAAGTTCTGTATTTGACTATTACAAGTTAAGATCTTCAAATTATTTATTACAATCTTAGTTTGAAATTAACAATTCGAAGTTCTGTATTTACCTATTACAAGTTCAGATCTTCAACTTATAATTTGCAATTATAATTATAAGCTATCAATTTTAAGTTCTGTATTTGACAATTACAAGTTCAGATCTTCAAGTTATAATTTGCACTAATAATATGTATTTAACAATTCGAAGTTCTGTATTTGACTATTACAAGTTCAGATCTTCAAATTATTAATTACAATCTTAGTTTGAAATTAACAATTCGAAGTTCTGTATTTACCTATTACAAGTTCAGATCTTCAACTTATAATTTGCAATTATAATTATAAGCTATCAATTTTAAGTTCTGTATTTGACAATTACAAGTTCAGATCTTCAAGTTATAATTTGTACTAATAATTTGTATTTATCAATTCGAAGTTCTGTAATTCACTATTACAAGTTCAGATCTTCAAGTTATAATTAGCAATTATAATTTTAAGCTATCAATTCTAAGTTCTGTATTAGACAATTACAAGTTCAGATCTTCAAGTTATTATTTGCACTAATAATTTGTATTTAACAATTCGAAGTTCTGTATTTGACTATTACAAGTTCAGATCTTCTAATTATTATTTACAATCATAATTTGAAGTTATGAATTCTAAGTTCTGTATTTGACAATTACAAGTTCAGATCTTCAAGTTATAATTTGCACTAATAATTTGTATTTAACAATTCGAAGTTCTGTATTTGACGATTACAAGTTAAGATCTTCAAATTATTTATTACAATCTTAGTTTGAAATTAACAATTCGAAGTTCTGTATTTACCTATTACAAGTTCAGATCTTCAACTTATAATTTGCAATTATAATTATAAGCTATCAATTTTAAGTTCTGTATTTGACAATTACAAGTTCAGATCTTCAAGTTATAATTTGCACTAATAATTTGTATTTAACAATTCTAAGTTCTGTATTTGACTATTACAAGTTCAGATCTTCAAATTATTATTTACAATCTTAGTTTGAAATTAACAATTCGAAGTTCTGTATTTACCTATTACAAATTCAGATCTTCAAGTTATAATTTGCAATCATGATTTGAATTTTACAATTCTAAGTTCTGTATTTGACTATTACAAGCTCAGATCTTCAGGTTATAATTAGCAATCATAATTTGAAGTTATGAATTCTAAGTGCTGTATTTGACAATTACAAGTTCAGATCTTCAAGTTATAATTTGCACTAATAATTTGTATTTAACAATTCGGAGTTCTGTATTTGACTATTACAAGTTTAGATCTTCAAATTATTAATTACAATCTTAGTTTGAAATTAACAATTAGAAGTTCTGTAATTCACTATTACAAGTTCAGATCTTCAAGTTATAATTTGCTATTATAATTATAAGCTATCAATTCTAAGTTCTGTATTTGACAATTACAAGTTCAGATCTTCAAGTTATAATTTGCACTAATAATTTGTATTTAACAATTCGAAGTTCTGTATTTGACTATTACAAGTTCAGATCTTTCAAATTATTATTTACAATCATAATTTGAAGTTATGAATTCTAAGTTCTGTATTTGACAATTACAAGTTCAGATCTTCAAGTTATAATTTGCACTAATAATTTGTATTTAACAATTCGAAGTTCTGTATTTGACTATTACAAGTTCAGATCTTCAAGTTATAATTTGCACTAATAATTTGTATTTAACAATTCGAAGTTCTGTATTTGACTATTACATGTTCAGATCTTCAAATTATTATTTACAAACTTAGTTTGAAATTAACAATTCGAAGTTCTGTATTTACCTATTACAAATTCAGATCTTCAAGTTATAATTTGCAATTATAATTATAAGCTATCAATTTTAAGTTATGTATTTGACTATTACAAGTTCAGATCTTCAAGTAATAATTTGCAATCATAATTTGAATTTCCCAATTCTAAGTTCTGTATTTGACTATTACAAGTTCAGATCTTCAAGTTATAATTAGCAATCATAATTTGAAGTTATGAATTCTAAGTTCTGTATTTGACAATTACAAGTTCAGATCTTCAAGTTATAATTTGCACTAATAATTTGTATTTAACAATTCGTAGTTCTGTATTTGACTATTACAAGTTCAGATCTTCTAATTATTATTTACAATCATAATTTGAAGTTATGAATTCTAAGTTCTATATTTTACAATTACAAGTTCAGATCTTCAAGTTATAATTTGCAATCATAATTTGAAGTTATGAATTCTAAGTTCTGAATTTGACTATTACAAGTTCAGATCTACAAATTATTAATTACAATCTTAGTTGGAAATTAACAATTAGAAGTTCTGTATTTACCTATTACAAGTTCAGATCTTCAACTTATAATTTGCAATTATAATTATAAGCTATCAATATTAAGTTCTGTATTTGACAATTACAAGTTCAGAATTTCAAGTTATAATTTGCACTAATAATTTGTATTTAACAATTCGAAGTTCTGTATTTGACTATTGCAAGTTCAGATCTTCAAATTATTAATTACAATCTTAGTTTGAAATTAACAATTCGAAGTTCTGTATTTACCTATTACAAGTTCAGATCTTCAATTTAAATTTGCAATTATAATTATAAGCTATCAATTTTAAGTTCTGTATTTGACTATTACAAGTTCAGATCTTCAAGTTATAATTTGCAATCATAATTTGAATTTCCCAATTCTAAGTTCTGAATTTGACTATTACAAGTTCAGATCTTCAAGTTATAATTAGCAATCATAATTTGAAGTTATGAATTCTAAGTTCTGTATTTGACAATTACTAGTTCAGATCTTCAAGTTATAATTTGCACTAATAATTTGTATTTAACAATTCGTAGTTCTGTATTTGACTATTACCAGTTCAGATCTTCTAATTATTATTTACAATCATAATTTGAAGTTATGAATTCTTAGTTCTGTATTTTCCAATTACAAGTTCAGATCTTCAAGTTATAATTTGCACTAATAATTTGTATTTAACAATTCGAAGTTCTGTATTTGACTATTACAAGTTCAGATCTTCAAATTATTATTTACAATCTTAGTTTGAAATTAACAATTCGAAGTTCTGTATTTACCTATTACAAATTCAGATCTTCAAGTTATAATTTGCAATTATAATTATAAGCTATCAATTTTAAGTTCTGTATTTGACTATTACAAGTTCAGATCTTCAAGTTATAATTTGCACTAATAATTTGTATTTAACAATTCGAAGTTCTGTATTTGACTATTACAAGTTCAGATCTTCAAATTATTAATTACAATCTTAGTTTGAAATTAACAATTCGAAGTTCAGTATTTACCTATTACAAGTTCAGATCTTCAACTTATAATTTTCAATTATAATTATAAGCTATCAATTTTTAGTTCTGTATTTGACTATTACAAGTTCAGATCTTCAAATTATTATTTACAATCTTAGTTTGAAATTAACAATTCGAAGTTCTGTATTTACCTATTACAAATTCAGATCTTCAAGTTATACTTTGCAATTATAATTTGAATTTCCCAATTCTCAGTTCTGTATTTGACTATTACAAGTTCAGATCTTCAAGTTATAATTAGCAATCATAATTTGAAGTTATGAATTCTAAGTTCTGTATTTGACAATTACAAGTTCAGATCTTCAAGTTATAATTTGCAATCATAATTTGAAGTTATGAATTCTAAGTTCTGAATTTGACTATTACAAGTTCAGATCTTCAAATTATTAATTACAATATTAGTTGGAAATTAACAATTAGAAGTTCTGTATTTACCTATTACAAGTTCAGATCTTCAACTTATAATTTGCAATTATAATTATAAGCTATCAATTATAAGTTCTGTATTTGACAATTACAAGTTCAGATTTTCAAGTTATAATTTGCACTAATAATTTGTATTTAACAATTCGAAGATCTGTATTTGACTATTACAAGTTCATATCTTCAAATTATTATTTACAATCTTAGTTTGAAATTAAAAATTCGAAGTTCTGTATTTACCTATTACAAGTTCAGATCTTCTAGTTATAATTTGCAATTATAATTTAATGCTATCAATTTTAAGTTCTGTATTTGACAATTACAAGTTCAGACCTTCAAGTTATAATTTGTACTAATAATTTGTATTTAACAATTCGAAGTTCTGTAATTCACTATTACAAGTTCAGATCTTCAAGTTATAATTTGCAATTATAATTTTAAGCTATCAATTCTAAGTTCTGTATTAGACAATTACAAGTTCAGGTCTTCAAGTTATTATTTGCACTAATAATTTGTATTTAACAATTCGAAGTTCTGTATTTGACTATTACAAGTTCAGATCTTCTAATTATTATTTACAATCATAATTTGAAGTTAAGAATTCTAAGTTCTGTATTTAAAAATTACAAGTTCAGATCTTCAAGTTATAATTTGCAATCATAATTTGAAGTTATGAATTCTAAGTGCTGTATTTGACTATTACAAGTTCAGATCTTCAAATTATTAATTACAATCTTAGTTTGAAATTAACAATTCGAAGTTCAGTATTTACCTATTACAAGTTCAGATCTTCCACTTATAATTTGCAATTATAATTATAAGCTATCAATTTTATGTTCTGTATTTGACAATTACAAGTTCAGATCTTCAAGTTATAATTTGCACTAATAATTTGTATTTAACAATTCGAAGTTCTGTATTTGACTATTACAAGTTCAGATCTTCAAATTATTAATTACAATCTTAGTTTGAAATTAACAATTCGAAGTTCTGTATTTACCTATTACAAGTTCAGATCTTCAACTTATAATTTGCAACTATAATTATAAGCTATCAATTTTAAGTTCTGTATTTGACAATTACAAGTTCAGATCTTCAAGTTATAATTTGCAATAATAATTTGTATTTAACAATTCTAAGTTCTGTATTTGACTATTACAAGTTCAGATCTTTCTAATTATTATTTACAATCTTAGTTATAAATTAACAATTCGAAGTTCTGTATTTACCTATTACAAATTCAGATCTTCAAGTTATAATTTGCAATTATAATTATAAGCTATCAATTTTAAGTTCTGTATTTGACTATTACAAGTTCAGATCTTCAAGTTATAATTTGCAATCATGATTTGAATTTTACAATTCTAAGTTCTGTATTTGACTATTTCAAGTTCAGATCTTCAACTTATAATTAGCAATCATAATTTGAAGTCATGAATTCTAAGTGCTATATTTGACAATTACAAGTTCAGATCTTTAAGTTATAATTTGCACTAATAATTTGTATTTAACAATTCGGAGTTCTGTATTTGTCTATTACAAGTTTAGATCTTCAAATTATTAATTACAATCTTAGTTTGAAATTAACAATTAGAAGTTCTGTAATTCACTATTACAAGTTCAGATCTTCAAGTTATAATTTGCAATTATACTTATAAGCTATCAAATTTAAGTTCTGTATTTGACAATTACAAGTTCAGATCTTCAAGTTATAAATTGAAATAATAATTAGTATTTAACAAATCTAAGTTCTGTAATTGACTATTACAAGTTCAGATCTTCAAGTTATAATTAGCACTAATAATTTGAATTTAACAATTTGAAGTTCTGTATTTGACTATTACAAGTTCAGATCTTCTAATTATTATTTACAATCATAATTTGAAGTTATGAATTCTAAGTTCTGTATTTGACAATTACAAGTTCATATCTTGAAGTTATAATTTGCAATCATAATTTGAAGTTATGAATTCCAAGTGCTGTATTTGATAATTACAAGTTCAGATCTTCTAGTTATAATTTGCACTAATAATTTGTATTTAACAATTCGAAGTTCCGTATTTGACTATTACAAGTTCAGATCGTCAAATTATTAATTACAATCTTAGTTTGAAATTAACAATTCGAAGTTCTGTATTTGACTATTACAAGTTCAGATCTTCAACTTATAATTAGCAATTATAATTATAAGCTATCAATTTTAAGTTCTGTATTTGACAATTACAAGTTCAGATCTTCAAGTTATAATTTGCACTAATAATTTGTATTTAACAATTCGAAGTTCTGTATTTGACTATTACAAGTTCAGATCTTCTAATTATTATTTGCAATCATAATTTGAAGTTATGAATTCTAAGTTCTGTATTTGACAATTACAAGTTCAGATCTTCAAGTTATAATTTGCACTAATAATTTGTATTTAACAATTCGAAGTTCTGTATTTGACTATTACAAGTTCAGATCTTCTAATTATTATTTACAATCATAATTTGAAGTTATGAATTCTAAGTTCTGTATTTGACAAGTACAAGTTCAGATCTTCAAGTTATAATTTGCAATCTTAGTTTGAAATTAACAATTCGAAGTTCTGTATTTACCTATTACAAGTTCATATCTTCTAGTTATAATTTGCAATTATACTTATAAGCTATCAATTTTAAGTTCTGTATTTGACAATTACAAGTTCAGATCTTCAAGTTATAATTTGAAATAATAATTAGTATTTAAAAAATCTAAGTTCTGTAATTGACTATTACAAGTTCAGATCTTGAAGTTATAATTTGCAATTATAATTATAAGCTATCAATTCTAAGTTCTGTATTTGACAATTACAAGTTCAGATCTTCAAGTTATAATTTGCACTAATAATTTGAATTTAACAATTTGAAGTTCTGTATTTGACTATTACAAGTTCAGATCTTCAAATTATTAATTACAATATTAGTTTGAAATTAACAATTCGAAGTTCTGTATTTGACTATTACAAGTTCAGATCTTCAACTTATAATTTGCAATTATAATTATAAGCTATCAATTTTAAGTTCTGTATTTGACTATTACAAGTTCAGATCTTCAAGTTATAATTAGCAATCATAATTTGCATTTTACAATTCTAAGTTCTGTATTTGACTAATACAAGTTCAGATCTTCAAGTTATAATTTGCAATCATAATTTGAAGTTATGAATTCTAAGTTCTGTATTTGACAATTACAAGTTCAGATCTTCAAGTTATAATTTGCACTAATAATTTGTATTTAACAATTCGAAGTTCTGTATTTGACTATTACAAGTTCAGATCTTCAAATTATTAATTACAATCTTAGTTTGAAATTAACAATTCGAAGTTCTGTATTTACCTATTACAAGTTCAGATCTTCAACTTATAATTTGCAATTATAATTATAAGCTATCAATTTTAAGTTCTCTATTTGACAATTACAAGTTCAGATCTTCAAGTTATAATTTGCACTTATAATTTGTATTTAACAATTCGAAGTTCAGTATTTGACTATTACAAGTTCAGATCTTCAAATTATTAATTACAATATTAGTTTGTAATTAACAATTCGAAGTTCTGTATTTGACTATTACACGTTCAGATCTTCAACTTATAATTTGCAATTATAATTATAAGCTATCAATTTTAAGTTCTGTATTTGACTATTACAAGTTCAGATCTTCAAATTATTATTTACAATCTTAGTTTGAAATTAACAATTCGAAGTTCTGTATTTACCTATTACAAATTCAGATCTTCAAGTTATAATTTGCAATTATAATTTGAATTTCCCAATTCTAAGTTCTGTATTTGACTATTACAAGTTCAGATCATCACGTTATAATTAGCAATCATAATTTGAAGTTATGAATTCTAAGTTCTGTATTTGACAATTACAAGTTCAGATCTTCAAGTTATAATTTGCAATCATAATTTGAAGTTATGAATTCTAATTTCGGAATTTGACTATTACAAGTTCAGATCTTCAAATTATTAATTACAATATTAGTTGGAAATTAACAATTAGAAGTTCTGTATTTACCTATTACAAGTTCAGATCTTCAACTTATAATTTGGAATTATAATTATAAGCTATCAATTATAAGTTCTGTATTTTACAATTACAAGTTCAGATTTACAAGTTATAATTTGCACTAATAATTTGTATTTAACAATTCGAAGATCTGTATTTGACTATTACAAGTTCATATCTTCAAATTATTATTTACAATCTTAGTTTGAAATTAACAATTCGAAGTTCTGTATTTACCTATTACAAGTTCAGATCTTCTAGTTATAATTTGCAATTATAATTTAATGCTATCAATTTTAAGTTCTGTATTTGACAATTACAAGTTCAGACCTTCAAGTTATAATTTATACTAATAATTTGTATTTAACAATTCGAAGTTCTGTAATTCACTATTACAAGTTCAGATCTTCAAGTTATAATTTGCAATTATAATTTTAAGCTATCAATTCTAAGTTCTGTATTAGACAATTACAAGTTCAGGTCTTCAAGTTATTATTTGCACTAATAATTTGTATTTAACAATTCGAAGTTCTGTATTTGACTATTACAAGTTGAGATCTTCTAATTATTATTTACAATCATAATTTGAAGTTATGAATTCTAAGTTCTGTATTTAAAAATTACAAGTTCAGATCTTCAAGTTATAATTTGCAATCATAATTAGAAGTTATGAATTCTAAGTGCTGTATTTGACTATTACAAGTTTAGATCTTCAAATTATTAATTACAATCTTAGTTTGAAATTAACAATTCGAAGTTCAGTATTTACCTATTACAAGTTCAGATCTTCAACTTATAATTTGCAATTATAATTATAAGCTATCAATTTTAAGTTCTGTATTTGACAATTACAAGTTCAGATCTTCAAGTTATAATTTGCACTAATAATTTGTATTTAACAATTCGAAGTTCTGTATTTAACTATTACAAGTTCAGATCTTCAAATTATTAATTACAATCTTAGTTTGAAATTAACAATTCGAAGTTCTGTATTTACCTATTACAAGTTCAGATCTTCAACTTATAATTTGCAATTATAATTATAAGCTATCAATTTTAAGTTCTGTATTTGACAATTACAAGTTCAGATCTTCAAGTTATAATTTGCACTAATAATTTGTATTTAACAATTCTAAGTTCTGTATTTGACTATTACAAGTTTAGATCTTCAAATTATTATTTACAATCTTAGTTATAAATTAACAATTCGAAGTTCTGTATTTACCTATTACAAATTCAGATCTTCAAGTTATAATTTGCAATTATAATTATAAGCTATCAATTTTAAGTTCTCTATTTGACTATTACAAGTTCAGATCTTCAAGTTATAATTTGCAATCATGATTTGAATTTTACAATTCTAAGTTCTGTATTTGACTATTTCAAGTTCAGATCTTCAAGTTATAATTAGCAATCATAATTTGAAGTTATGAATTCTAAGTGCTATATTTGACAATTACAAGTTCAGATCTTCAAGTTATAATTTGCACTAATAATTTGTATTTAACAATTCGGAGTTCTGTATTTGACTATTACAAGTTTAGATCTTCAAATTATTAATTACAATCTTAGTTTGAAATTAACAATTAGAAGTTCTGTAATTCACTATTACAAGTTCAGATCTTCAAGTTATAATTTGTAATTATACTTATAAGCTATCAATTTTAAGTTCTGTATTTGACAATTACAAGTTCAGATCTTCAAGTTATAATTTGAAATAATAATTAGTATTTAACAAATCTAAGTTCTGTAATTGACTATTACAAGTTCAGTTCTTCAAGTTATAATTTGCAATTATAATTATAAGCTATCAATTCTAAGTTCTGTATTTGACAATTACAAGTTCAGATCTTCAAGTTATAATTAGCACTAATAATTTGAATTTAACAATTTGAAGTTCTGTATTAGACAATTACAAGTTCAGGTCTTCAAGTTATTATTTGCACTAATAATTTGTATTTAACAATTCGAAGTTCTGTATTTGACTATTACAAGTTGAGATCTTCTAATTATTATTTACAATCATAATTTGAAGTTATGAATTCTAAGTTCTGTATTTAAAAATTACAAGTTCAGATCTTCAAGTTATAATTTGCAATCATAATTAGAAGTTATGAATTCTAAGTGCTGTATTTGACTATTACAAGTTTAGATCTTCAAATTATTAATTACAATCTTAGTTTGAAATTAACAATTCGAAGTTCAGTATTTACCTATTACAAGTTCAGATCTTCAACTTATAATTTGCAATTATAATTATAAGCTATCAATTTTAAGTTCTGTATTTGACAATTACAAGTTCAGATCTTCAAGTTATAATTTGCACTAATAATTTGTATTTAACAATTCGAAGTTCTGTATTTAACTATTACAAGTTCAGATCTTCAAATTATTAATTACAATCTTAGTTTGAAATTAACAATTCGAAGTTCTGTATTTACCTATTACAAGTTCAGATCTTCAACTTATAATTTGCAATTATAATTATAAGCTATCAATTTTAAGTTCTGTATTTGACAATTACAAGTTCAGATCTTCAAGTTATAATTTGCACTAATAATTTGTATTTAACAATTCTAAGTTCTGTATTTGACTATTACAAGTTTAGATCTTCAAATTATTATTTACAATCTTAGTTATAAATTAACAATTCGAAGTTCTGTATTTACCTATTACAAATTCAGATCTTCAAGTTATAATTTGCAATTATAGTTATAAGCTATCAATTTTAAGTTCTCTATTTGACTATTACAAGTTCAGATCTTCAAGTTATAATTTGCAATCATGATTTGAATTTTACAATTCTAAGTTCTGTATTTGACTATTTCAAGTTCAGATCTTCAAGTTATAATTAGCAATCATAATTTGAAGTTATGAATTCTAAGTGCTATATTTGACAATTACAAGTTCAGATCTTCAAGTTATAATTTGCACTAATAATTTGTATTTAACAATTCGGAGTTCTGTATTTGACTATTACAAGTTTAGATCTTCAAATTATTAATTACAATCTTAGTTTGAAATTAACAATTAGAAGTTCTGTAATTCACTATTACAAGTTCAGATCTTCAAGTTATAATTTGTAATTATACTTATAAGCTATCAATTTTAAGTTCTGTATTTGACAATTACAAGTTCAGATCTTCAAGTTATAATTTGAAATAATAATTAGTATTTAACAAATCTAAGTTCTGTAATTGACTATTACAAGTTCAGTTCTTCAAGTTATAATTTGCAATTATAATTATAAGCTATCAATTCTAAGTTCTGTATTTGACAATTACAAGTTCAGATCTTCAAGTTATAATTAGCACTAATAATTTGAATGTAACAATTTGAAGTTCTGTATTTGACTATTACAAGTTCAGATCTTCTAATTATTATTTACAATCATAATTTGAAGTTATGAATACTAAGTTCTGTATTTGACTATTACAAGTTCAGATCTTCTAATTATTATTTACAATCATAATTTGAAGTTATGAATTCTAAGTTCTGTATTTAAAAATTACAAGTTCAGATCTTCAAGTTATAATTTGCAATCATAATTAGAAGTTATGAATTCTAAGTGCTGTATTTGACTATTACAAGTTCAGATCTGCAAATTATTAATTACAATCTTAGTTTGAAATTAACAATTCGAAGTTCAGTATTTACCTATTACAAGTTCAGATCTTCAACTTATAATTTGCAATTATAATTATAAGCTATCAATTTTAAGTTCTGTATTTGACTATTACAAGTTCAGATCTTCAAGTTATAATTTGCAATCATAATTTGAATTTCCCAATTCTAAGTTCTGAATTTGACTATTACAAGTTCAGATCCTCAAGTTATAATTAGCAATCATAATTTGAAGTTATGAATTCTAAGTTCTGTATTTGACAATTACTAGTTCAGATCTTCAAGTTATAATTTGCACTAATAATTTGTATTTAACAATTCGTAGTTCTGTATTTGACTATTACCAGTTCAGATCTTCTAATTATTATTTACAATCATAATTTGAAGTTATGAATTCTTAGTTCTGTATTTTCCAATTACAAGTTCAGATCTTCAAGTTATAATTTGCACTAATAATTTGTATTTAACAATTCGAAGTTCTGTATTTGACTATTACAAGTTCAGATCTTCAAATTATTATTTACAATCTTAGTTTGAAATTAACAATTCGAAGTTCTGTATTTACCTATTACAAATTCAGATCTTCAAGTTATAATTTGCAATTATAATTATAAGCTATCAATTTTAAGTTCTGTATTTGACTATTACAAGTTCAGATCTTCAAGTTATAATTTGCACTATTAATTTGTATTTAACAATTCGAAGTTCTGTATTTGACTATTACAAGTTCAGATCTTCAAATTATTAATTACAATCTTAGTTTGAAATTAACAATTCGAAGTTCAGTATTTACCTATTACAAGTTCAGATCTTCAACTTATAATTTGCAATTATAATTATAAGCTATCAATTTTAAGTTCTGTATTTGACTATTACAAGTTCAGATCTTCAAATTATTATTTACAATCTTAGTTTGAAATTAACAATTCGAAGTTCTGTATTTACCTATTACAAATTCAGATCTTCAAGTTATACTTTGCAATTATAATTTGAATTTCCCAATTCTAAGTTCTGTATTTGACTATTACAAGTTCAGATCTTCATGTTATAATTAGCAATCATAATTTGAAGTTATGAATTCTAAGTTCTGTATTTGACAATTACAAGTTCAGATCTTCAAGTTATAATTTGCAATCATAATTTGAAGTTATGAATTCTAAGTTCTGAATTTGACTATTACAAGTTCAGATCTTCAAATTATTAATTACAATATTAGTTGGAAATTAACAAATAGAAGTTCTGTATTTACCTATTACAAGTTCAGATCTTCAACTTATAATTTGCAATTATAATTATAAGCTATCAATTATAAGTTCTGTATTTGACAATTACAAGTTCAGACCTTCAAGTTATAATTTGCAATTATAATTTAATGCTATCAATTTTAAGTTCTGTATTTGACAATTACAAGTTCAGACCTTCAAGTTATAATTTGTACTAATAATTTGTATTTAACAATTCGAAGTTCTGTAATTTACTATTACAAGTTCAGATCTTCAAGTTATAATTTGCAATTATAATTTTAAGCTATCAATTCTAAGTTCTGTATTAGACAATTACAAGTTCAGGTCTTCAAGTTATTATTTGCACTAATAATTTGTATTTAACAATTCGAAGTTCTGTATTTGACTATTACAAGTTCAGATCTTCTAATTATTATTTACAATCATAATTTGAAGTTATGAATTCTAAGTTCTGTATTAAAAAATTACAAGTTCAGATCTTCAAGTTATAATTTGCAATCATAATTTGAAGTTATGAATTCTAAGTGCTGTATTTGACTATTACAAGTTCAGATCTTCAAATTATTAATTACAATCTTAGTTTGAAATTAACAATTCGAAGTTCAGTATTTACCTATTACAAGTTCAGATCTTCAACTTATAATTTGCAATTATAATTATAAGCTATCAATTTTAAGTTCTGTATTTGACTATTACAAGTTCAGATCTTCAAGTTATAATTTGCAATCATAATTTGAATTTCCCAATTCTAAGTTCTGAATTTGACTATTACAAGTTCAGATCCTCAAGTTATAATTAGCAATCATAATTTGAAGTTATGAATTCTAAGTTCTGTA